>CM028132.1:297060000-297652500 GCA_016271365.2 Neoceratodus forsteri | reverse complement strand
AACCGGCAGTCCAGAACCACAATGGTGGCTCTTAGCAGAAAGTCCAGGCTGCAAAGGAAGGCAGGTTAGACATACTACTATATTATTATTACTAAAGCAGATAATCAGCAAACAATCACAGATCCTACTAGGGCTTCCTCTGCGCACTTGGCAATGACAGAATGAAGCAGCAGTATCGCAGCCCAAACAGGACTAGAGTCTGAAACCTCTCGAGCCCTACCCAGATTAATTATAACCCATGAGACAGATACCTCTTACAAAAATAGGCACAGAGGCTAACAGGGCACTCTCATGCAAGCACATTCAAACTGTTTAGACACAGAACACCAGTCTGGCAGTGGGCATTAGCAAGCCCAGGAAGACATTTTAGAAACCCATTTGTAGGGGGTTTACAATGACATATTTTAACCAGTGGGAGAATAGCTTTTACAGTGTTCACATCATCAAAGTTCCTGTCTATATATGCAACTTATAACCAGCTGAGCTCAGGAGAAACAGCTAAATCATAAAAAAGAACTTATTTAAAGGGCACCTTTCAAATGATGCATAAACAGTGAGAAAAATAGTTTTCACTGTGATTATCACATTTATCTCCACAGATGAGAAGACCAATAACTCTGTAAAGGTGAAGTCTTGAAAACTTGTAAAAATGTTCTACACACACACACACACACACACACACACACACACACATATACACACATACTCACTTAAACACTGTATATGTATATATATATATGTTTTTCCAGGTCATGATAGTGGATTAACAGTGCAGGCATTGCTTGAGAAGAAAGTGAGTAAAGATGTTTAATTTGAAAAGCATTTTTAGCTGCATCAGCTTTCTCCACAGTTCTCCAGGTCCCCTGTGTGTGGGTGTTTGATGGTTGCTGCTCTGTGATAGTCATTCATGATGAGTTCACAATGCTTCCAAGACACTGCATCTATGTTGAAACGTAGTCCTTGATCCATGTACTTTTGTTCTTGGGGTGAGGACAGGGTGGAGGAGGTCAAAAGAAGGTGTGAAGCCCTTGGGGTCAAGTACTGAGTGATGGCCTCATATTATTGAACAGAAATTGTTTTTTCATGTGGGGCTTGTGGCAACATCTGATCTCCTTTTCCAAGTTTAAATTTGCCTTGGCTATGAAACCTTCTACCTGAAAAATTGTGTCTTTATGTTTTTCATCCAAGAATATCTTGTAGCTGCATAATGTCTCCTGAACCTGCATCCTCAGTTGATTCTAGATACTTTATACCATCAAATCTAGAGGTGGTTTCTGTTCTTTGTCAATTATCAGTCTAATTAATTATTACCCTTGCCCTTGTTCTGTGAATCACAAAGGAAAATGTTATTTCTTTATTACAAAAAATAATGGCCAGCACAGAAAATGCTGTGTCAAAATGTTTTCCCCTTCTAAAATTCAGAGGTATAATTCTTACTCTTTAAAGTGTTGAAACATAAAGAATCTAGTAATGTCTTACTAATTGCTTAAATTGTCAAAATAATAAAGTTGCAATATTAACTGTGAACCATGAGATGGCATCAGAGGTTTGATACTTGTATTGAGTGCTCAAGGACATTTTTACAAATGCAAAAATTAATCAGTAGAAAAAAGATGGCTTGGTTCACAAGTAGCTCCTAGAATTAAAGAAGCATTACTGACGAAGCTTTTTAAACACAGCATCAAGACAAATTGTAAACATCAAGGCAGGCAGAATTGTATCCATCGAACTACAAAATGTCCACAATCTAATCAGGTAGTTTTCATTAGTAGTAGCAAAAATTACCATCAATTACAGTTTTGTTACTGTAAATGGGTAGTCTTTCTTTCCATAGGAGTTGAAGACTAAAAATAGGAAAAAAAATGTATATCAAGGATGTGAATTCCTCTCAATGGCTCTGATGACATCATACACCACTTGAACTCTGTCCTCATGGTTAGTGATGTAACTAGAATACCTTACTGGAATTATAGTTTTGTTGTGTACGCTTTACATGTACAATAATGTTGTCTCTTATGGTTAAATCGTGCATTCTTGAGTTCTGTGGGTAACAGAACTTTAAAGTGAACAGAGCAGTTTGACACACAAAGGGCTCGAGAAGAAACTTATGACCATTAGAGACACTAAAACTGTACATATAAATATATGATTATCTGTTAAATACCTTTGTTTTGTTTTTTTAAATTGAATTTGAATTTATAATAAGATTGTTACACTTTGCAGAATATGTAATATGCTAACTAAACTTAGAATGTCAGAATTTTTGAACTGTTAGCATAAAAGTCCCTCTTATGGTTATAGTAGTGCCTGCAATGTTTTGAAATAAATAATTCTGATTGCCTGATACTGATACCATTATTTACAATACAGTTTACCCATCAGCAATAACCCACAAAATGTTGTGTGGTCAGAGTTCAGGTACATTATTAAGCACAAGGCAAAGTTAGCTAGAGTTCTTTTTGTTACTATTAAGGGTGTTTTCTGATTTTTTAGCAACCTCATGTTAAATTCATAACTTTTTTCCCAGTACATGATGGTATTCTGAACATTTAAAATCCACACAAAAAAGTCAGCCCAGTGACGTGGTAATTGCACTACCTCCTCTATGCCAGCCACCCAGGATTGGGAGTGGTCTCGCTATGCTGGAGGCCAGCCAGGGAGGGAGGGAGGGAGAGAATGAGCATCCAACAGACTGCTGTCCTCTCCTGGGGGGAAGGCAAGCTGTTCCTGTCGAATGATGAGTCTTGATGGTAGTATGGACCCACAGGACAGCACCAGAAGGCAAGGAGCTGGAGGACTTCTGTGATGAGCATGTGGACCTCCATGTGTGCGTAGGATGGAATGCACACCCCGGCATGGGGAATAGGGAGAAAACAGGAAAGCATGGGAGCTTGGGGTTTGTGAAGCCCTCCCCATGTCTTGGCAGTCTGCCCTGCCACTCTGGTCCCAGGTCTAGATGTTTTTCAGGAGCGAGGATGGCCCTCCTTCTCCTGCCCTACCAGAGGGGGATATCCACAGGAGATCAAGGCCTCAGGCAAGAGAAGGCAAGGGACGGTTCTGAGAACCAGATAGGGCTGATAGCCATCCAAATTTGCTACCAGAGGATAAAAACCTTTGTAGCAAAAAAAAAATCCACAACAGAAAACATGGGTTGCCATGCTTATTTTTAAGTTACATGGTGACATGGTGACACATAATCCCTCATTACGGAAAAATCCATAAGAGGTCAGATTGATTTATGTGGTTATAACATGTTTTAGGTGTCAACATGCATGTGAAAGAAAAAAGTAAAACAAAAACACAACACTTGTCATGATGTATGCTTCATTTTTTCCACAAATGCAAAAATAGAGTAAATTACCAATATTATGACACCCACTTAAACTAGCATTCCCAAAAATGGGGGAAATATTTGTATGGTTTTATGCATAAAACCATTTCACTCCTATGTCATTTTCATAAATCTTTTTTGATAGATGTAGAATATGCTTGAGAATATAGCAAAATAAAGAAATACAGGGGTTACCATGCTTCCTTTGGTTATATCTGCTTTCAAAGCTGCAGTTTCAGAGGTGATCAACTCAGAATAGAAAAAAAACACCCTAAAAATAAATAATAAAAACTTACCACTTTGCCAAAAAGCTATTCAAACAATTTAAAAATACAGTACAAGCAGAATGACAACACAGTAACCAAAGAGAGACACATATGTCTGTAAAGTGCCTTGGATGAGGCCAATAACTGCAATTGTGGGAACTAATTTCCTCACTGCCATCCTGTACATAGTCTTAGTTGGACATGGAAGGGGGTATGCCTTAATGAAAGTTGCCTAAGTAACAAACTCAGTGAGTTCCAGACACTGATAGCAGACATTGAGGTGGACCTTGTGGCCATCACGGAAATGTGGGCCACAAATAAATAATGACTGGGACATGACGGTCCTTGGGTATTTACTGTTCAGGAGGGATAGAGGAACTTCTAGAGGGGGAGGAGAGGAGTTGCCCTTTTTGTTAAGGAAGGCCTCAAGGTGCTAGAATATGGGTGCATCAGGCGTAGCAATGGGGAGGCTAAGTCAGTATGGTTGCAACTCATGGCAGCCTGGGGCAGGAAAGTACGCTTGGAGGTGATACACAGGCCTCCAGGGCAAGGGGAGGAATGGGACAGAGAACTCATAGAGGAGCTTGAAAGAGGAGTAGCAAAGGGGGAAGTAGCAGTGGTAGGACACCTGAACCTGTCATACTGTACATCAACTGGGAGGTCCCGGTGGCCAAGAGTGCCAGAAGTCAGGCTTTGCTGGATGCCTTCCAAGACTGCCTACTGGTTCAGCTAGTTAAGGAACCCACAAGCAGACTTCAGTCCTTGATGTAGTGCTCATCAGCTCAAAGATGCTGGGAGTAGGGGAGCCACTGTGGAACAGCAACCAAAACTCTGTTTGGTTTGAATTGGCCCTCGGGGCCAGCAACCACAATCGAGAACTGAAGTCCTTGACTTTAGAAGGGCTGACTTCAATAGGATAAGGGAGCTGGACAGGAATAAGTTAGTTCGGGTGTAGGGCATAGGTGGGGTGCAGAATTGATGAGGAGTAATTAAGGGGGCCATCCTCGAGGCATCTAAAGTATGCATAAGAACAATAACAAAGAAAAACAAGTTTAAGGGACCACTATGATTCTCAGCAAGGGTCAGAGAAGTGGTAAGGGCCAAAAAGAAGGCCTTCTAGAAAAGCAGGGGGAGGTAGAATGAGAGGATTATCTACAGAAAAATAATGAGGCAAAGAAGGCCATTAGGGAGGCCAAAGCAGACAGAGAGTTTATATCATGGAGGGGGTCAGGAATACAGAAAACTCTTTTTCAGATATGTTAATGAAAAAAGGTGAGGGAATCATTAGGCTAGTTAAGGGGGTAGGTTGATAGGGAGGATGGGAAGACTGCCATCCTAAATTACTACTTTTGCTCAGTTTTCACTAAGGAGGAAGTGGGTCCATGCCAAAGAGTGGCATCAAAGCTGCTACTAAGGGAATCCGGAAATGAGACAGCAATTGTTCACTAGTGAAAGGGTTCTGAAAGGGCTGGCTGCCTTTAAGATAGCTAAGGCCCCGGATAAGATGGGTTGCATTTGAGGATACTCAGGGAATTAGCAGTGGAACTGGCTGAATCACTGGTATGTCTGTTCAACAGCTCATTTCAGTCTGGGGGAAGTTCCAAAGGATTGGATGGTGGCAGACATTATACTGCCTCATAAGGGGGGGGGATAAGGAGCAACCAGGGAAGCCTGTCAGTCTAACCTCTATAGTAGGGAAGCAGATGAAGTCACTGATCAAAGAGGGCCTCAAAGACTACCTGGAGAGCAACAGGCTCCAGGATAGTAAACAGCATGGTTTCATGGCAGGAAGATCTTGTCAGACTAACCTGATAGTTTACTTTGACTGGGTGACAAAGGAATTAGACAAGGCCCGCGCTGTAGATCTGCCCTACTTTGATTTCAGCAAGACTTTTGACTTGGTACCTCACAAACGATTGCTCAAGAAGATGGATGACCTGGGTGCAGTTAAAGCTATAGTGAACTGGGTGGGTTACTGGCTAGAGGGAGGCAGCAAGGGTGGTGGTCAATGGGTTAAATCAGAAGAGAGGGAAATTATAAGTGGGGGTCCACAGGATTGGTCCTGGGTCTGGTCCTCTTTAACATGTTCATCAGTGACATTGGAGAGGGTATCCAGGGCAGGTTGTGTCTCTTCGCAGATGACACAAAACTATGTGGGAGGGTGGATAGTGATGATGGAATAAGTGCATTGCAGAGAGACCTACAAGAGCTAGAGGGGTGGTCAAAGGTCTGGCATTTAAAATTCAATGTTAAAAAAGTGCAGAATAATTAATGTACCTAGGGAAAAAGAACCCCAAGATGGAGTACTGGATAGGAGGAGAGAGACTTATAAATACAGATGAGGACAGGATCTGGGAGTTATCATTAGCAATGCATTTAAACAATCAAGTGCAACAAGACATATAGCAAGGCTAACAGGACGCTGGGATGTATCGGGAGGGGTACTGATAGCAAGAGAAAAGAGGTAATACTTCCCCTGTACAAATCCATGGTGAGGCCTCACCTACAGTACTGTGCACAGTTCTGGAGTCCTCACCTCAGAAAGAATAAGGATAGGTTGGAGACATTGCAGTACAGAGTAACAAAAATGATTCAGGGCCAGCAGCACAGATCCTATGAGGAGCATCTCCAGGCATCAAATATGTACTCATCGGAGACCAGAAAGGAGAGGGGAGATATGATAGAGACCCTCAAATTCCTGAAAGGAATTAACAAAGTGAACTGCGGGAAACTATTTAGCCTGAATACCAATTCACAGTCACATGGACACGAATGGAAATTAACGGGAGATAGGTTCAGGAGGGATGTGAGGAAGTACTACTTTACGGAAAAGGTGGCAGAACCTTGGGAACAGTCTGTCACCTGAGGTGGTGAGTGTGAAAACAGTCAGGGGATTCAAGCAGGGCTGGGACATAATGAAGGGAATAGTGGTTATCAGGGGTGACAGGGCCAGGGAAGAGAAAAGAGAGATGATGGGGAGGGTTAGTAACCTGGAGGAACAGTAGGTTCCAGGAATTATAGGGAACTTGGGTAGACCGGATGGACCTCTGGTCTTTTTCTACCGTTGTTGTATATGTTTCTATGTCCTATGTTTCTATGATAGAATAGCATAAATCATTATTCTAATAATGCTTCCATATATTTAAGAATGTACTTGTGCCAGTATCCTGCCTTGAACACTTTTTTTGGGTGCACTAGAAAAATGTGAATTTGAAACACCAGGAACAGCTTTAAATGGCTCATTTAGGCAGACAAATTACTGAATGAGATGTTGTTCTAAGTTAGGAAAACTGCTAAGTTGGTTGACAACTAGTTGTGTGGTAAGACAAATTAACGCAAGTCATGTGATTTGAGTCAGCTAATCATTTTCTTCCTTTTTCAATGCCATTTTAGAAGTAAAATGAATTGTTTTATTTATTTTTTTGCACCTTAACATGCCTTCTCAGAGTTACTCCTTCAGGTCCTGGAAGGCATTTCATCTCCAAATGGAGATACCAAGACCACAATTTCCTCCTCTCTAGATCCTTAGCCCATGCAAACTACTGTATAATTAGCCTATATGGTTTTAGTTTTTTACTGCTAATGCCCCCCCAAAAAAACAATGTTTTGTCAGGCATTAGAATAAAACCAGAAAGCACCGATATTGCTGGTTGATTACTGACCCATTTCAATACATGCTTAGTGATGCTTCTGGCTAAGATAAAACACCATGATGTTTACAATGGCCCCTCCTTAGGCTGGCTCTATCCTGTAGGACTCAGCAAAACTAGATTGCATGATATTTTACAACATATTTTAGCTGTGAATCCCAGCACTTTCTGTAGTAGTGTTGTAATCGCAGCACTAGCACTCTCTAAAAATGCAGTGTAAGCATTTTAATCATTAAACGTGACTTTTAACCTTTTTTCAAGAATCACAAAAAAAGATAATAAACACTAGAAAACACCACTGTTTTATCTTATTATTACTTTTATTTACACACCCTGGAAAACACCATTTTCAAAAAACTTACAATGCTAAAAAATTTTGAAAAATAAAACAGCAGAATTAGGAAAAAGTCAGCCTTGAAAACTGGAAACATTGGGCCTGATTCTCAAAAGCCTATGCCTGGCGTAACTTGACTTGCGCCACAATAAATGGAGCAAGTAGAAAGTTACACCAGCAATTGTGACATGTGGTATTCTGCAAAGCAGCCTATGATGTGTTGCAGGCTGCTTACGCCAAAATGGACAAACGCCAACACTTATGCCCTAAACCTCCTGTGACATGGCACTAGGGGATTTACGGCAGCAGTTGCACCCTTATTCTGGAAGGGCAGCAACAAAAACCCCAAGGTTGCCATTTTCAAACAACCCCCAGAGGACATCCGACAAAGTACAGTTACACCAACTTCTAGCTGGTGTAAGTGTACTTATGCCCTCCGGGGGTTGTGTGTATGTGCCGCCAGCCGAACACCCGATGCTATGTCACCCTCCCCCCCCAACAATGCCCCACTCCCCATACTGCCACATGTACTGCCCCGTCTCCCTGGATGCTCCAACCACCAAACATCTGAGTTAAAGCCCCTCAGGGCTATTGCTGTCTCCCCCATGCCCCGAGCCCTGGAAATGCTAGTTAAAGCCCCGCAGGGCTATTCATGCCCCCCATGCCCCTATCCCTGATCGGCCACCTTCTGCAAACTGCATCACCTGAGTATTAGAGACCCCTTATCCGTGGTAGTCTAGTGGTCCCCCACCTAACAGTGACAGACTACCCCCATCCCCCCCACTGCCCAGCCAGCAACTGGCACAGCCCACCTCTCTCCAACACAGCCAGCCACTGACTGCTGTTTTAACATTTTTAGCATCAAGAAAGAGGTGAAATCTGGCAATGACCAAAACTAGGGACCGACGGGTACTAAAATATCCAAACACCAAGACAACCCGCGGGTACCCCAAAAATACCCCCCCCAAAAACAGATGAAAACCAAGTAGTCAGGTCAGGTAGTCACTACCTGATCCATTCTACTACCTGATTACCCGACCCTGACCATAACAAAAATCATATAAAGACTGATTTTTTGGGACTATTAGGGGGCATGATCCATTGTACCCATGGCAGGTATTGCTGAGATAAGTATGAGAGGTGCAGTTGCTATGAGTGAGCCTGCTGCTGTTTCAAAAAATTATACCCAGGGCTGGCAGAATAGACTAGAGGTTAGAGGAACGAGGTGTGAACGAGCTTGATACATCCAGCAGACCAGACCTAAATTTGATTCTCACAGCCTCCACTTGCATACTGTGTGACTCTGAGCAAGTCACTTAACCACTCAGTACTCCCTGGCCGCCCCTGAAGACTGGCACTTGTGCCTCGTGGGCCTAACCCAGTTACGAAAGACTAAAATAAAATAAAAAAATAAATTGCTGCGGCAATGTAAGCTGTTCCATATTTGCAGAACTTATCAGTGTTCTGTTGTCAGTTACTGTTCCTCCAGGTGCACTAAATGTGCATTCTGAATATATGCTTGAAGGTAGATAACTGAAGTACGTTATTGCGAGATTTGCTAGATCTGGCCATATTGTTCTCGTTTGTTTCCAGTGAAGTAATGGATCTTCCTGAAGACCAATCACAGTATGGGCTGCAAAGCACTCCAGGATCATTGTGCTGCGTTAGATGGTTTCCAGTCTGGCAGATGAACATGCTGCACTTTCTTTACAGGATACTAGTCCATGTTTTTGCAGGCAACTCAGAAGTGATTTGCCTTTCTGACCCTGAATATAGGATGCCCGAGAAGTAGCTATGCATGTCCTTTCCCTCGCTGGTGACACTGCGGACTGTGAAGAATTTATAGATGTGCTATTGTCTATGCCAGAGGTGCACTGTGATGGTTCGGCAGGGTTTGACTGCTGTACATCAGTTAACGGTGTTTGTAGGGCAATGTCACATTTGGTTAGCCAAAAATTCCTCCTTACTCAATGTCTTTCCCTGCAGGAAGGGTGCCTTCAATGTTTATTTATTTTATTTATTTATTTAACAGACTTTAGGATTACAACTTTTGAGTCAGGAACTCATTTACAAAGGTTCCGCGTCAGAAAAACAAACATAAACACTTAATACATATAGACATAGAATGGCAGCTAAAGGTTACAGTTCTTTTAGTTATACAATATTGCAGAATCAAGATCAGCTATACATTGCATTGAACATGTTACAGAGAGCTGTATTTTACAGTTTTCAAGAGAACAATAAGTTTGCTGATAGAGTGAGGGAGTAACAGGTTTGATATTTACAGCGAAGTAGAGAATTAGACAGATACCTTGTGAGTGCAGCCAAAGAGAGCATTGTTAATAGGTAATGTTTGGTAGCCCTATTGGTAGGAGCTCAGTGGTGGGTGGTTCCATAAGATGATAGATAGATAGATGACCCAGCACTAGCTGGTACATTGGCAGGCCATGAAGCGAGAATGTGCTCTTTGAGGGCTGACTTGAAAGGTCCTAATTTGGAGATGGAGGAGACATCAGAGAGGAGTTCATTGTACCAGGCTGGGGCCCTGTGTGAGAATGACCTTTGGGCTAAGGAGGTTCTAACCCTCGGGATGGACCACACCTGTCGGTTGGCAGTGCGGGTGTTCACCAAGGCGCGGGAGGATAGGAGAGAGGCAGAAACCCCCAAGGGTGTAAGCCCCAGGTGTATTTTCTTTGTGAGGAGGCATGTTTAATGTTCTACTTGAAGTGGGGATCTAGCAATGTAGCCAACACATGGGTGTCATTCTTATGCATGGCATTTATTCTCTGATACATCAGCAGTCTGAGACTCAAGTCATCTGCCAGCGTAACAGCAGTGGCATTGTCTTTTGACTGAAAGTTCGTAGGGCAATGTCACATTTGATTGGCAAAAAATTCCTCCAATACTCAATGTCTTTCCCTGCAGGAAGGGTGCCTTCAATGTTCCAGTTGAAGTGGGGATCTAGCAATGTAGCCAACACATACGAGTCATTCTTATACATGGCATTTATTCTCTGATACGTCAGCAGTCTGAGACTCAAGTCATCTGCCAGCATAAGAGCAGTGGTGTCATCTTTTGACTGAATGTCTTTATGTCATCAAGGAAAATGTGACTCCAAAAGACATATTTAATAGGTTCCATTGCAAATCTGCTGGCTATAGTCAATTAGGGATGCCTGCTGTGACAGATGCCTGGTGCCCATTAACACCCCCACAGCTGCAATCAGGTAGCCTCTCCAACACTTCCAGAGGCTACATGACAGTGACTGTGGGAGGTGGTAGCAGGTTCTCCTGACAGCACCTAGTCACAGTGGTCACCCAAAGAGGTGCTAATTATCCCTCCTGCAACAGTCATAGTAGTTCTAGCAGACTGCTCTGTGCTCTTACAAAATCCCCACTCTGAGAATCTGTGCTGCTTGCAGCTTTTTCTTTGCAAATCCCTGCCCTAGAATCTGACGCTGCTTACATCTTTCTTTCTTTTACAAACCCCTGTTGATAATCTAACACAGCTTGCGGCTTTCTTTCTCCGTGGAGAGAGAGAGTGAGAGCCCTGATGCTACTAGTGTATCCTCTGTCTGTGGAGAAAGAATGAAAGACCTGACCCCTCCCACAGCAGTCATAGTCAACTCATGGCAGTAAGTGTAGAAAGAGTAATTACAGTACTGTGCACAGAAGCAGTAACATGGGATGCAGGAGAATGGCAGGAGAAAGTACTCTATGGGCTTTATATTGTACAGTAGTAACTGTGAATGTCTTTTGAGTCAGGAAATTGGAAATCTGAGTTTTGGCCAGAAGCGGACAGTGTTTATAACAGACAAAAGTCACTTAGACAATCTAGTCCGTTGTAAGTAACATACACTATAATTAGCAGATGAAGGTGAAAGAAAACTTTTTAGTTAAGTGGTATGTTACTCTATCAAAAGCTTATTGCATTTTTAAGAGTATGTTAGGCTTTAGCAATTTAAGGTCAGAAGGTACTCTAATATAATAATAATAATATACGTTATTTGATGTGCACCTTTCGAGTTTCAAGGTGCAGTACAATAAGATAAAAATACAAAAATCAGCATCATAAAACCAAACAGAATCAAATCAGAAAACAGTACAACCATAGGCTTTTTCCCAAAGGAAAGATTTCAAAGCCTGTTTAAAACTCCCCTCAGTCGTGCACTCCCTAATCCGATGGGGTAGAGAATTCCAAAGGGAAGGGGCCTCAAACATAAAAGCACAGGCCCCAGCAGATTTTAAAATCACCCTTGGAATCTCTAGCAACCCTCGTCGGCAGAACGGATCATCAAGGTTTGCCCCCATTTCCACTTTATAAGCAGTGATGAATAAATATGCTGTACATGTAATGTGATAGTTCTATCTGCAGTTAGAACTCATCAGGGTTAACCATCTGAATTTTGATGTTTTGGGACAACAGGCAGATCTGCATTTTAGCACAGATGGGATGCTGATCTTTCTTGCAAATATTTTAATGCCCGCTCCTGGGTTGGCCTAAATAGCTCCTGGTCAGCCAGAAAATGCCAATACCCAGGAGCTACCATATTCATGACTCTTAACTGCTAAATCATTTATTTAAGCCTCTGAGTTGCAAGCACTTCACTGTCAGTAAAATAATTAACTTCAGACTGGACAAGAAATTCTAAATCCTTCAACGTGGAACCATTGTAAATGAGCAGTTCCTGCTCAAAGGTATTTGTAATCCTTGATTTCAATAAAATAAAATAAATAGAGTAAATTTAGTGCCTTGGAAAGGTGCCTCCTTAGAGTGCTCTGTCTGCCCAGAGGCAGAAATAACAATGGTCAGCTGCTCGTTAAGCACCTACCCCTAACAGTTCCAAAGTTAGGCCTTTTCAAAGAAATTATCTTTAGGAAGGGCCAACATTCATTCATTCATTCATTCATTCATTTATTTATTTAACTTTGTTGACCGGGTGAGTGCACTGGTAGCAAGTGCCTTTTTCAGTCACGACTTGGGTGCAGTAGCACAGACGAGGGGTAAGATATAGTACCTTCATAATATAATACATTTTGGAGATGAAGATACAGTATGTCACATGTGATGCAAAGCATCAGACAAGGAACTATCCTTGATATTAAAATATTGAATGTTGGTGCAAGGACACATACAGCAATGTATTGGTAAGAATAGTACATAAAATATAACAGGCATAGGAGAAGATACAGTGAAACTGAGTATGATACACAGTGTCAGACATAGGATTGGGGTGAGAAGAGTGAAAAACAAAAGTTGTAAGTAAACGAAGATCTAGGGGGTGTACAAGGGAAATTACAGGGTGAGGGGAACTTAAGAGAGGTAAGAGAAGTTAGTGGTGGGAGGTGGAAGGAGATGGAGATTACTGAACAAATGGGGGAGAGAAATGATTAAGGGAGGAAGCTGGGGTAAGTACATATGTAGTAGGTGGAAGGGTAAGTGCATAGTTGGGTGCGGAGGGTGGGGAGAGGTAGGGACAAGAAAAGGAAAAGGGTTTGAGAAGGAGAGCAGAGGTAGTGGGGTATTGGCGAGGGAAGCTGGGGGTAAGTACATATATAGCAGGTGGAGGAGTAAGTGCATAGCTGGGTGCAAAGGGTGGGGAGGAGGTGTGGAGAGGAAAAGGGAAAAGGGTTCAAGAGGTGGGGAGCAGAGGCGTGTACGGGCAGTGGGTAGCAACTAAGTAGATTAGTGGAAGCAGTGACAGACTTGAGATGAGGAGTAATGTGTTTTAGGAGCTTGTAAAAGCTGTGTGATAAGGGTTTTGGTAAGTGAGAAAGGGAATTGCAGATAGATGCAGTGCGGGGTAGCTAAAAGAGCCTGACACATATTGGTTAGAAACATGGGGATTACTAGGTTGTTATTCATGGCTGAACGGGACAAGGGAGATGCAACGAATGTAAGTTGTCTTTTTTTGGTAGGCAGGGGAGCCAGATTGCATAGTTTTCTTGACAAAAGTAGCAAGTGCCAGATTAGCTTTAAATTCAGGAGGAAGCCATTTTAGGGAGTCAAGAACTAGACAGTGGTGCATATCAGATCTGCTCCCCGAGGCAGATTTACTGATTTTGTAGTAAAGGGCATACTTTTTTTTGTAAAATAGATTTATTGGCAGCATCAACAACAACCAAGCCATAATCGAGAGAGGGTATGTCTACCATTGCAATCTGGGTTCTGGCGCTAGGTATTAAGAACTGGCTGATTCTGTAGAGGCAACCAAATTTCTGGTGAAGAAGTGATGTAGTGTGCTGGATATGGGACTCAAAAGACAACGTTTGAGCAAGGTGAACGCCAAGGTACTTGAAGGACAAGGTCTTTTCTAAGGGAGACCCGTTTGCTGTGAGGATAGAGAACATAGGTGATAGCTTGTTTAGGCAATGCCTTGTCCCGAATAGCATGGACTGTGTTTGGGAAGATTAAGGACCATTTTTTTGCTGGAAAACCAGTCCTGGAGCCTGGCTAGGCAGGAGCTGAGCTACTGACTGATGGCATCAATATCACTGCTATGGGTGAAGAGAACTGCATTTTCCGCATACAGGAGGGACCCTATGTGTTTGCAGATTGTAAGCAGGTTGTTAATGAAGATGGTAAAGAGGAGAGGGCTTAGAATGGAGCCCTGGGGATACCACTAGTGATACTCTTTACTGTGGATAGATTGTTACCTATTTTTACCACTTGCATTCTGTGGTACAGATAGTCTGTGAACTAGACGAGTGCAGATGATCCGAGGCCCAGATCAAGTAATCTGTCTGTTAGCAGCTTGTGGTTGACCAAGTTGAAGGCCTTGGTCAGGTCCACAAACACAGTTACAGTCACTAGGCTCTTGTCCGTAGAGTTGTAAATGGCACTGATGAATTCGATCAAGGCAGTGTTGGTGCTATGCTCTTTGTGAAAGCCATGCTGCTCAGGGTATATTACAGCAGGTTGTATTGCTGCAGATACTCCACAAGTTGGCTGTGGATGAGTTTTTCTTGCAACTTAGCAAGAGCGGAGAGAAGTGAGATAGGGCGATAGTTCTCAAGAGATGTCTTTTTGCCCTTTTTATGTTGGCTTGCACTTGCGCACCAGCCAACATATTGCAGTAGGAGCAGATTTGGAGGTGCGGTCACTGTAGGCGAATGCAGACGCGCATAACAGTAAGTGCGATTCCCCTCATTCCCCAATAAGGCAGCTGCAGGCGCTGACACTAGCAACATGTAAACTGGCCACCAGATCTAAGAAAAGGTCTGCTGCAATGAAAGCCAAGCTCGTCATGCAGCAGTGTGCCTTTCCTGGTGAAGCAGTTCAATAAACATGGCGACATTGACTGCCGCCACGCAGAGCACCAGCTTTAGGGTTGCCCAATCCTCATGTTGGCATGCCTCGATCCACTTCATTTTCCAACAGGGGAGTCCACGCCCCATCGGCATAATACCTCCTCCCTCCCATTTCACGTGTGTGCCAAGGGGGTGCCCAATCCGCCTCTGCATCATGCACCACCCCAACAGTCTTTCTTTGCTGATGGGGCCCAGTTTAATTTGCCGATGGGGGAGCCCACTCCCCATCGGCATAATGCCCCCCACTCCATTAGTTGTGTGCCAAGGGGGGTGCCCAATCCCCCTTGGCTCTTGTCCCCCCCACTTCACCTTGGTATGTGCTGATGGGGGTGCCCAATTCCCTGTCGGCTACAGCACCCTCCCAAAACACTCAGGTGGCACGCTGGGAGCCCACCCCAGCATGCCAAATGCCCCTGTAAAAAAAAAATCCTGTGATGTTTTCTTTTTTTAAACCTGTAAATCAGAAAACGGTCCCTCGTGGTCAATCCTGCTCCCTCCCTCAACCCACACCCACACTCTGCGTAACCCACCTCCCCACACACACTCCTCACCCCATACTTACCTCCAGAGCCTGGCGTGACGATCTTTGGTGGACCAGGAACACATCTGCAATCTTCAAAACCGACCGCAAACTGAAGAAATGCGGTAAACTGTATAATGGCATAAATAGGGTTTTTCAACTTTGGTGCATATCTGCCCATTGTTGGGAATTTTTGGCACATTTTTAACATGAGGTTATTGGGACCCTTCCTCATGAATTCAGTCACTGTCATAGTGTTATTTGGTCCAAAAGGTGATTTCGTGGTCACTCTGGAGAACTACCTTTGGGACCAATTAATGAAATGACTGTGCCACTGTTCATGAGGGGCTCTCAAAAAGCCTATGTTGCAAATTTGGTGACAAAAATCCAAAAAATGGCTGTTTTACGAGCGTGCATTGCTCAGTTTCCAAGCTCGTAACTTTGTGAATTTGTAATATTTTCACTCCATATTTTCAACTTTGCCATTTTTCCACACCTCCTTATGAACAGTATGAAGTTTGTGTTTCATCTGTTTAGTAGTGTGCTGTTGTTTATCTGTATTCATATTAAGATATATATATATTTTTACATGAATCTTTTATTATAGGTGAGTGTCACTCTAGAGTGACTATTTGTTACAGATATACTGTCACTTTAAGGCTTTACCTATAAAAGTAGAGTGCATCACCTGTTTGAACACTCCCTGATGATGCTCTTAAGCTTAAACTGGTAGGAGGCTTTGTGCTCCTAATCTGAGCCCCTGTTTGTAAGGTATTTTGGTGTTATGATTATTTTCTATGTGTGGAAGTACTGCAGTAAATTATAACATTTTTCAACTGGTTTAATACTTGTTGATTTGATTTTTATGGTGATATTTATTCATCTTTGCAGTGAGTGGTGCTGGAGTTTTCTGTTCTATGGTTGTCTTTACTCCTATTAGCGCACTCTGCTATCCGGAACTTTTCTGTTTAAGATTTTCATCATCTGCACAAAATGTGTTTGCATTACCTGTGGCCAAATGGCACAGTCACTGTGCAAAATCACCTTTGGCTAACAAACTGATACTGCCGCTGTTCATGTGGTGGGGTCACAAAAAGCCCATGTTGATAATTTGAGTGAAAATACCAACACGCTACCACAGTGTTAGAGTTTCCAACCGTTACACCCCACCCTGTAGAGAATGACAGGGCGCCAGGGTGTGACTTGGAATCATCAGCTGTAATGCTCCGCCATTCCACCCCACCCTCCTGCAGCCACTGACAGGCATCGAGGTGTGCCTTGGGTTTTCAGCCACAAGTTCACCCCATTCTCCTATACTGCACCCACCTCAGTGTATTTCCTTATGGAATGGAGTGAGTATAACACCCAAGGACAGCACACCACGACACTTGTCAGTGTCTACAGGGTAGGGTGAGGTAAAATGGCATGAGCATTATAGCTGATGGCTCAAAGGCACACCCCAACGCCTGTCAGTCTCTCCAGGGTGGGTGTGGGGTTGCCATTAGTTCAATACTTCACTGCCACTCCTATTATGCATCTCTGACTCCTGCACTACTAATGCCAATGCCAGGAAAACATTCAGCGTTGACAAATCCTTGTTGTGTAATAGGATGACTATAGACAATTTCCAAAGGGCAGGTACTGTGCCAGTCCAGAAGGACATATTAAAGATCATCAGCACAGGGAGAGCAATTTGGAGTGCAGCAAGGCTAAGGAATTTGGGTGAGAGACCAGCAAGGCCAGTGGATTTGTCCACTTTTAGTGTGGCAAGTTGTTTGAGAACATTGCGACAAGTAACCCTTTTTATGTAGAAGGAGGTGTGCAGATCCCTTTTAGGATTGACGGGGCTAGGTGTGGGGGTGGAATTGGTTCTATATTTATCCAGGTCACAGAAAATGTCATCAAAGAGAGTGGTGATTTTTAATGGGTCAGTGTGGTTAACACCATTGAGGTCAATGAGGGGGTTGGGAGTATTTTTTAATAAGAGAGTTTACCAAGTGGCAGAACTTTTTGGGGTTGTCCAGGTTCGATAGTAGGTTTTTAAAGTACTGAGTCTTGACTCTGAGGTTTTCTCTCATGTTCATTCCTCTGGATCCTGTAACCATTCCAATCAGTGGCAAGGTGGATTTTCTTGAACTTACTCCAGGATGTGTCTCTACTATGCATCAGGGCAAAGATATTGCTAGTGAGCCAGAAAGATTTCTTTGGTTTGACCCTGCTAGTATGTAGAGGGACGTGCTTGTCAAGGATGGCTGTGAAAGTGTTTATAAAGTGATTGAGTGCCATAATGACATCAGTGGCCAAGTCTAAGAGAGCCCTGTCTATAAGTGACAGGTCATGCAGGAAGGATGTGGGGTCCAGGCTGGTGTCATTTATGAACGAGATATCCTGAGCTGGGAGTTTTTGGGGGTACTGTTGTGCCATTGGCAATAGGTAATCAGGTGGTCAGCGACTGAGTACACCTGAAGTAATAATTCTTTCAGTTTTTTGACCAGTATCCAGTCAATCAAGGTGTGGTTGCCGGTTTTGTAGGGTTTGCAAGATTTAATACAGCTGGCATGAGTCAAGTATGGGCTTATACTGAGCTTTGTTGTTCAACCAATTTAAGTTTAGATCACCTAGTATGAGCAGTTCAGATGAGGGAACTGGTTTACTAAAAGGAAAAGGTCATGGAGACCATTTAGCCCTGTTTTGGGTGAGTTGTATACACAGCACAATTTGAGCAATTTCTTGCCAAGTGTAATATAACTAATATCCAGAGCTTGAATTGCAGGGGTGGGGCGAAGGGCTGGGCCCCTTACTTTTGGAGGGCCTCCTGAGTTCTGTGTCATTGAAGGTGCCATATCGGGTCATAATGTCATATGCTTAGTAGCCATTTACATTATAGCTAACTCCGAAATAGCGCTGTCTAGGACAGCTAACAGTACAATACCACGATACTGCTGTGCGTTGTATTGCACTATTCACACACTCCCAGGCAGAGAAGAAGACTCTGCTGGGAGTGGGTTGCGCCGAGCAGCTGCTGTGGCTCACTGGACCGAGCCAGGGCAGCAGGAACCAGGCACTGCATCTGGGACTGGGTTTGATTCCCGGTCCCAGAAATTTTATTTTTAAAGACTTTGTGCGCTCCTGGGTTGGATCCCCCCTGGAGTTAAGAATCTTTAGTCAGGTACCAGTTAACAATGAGATTCCCCCACCCCCCTCCCCACCCACACACATATATATGCCACCAATTTTATTTTCTAACTAAGATTGCTATATATTATAGTCTCTGAGGTTCAGTTAACTTTGGATGAGTGATGTCAAAAACTTCAGTGGTCAAAATCTGAAAGTCATTCCAGTTTTGGGGGAGTCAAAATACTTCCCAGATTACAACTATGGAAGCCAATATAATATTGTCAGGGAATTTTGTAACACACACTACAGATAATGCCATGTCCCCCATTCATTGAGAAAAATATCACACCATTGTTTGAGATTCTTGCCTGCAAATTTAAAAATCACCTACATTTTTCACTATTAGGAGTCAAAAGGTGATAGTCAGAGATCCTTATCTTTATCCTTATTTATTGTAAAAAAAATACTGCTGTGCTTGCTTTCTTTGATGTGTGACAACTCCTTGATATTTTTCTCAGTGAATGGGGGGCATGGCACTATCTGTAATGTGTATATTACAAAATTGTCTCTGACAATATTATATTGGCAACAAAGTTGTAACCTGGGAAGTATTTTGACTTCCCAAAACTGGAATGACTTTCAGATTTTGACACTGACGTTTTTGACATCAATCATCCAAAATTAACTGAACCTCAGAGACTATAATATATAACAATCTTATTTAGGAAATAAAATTGGTGGCATATATGTGTGTGTGTGTGTGTGTGTGTGTCTGTGTGGGTAGGGGGGAGTCCCATTTTTAACTGGTGCAGGATTCATCCACAAGTTTAATTTAATCTTTTTTTTAATACTCTGCCTATCATCATAATGCACAAATCACCCTTTGATTGTCCGTTAACAGTAGCGGCCTTGATCCCCTCCCCTCCTTTTTCATCGCCTGCTGGTCTAGTGCTCTACTGCTGTGTCCCTTTTTTTTTTTCTTGTGCTCATATCAGAATGGCAGCTTGTATGATAATAATCCTTTGCATAAGCTGCCTTGCTTTTCCACTTCTTGTGACTGGGGTATGGTGCAAAACTTGCAGACAGTGGGCTGGCAAAAATCCTGGGGTGTTGGTGTTGGTGAAGAAAAGGATAATTAACAAAGGTGGTAAGTGTGATCTGGGGATCTGTTTCACAGAGTGTGAGAGAAATGGGAGATGAAGGCAATCCACTTTACAAATTAAGCCAAGAATGCAGTTTTATGAACACTTTAATTTTTAAAACATTCTTGCAGGAAACAGTAACATCCACATCACAGAATATTTCATCCTGGTGGGTTTAATGTACCTTACCTACTGTAGCTCAAAATGCAGGAAAATGCACCGCTACAGTGATGATTTAAAACATTTCCTGGGGGAGCATACCCCAGACCCCCACCCCCAGCTTTGTGAGGATTTTTGCACTCCTTTTCACTGACTCTGCACACAGCTCTGAATATGGCCATTGGGCCCCCTACTTTTTCATCATAATTGAGAGCATTGCTAATATCCATTTGCAAGGTGACTCCATGAGGGTGGGAGGGTCACAGATTTCTGCCTCAAGGTTAGAGTGGACATAGAACATGAGTCCACCTCCTTTTTTGGAGGTCTTGTCCTTACGGAAAATATTTAACTGGAGGAGTGTTATTTCTACATCACTAACTGAGAGGGTAAGCCAGCTCTCAGAGAGTGTGAGTACATGAGGTTTGTGTAACGAGATGAGAGCTTCAATTTTGTCCATTTTTGGGACCAAGCTACAGTATGGGTGTTTAAATGAATGACCCAAAGGCCTCTGTTACCTGTTCAAATTTGCAGGGGAGGGGCATGCAGAGTAGCTGCCAGAGGGCCTGGTTTTGATTCCCACATCTCCTGAGAGTAACAGTAGGTGGAATACGTGGGAGAGCACGATGGTGGATATAACGTGCGAGGAAAGTACTGTAGGTGTGCAGAGAAGTATCCAAATGAAAAATTATATTTCCTGTGCTGGAGGCCAGCTGATGTGATGTTTGGGGTTGGTGGTGAGGTGTAGTGGGTAGCTAGGGTTTCATGGCCATTTTCAAACCAGACTGACGCCTCTCAAGATTCAGCATCCAGCATTAGAAAATGCCCACAGGATAATAGCCCTAAATAAGATCCTGTAAAGGTCATATCATTGGAACATTGGACAGCCTGGGGTCTGACAACATTGGAGCCATTAGGGCTGGGAACTAATTTTTTTTTTATTAAAATAGATTGTAAAGATGGGACCTATTTTAAACACATTAAAACTGCTGTTGAATTGTTTTAAACATGTCAACATACATTTTGACAAACCATTTTGTAAAAAAAAATGTTTAACATTTTCTGATTTTTGACTCATATTCAGGCCAAATAACATTCTATCAATTTCTTTAAATTTTCGTTACTGCAAAGTATTACAATCCCATTAAAAGAAAATTGCAAACATTTTTGTTTCATGTTTAGTGATCCCAAAATCTCCTTTACTTTTGCAGGCACAGCTTTGTAAGATAATAAACAAATGTATTTCAAGCTATACGATTTATCCAGCAGCCAGTTTTATCAAAATAAAAATATATATTTCAAGGGCCGTGAAAGCACCTTTACCTTTATATTGCTATTGTGAAAGGAATAAAGAACCAAACAAAAATAGTTTAAATATAATTATACATCTAATTAATTATTCATGAGCTAAACCACAGGAGCTCTGTGACTGGCTACTGTGCCAGGCATTAATCTCTTAGAAATACCCAGCATTGCACCGCCCATCGGGCGCAGTGGTTGGATTTCAGCTGCGACACAAACCCGGCTCAGAAACAGATCTGGGTCATCAGAAGGCTAGAAGGGGGAGAAGGATCATGTCCCAAGACTGCTCTCCCTTCTCCAGGGGAGGGTGGTAAGTGGTCAGCGCAAGGGCAACACCCAGCGGAGGCTTGGCTCATCACAAGCACTGACACATGCTGATCTCAGGGGTGGGGCGACAGTGGCCTTCATTGCACATCCCCGCCCCTACCTACGGGGGGGGGGATCTCACAGCCTGCCGCCATGATGATGATGCCTACCCTTCACTCTAATGTTCTCCCAGGCCAACTCCCGAACCTATGCCATCAGCGCTAGCACTTGGGGGGTGCCACTACCCCGCCCTGGGTGGCAAGCCAGGGTGTATCTGTGGAGTCTCGGCTCATGTGGGAGTAGGAGCACAGAGGGCCGTGACCTGGGTGGATGGACCAGCGGCAGGCTGCACCAAAAAAGTAAAATAAATAATACAAAAAGAAATGCCCAGCACTGCTGCTACACTCAGCTGATCACACACTTTATGTCCTCACTGCTGGCAGAAAAGTTCTTGTTCTGCTTTTCAAATTTTCAGTGCTTGTAGCACTAATTGTTTAGTATGACTTAGTTCTGTTCTTGTACATGGAGGTATGCTGTCACACTGAACACAAGACCAGCAGCAAAAGACAGGAGAATAGTGGTGATTAAACAACAGCAATGCAAGACAGAAAAAAAGTAAGCGTCAAGAACAAACTGTTTACCATGTCAATATTGCAGTTAGACTAGTAATCACACAATGCCTCACAGATGATCATTTCTTGGGAATTAACAACAGACTGTAGAGGGTTGGTCCTCAGCTGCACCTCAGGCCATCCTTCCCCCAGCCAGTCATTAATCCCTAGGAAATGACTGGCTGTTCAGTCATTATTGCTGGATTTTATTAAGATTCTCCAGTTTCAGGGATTCCAAACCATTTAGAAGACTGTGTGCTACTGTGGTTAAGCATAAAACTGTTTCTAATCGTGCCATATTGATTGGTTCATTATCAGTGTCAGTGACTCAAACAGTGGCGTGCTCAACTCTGGGGCCAAAAGATTGGAAGGCTGTGGGTTCTAGCCCCACACAAAGTACTTGGGGTAATATCCATAATTGATACAGTAATGCAGTACGAGGGTGATGGAGGATGCTGCACAGTTGAGGTGCCATACTTTGGAAGAGACGTTATTGAACTGAGGCCCCTGCTGCCCATCTCTGGACAATGTCTAGGTGGAAGTTAAACATCTTATGGCACTTAATAAGGAAGAGTAGGAAAGTTTCCCTGGTGTCATAACCAAAATGTCCCCATCAATAAAATAGGTCCATGTAACTGCCCAGTGTGACCTTCCTGATCAAAAATTACAAATCAAGAAATGGTATGACCTTGAGCAAGTTACTATTCTTACAGAAATGTAGAAACATGGGGCTGGATTCGCAAAATGTTTTGGGACTAAGTCCCACACCGCAACTCCAGTTGTGGACCAAAATCTCTGCAGCTGCAGAGATTGCTATGCACAGCCACAGCAACTGCAGGCAATGTTATGGCCAGTCCCACCGGCTGTAACGGTTTTCCACAGCTGCAGGGATTTCCCTGGCAATGCCACCTGTAAGCTGCCATATGTTGTGGAGCTGGTCAAAATCCAGCTCCACTTTGTGAATACCCACAGCTGTGGAAGAACTGCAGAAACCTGCAGATCCACAAGTGGCAACCCGCTTGCACCGGACTTTCCTGAACAGTGGGAATTTCAGAAGTTTTGTGAATCCAGACCCTAGACACTGCAAACAGAGAAAGACCAAGGGCTCAATTCTCAAAGCCACAGTAGAGTGGTGCATGGTGCTTTGCCAGTGCACCAGTGACCCTGCAAGATTCTCTATTGGGTAGGGTCCCAGCAGCAAAGTCCTACAGCTTGTGGCATCTGTAGCTGTGCACAAACAGGCGGCACACCCTAGAGGTTTGCACTAAGCTGTGGATGGCTGGGCAGCACATGCAAGGGTAGAAACCTACACCTGTGTTGGCAACATGAGTACTGGTGCAGGCAATGATGGATGCACATGCATACCCCTTGCATCAGCCCAAGAGGTGCATGTCTAGTGGCATTCAGCACACAGTCCATGGCACCCCTGTCAAGGTCACAATGCACATGGCTATACAGAGTTGTAAAAACAATATAGGAATATAGTACATTCCATACATAATATAACATACACATATCCTACATGGATGCACAGGATACAGATACCCCACTCGTAATGATCCATACCATAATAGAACAGTAATAGTGACACAGCATGAAATACATATCAGTACAGTTAGTATACATATAATGATAACCTAATCCTGCTATATACCTGTGCAACACCCCTGTAAATGATGTGGGCACACACCATCATGTACCCTCCACCAGAGAGGGCTCTGTGGGTGGCACAGGGACAGTTAGACCAGCCTGACTGGTCTAGTGGGTGTTCTGTCGAAACCATACATGTTAGTGAATGCCAGAAAAGGGGATAGTGCAGCATTGCCCTGACGTACAGCTCCTTGCATCATGTGGAAGCACCAACTTTGGTCAACAGTAAATCTGTCAACCACCTGCACAGCGATGGCACAATACCAATGCAGATATGCAGATTTATTGCCGCCCATTCATTGTTTTCTGTGAGGGCCATGCCCCACCCCCATGTGAGAAACCACTACACCCCGGACTTTAGGATTCTCAACTCAGGTCGGAGTTGGTCCGGGAGGGGCACGACACTGGGGAAATTGAAACAAGGAAACAGACCATTACAGCGACTGTCGCTGAAGCGGCCATTTTCCCTGTTTTGCCGCCGGAGTGTCAGGCAAAAGGGACCACCCACATCATGCTGCACCCCTTTTTGTGCCGCAAGAATGGTACAAGATCCCTTGGTGCACACAGCTTGTGGGTGCCGCAGACTGTGTTTGAGAATTGCTCTCAGCACAGTTCCTGATGGAAGCCACTCCTTGTGCCATTCTTTCTGCTGCAAGCTCCGTGCATCATTCTGGACACTTGAAGAATCGGGCCTCAAGGGTCCAGCTAGTCTGCCCATTGAAAGATTCCTACCTCCCCCCCCCCCGACTTAATGTCTGGAGGATGTACTTGACCCCCCTGTGCTTCAGATGTCCTAGATGTAAATCTGGGTAACAGCAAGGCTGCAGAGTAAATGAGCTGTTGCATACATGAATCCTGGATCAATGAATAAATCAATGGTTGAACCACACCGACCCATCAAGGATCCTCTTAATGAGAGTAAATGTATCCCTTCCCCAAGAATGCATCTGAAAATGAGCCTTATCAGCTCAGTGTGCTCTTCCTGGACAAAAATTACAAATAAATAAATAAAATGAAGCACACACACCTATTCCTGGTAAGAGTCCACACCCCCATAGCTGAATAGCCACCAAACCATTGGCTCGGTAGCCCATTTCCATCCAGCTGTTACAATCATGAGAACATATGAAAAGAGATAGAAGAAGGCTTATGTCCCAACAAAACCATCCCCCACTTTGCAGTGGTAATGCCTTGATACATTTGTTTCCTTTAGATTTACATCGAGACCTCCCTTAAATCCTTGTCAGAGTTAAATACACTATTTAATACCATTTCCATTCCTCCACCACCCTCAGAAAGTACAAAACAAAAAAATCTTCTTATCCTTAAACATTTCCACTTGCAATTGCTTTGCATGGCCCCTAGTCATTGATACTTGCCATCTGCCTGACACCACTTGTAGGCTTATCTGGCAGATAAACAGTCATGAGTGAGCTCAAAAGATTTCTTAGAGCTGAAAACAGCTACATAAGTGCAATGACAAAAACAGTGTGGAAAAGTTAATACATTAGTACATGTTCACACAGCATGCTTATTAATTCTCACTTATTAAGTGTGTGTGGGTGAAGGCATGTTGACCACAGAGTCCCTTCTGCACTTAAGATTGCTATGCTACTATTTTAATATGAGGTAGCATCCAGGAGAGCAGTTTGATAATACAAGCAGTTTATGAGATGCTTAAAAGAAACAGAGAGCGAACAATTGTTTAAATTGTTCGGTGTCTTTGTCTTTCCTAACTACATCAAACAGATGTTAAGTACACAAGCTGTCAGCATTTTCAGTTACCCTGTTTTAAAAACATTTTAAAAATTGTTGTCTGATAGTTTTACAGTACAGAATGGAATAATATGCCTTCTGTATCGTGCTTTCCTTTTTTTCATGGCAGCAGTGCATGTTTCTTTTTTCCAAAAGACTGATTAGCAGGCAAATGTGAACTAGTAGTGCCTTTGTCTTTGTTAAACAAAAACTGGTCCCAATACTGTAGTAGTTTTGAACGTGCATACCAGGAGGGACCCTTGCTTATCCAGCCATCTTTCATTTCCAGGAAGAAGACAGATTGCTGGAAAAACACTGTTTCAACCCCAGTCCTCTATGATAAATGAAGGTACAGTAATTATAGTGGAATCCACTTAAGTGCATATCGGTTAAGTACACATCCCACTAAGTGCACAGTTTTCTTATACCCCAATTTTTTTGCATACCACCAATGTTAAATATGCCTCTTATGTGTCTCTGTCCCTCTTTCTGGGACACTGCCATTCCCCCTTCTCTCTGGTCCCTCCAGTCCCCTTGTAGGGTTCCTCACATCCTGAAGGGGTCTCCAAGGGCACAACTCTTCAACCCCAACTCACGCATCTGCCCCATTTCCCCCTTTTCGTTTATGTAAGCTCTTGTTTACTTACTAACCTGGCACTTATTTTTGTTCACTTTTTCTACATGTTATGCTCAACACTGTCGTAACACTGTTTGTAACATCTGCCTTAAAACTGTATGTTAATGTTGATCTTGTAACTTGAATGTTTAATGTTTCATTCCAGTTGTACTCCTTCCCCCCCAGGTCACATCGAGAGACGAGTGACTTGTTGCTCAGTGTGCCTTCCTAGTGAAACATTTCAATAAATAAATAAATAAAATAAATGCACATCTTGGTTAAATGTACATTTTCCCCACATTTTGCAGGGTTTTTATGTCTTGGAAGTGTACTTAAGTACACATTTTCCCTTTTTTATGTTTGCTTGCACGCATGTGCAAGAAACATAGTGCCATCATCCAAGTTTTTGGAGGTGTGGCACCCTCTCTTCCAATTCAGTCAATGTGTTTGCAGGTGCAGCCGCAGTTCTCCAATGCCTGCTGGAGCTGTCTATGACAGCAGTCCAAAATGCAGTGGAGTACAGTTGAAAGAGGGAGCTACGCTTCAGTGAGCAGTGACAAGATATCGCCTGCTCATGCGCGCTCCCCTACATACACACACACATAAGCATGTGCTCGCCCCCCCCACGCACACACTGTGTAGCCAACAGGGGTGCCCAATCCACCGTCGGCTGTGCTGCACCCGCCCCAAAACAGAGTTCCATATGCCACGCTGGGTGCCCACCCCAGCGTGGCTGCACATCGTATAGCTGATGGGGTGCCCAATCCCCGTCGGCTCCACTAGTCCCAGGTACAGGGTGCCATGCAGGAGCCCACCCCAAGCGTGGCTACAGATCTTATTGCCGATGGGGTGCTCAATCCCCATCAGCTCCACGCCCAGCCATCCTTGTGCCTCGCTGGAGCCCACCCCAGCATGGCAAGCGTCTCGAGTCGTCATTTTAAACAAAAACAACCTGAAACTGGAAAACATTCCCTTACTGTCTCTGCCCCAACCTCGCCCACCCTACGCACCCGCCTCCCACCCCCTTCACTATACTACCTCCGGACTCCAGAATGGCGATCTTGATGGACGGGAACACGTCTGCACTCTTCAAAGCCGACCGCAAACTGAGAAATGCGGTAAGCTGTATAATGAGATAGATAGGGTTTTCAAATTTGCTGCATATTTCAGTCATTTTTGGAATTTTGCAAATTTTCAACATAGGGTTTTGGGACCCCTTCTCATGAATACTCTCACTGTCCTTGGCGTTAATCAGGCCCGAAGGGTGATTTCACAGTCACTGCATGAGAAATCACCTTTGGGACCAAATGATGAAATGACACTGCCACTATTCATAGGTGGGCTTCCAAAAGCCCATGTTCAAAATTTGGTGAAAAAATTCCTAAAAATAATTGTTTTATGAGGGTGCATTGCGCAGTTCCTACGCATGCTCATAAGTTCGCATATTTTCAATATTTTCACTCCAGATTTTCAACTTTACCATTTTACCACACCTCCTTATGAGCAGTACAGCTGTCATTTTTCATATCTTGCCCAAAACGTGTTTCCGCCCATGTAGCTCCCAATGGCACAGTCAGTGTGCGAAATCAATGTATGGGACACATTAAGAAAATCACAGTGACACTGTTCATGGGCAGAGATCTTAAAATGGCTATGTTGAAAATTTGGTGACAAAATTCCTAAAAATGACTGTTTCACAAGCGTGCATTGCGCAGTTCCTACGCAAGCTCGTAAGTTTGCAAATTTTCTATATTTTCACTCCAGATTTTCCACATTGCCATTTTATTACACTTCCTTCTGAACAGTACAGCTGTCATTTTTCACAACATGGCCAAAATGTGTTTTCACACTTTCAGTGCAGAGATGCATGGTCGCTGTGGGAAATCATTGTTCGGGACAGATAAAGAAAATCACAGTGACACTGTTCATGATCGGAGGTCCCAAAATGCCTGTGTTGACAATCTGCCGTAAAAAATTCCCAACCTAATTACATTACGAGTGTGCGTTGCACAGTTTCTATGCACACTCGTGACTTCACCAGTTTTTTTAATATTTTTACTGCACATTTGCAAAATTGTCATTTTTACACCTCCCCATGAACAGTACAGCTGTCATTTTTCACATCCTGTTCGGAATGTGTTTTTGCACCTGTGGTGCTAAATGCCGTAGTCGCTGTGCATAAGCAGCCTCCGGCTAACAAACTGATATTGCCATTGTTCATGAGGTGGGGGTCACAAAAAAACCATGTTGAAAATTTGGAGTGAAAATACCAACGAACGCCTGAGGTGTTAGGGTTTCCAACCATAACGCCCCACCCTGTAGAGAATGACAGGCATCAGGGGTGTGACTTGGGATTCTTGCCTGTAATGCTCATACCATTCCACACCCGGCAGCCAGTGAGAGGCATCGAGGTATGCCTTGGACTCTTGACCCAAAGTTCAACCCATTCTCATACCGCACCCATCTCACCATATTTTCTGATGGAATGGGGTGACATAAGGCCAAGACCCCAAGGCACACCGTGACACTTGTCAATGTCTGCAGGGTGGGGTGTGGTGAAATGGCATGGCCGTTATGCCTGACGACCCAAAGGCACACCCCAATGCCTCTCACTCTCTGCAGGGTGGTGGTGGGGTTGGCTTCAGTTCAATACTTCACTGCCATTTCTATTATGCAGCTCTGTAACGTCTACACTACCAATGCCAATGCCAGCAAGCAAACATTCGGCATTGACAAATGCTTGTTTATGGCTGCATGGGTACAGCCATGCTGACATACTGCTGTGATGTAAGTGAGAAAAGGGACTGTTTTTATCCACAGAGTGCTTCAACTGGAACTGCATCACATATATCTGCCTCCTGTACATAGATTACAGTGGTGTTCCTTTGTCTGCTCCCCCCCACTCCTGCCCAGACTACACTGCACTATTTCCTTCCTTTCTAGCAGTGGATCTTATGTGATGACTTTGTTGAGTGAGCACTGTGTGCTGCATGCATTTCAAAGGAATTCCAGGGGTACAGCAGTAGTAGGGCAAGCAGCTTTTGATGTTGGGAGTCATAGACAGTTCATTTCCATCATTTTCTTTCTGTTCTCCAGCTAACATCTGCAAGTCCTGTGTGCTTTTATGTTAACTCTTTCAGGACTGATCTAATAGTGACATTCTATCAGTTATTTTCATGCAAAGGTAGCTGCTAAGACATTGTGAGTTAGGCTGCATGCACTGAATCCAGCTCCTTGTACATATCTGATTATATGGGAGTTTTGTTGATTTGTTCCTCCTTTATATTCAGATAGTCAGGGAACCTTGTGTATAATAATCCCTGGTGCTGCATATTCTGTTTCAGCTGTGCAATGCTGCTGGTCAGTGAAAGCACCTCCCCTCCCCCTCCCCACTGACACTCCTGTCGCAACTTTTAAGTTGATCACTAAAGTCAATGAGGCACAAAGCAGAAGGGTCTACAATCAAAAACCTAATAAAACAATTAGTTCAATGAGATTTTTTTTTTCAGTTCCCTTACTTTGCCTTGTGAAGGGAAGCACAGTGGTTTCTTGTGTGTCAAGTCACTTCCTGCAGTCGGTGGTGGAAGGGGGGGGAGAAGGGGGGAGAGACAGCCAGCAGTATGCAGTTGATAAGGTTAACCCACTGCTAACCTGATGAAATATAGCACATGCCAGATTGCAAGTGATTTCCCAAAAATGAATACAGTGGTACACAAATTAAAAAAAAAAAACAAGGTCACAAATTGTAAGGACCATCCTTGCCTGTATGTCATTAGTGTGTAGCTAAAAACACAAAAATAAATAAACTCCCATAAGGTAGCTAACTCAACATTGGTATACAGCTAGGTACCATCATAATACTACAGTAACTTCATACACTATGTACCTATCATAGATTACTGCTCACGGTTTGGGGAGCTTTAAATATTACTGATAGGAAGAAGATTGAACACATTCAGAGGAAGCAACAAGAACAATCAAGAGTTTGGAAAATAAGACATATGAGGAACGTTTGAAACTCCTCAGACTAAATACTCTGCACAACTAGCATATTTGGGAGATTTGTTGATGATGTACATGTGTCAACCCTCTCTTTTGACTGTAACTGCCTTTGAGAGCCGTCTGTTTCCTTGTTTCTCAGTTGCCACCAGCCTGGTTGCTGAGAACTTCAATTCTCCCTCTACAAGGCTAGGAAGGTCACCACAGGTTAACTTGGGTAGTATGCTCTTCTGATGATGGATGCCAATGGAGTTTTTATTTAGCCAGAGAAAATAAATCACTACTTTGCAATTAAGACATAGTCACAACTGCTAGATAAATAGAAGATTTTACTTTAGGAGTCAAGTTGCAACTCCAGGATATCAATAGTACAAATGAGAGGAAAACACTTTTACAGGAAGAATAAACAAGTGGTTTTAAATAACAGGATTCAGCTAAAAAAACACTACAGACTGCTTTAATCTAACATAAAAAGGTACTTGTCTTTCTAAACTGACAGGGAAACTAAAATCTAAGCTATCTGACCCCCCACACAAACCATTGCTGAAGGCAGGCTCTGCTTATCTTCACGGATGGTATCAGGCAAAACCCCCACTCGAGTAGAATGCTCTAAATTTATAGCCCACATCTGAAACTCTGTGATTAGGTAATTATTTTGAATTAACCAACCATTTTAGCTTCTGTACAAGTTTGAGTTCTCTTGCCTCCAATCAGATTAAAAAACATAGATGTCCTATAAGATCCATTTAACAACCAGTTTGTATTTGAATGGTCAAATCCTGTCCAAAATCTGTGTGTGTGGATGTTCACCCCCCTCCCCCAGTCTCCTGAGATCTATTACCCACTACACTGTCCTGAGGGATGGCCTTCTAGTGACATAGAATCCCAGTGTTTTCCCTTTGTTATTAGCAAACCCAGAAAACTCCTGGTAAGATGCAGAAGACCAGAAAAATAGTTTTAGTAAATCCAAACAACTACTTTGTTCCCATTTCTGTCACAGCACAAAACCATTAACAAGGAAGACCTTACAAAAGGATTTAATTTAATTTTTAGAATGGAACAAAACGTAAGGGACTTGAAAACCAGATTTTAAAACAAGCAAGCATAAGATGTATACAAACAAAGAATAGTAGGCATTTGGAATAATCTGCCTGGGAGTGATAAATAGCAGGAATTTCTCTGAGTATAATAACAGATTGGAAAAATTCTTGGCAGAAAATGGTTTAGAGATTATTATAATTAAACAACAGACAGCTCATATGGGCATCATACCTTCTACTGTCTCTAAAATTCTAAGTGAATTAAAGCGAATCACGGTGTCACCACTCATGAGTAGTATATTGCTTCACATGTATTCCTCTTGATTTTCCCTGCTCAATACATATATTATTACCCATTTGATTATCATTGTTCATATCAATAATTTTACACTGAATCAGTTTGAATCACATAACTTGTCATATAAATCATAGAAACTGATAACAACCACTGCCCCATCTACTCTGCCCATTTTTATTTTGGTCACATTGCTGCAGACCCTACTTGATCTACAGCACTGTCGCAGCACCCCCTTCCTTCCTCCTAGGATTCCTTTTGCCTATTCCAGGCATTTTGAAACCTACCACTGCTTTTGCCACCACTGCCTATGGAAGGCTATTCCAGGAATCCACCACCCTTTCTGTGAAAAAGAACTGCCTCACATCTCTCCTGAATCTACCCTCTTCCAGCTTCATATCATCCCTTGTTCTAGAGCAGGGAGTTCTCAAATGGTGAAGCCAACCTCCCTAAGGCGCGAGCTCGATCAGGGAGGCGAGCCAGCGATTCTGATTTCTGCGTTCTGTGCTGTACATTCTGCATCTCGGATCCCTACCAAGTTCAATTCTGTATGTGCTAGCAGCTGCTAGAGTAGTAGGCAGGGGATTCTGAGCCAGCCAAATCCTGTGCAAAACAAGGTCTTGGCAGACCAATAGAAAGCCCAGAATATGTGCCCAATCAGAGAGAGTGGCTGTAGCCAATCGGTATTGTGCATTTGCAGCCAATCATCACCGCTCCCTCAACCAATGAGCAACCGTAGCGTGCGGCGTCGTCATCAATCCCGGAAATAAAATGCCATGCCATGCGTGCGGTTGAATGGAGACTCGACCGAATTTATATTCTGGTGGTTTTTTTGTTGGATCCCTCAAGTCGCTTTAACGACGCTTGTCTTCCACTCTGAAGCCGCTACCTGCTGACTCCGCCTGTCAACTACCGCCGCCCTTCAGCTGCTATAGTCGCCACCGTGGAACGCTGATTGCCGCAGACAGAGCTCCTGAGACTACTGGTGACATCCTTTTGCAGACGGGATCCTTCCTCAGACTTCAGGTAAAAATTCTACTATACTTTTGGAAGCTCCACTGGGTTTGGTCTGGCTGGCCTCACGGGGGGGCACTGCCTGATGGCCTGATGGCCTGACTGGGAGGTGGGGGGGTTCTGATGGCCTGACTTGAATGTGGGGGTGCTGCTTGATGGTCTGTCTGGGAGGCTTGGGGGTGCTGCCTGATGGCCTGTCTGGGAGGTTTGGGGTGCTGCCTGATTGATGGCCTGACTGGGAGGTGGGGGTGCTGCCTGATGGCCTGTCTGGAAGGTTTGGGGTGCTGCCTGATTGATGGCCTGACTGGGAGGTGGGGGTGCTGCCTGATGGCCTGTCTGGGAGGTTTGGGGGTGCTGCCTGATGGCCTGTCTGGGAGGTTTGGGGGTGCTGCCTGATTGATGGCCTGACTGGGAGGTGGGGTTTGCTGCCTGATGGCCTGACTGGGAGGTGGGGGTGCTGCCTGATGGCCTGACTGGGAGGTTTTGAGGGGGTGCTGCCTGATGGCCTGACTGGGAGGTTTGGGGGTACTGCCTGATGGTCTGTCTGGGAGGTTTGGGGGTGCTGCCTGATTGATAGCCTGACTGGGAGGTGGGGGTGCTGCCTGATGGCCTGTCTGGGAGGTTTGGGGTGTTGCCTGATTGATGGCCTGACTGGGAGGTGGGGGTGCTGCCTGATGGCCTGTCTGGGAGGTTTGGGGGTGCTGCCTGATGGTCTGTCTGGGAGGTTTGGGGGTGCTGCCTGATTGATGGCCTGACTGGGAGGTGGGGTTTGCTGCCTGATGGCCTGACTGGGAGGTGGGGGTGCTGCCTGATGGCCTGACTGGGAGGTTTTGGGGGTGCTGCCTGATAGCCTGACTGGGAGGTTTGGGGGGTGCTGCCTGATGGCCTGTCTGGGAGGTTTGGGGGTGCTGCCTGATTGATGGCCTGACTGGGAGGTGGGGTGCTGCCTGATGGTCTGTCTGGGAGGTTTGGGGTGCTGCCTGATTGATGGCCTGACTGGGAGGTGGGGGTGCTGCCTGATGGCCTGTCTGGGAGGTTGGGGGTGCTGCCTGATGGCCTGTCTGGGAGGTTTGGGGGGTGCTGCCTGATGGCCTGTCTGGGAGGTTTGGAGGGTGCTGCCTGATTGATGGCCTGACTGGGAGGTGGGGATTTGCTGCCTGATGGCCTGACTGGGAGGTGGGGGTGCTGCCTGATGGCCTGACTGGGAGGTTTTGGGGGTGCTGCCTGATGGCCTGACTGGGAGATTTGGAGGTGCTGCCTGATGGCCTGACTGGGAGGTGGGGGGTTCTGATGGCCTGACTGGGAGGTGGGGTGCTGCCTGATGCCCGGCCTGATGTGCCTCATGCCTCTCATGTTGGGGGAGGAACTGTATTGCCTCACAGCTGATCTGGCCTGAGTGGGAGTTTGGGGGCTGATGCCTCTTATGGGGGATGATGCCTCTCGTGGTGGGGTGTGGTAGCTTGAGCAGGTGTTCGATGCATACCTCTCAACCTCTTCCTCATAAATCAGGGACAAGGCTTAAAAAAAAATCGGGACACATCTTCAAAATTAGAGATCCACCCATAAAGCTGGTAGAATATGGGGCTTAGTGTAAAATGCATTTTCTAAAGAAGAAGAAGTCTGTAACTTTAAGGCTTGACCTTGTTCTGTGCTTATGGTTCCCACTGAGCCACAAAACATCAAATTTTAGGAGGAACACAGTAAAATTTTGAGGCAAAATCAGGGACGTCCCTGAAAATCAGGGACACTAGGAGGTATGGTTCGATGTGGTGATTGGGGGGGGGACTGATGCTTCTCTGCTGGTCTGTTCTCAAGCTGGGATTTGCAGTATTGGGGATGTAGGGAGGTGCCTGTACTGCCTCGCTGGTCCAGTCTGGTGGGGGGACAGTTATACGAAATGTCTCTTGGCTGCTTTGCCCAGGGGTAATGCTGTTGCTAACAGAGCCTGGGGAAGGGGGATGCATTTCATGGTCGTGGTGATGCTGCCTCAGTGATAGTTAAAGCAGGTATTTGATGTGGTGATTGGGGGGGGACTCTGATGCCTCTTAGCAGGGATTTGTCGTGGTGGTGGCAGGTTGGAGCAGGGTTGGCTGTAATATCCCGCAGTTGGTCTGGCCTGAGTGGATGGTGGTGGTGTCACGCATGAGCCTGAGCAGGGGGAATGGGTGAAACCGTGCTTGGGGGGGGCATGCCCCTTAGCTGGTTTGCCCAGGATGGTAATGCTAAGCTGCATGATGTCTCTGCGGGGTGTGCCATTTTATTCTTGGTTGGGCCGTTTCAGCAGTGGCCCAGAGCGCGGGGTCACACAAGATGCCAAGATGCCTTTCTATGCTGTGCCAAGCCTAAAATGGCCCTATCCTATTTATATGGTTGTTGAATGAGAACTCCTCTTTTAGGGTGGGACACTTTGGAGAGCGAAGGGCCTGCTTGTCTTGCTTGGGTGTGGGGACCTTCCTAGGTCTGTTCAAGGAGTGCCCATATCCTCCACTCACACCTATGGCATTCAACTGCAAAGCAGCTGCATCTGACTGAACCACCAGTTTATGTGGTGGTGTGTTGAAATGGTGGCATGTGGTTTATATGTGATGCTTCTGTGTGGGTTCAAATGTTAGTTTTGTAACTGATGTTGGATGGGGTAGCCCGTGTGTTTGGGCAGGGGTTTTGGAATGAATAACCTGATGCTGTTGCTACTACCACGTAAGTCCAATTTACAACGTTGGAGCTAACGGAAAGGAAATTGTGGTAAGTATAATTGTTCCTGTTCTCCCGCTGATACTCACTTCTGTCTGAGGAAAAGAAACCTACATCTGGCCTGTATGGTGGGAGTGGGGCAGGAGTGAAGGACCTGCTATCGAGTTTTGGAGTGATTTGCTGGGTGTGTTTTGACGAGGACCTGCTGGCGTGGCACCAGTGCCACTGGGTAACTACTGAACACCGTCCCTACCTTAGGAGGAAGTGCTTTTATTTGTTTTGTTTGGCATCCTTGTGTCATTTATAATTGTTGCTGCTGCTGGCCCAATATGATTTGAGGCCATTACTAAAGTAGTGTTGTCCTTGTGCTGAGAGATTTAAGTGTCAGTATCAGTGTGGCTCAGTTGGTAGCATATCCATCTCTGGACCAGAGGGTTGTGGGTTCTGATACCACACTGGGATTGGAATAACTAAGCGCTGGCACCATTGCAGTATTCAAGGGTGGTAGTTTGACTAGTGCTGTCCTTTGGATGAGACGTTAAAACCGCTGTGGGTCCCCTGGCTTCTACCTGTCCTGGTGGGTGTCCAGGTGGAAGAAAAGTCATAGAACCCTGGCATTCTTTGCAAAGGGTAGGCAGAGGATATTCCCAGTCGTGGGCCAATAGCCCCCTTCACATAACGGATCCATGCAATTGTCAATGATTGCGAATGGGCCCTGCATCTGGGAGCATATAAGATGTATTCTGGGGTGTGGGGTTGAAATGGCTCATGTTTTTGCTTATTTATTATATTGATTTGGGCTGGGTGGTGGAATTAGACTTGTTTCTGCAGATTTAAAATGGTGCTGTTGTGCATATGTGATGTCTCTGACTTGTAATGCATGGTTTTAAAAGTACACACTTTCTTTTTGCCTTTCTGATGTGGGCTGGGTGTGAATGAGGAACCAGCATTTTTGGGTGGGGGGCTTTGAAGCGAGGGTTCGGCTAGCTTTGCTTAGGCTCTTACCCACATATATCTCCCCATTGACAATGGACAATGTTGGAGCTAACAGAAAAGGAAATTATGGTAAGTGACAGAATTTCTCTTATCCTCCTCGCGTACTCAATGCCTTTTGCTAGTTTAAAAAAGACCTGGCGTATGGATCTGGCCTTCGGGATGGTGGGCTTGGACTCTGAGCAAAAGGGTTTGCTGGGCTCTGGAGGACACAAAGGACCTGCACTAAAGTCTGAATGCACAGTACATTTATCTGCATGGGTAGCACCTTTGACATGAAGGACAGATGAGATGTAGCAGAGCAGTTTTGAGAAGTAAATGAAGGGCATCCTCCTGGCTGGTCATGTGTCTGCGTGCTAAGGATGGAGTGCTGTTTTGGGACTACGGCTGCAGACTACAGCTTGTGATGCTGGGCCTCTGTGTGTATGAATGCCTGTGTTTTGCAAGTCAAGGCAGTCTGGGGTTTCAAAGTGCGGCAAGGTGGTCACTCTGCAGTGGTCCTGCCTGAACTTTGTCTGGGGGGGGAGGGGATGATTACAAAGTGCTCGTTCTGATCTGGTCCTGCCAGAGCTGTGTTGGGGTGGCTGATTACGTCTTACAAAGTACTGCTGCTGCATAGCTGCAGTCCTTCACTAATGATCCTGTCCTACTGGAGATCTGTTGGGAGGTACATTTACAAGGTGACGCAAAGCAACAATCTTGATCCTGCCAGAGCTGCTGCTGGCAGTTGCCTGATTAAAAAGGGATGCACCTGCCTAGTCTTGATATTTCAGATATTGCTTTTTTATGGCTTCTTCTTTCTTCAAATTGTGCTTCAATTAATAAGTGGTGTTCTTCTTGTCAGTGTGCCTCAGTTGGTGGTACATCTGCCTGTGGGCCAGAGGGTTGTGTGTTCTCGTCCCACACCAGGATTGGACGCATGCCAAAAACACTGGCATCCGTAGTGTGTATTTGGGGGCAGTACTACTAGGAGTTCCGCCTTCGGATGCGCTGTCAAACTGAGCTCTTCTTCTAACCTCCTGGTGGGTGTCCAGGTGAAAGTAAATCAATTCACTCTTTGCAAAAGTAGGGTTCAGTCCCGTATTCCCCTTGTTTAACCATAAAATAGGTTCATGCAATTGTCCAGGCTGTGTCTGGTTGCTGATGTGCGATATGGTCGCCACTTCAAATTCAGTCACTTCACTACCAGTCTACCATTGCTTGTTTAGTGCTTTGGGATACACTGCGTATGAAAAGTGCTATATTCTTCTTCTTCGCGGGTATTGTGTCTGTAGCAGTTGTACTGTAGCAGTTCAGGTGGAACATTTGGGCATGCCCAGGATGGTCTGGCCACAGACTGGCTTAATTGATGTCAACTTCTCATCAATATGAATTTTTTGTTGCATTGTAGACAAAGAATGGATCGCTTTCTGATTGGAAAGAAACGTGTGCATGAGGAGATGGAACCTGTTGGGCAGAGAGAACCTCAAGCAAAACGCAAGGCCAGAAGATATGATGAGGACTATCTGAAACTAGGATTCACCTGGATCGGGACCAGTGATGCACCACGACCCCAGTGTGTGGTGTGTGCTGAGGTTCTGGCACAAGACAGTATGCGCCCTGCAAGCTAAGGCGTCATCTGAAACAAAGCACCCCAGCTTACTTTCAAAACCAGTGGAGTTCTTCAAAAGAAAACTGAGCGAACTGCGAGGCCAAAAAAGTTGTGGAGCACCATGGGACTGTTCCTGTAAAGCAGTCGAAGCATCATATCTTTCTCTCTGAGAATTGCCAAAGCTGGAAGCCACACAACATTGGAGAAGAGCTGCTAATTCCTGCTGCAAAGGAAATGTGTTCGTGATGCTGGAGAGAAAGCAGCTGCACAGCTGGAAGCAATCCCTCTTCAAACGACACAGTTTGCCGTCTATTGAGGACATGTCTGCAGATGTGAAGCATCAGATCGAGATTCCATTCATCAAAGCCCATTCTTCTCTTTGCAGATAGATGAGTCCACTGATATAGCAGATGCTGCACAGCTTCTGGTGTATGTCGGTATGCCACGGACACAGATCTTCGGGAAGAGTTTCTATTCTGCCATGCACTTCCTACGAGAGCAACTGGGGAAGAGCTGTTTCATCTGCTGAATACTTTCATTGAGAATGAAGGCCTTGATTGGAGTCGTTGTGTTGGTATCTGCAGTGATGGAGCTCGTGCAATGACTGGAAGACACAGCGGAATGGTAACCAGGGTACAAGCAGTGGCTCCCAATGCTCTCTGGAACCACTGCATGATTCACAGGGAAGCTCTGGCAGCCAAGAGGATGCCAGATGAACTCAACAAAGTTTTGACTGATGCAGTGAAAGCCGTGAACTTCATCAAGGCACGTCCAGTGAATTCCAGGCTGTTTTCAGTACTGTGTGAAGAGATGGGAGCGAAACACACACAGCTGCTCTTGCACACTGAGGTCCGCTGGTTGTCCCGGGGGAAAGTGCTGACCCGCCTCTATGAACTGCGTGATGAAGTCCGCATATTTCTTGCAGACTGTAACTCTCCACTTGTGGAACATTTCCACAATCAACAGTGGCTTGCTTTACTTGCATACTTGGCAGATATCTTTGACAGACTGAACTCTCTGAATCTGTCACTTCAAGGACGGGATGCCAGTGTTTTCTGAGTCAGGGACAAAATCAAGGCATTTGGTTCCAAGCTTGAACTTGGTCCACAGGAGTGCAGCAAGGATTAGTTGCCACATTTCCAACCTTGGAGGATTTTCTTCAGGAACATGAAATTTCAGTTGACTGTGTCAAAGCAGTAATTACAGAACATTTATGTGGGCTGCAAGGCAAGCTCAGAGACTACTTCCCTGAACATAGCAGAGGGACAGTGACCAGTGGGTCAGAATCCCTTCATTTTCAAGCCAAGCTCTGCAAACTCCTTATCGCCAGAAGAACAGGAGAGCCTCATTGACCTGGCTACAGACCCAACTCTGAAGGTCTCTTGCCCAACAGCCCTTGCAAAGTTTTGGCTGTCAGTTGACTTGAATTTCCAGCACTGAAAAATCGAGCTCTTGCTGTACTTATGCCTTTGCCTCAACATATCTTTGCGAATCTGGATTTTCAGCACTGACTGCAATAAAAACAAAGTATCGGGCCCGTCTTAAAGTTGAAGATGACTTGCGCCTCTACCTTTCAAATGTAAAACCAAGAATATAACAGCTGACTGCACAAAAACAGGCTCACAGGTTGCCCTCTTAGCAGACTGGCATTATTTGATTAACAGGCAGCAGAATTTACAATACATTTTACTACACAACAATAAACATACTTCTTATTTAACAGTGGGTGTGTGTGCTTTTGTGAGTTATTCATCATTACTGGTATCTGGCAAGGTACAGTGGTAATCATGCAAAAGGTGACCGGAAGCGCAATTTAGTCCAATGTGCAGTGCGCTAATGATCAATTTTTTTGCAATTACCGCCATATGCAAATGAGGTCATGACTCATGGGGAGGCCTGGAAGTCTTCCAAGTCCAGTAGGGGAGGCTCACCATGGCAAGGTCTGAGAACCCTTGTTCTTGAGCACCTTTTGTTCTGAAACATATCTGCCTCCTGTACCTTATAAACTACCATGAGGTTTTTAAAGGTCTCTATCATATACCTACTCTCCCTACTGTTCTCCAGGGTGTACATATTGAATTCTTTTGACCTCTCCTCATATGGCATCTGATGCAGACCTTGTATGATTTTGACAGCTGTCCTCTGGACTGCCTCCACTCTGCCTATCTCTTTCCAGAGATGTGGTCTCCAGAACAGGACACAGTACTCCAGGTGGGGTGCTACACGTTGACCTATAGAGGGGAAATACCATCTCCCTCATCCTGCTGGTGATACCCCTACCTATGCACCCCAGCATCTCCCACTAGCCCTCTCAACAGCCTTGTCACATTTTTTCTGAAACATATCTACCTCCTGCACCTTATTAAACCCCATGAGGTATTTAAAGGTCTCTATCATAGCCTCACTTTCCTTCTGTCCTCCAGGGTGTACATATTGAACTCTTTTGGCCTCTCTTCATAGGTGCAGGTAGTACATCCCTAAGCTCCCTTCGCACTCTTGGATGCATCCTGTCTGACTCTATAGCTTTGTCCACCTTCAGATTACTAGGTCTCCTTATACCTTCTGAATTTTATTCTTTCAACCTTTACCTTTTTTGCCAACTCATTCAAGAACCATAGTGGTCTTATCTTCCTATTGCTTTTCCTTACTTGCTTGAAACTGAGGGTTGTTGGCTTCACTATGCCGTTTTACTTTGACTCACTTTTCCTCCACCCCCTCAGGTCATCTCCCCCTTCTTGGTCATTCCTGAGGTATTCAGCAATCTTTGCACCCTTAGTCCTTCTGAAGACCAGGGGCCAGATATTCAAAACTTTGCACTGGGTGCAAACTGTTTGCACTAGGTTTTCGCTGGTCCACTATATTCAATAGGCCAAATAGTGTGGGCAAACTGCATTAGTGCTGAACAAAAGTATAATGTATGCAAGGGCCAAAAAGAGGGAGCGTGTACATGAATATAGGAACAATGCTATATTCAGTGTATTAGCGCCACGCAAAGTGTTTTTGCATGACTTAGTGTGACACTTTGCACGGTGCAAATTACCACCCAGGAAAAGGTAGTCTTAATTGTGGGCAAATCAGCTTTGCATGACTTTGTGGCTTTGCACAGCTTTGCACGGCTTTGCATGACTTTGTGTGACATAGAACCATGGTTTATGGAACTCTGTAATTCACAAGTGTGGATTATGGAGTTTGCAAGGGTCTGCCAGTGGTGGTTTATTGACCCTAACTAGTAAATATTAAACATAAAAAGAAACCAGACATGGAAGAAACATGCAGCACACAGATGGCACCTCTAATGTTGCCATCATTTGCCACCGGTCTCAGCCTTGCCAGGCATTAAGTGGTGACCCAGCACCACGTGGACACCATGGCAGTGTGTCTATACAGCACACACCTGCAGACCACCCTTTGTTGGACACCAAAAGAATCCAGCACAGACACGCAGCACTGGGGGGTGTAGAGGATGTTGAGGGGAGGATGTACAGGTGGCCAGGCTACACTACATACTGGGTGTTGTCACAAGGCTGTGACAATCTACACAGTGCAAATGGTCCAATGTGGGGAACACCCCAACACCAGTGTGCCTGTCTGATGGTATGTGCCCCCCTAGCCACATACCGCATATCTGTACAGATACCACAGCACACACAGCTAGCCATGTACACATCACTGTGAGTATCCTATGACAGTGGTGCAGTGTCTTGGGTCACACAACAGCATAACAGTAATGTCCACTGCCAGTACACACCTGCAAGATGGGCCTGTCACTGTATAAGGTGTAGCAGTCATTGATGCCCTACACACCATAGACTTCGCTGTGTTTCTTACAGTACTGGCCCCCTTGTTACTGTAGTGTCTATTGTGCACTGTAGCAGGGGCTACAGTGTGACTGTTGCATGCAAAACCATCACCTGTGCCTGTGCTGTGTAGTCCCCTGGGGCATAATATTCTGTGCAGTTCTGTACAAATGTAGCCTGCAGCTACCACCAAGTACTTCCACTCTGACCTACAGGTGGAGCTGTGGGCAGACCAAGCCAGCCCCTGTACTTCCAGACAGACCTACAGGTGGAGCTGTGGGACCCTACAATAGCACTGAGCAAACTGCATACAAAGCAGGACATAATGAGATGCTAATCTGGATGTTTGCCCACAGACTGCCTAAGTAGGCTCATTTGCATGTCACTTTTGAATATAGCAAAATTTTGCCCTGGGCAAATGTGATAGCACCAGGTAAACATCTTAGCTCCACACAAAACCTGAGCAAATGTGTCTGCACTGTGCAAATGATTCAGAAACATGGTACATTTCTTTAGAATTTCACATGCACTGGTGCTTGCAACTTTAATAAATCCACTCATTTGCTAGCACTCACATTGGCCACAGAGTTTCCATTTACCTTCCTTCATGCTGCTGTGCACTGGGCTGCTGTTGTGGTTTGCACATCCTGGTTGCTATATTCAGAGCTGTCTTTTTCCTGGGCTATTTTTGCACTGCACTCCCAGCCCAGTTTGCCCGGCTTCCTTAGCACACTGTATTCAGCAGGTTTAGCACTGGGGCTATCCCTTTTGAATATAGCGGGCTATTGGTTCAGGCCTAATTTAGCATGCCGGGCAGTGCTAATTTAGCCCCAGGGCAAAGTTTTAAATATCTGGCCCCAGGACCCTTGCCCTTGTGTAGTTGGAGTCTGCCCCTGTTCTTATGTTGAACTGCACTGTATGATGATCACTGCTCCCTAGACGGCTTCCAGACTTGATATCTGCAATATTGTCCCTGTTAGTAAGACTCAGGTCCAGTATTGCCCCATCATGAGCGGGTTCACTGACTACTTGCCTGAAGAACGCCCCTTGCAGAGAGTCCAGGATGTCCCTGCTCCTAGCTGGCGCTGCAGCTGAAAGGCTCCAAACGACATCCGGCAGATTAAAGGTCTTCACCAGCAACACTACTCCTTTTCAACCATTTTGCCAATTGCTTCTAGTATTTCTTTATCTAAGTCTTCCCCTGTGTCAGAGGTCTGTAGATCACTTCTGTCCAAATGGCTGCTCTGTTTCTTGACTGCAGACTGACCCACATTACCTCAACCCCCCTGAATTCCCTGCACCTCCATCGCTTTTAAGTTTTTGTTCACATAAAGCACCACTCCCCCACCTTTCTTCCATTCCCCGTCTCTTATGAACATTATAAAGCCTGGTATGACCATGTCCCAGACATAGTTGTCAGTACACTGTGATTTGGTAATGGCCACAATATCAAGTTCTGTCTCTACTATGATGGTCTCCAGGTCTGGGATCTCATTCCCTAGACTCTAGTACTGGCACATATGGCCTTCCATATTTTGGTAGCTCTTTTCTTGTCACTTTCTCCTTTTTCCAGTTGTTCTCCCCCTTCATCACCTTTCTCCTTTGACTGCTTCTTTCTCCACCCTTTTTCCTTTGCTAACCCCCTGCTTCCTTGAATAACTTGTATCCCGGTGAGACTCTCTCCCCTTGAGATCTCCCTACTCTCGATCTCAGCCTGTGGTGGTCTGCTTTCTACCTTTCCTATTTCTTCTATCACCCCCCTTGGCTATTTTAAATGTCCTTCGACGTAACATTTAAACAGTCCACTGAGGGCTATTGTTCACTCCTGAATGGAAGCAGGCCATCACTTGGTATAGCCTGTTATCCTTCCAGGTTGGTCCATAGTCCCCAATGTAGCCATATTGCTCCTCTCTGCACCATTCCTTCTAGCATTACTTGAAAGCCTTGGTGCAGAGCTCCCTCTCCTTCCCCATATAATACAAGATGCACTCACTGTATGTATTTTAAACACATGGGAAACACAGTATCAACCACATAAATTATCTAAATTTTCCACAAATATCGTTTACGCCAGGACCTGACTACGGCACTTCAACTTTATGTTTAAGCCCATGGCATGGCCTAATCAAGTCAATGCATCAGCAGCTGTAGTGGCTCTGACCAGAGTTTGTTTAAGTCTACAGTTCCTCGCCTTAAATAACCACCTTAACTCTTAATGACTCCTGATTATCCCAATCACTGCTAATGAGCTTAATAAACTGAACACTATAAATCAAGCTGTTAGCAAGTGGCAGCTCAAGCTGAATGATGGAAAAGGTCCAGAAGAACACATATACTTTAGAGAAGATGGCTACCCGTGTTCAGAAATTAGCTCAGTCTGATGCAAAGTGCTCTGACCTGGCAAAAGAATAGATCACTGATGTGTCAACCATGTCTAGGATTTATGTTTCCAGAGACCATTTGCTGGCTGAATGGGAGACCAGTGAAACTCTGTCATGCAAGAAAAAATGCACAGGAAAAATAGACACTGTTGAGACTGCTTTACTCTGCTAGTTTACTGCCAGCCTCACTGTTGATGCACCAGTCAGTGGTCTGATCCTCTTCCGTAAAGCCAAGCAGTTAGCTGACATTCAGGAAATCACTTTTTTCCAACTAATGGGTGGTCATGTCAGTGGAAAGATAGGCATTGCATAATTTACAAGAAATGTTATGACAAAAAAAAGGAGTTGATGCAGATTCTGCAGATCATTGGATGACAACCATATTACCTCAAATTCTTAATAATTACAGCCTTGAGGATATATTTAACTGCAACGAGAAAGGACTTGACTCTTGGGCTGCGCCAGAGTGTACTTTAACTTTCAAGTTTGAGACTATTAGTGGTGGGAAAAAAGACAGTGAGCGTATTTTAGTTTTATTATGTGCTACAAGGCCTCAGAAGCTCATACCTGTCATTATTGGCAAGCCTCATAAACCGAAGTGCCTTAATAGGATTGAACGGAGTGCCTTGCCATTCATCTACTAGAAAAATTCAAACTCCTGGATGACAGTAGGAAGTTTTCTCTCTGGCTACATACCATCAGTGGCCAGATGCAGAGGCGTTGAAGAAAGTTTACAATGCTGCTTGACAATTGCAGTGTATACTCAAGCATTATGATGTCAAATGTTGGACTGTTTTTCTCCCCCCAGTTCTTCATCCAGCTGATGGACATGGGTATCATTTGCGATCTGAAGCATTTCTACTGGAGAAAGGTTAACATATTGCTACATCTTTACTGCCTGCCATATTTTCTAGATGGTAATGAGGGTTCTGGTCTATACTGACAGTGGGATAATGGCCACGGGGTCAGTTCTTGCAAAACAGATGTCTGTCCTAGATGCAGTAAAGATGTTGAACTCAGCGTGAGCTGATGTGCATCAAAACACCAGAGTGCCCTGCCATTGGAAGGCTGGCTTCATGTCATTAACTGTGTCAGCACACAGAACCTCAGGCCCAGAAGTCAAACTCAAGAAAGAAATGCCACTGATTCCAGAATTACTGGCCTTCATTTTGCTCAGTGATTTCAGGGCTTACACAGGAAATGGCACAACCGTACCGACTGTTAAATCAGTCGCAATACTGAGATATCAAAGATATCCACAGGGATGCCAAGGAACAAGCAGACCAGGGGGACAGCGACTGATAAGAAAAAGTGGCCTTTCACTACTGTTCAATTTTGAGACTTAAATGCAGCAGCTAGAATAAAACAACTAAACAATGAAGGATACCCTACTTTTTTAAGTAGATCGAGTCAGCCAGCCAGATTGGTTCAGCCAGTCAGTACTGTACATAGATACATAGATACATAGATACATAGACAGTGTCGGCAGATAAGGGCCTATGGCCCACCTAGTCTGCCCATTTGAGCTTGTAAGTTCAGTTTGTTTTCCTAGAAGTCTATTTCCCCTTACCCCTGACCTCTAGAATTCCTTTATGTCTATCCCATGCATTCTTAAATCCCGTGATTGTTTCAGCTCCACCACTTCCTCGGGCAGGGTGTTTCCACTTGTCCACCACCCGTTCTGTGAAGAAATTCTTTCTCATGTTTTCCTCTGAATAGCTCCTCCCTCCAACTTCATCCCATGCCCTCTAGTCCTGAAACATCTTTTTCGCTTAAAAATAGTGTTTTCCTGCACCCTGTTCCTCCCTGTAAGATACTTGTATGTCTCTATCATATCCCCTCTCTCCCTCCTCTCCTCCAGGGAGTACATGTTCAGTTCCTTCAACCTGTCTTCATAGGACTTGTGATGCAACCCATGCACAATCTTTGTTGCCCTCCTCTGAACCTTCTCTACCCTGTCTATGTCCTTACGTAGGTATGGTCTCCAGAACTGTACACTGTACTCCAGGTGGGGCCTCACTAGTGTCTTGTATAGCGGAATTATGACCTCCCTTTTCCTGCTGGTGATGCCCCTGCCTATACATCCCAGCATCCTATTTGCTTTACCTGCTGCCTTGTCACACTGTTTCCCTACCTTGAGGTCATCAGAGATGATAACCCCAAGATCCTTTCCTGCTTGGTGCATGCTATATCCTCACCCCCCAACTGATATATTGTGCCAAGGTTTTTGTGCCCCATATGCATTATCTTGCACTTCTTTGCATTGAATTTCAACTGCCAAACCCTTGACCATTCTTCAAGTTTCTGCAGGTCCCTTCTCATTCTGTCTACACCCTCTGGTGTGTCTACTCTGTTACAGAGCTTTGTGTCATCAGCGAACAGTGAAATTCTGCCTTCTAGATCCTGTGCAATGTCACTGATGAAGATGTTGAATAGGAGCGGTCCCAGCACTGATCCCCACTGGTCACTCTTCCCTCTGTGGAGTGACAGCCATTTACCACCACCCTCTGTGTCCTGCCACCCAGCCAGTTACCTACCCACCACACTACTGTCCTGCCCACATCTCTAGCTTTTAAATGTTTTTTTGAAAACCTACTTAATATAGTTAAGTAATATTTTTAAAATACTGTCATGTACATTTTTTGCTTTGAATACAGTAGTGCCCATTATTAAATATAGCACATTACATTGCTAACACAGTATGTGTCATCCTTGACTGCTGAAAACTGAAAATTTGGTATAATGCACAGACTGCATAAGTGACTGCTTAAGTGCACAGAAAGTTACTATCCCAAGGTTTTGCACTTAAGTGGGCTCCACTGTAATAATATTGTTATCTGCTCTACCCTTCATTATCTTTTTTATCAGATTTGTCTGTTTTTCTGTGTATAAATTTAGTGACTGTGAAAGGTGCCAGATTTACAGTCCTATTTTTATCCACATGATGGGTACAGTATGGGTGATCACAGTGCAAGTTCCACCACAATGCCCCACCAACGTGCCTCAACCCTGCCATGGAGGGACCACCACGTAGGTGAGAGGGTAGTTCAGACTCCATGGCCATTCAGTCCCTGTCCTCTCATGTGAGACTGTCAGCAAGGGTGCCAGTTGTGTTGGTGGTATTGTGTTATGGACACCTGCCCACTGGGCACTGGACTGACACAACAACAACTCATTTCACACAGCTCACTTAACAGCAGCCAGGTGATAATAGCTTTCAGCCAGTACCCTTATGGTCTCCTGTGGCTCACTATCCTGACACGCACCTGCCCGGGCACTATTGTCTGACAGGTGCAGTGTCCTGATAGTAACTGTGCTGATGGAGATATGCCAAATGGTGCAACAGGAAGGGGTAAGGTAGCCGGTGTGATGGCTTGCTACCTTACCCCTGAAAACACCAACAGAGCTGGAAGCTGGCCGAACTGCTCCATGGTGTGGAGAGCTGGAGCACAGGTAGATTTTCCAGTATGCTCCACATGGTCCGGGTTCTTGTCCGGCCATGCACTTTTGCACCACCCTCGTAACTGTTACATTTTAACTCTGGGGTCTGCTCCCCCTTGGAGTTAGTTATTTTCATTACAGGGGGTGTGTGGGGCCAAGCGCCCCACATGGGAGGTGAAGGGGCACAGCCCCTCGCATAAAAAATTATGGCATTTGTTGCCGTGTTCCACGACAGTTGGTCAGAACAGTGGTGCCATCAGGATTGTCAATGTCGGTTATCTGGGCTTGGTATCCTGAGCATCAGGGTACCAAGTTTCCAGATAACATAGTATATCCTTTCAGCCACTTCCAACCTGTGCTAAATTTGAGCCCGTGACCTAGAGATGAAAGGCTGCTTAACCCACTGCCAATCCACTGAGCCATCCAAAAGTTACTATCACAAGGTTGTGCATTTAAGTGGGCTCCACTGTAATAACATCATTAGTATCTGCTCTACCCTTTGATACCTAGAGAGCTAACCAAGTAGTAACAGGAAGGAAGACTAGGCAAGTCACAATGTGTGTCCACATTCATTCTCACGTTCATATAACTTTGAGGAAAATATTTTTGCAGGTTGAATACTGTAGTACTGCTTTACTAAGGTTTCCAAGTAGACTTTTTGAATAAAAATTGCAGTAACAGCAATGCTTCTTCTAGTATGCTTTAATTTAAACTTTTCAATTTCATGTGGAAATAATAAAAATCTCAAGTAAAAAAATATACTAACGAAAAATATATTCCAATGGTTACGTACCAAAATGCAGTGTTATGGTTCATGCTCTTCCATTTCCCTGGTGGGTTTTGACCTTTTCCCTCCAGTAAAATGCAGTATTAAAATCACCATTATTTCTTAGTCCTACTACACTGTAAGTGAATACTGTGGTAGTGAAAAGGGCTTAAAGCAGCAGTATTTGTCAGGCATCATGTCGTATTTTTAATTATAATGTATTTGTGGTAAAAACATCACTATACCATTTTCTAATTTCATTTGCTTTTATCGCTGAATGGAAATACATGATTATTAAGTTTTTTAACCATCTGACGCTCTTGTAATGCCCACCATGAACAAATTACACAACTTGGCATTGTTTGGTGCTATCTGCTACCAGAATCATGTGCTAGTACCTTCATAATATAGCCGTAACATCAATCTAGTATTTACAGTCAAAAGGATCTCTCAGTGGAAGACATTTTTAGATACTGTGAGTGGTATCTGTCTATGATGATTCGAGAGATTAATTACAAAGTTATAAAAGCTGTTTTTTAAAAAATATCTGTGGAAATAAAAATAATCTAATTATGAATATCAGAATGTGAGAAATACATTTTTATTAAAAAAAGATATATGACACAAATGTTTGATGAATAACAAACATTGGAGCTTTAAAGAGCACCTTTTCTGCTTGTTTTCAATTGGCCCCCAGAAACTCATTATGATCCTTACAAGGGTCTTGTTAGTTGAGCAGTGGCCTTGATTTGCTGTATTGGCCATGTAAACTTTTGAAATATTAACTTTAAAAATGTCCCTATTACTTTGTATTGAGTGACCCCTCTCTCTATATTATTGCATCACAAAATGTGCTAATGTGGAATGGCACTCAGGATCAGAAAGTTGAAGGGATTGGTGGCTTGGTTCCACAGATCCAAAATATGATCCCTTCCCTTATTAACTTGAGGCAAAGGAAAATTCTAATTTAGGCATAAATCAGCTCAGGGGCAGGTAATGGTACTTATATGTTTGTGGGGTGAACACCAGAAAAGCTGCTCTTTAAGGTCTCTTTGCCTGCATCTACTAAAACGTGGCAGTGACTAAGCCCCAGTTTGACTACCAATACACATCCAAGTTTAACATAATTTTTCCAGCATCCAGGAAAACTTCGTAAAATATAATTGACACAATTCAGCTTGTGACAGCTTATACTTTAATTTTCTGCTTTTCTGTCCATCATTGTTCACTTGAGGACCTTTACGTGAAAACTGAATCTTTATGTCTCAGCTTTCATCTCCTCTACCTGCCCCCCTTCTTGTTTAATGCTGCTGCCGTCCCTTCCTCTCCCACTCCTGCCACCTCCCTCATTTATCCCTCCCCATCTCAATGACCAGTTGTCCACCTTGTCTTTGACTCTCTTTGTGTTTCCTCTGTAGTGAAAAAAGATTTGTTTATTTCTGTTGATCCTGTCTGTAAAGTACTGTCATAGCCTGCTGTGCAGTCAGAGCTCTCCTTCTTCTGACTGTAACTGCTGATATTCTGGTTTCTTGACCTTGTCTCTGGAAACCTTTCACTTCTCTCACCCTTTTTTCCCTTGCAGGTCCTTGGACCACTAGGGAGACCACTGCCGAGCCCTTCTGCACTACACTGTCTCTCAGTGACGTATTCATCGATTTTGCCCCAACCATCTCCTGCAGCTTATTGAAATGGGCCTTGCTTAAGTTTAGTATCCTGGTCTTATTTTTCCTAAAGGAGCTTTTGTCTGTTATCCTGACTTCAGTTACACTATGGTTACAGTTACCCATTTTCTTTCCCAATCTGACCACCCTGACACAACTACTGACTACTCAGCAGCAGTTCCAGAATAGCAACCCCTCTTGTCCCATGTCTGGTGTGACCAGTATTGCTTTCTAATTGGCCTGCACCTCATCCATAACTTCCACTTTTAGCTGACTATGTCATCTGACTTGCTAACTGAAAGCTTCCAACATTTCATTTTGTTTTTTATCTAATTTTGTTGTATTTGTTTAAACTTTCGGTGGACTGGGTAAAGAACCTATTTTCAATCAAGCCAGGCAAAAAATATAAATACTGTACACAGTACTTCAGCATAATAACAAGTATTATGACAATAGGTTACATATCATAATAAGCATGCAGTACTTACTGTAAGACTACAATGCTTACAAATACTTTTACAAATCTACAATAGTATTTGTGCAAGAACGTCATGATTGTCTCAACTGAGTTGCTGTTAATGTTGTTTTTTAAAAAGCGGGGGACATATCCAAAGATAAACACACTGGTAAATGATTTCGAAGATAGGGATCAGCCTTAGAAAGCATTGATTTATTTCTCATTAAATAAAAGAAAAATGTAAAACAAGCATAAGGCACCCCAAACATTTTAGAAGTGAAATATGATACTCCAGCTCTCAACTGTCCCTGACTGAGAGGGAAGTCCCTCATTTAACCCCTCAAAATTGCTCTGTCCCTCATAGATACGGTGATGCCACACAGAGAAGATGCTGTAAACTTAGAATTTAAAGCAGAAATTCATGGTATTCTACAATGCTAAATCAAAGATAAACTTTTTACAGGTACGCACAATGGTTTCAACAGTGTTCTGAGCTTGTATCACCATGTTTGAGGATGTGTCCCTCATTATGAGGTCCAGTGTCCCTCTTTGTCTTTCATTTTGAGTGTCTATGCCCCTCATTTCAGTGTCAAAAGATTGAGAGGTATGCTAGACAGCTGCAAGTCTAATTCTACCAGAGGATCAAAAACACCTTGAACCTCAGCAGTTTACTTGTCAAGGAACCTCACAAACACTTCAGCCCAAGTGCAAGCCTTTGGTATCACTGGTTAAACTGTATGGCCTCCACCATTTCTCCATTCTCTCACATACTAGTTTAACCAAAGAAATTCCATCTTCTGCCCTCCTCCAGGAACTGATCAAGTCTTATTATACAACCCCCACCCTAGTCCAACCTTTTCCCCACTACTACCATCCCCAATATTCAATATTTGATAGTGGGTCCTCCTACTAATTCTATGACCTCTGATCCATGATTTGTGCTGGAATAATAGTCCAAAATACAGGCTAACTCAGTGGTCCCTCCCCCCCAACAGCAGTGCACCTGCTCCATTTAGTTAACACAGTCATGTGACTGGAAGAGCAAATGGGGCACACAAGCAGGAGGGAAAGAGAGTGAAGCTGCCTGTATCATTAATAATGGTAGGTAAACCAACCAATCAGTCTATTTGCCATCAGCAGTGACACCAACTGCCTGCCACTCTCCAAGTCGTGTACCCTGCTCACTCCTACAGTCAGCTACTTGATGGTATTTACTAAATGGGAGCGGCTGCACTGCACAGAGAGGGAACAGTTTTGTTAACCTGAATTTTAGACCATTGCTCCCCCAAATCAAGGATCGGGGATCAGGAAGGAGATTAGTTATCAAAAACTGCTATGTTAATGACTGAGAGGGATTGGGCAAGGGGGGATGGTTTAAAAAAGGCCCATCAGTGCAGTGATTCAGCTACCACTCACGAAGCCATCGACCAGGGTTCAGGAACAAGCCTGGGTCATCAATAACCGGTGATGGGGGAGGAGGATCAAGTGCCCCAGGGTATGTTGTCCTCCTCCAGGATGTGAGGACTGACTGCCTCACTGTGCTACCACCACCTGTAGGTGTGCAAGAGGTGGAGCAGCTGCTAACAGCAGGGATGACAGTGTGATGTGTTTTGGTGGAGCATGCGTTTGCATGCTCTTGCTGTGACCTAGGTCCCCATGCTGGCATCCCTATGCAGGTGAGATTGTGCAGCCTGACAGTCAGTAAATCCAGCCTGATGTTGGTTACAGGTGGGCAAGCCAAAGCAGGCTTGAGCCTGGCTTAAGCTTAGTGTCTGGCTTGGCTCACTTCAACCTCTATAAGCAGCTGAGAGCCAAGGTCGAGCCAAGTCAGATGTGATCGATGTAAGCATTTTTGTCAGCCTGAGCAGTTAGTGCAATGTCTGAAATGTTCAACTCCTGTGTAGAAAAACAGCCTGTAGTAGCCTAGGCTCGGCTCGTGTTTTGGCTCTTAGAGTCAAGCCTGACCCCAGTCTCGGCTCTGGCTGGCTCTAGGTGAAACATTCCTGGCCTTCCCATCTATAATGGTGGTATGTCAGCCACACCAGGCAAAAGAGCAGACAACTAATAAAAAAAAAATGACTGGTGTTGGGTAGAAGTAGCCAAGGCCACCTGGGGAAGGCTGGGAGGTTCTTTCTTTTAAATTTTGTTTTTTGTTTTCTGCCTTTAAACTAGCAAACATATTTGTACTGTGGCAGACTATGCCCAGTTTGAAGACTGATGTTAACAAGGCAGAGCTTTAGGTGATCTATGCCACCTACCGAGTAACATAATATGCCAATGTACCTCATGGTGGTTAAAACCCTCAGCTTCCCTACATGCTACAAATCCACCAGTCAGTATGTTAACATAACATAATCAATATTCTGTCATGTTTTATTTCTTACATACAACAGTATGTAATACTTAAGGAAGGTTCTTAATATAAAGTGCACACATTCTTCATTCAAATACCTCTTTCTGTTAATACTAATTTGCAACTAATTTTCTAAAATTAGTATGCAATTGAGTATTTATAAATCATTAATTTGTGACTCTTACAGTGTTACCAATTATTTAAGAATTAGGAAAGGCATTTTTATTTATACAGTGCCCTATCCCAAGGGCTTAGGGCACTTTACAATATTTGGAAGCCAGACATACTATAATAATTAGGGAAGCTTTCCATTAACTGCAACATGCAGAAAACAAACAATTAATCTCATTATAGTTAGCTGGCAAGATTAAATTTACATCAGCTAACAGTTCAAAATAAAGGGTACTTGCTTTCTTATGAAGTCAATGGTATACTCAACTTCAGCTTAAACACAGGTTTCACACAAGTGTCTTAGGAACTGCATTGCATTACCCATCCTGCAGGGAGCTCCCTGTGTGCTGTAATGCTAAATTCCCCACAGGCAGTGATGTGTGAAGTGGCCACCATTTACACAGTACTTGAAAATACCTACACCATTTCAGCTCTTCTGTCTGGGAAAGGAGCAGAAGAGCCACACTGGTTTAATGCTTGCATAGCTTACACGCAAACATACACAGGTATGACTCTCCAAACCTGTGTAGAAATAGCCAGTGTAAATGGGGCTATAAACAACCATGTCAAATGAATCTGATAGATTTCATTGACTGGGTGACAAAGGATTTAGATAAGGGTGGAGCAGTGGACATGGCCTGCCTAGATTTCAGTAAGGCTTTTGACAGTTTCACATATGAGACTAGTAAGCAAGCTGTGTAGCATAGGAGTGGAGCCAAAGGTGGTAAACTAGATAAGAAATTGGTTAGGGGATAGGCAACAGTGGGTGGTGGTCCTAAACAGAGTTCACTCTGAGAAAGGGAGGTTGACCAGTGGGGTAGCTAAGGGATCAGTGCTGGAACCAGTCCTCTTTAGTGTATTTATAAGTGACATTGCAGAGAAGCTAGAAGGGAAGGTCTACCTCTTTGCAGATGACACTAAAATCAGCAATAGGGTAGATACTCTGAGAGGGATAGAAAGGATGAGAAGAGACTTAAGAAAACTGGAGGAGTGATCAACAGTATGGCAGCTGGGTTTCAATGCAAAAAAGTGCAAAATAGTGCACTTAGGGCACAGAAACCCAAGGGCGTAGTACAAAATGGGTGGAGTGGTATTGACAACAATCAGGCAGGAAAGAGACCTGGAAATAATCATAACAGATGACCTAATGGTGACCAGGCACTGTGACAAGGAAGTAGGGAGGGCTAGTGGGATGCTGGGGTGCAGAGTGAGGGTTATCACTAACAAGAAGGAGGTAGTGTTGCCCTTGTATAGATCACTGGTAAAACCCCACCCAGAATACTGTGTCCAGTTCTAATGAAAACATCTCCTGAAGGACATAGACAGAGTAGAGGAAGTCCAGAGGAGGGCAACTAAAATGGTGCAGGGTCGGGGGCATGGCTAGCTGCCTAGCTGAGTGGACAGACTTTCAGAGCGCTCCCAGTCCAACATCCAAATTTTGACTATAGTGTATTTATAAATTTTTCAGTTTAAGCTTGCTCTAAACCCACTGATATCTGTTACTTGGAGTACTGTGCCCGGTTGTGGAGATCCAATTGAAAGTATGGGTAGGAAAAATGCAGAAAAAAGCTAACTTCTTTGATCTATGTGGCGGAGCCTCCAGATTGCCATCTGTTCCTATGGCCTTCTAGTCTACTGAGCAGAGTACAGAGGAGCCCCAACCTACAACGCTGGAATCTTTATAATTCGTGGTTCCAAATTTAACCAGAACTGTCCAACAAATTGATGAACAAATGGACACCTACTGCGATTGAATGGTGAATGTGGAACAGAAATTGGATGGAGTGGTGGATACTGTGCAGGCGACAGAACGTTTTTTAACAGCGAGCCCAGGCCTCAGCAGTGAACTGTATAAAAGAACAAGCCCTATTAAGATCTCTCTTGGAACACCTGGAGAACGTGACTAGGGCTGCTAATGTCCACGTGCTTGGGATGCCGGAGGGAGTAGAGGGAGAGGACCTGCTTGCATTCCTGACTAACTGGCTAATGGAGACTCGGGGCCTGAATCTACAAGGAAAGGTGGTTTGGGCATACTGAATAAACGTGCAGAGAGCTGGTGGCCAAACTGAGGGTGCCAGAACAATTATGTTGACTACAACATCCGTGGTCGTCAGGGACAGAATCCTATAAGCAGCTCATTCTTAAAGAAGCATGGAGGTAGACAGGTCTAGGGTCCTGCTTTTCCCTGAACTATCCTATTCCACCCGACAGAAACGGAAGTTTTGTTGCCATTTGGTGTCGGCTGCAGGAAATGGACATTCTGAATTATCTCCTTATGCCAGCCTGTTTACATGTTACAGTGGGCCGGAGGGCATACAATTATACAGACCCAAAAGAGGCATCAAAACTTGTGGACAAGCTGAAATGGAGAGAGCTGTGAGAGAGGGTGATTCCTCCTTGGAGTTGGAGCTGAGGGACACCTGAACAGGGACTGTACATTTTTACTTACATACTGACTTTCTCTGATTCTAGAGAAGAGGAACTTTATTAGTAGTTTCTGCTCTTATTAAATTTACTACAGTGGTTTACTTTTATTTCTTGCTGGGACTGACCTATGGCCTGATATACTGCCTCAATTTAGGTCAGAACTGTTACTTGTTTTCTGTTATGAGTGGGACATTCTGGGACTAATATCTTATTTTGTATAACCTAATAGGTGATATAAGCTGCAGCTATTGTTCTATGGTGGGAATAAGAGCTGGTTTCTAGTGAGAATTTGTTAACTCTTGCTGCGTTTGGAGGTTGAAGGAGCATACTGAGAGAATTAATGGGGTACGTGTTTTGTGCACATACCATAAAGGCAAAACAGCCAGATTTCTTAATTTTAGGACACTGTAGTTGAAAGTGTTCTGTTATAAGCGTTGGCAACATTAGTTATTTGGGATGTACTTATATTTTACAGGTAGCTGTATAAGCGGGTATTCCCCTGAGTCTTGTATCAAATGTTACAATGTCTCTTTAATCTGTATATCAATTTACTCTGATTGCATACATTGTATTGCATTGCTCAGTGCATTTCTGTGCATTAAGGCGTAAAAATGTATAAATAAAAAGTAAAAAAAAATGGTGCAGGGTTTGCATCAAAAGCACTACAGAAAGAGACTAAAGGACCTCAACCATGGAACATAGGAGTGAGGGGGAATATAATAGGGACCTTTAAATACCTCATGTGGGTAAATAATGTAACCCCCCCACCTGGCCCCTTATTTAACCAGCAAGCACACCTCTCTCAGTCTAGGGGAACAGAGAGGGGGGGGTTACATTTCTTTGCTACCTTAGACAAGGTGAGATATGCAGATGGAGTAGACATTATAAACCACAAACCAAGTGTGGCTATAAGGCGTACACCTGGTGGGACCAATACCATGGTCACAACCCAGGTCCCAGGGGAAAACATTTGCTCAGGGCTATGCTAGGTTTGCACTTCTGGACAGGGGCACCCAAGTAACTCCACATGGAAGCAATAGCATAAATGTCCATACCAGGTTGGGATTCTAGAGTGTGGCTTTATTCCATAACAAAGTAGGAACTCACAAAACAAAGATGGACCCCAAGGGTTACACACATGGTACATGCAGACATCTAAGGTGCAGAACTCCAAATTTCCCATATAGCATAGGATGACTGTAGAAATTATGGACTAGCCACCGGTAACACACACCAAGCAAATTCCCTCGACTAGGTACACACAGTCAGCACTTGGAAGTCCCATATGGCATACGATTAATGAAGAAAATGTGGAACTAGCCACAGGTGAACATTCAAGTTACTCTGGAATTGGCAGATACCGGCCAGCACTCGAACACTTCCCATATAGCATAAGATTAATTGTGGCACACTGACCACATAGGAGCACTAAAGGCTGAAAAAATGGAGAAAAACCCATTCACTATGGTAGAAGTTTCTTCAAGCATTGGCCACATGCACTGACAGAAAAGGCACAGGTGACTTCCTGTTCTGGTATGGCTGATTAAACACACAGAATGAAAGGCTCCCACCTGAATCAACAGAAAAGGGCATTTAATTCAATCAACTAAACCTAATTCAGACTTTTAAGGGTGAAGGAGCGCCTTCGGATTTTTCCCTTACCACTCAGGATGGCAAAACAAAACTGGAATAGGTTTCAAGCATTCGCCGAATCAGCCGAGGGAGAATACTGCATGTCAGACGAAGGCAAGCTGAATACCAGGCCTCCTCCAGCTACCGACACCAAAAAGTCAACCTCATCTGTCAGAACAAAAGTCTTACAAAAAAAACACTCAGAGACCGGTTCGGATGCTATCCTACAGGCGATCGGGGAGTTTAGGGGGGAGGTGCACAAGTCACTGCAGGAGATTACATCAGAACTAGGTGCACTCCAGAACCACATGAATGAGGCGGACAACCAAATCTCCCTAAACTCCCCCAGACTTGATGACCTTGAGGAGACATTACGATCCATAGCATCTGAACAACTGGCTATCTCAATGCGGCAGGAGGATGCCGAGAACAGAGGTAGAAGATGAAATATTAGAATTTTTGGCTTACCTGAAAACGAGGAGGGGAATGACCCTAGAGCTTTTGTGGATTATCTTTTTAAGGTTGCTGCTGGATTTGGAGCCTGACTTTCACTTGGATATTGAGAGGGCTCACAGAGCATTTGGCCCCAAGCCCTCATGACTGGAAGCAAGGACACACTCCTTTGTCCTGAGATTCCTTAGCTTTCAAACCAAGGAAATTATTTTAAAGAAGGCATGGCAGAAGAGGAAAGTAATGTGGGGACAACAAAGATTACTATTCGATAATGATTACGCCCCTTCCACACAGAAACAACGTAGGGACTATAGCCCTCTCTTCCCATCGCTCCATGCGCAGAAAATACGATTTCGCACTCCATACCCTGCAAAATTAATTGTTTTCCTCACATCTGGTCAACACACTTACAATTCAGCCACAGAAGCAATGTCTGACCTCTTAACAAAGGGTGCAATAAATGAAAAAACGTCTGAGTCTGTCAAATCTTGAATAGTTCAAAGCGATAAGTCAGATAAGTGAAGGCTCCAAGCACCACAGCTCCAGATGAACGACATCCTGAAATGGCTTCAACAATTCAGAAACCCCACCTTGCCCACCTGAAAAAGCATAAGAAGGTTAGATACTTGTACCTTTTCCCTCTCTTGGGCAATGATCCGTCCCAGTAATGGTGGTGGTGGTGGTGGGGGCCTGGGGGTAGAGCGGGGGGGGGTTGAGGGACTGGGAGAGGACGTCTCTATGAGATCCAGGCAATCATAATCAACTCTAACCCTTATTAGTTCATTAGTTCATACAGTTATTTGGCTCTCGGTTGCTATTTTGGACCATGAATAGCTCACTGGATGGCAGGGGTATCCCCCAAGGCTAAGGCGCTAATATAATGAGACTATGGCCTTCCTCCCGGTGGTTTCTCAGGCTGCTCCCTGTTCCCTGTGGGGCCTCCTCACTTTACCTCAGGGCAGGCTTTTATAAGGTTTTGCCTCACCATTGCGAGGGTCTGGTTCATACCAAGAGGGTGTTGGATGTGACGGAGTCAGATTCACAAAGGATTAAAATTTTCTACTGTACTTTGGAAGCTCTCAATGTACCAGCTACTCTCTATATTTAAATGGCAACAGACAATGTCAATGAAAAGGACAGAACTACATGAAGGACTTTCCAGCACTCTGTATACATAAGGATTGGGGTGTTGTTTTTTTTTTTTGGTTGTCGGTCTGTGTCTCTTTCTCTCAAATACACACAATAGCTACCCACAGGTATATACCTTCTTAAAGGCATTTACTATAGCCCTCCTTTCCCTTTTGTTCTGGGATCCCCAGTGAAGGGGAGGGGTTTGGGGGGAGCAAGAGGGTAGCGGGAACCCGGGAGTAGACTCCTCTACTCTAACCTTAACCAGACATTAGGATAATGGGTCTTGGGTTACCTAATTGGAACACGCAGGGCTATCTGGAGGAGGGGGTTTACCTATAGACTGTGGATCCTGATAGGGAGATCTCGGGTTTCCTCCTGGTGGACACTCATATGGCCCCCCCTTTTCCCGTGACATATTATTAATCTACCACAGGGCTGCTTTAACTGGAATAGGCCTAAACAGGATAAAGGGCCCAGTCTATAGGCTGAAGGAACTCATGGAGATGTAGACATGAATTGAAGATGCTAGGATTCTTCCAGTCTCCTTCAGATAATTCACTAAAAGTTCAGGTCAACACAGTTTCAGTGAAGTTCTGATCAGCGATTTATATAATAGGGACAGGGTGGGGGGGGATATATCTCCCTTTTTGTGGAGTTGTTGTTATTACCCTTTTTCTTTAATTTTCTCTTGAATATAATAATGTTTTTAGAAAATACCTTTCAATGGCAATAGCACATAAATAGAAATGCCAATCAATATATAGTCTTCAGGTGGCTAGCCTACTTGGGAAAGGCTGGATATAAGCCACTGGGCATACCGTTACCTTTCCAGAGTGGTGTTTTTCCCACTCTATATGGGACCTTGATACTAATCCTGAGGATTTTCACCCTCTGGGTGGGTTGTAATGCCCCATACTCCTCTCCGGCTTCCAATGGAAACCAGGAGAGGAGAATTCAGGGGGAGCTCCAGATGAGCACCCTCCCCCACCTGGTAGTCACAATGTATAAAGTTTCTGTTAAGGTTATCAAGGTTAAATGTTGTTACTATCTACAAGTATTACAGTTGTGTTCTTTAGTTAACAATATTAAGGGAATTGGGAGAGGGAAGGGTATCTTGGCTCTAACTCATCAAGTGCATTTAATCACACCACCAGATAGTCAGTTGACTAGGCATCTAAATCAGATAGTTTTCTATAACATTTGTATTATGTTTATTATGACTTTTATAAAGGACAATTTGATAGCCGAATACCATATTGGAGAGGGGGGAGGGGCGAAAAACACACAAGTCAAGATGTTGGAATCTTTAAGCCAATTTTATTGTTAAGCTTTCCATACAAAATTCAGCTGATTCTTTTGGTTAGACAGCTGGCCTGTGAACCATGGAGGAGGCTGGTCTGGAATGAAACATACTTCTTCAACCTAGAGGAAAAACAAACATATATCATAATCCTTATAATATATAATGATGGCAGTTGATCCAGTAAAAATTATTTCATTAAACATTAATGGGCTGCATGACCCTATAAAAAGATAACGCCTTATACAATATTTGAATAAACAAAAGGCTGATCTTATTTATCTTCAAGAGACCCATCTCTCTGACTCAGAACACAAGAAACTGGCCTGGGGAAATAGGTATACAGTAACTTTCTCCTCGCATCCAAGGGGCAGGAAAAGAGGGGCTGCTATTTTAATTCCATCAACTACCCCCCTGGAAATACAACAAACGTGGGTTGATGCTCAGGGTCATTATGTAATAATACAAGGCACTATGCATGGTCACAAGGTAACATTGTCCAGTGTCTACTTCCCCTCTCAGACAAAGTTCCCAACTTTGAGGGGATATTTATTGACTTTATTAGATAACCTTCAGGGTCAATTGATCATGGGGGGAGATATAAATATGACCCTATCCCCATATCTAGATTGCTCTAACCAACTGAGTCACAGGAAAACCACAACAGTTAAACAATTCAAAAAGGCACTGGACCATCTGGGCACTGCTGATGTTTGAAGAAGTTTATTCCCTTCATTCCCAGGTTATACCTACCATTCATCCAGATTTAAAACATATTCTTGCCTGGACTATTTCCTGGTGACCTGAAAACATTTATCTACAATTCAGGATATGAATATAGGTCTAAAACTGCTATCTGACCATCACTCCTTAATTCTGAAATTAGATATGGGATGGAAGAGGAAGAGGTCTTTGTGGAGGTTATCCACCTTAACCTTAAAAGATAAGGAATTCCAAGAGATAATTAAACAAAGAATCCAGCAATTCTTTTCAGAAAATGAGTCACAGGACATTACTAAAGCGATGCAATGAGACGCCATGAAAGCAACGCTCAGAGGGGAGATTATAGCATATACCTCTAAGAAAAATAAAGAGAGAGAAGCAAAGTATAGCGAACTGTCAGAACAGCTTATAAACTACCAATTGCTATATAGAGAGGGAGATAAGGAATTGGGTCAAATAATCGGAGACACTAAGGCTGTGCTGCAGAAAATCATAGACAACAAAATACAACAATCCTTAACATTTTTAAGACAACCTGTCCATGAAGGAGGCCCAAGGGGGGCTCGGAGATTGGCCCAGAAAATGAGATCTAGAGAAACTAACACCACAATTCTGAAACTTAGAAACCCCTATTCTAGTAAAACTCATCACTCAGATGCTCACATAATGCAGACTTTCTCAGAATACTATACTAACCTATATTCACTGAATATGTCCCCTACACCATCTGAAATATCTAACTTTTTGAAACAAGTAACCCTTCCCACCCTCTCCTCCTCTCAAATCCAAATACTGGAATCTCCCATATCTCAACTAGAAATTCAGAAAACCATTAAGAAACTGAACCCAGGTCATTGCCCAGGTCCACAAGGGTTTATATCTGAATGGTATAAGATATTTTCAAAAGACTTAATGCCCATATTACATGACTTATTCATGGAGATTACCCAAGATGGTTCTCCACCACCATCATGGGGCTTTGCAACCATCATCCCAATACCTAAGCCAAATAAAGATTATTCAGACCTGGCATATTACAGACCTATTTCCACCTTAAATGTAGACTATAAATTCTTCACTGCAATTTGGGCTTCCAGACTAGAATTAATACTCCCTAAAATCATATCTCCAGACCAGTCAGGATTTATGAAGAATAGAAGCACCACGGATAATATCTGTAGGACACTTCATCAGGAATATGTCTGAACAAGGGAAATTCCATCGGTTTTTATTAGTTTGGACTCTGAAAAGGCTTTCGACCGAGTTTATTGCCCATTTTTGTGGTGGACCCTTGAGGCATTTCACTTTCCTTCCTCTTTTATCACCTCCCTTAACAATTTATATAGATCCCTAAGAGCATATGTTAGAGAAAATGGAAATGTATCTCCCCTGAGTAAATTGAATAGAGGCACAAGACAGGGTTGTCCCCTCTCTCCATATCTTTTTGCACTATATTTGGAACCCTTGGTGGCTAAATTGAGAGATGCGGTATTGGTAGAGGGGATAGCAATAGCACAACAAGAACATAAGATTCATATGTTTTTTAATTTGTTATTTATTTTTTTTATTTAGTTGTTTAACCAGGTATAGCACACTAAGCTGAAAGCTTTTTTACAGGAGCGACCTGGGATGTTTACAGATGATATCTTATTAACCCTATTGTCCCTGAACAAATCAATCCTGGCAGCCTGGCAAATACTATGACAATATGAGACATTGGCAGGATTCAAATTAAACACTACAAAAACAGAAATTCTGGTGTTTAACTTTGTACCCTCTCTAGAATTAAAAAAGGAATACCCCTTTAAATGGCAGACCATGAAGACAAAATATTTAGGAATCCATATTCCCCGCAATCCCGAGCTCTTAGAAATTTTAAACTATGAGCCTCTCACAATAACTATACGAGCTGACTTGGAAAAATGGTCTACTCTCCTTATTCCCTTTCACCAACGGATATAAATTGTTCACATGAACATACTTCCCAGATTATTATATTTAATCCAGAACACCCCCTTCTTTCTGGCAACATATTACTTTAAATCTTGGGATAGACTTCTTTCAGCTTTCCTTTGGGGTAAAGGACACCTGAGGATACGGTTATCATTACTCAAATTATCCTTAGCTCACGGAGAATTCAACCTCACAGATGTTAAGCTATACTCTAAAGTGACTTTCCTCAGGATAATGCTTGTCTGGTTGACAGAGACTTACTTGACCCCCTGGAAAGATATAAAATTCTACCTAAATGATCTATTCAATACTAAAAAGATACTCGTGTCCTCAGAGGAAAGATCACTGTCCACCTCTGCTTTTACGGGAATCACAGCTCAAATATATAAATGTTAGAGATGTATGAGACAGTCTGGACCCATTCGAATAATACATGAATACATTAAATTAATATCAGAGGATGATACTTTTGTCCCTATTCATATGGACCCCACATTTCATGAATGTGGAGATGGGTGGGTCTCTCTCACTATTTCTAGTTTTTATCCCCCCCCCCCCAAGGGATCCTTCCCTTTGAAAAAATACAATCCCAATATAATCTTCGCAGATCAGATTTAGTTAGTTACTTTCAGGTCAGGAATCATATACTACAAAATTGAATAATTCAAACTAAGATCCCTTACCCGACTCCGGATCTCATAAAACTATTTACAGATACTATCAGGGGGGAATTTAGGAAAGCATATAATAGGGACCATATATAAGGGTTTGAGAAATAAACAAAATTAATCTGCAAACTCCATCTTACAAGAGTGGAACAAGGATCTTCACCCTGGAGGTAACTAGGGAAGAATGGATGGGCTCAGCTTTGAGTGCAGTGAGGACCACCTCCACTCCAATGTGGAGGGAGTTTGCATGGAAGTTCCACTCCCGCTTCTTTTGTGCTCCTGAGGTCCTACTCAGATTTCTCCTGGAAGTATATGGCATCTGTTGGCGAGGGTGTGGGAGTCTGAGTGCAACACTGGGTCACATATTTTGGCAATGTCCTTATTTGATGCCCCTTTTGGTTATTATTGCAGATAGAGCTTACTACCTTATTGGGACAGATGGTAGAATTAACAGCTGAGCAGGCATTACTAGGGATCTTTCCAGACCAGTCTCCCCAATGGGAAAACACTCTCCTACCTACAAGTCTGTTGGCAGCAAAAAAGGCCATCACTCGTAGATGAATGACTAAGACAATCCCAACAATTGCAGAATGGTGAACTATTATGTCTGACCTTTATTCAATAGAAAATCTCAATGCTAAAATTCAGGATAGAGCTCCATGATACATGATGAGATGGCAGAGATGGGCGACCTACCAAATTTTGGTGAACCCTGACTTTTGTCCTTAAACTTTTTTGGACCAGCAGGGGTCACTTAGGAGAGGAAATGAAGTATCATATAGGGGGCTGAGGGAATAGAGGAACTTATTAAGTTTTATGGAACCTGGCCATGGAAGGGTGACCTTACAACCCTTTGTATTACAGGGTTAACAGTTATTAGGTAATTGAGAAAAAGAGGATTCAACACGAGATGGAGCTCTATCTTCTGAGGAGTTTTCAGCCTTATGAAATATAAGTATTGTTCCCTTTTAAAGATCTCTGGGTGGATAAGCATATACTGAATTTACAATGAACAAACTTTGAATAGACTGTTGATATGTAACAGATTAATGTACTTTTTTAGATTCCTGACTCACGTGTAAAATATCTCTTTTAATAAAAAGATACAAAAAAAAAGAAAAGACACAGGTGCCTTTCAGAACCCTGAGTAGTAAACTGGTCACCCCAGATGGGGGGTCTCCCACCTTTTGTTTCCAAGGACATACTCAGCCATCCCTCTGGAAAATACACCTCACATTTATCCAAAATGTCACTGTTTTCTAGAAATGTATTTCACACTTAACATCAGCAAAGAACACCTCAGGGGTGTCAAAGGTAAAAGTTGTGTTCACATGGACGGCCATATACTGGACTCCACTGAGGACAGTCAACTTTTAAATGTCTTAGGTGACAAGGTCCCTTTGTCAGAGAAATACACCTTTAAATGCAGGTACTCCTGGGCAGACTCAGACAAAACAAAAGAACTCACAAGAAGATGTCATGCAAGGCAGCTTCACAATGTCCTAGTAGGATCAGGGGATTGCCCCTAACATCCTGGCAGCCTGCTCCATCCCTCCTGGGATGAAGAACAGGAAATCCCTGGAGACGGTTTCCAACACTTAGACAAAACTGGAAAATGCTGTACTCCACTAGGGTGAGAAAACTGGAACAGTGCAGCTCTCTATCAGAGCTGCTGCTGGAACTGCAACTGCACTCTGCAGACTCCAACTAACAACTGACTACAGAGTTCTAAATTCCCCACTCACACCAACTGCTGTGGCTTATGTTGCTGTGAGAGTTCTAAGGTGATATCACCTCTCCAGCTCCCAGCTGAGACCAGAAACAGAGAGACAGAGTAAAATCCATTTACTGGCAAATCACTAGCTGCCTTCCTGCCTACCACTGATTCTAAATGGGATTCTTGTAACCCCTAGGAACAAGGAGGTTACGCTCACCTTCAGCCAGGTAAATGACTGTCCGCAGTCATTCTCTTACCCAGTACTAGACCATCCTACCCTATGTGTTGCCTGTGGGGAGGTAGCACTACCTTCTCCCCACCATGGGCCAGGCACAGGAAGACAACACTAAGGGACCAGAGGTCATTGGCTCACACATCAGCCCCTTCTCTATGATCTTACTATGGAGAATCAGTGACTCTGGGAGAACTCCCCAAAGCATGCACTAACAGACCAGAGCTGCAGCCCCTCCAGCCAGTTGGGGCCAGGGCCTGTCAATCCCCCTAGCCCTCTAGGGGAAAATCTATCTATCCAAACTATCCACAGGGGAACCTCTTCCAACCCAGGGTACCTGCAAACAAAAAACCACCAGAACACTACTATACAAGTATTAAACTCCCAATCCCCACACATACACCTGTGGAAGAAAAGCAACACTGGTTAATACATGTTAACAACTACACAATATCCTGAACCCTCTAAAACACAGAGGAACTCCGATGAGTTCCCCAAATCCTCTTCGGTTCTTCTGTTCCCCCTTCGTCTCGACTACCTGAAAGAGAAAACATAAACAAAACACCCCAATCTGCAAACCACAGTGTTACAACCCCTCCATTGAATACTAAAGAATCCCAAAAGTATTATATAGAAAGTAGAAAAGTAGAAAAAAGTAGAAAACACTGATATTATACACAATACACTTTTTGGGGGATGAAATGCCCTAAAAGTTCCATCTAGTGACAGAATGTTGTGGCCCGAAGGCAAGGTCCATGAAAGAGTCTCTTCTGAGCTGGAGCCCGCTGAAACACAGTCCTTGAGCACTGTAGTCCAAAAGGGAGAGTCTCTGTGGACAGTTCAAATAGTTTGGAAGTCTGCCAGGTGTATGATGTGTATTGCAAAGTCAGTTAAAATGGAAAAGATGAGTCTTACCAGTTCCTTGAAGACCAAATGATAGAATCACCTACTTCTCCAGCTGAAGACTCTCCCCCTCTGGCGGCATCATTTGGATACAGCTGGATTGATGTCCTCTGGAAAACAGGTGATGAAACAGAAAAAACAGCTGGGAGGATGTCATCTGGGAAACAGGCAATGAAACAGGAAACCAGCTGGGTGATGTCATCTCAGAAATCAAACCATGGAACAGGAAAAACAGCTGGGTTGATTCCATCTGGCATACCAGGCAATGAATCAGGAAAACAGCTGAGCTGGGTAATCTTGGAAGGCCAGGCGATGAAACTGGGAAGGCACACTGCTAGGTTGATGAATCTTGGAAGCACCTTGGATCCTGTAACACCAGTTGGGCAGTATTATTTGGATACGGCTACTGCTGGATGCCAGGCACTTTGCTGTCACTGCTCTGCTTCCCTCAGGGTAGGCATGGGCATATTCACAGGGAGTAGCACCATTAAGGGTAGTACCACTTTGGGTGAAGTGCAAGAACTATGATCCCATCTGGGCTTTCATAGTTGATGTTGTAGAATGTCTCATTCCCTGTTTTGGCCACAATTTGCAGTGTCCATAAATAATGACCTGCCCAATTTTCCAGAATTCCATTCTATCACTGATGACCCTATCTCTAACACAGGGTGTTGCACCTGGATGCAGATTTTTGCTTGCTTCTTCCAATAACCAGGATTGCCTGTTCTGCTCAGTCTCCTCCCAGACTCTACATGAAAAGGTAGGAAAAGACATCCCATATATGGCATCGGCCCTCCTACGAACTAGTCTCTCCTCCTTACTACTCTTCATAAGTACACGGCCATTGGCACGGCTTGGGGGTGGCCATTCCTGGTTCACCCAGTGCCGCATACTTAAAGAATGAAAGAACTTGTCTCTGATCATCTCTGCAGGCAGGGCAGTGGAGTCACCATCTTCTCTGTCTGGCTTCTCCCAAGGCAAGAGCTTGAGACCACTCACTGGGACCCTCAACATGAAGATACATATCCTCATCTTCCTCTTCCTCACTTAGGACCTGGGCCCTGGAGTGAGCAGTCGTCCTCACCCCCAAGACAGACTACTCCTCACTGGACACAGAGGTAAGTACTTCCCAATCCAAAGTTTCTCAAACTTCATCCTCCCCTACTAGGGTAGGACTAGGACCCTTTATCCATGGGTCCATGGATCCTTCCTTCACACTGCCCATATGAGACACAGGTGAGGAAACATCACAAGAAGCCTGCTCTTGCAGTAAATCCATACTTTCTTCCTTTGTGCACACTCAGCGGGGACTTCCCCAACAGGTTCATCCTGGTGCTGTATGCTGCTACATGCAGGGTTTCCTACTTTGGTCCAGGTGGGAGCCAAGCAAATTTGTGGTGGCTTGGACAGACCATACTTCATTAGGCAACCCAAACAATGAGGGATTAAAAACACGTCCCATCCAGTCTTGAGGCACATTAAGTATACTCTCACAGGGTAGTTGGGTACTGCAATATGTGGAGGCAACCCTTCACCATAGAAAGCTTGCTCTATTTCCTTTAGCTTGGCCAACTCCTCTGCTATCATAGCTCAGGCATGATATGGGTAGCAGGATGTTCCCGAAGCCACATCTGCAAATAAACACATAAAGTCTGTTGTTACCACTGGTTCATGATACTCTGAACAGTCTCTTAAAATGGCTCCCTGCTGCTGTGTTTACATTTACTGCCCCACCCTGTAATGGCAGCAGCAGCACTCCTCTTGCATCAGATCTGTTTCTGACTCAATAAACTGTGCATCCGACCTCTCTGCTACTGATTTCTGCTCAAACTGTAATCAATTGCACTGCTTTGATACTTCTCAGCACATTCATATGATTTCTTGGACTTTACGATTAGCACACAAATCAACTATTTACACATGCTTAAAGACACTGAAAGCCACAGTATTTCTTTACAGGACTGCCTGTTTGTTGCAGCCTAATATACAACTCACAGTTTCTCACTTGCCTAGAATGTTATACTGCTGCTGAATCCATTATACATGCTCACAGTCTATGCTCAGAAATTTTGTTTGTTGTATTTGGTGCTCCAACTCACAGTCCTTCTTTACAAAACAATCCTACTGCTTACACACAGAACAGCTGGTTTTTAAAGTCACACACAGTTTGATGCACATATATTTCTGAATGGTACTCACTGAATCAGTAGCTGGCTTTCTCCAATGGAAATTTCTCAGCCTAGAGCCTATCCTGGAAGGCCTCTGGGGTGAAACGGTCTGGCGATCCCACTGATTGTTTCCACGAATGCCATGTTTTCTTCCCAGTTGGACGGATAATGGGTTGAGCCCGAATTTTAACAGAAAATGTTTGTATTTACAGATTTAGAACATTCACAATCCCCTCGATGGTTCCTCCTGGCTGACCAGCTCACACATCACTCGTTCTCTCCTTCTCGAACACTGGGCTGCACTCTGAAGCTGGTTAGGGGGTGGGACTGATTGCAGTCACTCCAATCACTCGACACCATGCAAATGAGCCTCTCTCTCCTCGCACTCTTCCTCCACAGCGATCATCAAGCAGGGCAAAATTTAAACTGCAAACTGAACTTTTTTTCTCAGCTGAAATTTCATGGTGGGAGAGCCGTTTGTGACCATTTCTTTACTCAGAACTTGGCTATTTCTTTAGTGACTCCCCCAATTCACACACAAAGAACATGAAACTTTCAGGGCACATTTATCTCTCTGTTTTCCAAAGTTCACCTTACTTTTTGCAATACAAATTGGAAATTTAAAAGTTCTGTCAATGTTCTTGATGCAGGACAAGGGCATACACATTCTGGCTTTATAGTCCCTTGGTAAAGATGGCACAAACACACAGCAGTACTTGAACAGCAGACACACAGTGGCACAAACGGATGGCACTATCCTAAGCAGATCCTTTTGCACAAAGCTTTCCTTCCAGTTTTTTGGGCTACCACACTGCCAGACAGACAAAACGCTAGCCATACCCCAAGCAAACTATCCTGTTTTCTCCCCAAATTAAACAACATCATCAGATGAGCCCCCATTTTTGTAACCCCCCCCCCCATCGGCCCCTTATTTAACCAGCAAGCACATCTCTCTCAGTCTAGGGGAACAGAGAGGGGTGGGTGTTACATTAATTTGCTACCATAGACAAGGTGGGATATGCAGATGGAGTAGACATTATTAACCACAAACCAAATGCGGCTACAAGGCACACACCTGGTGGGACCAATATCATGGCCACAACCCAGGTCTTGGGGAGAAAATGTTTGCTCAGGGCTATGCTAGGTTTGCACGTCTGGACAGGGGTACCCAAGTAACTCCACATGGAAGCAAAAACATAAATTTCCATACCAGGTTGGGATTCTAGAGTGTGGCTTTATTCCATAACAATGTAGGAACACACAAAACAATGATGGACCCCAAGGGTTACACACATGGTAAATGCAGACATCTGAGGTACAGAACACCAACTTTCCCATACCACATAGGATGACTGTAGAAACTGTGGACTAGCCACCGATAACACACACCAAGCAAATTCTCTCCACTAGGCACACACGGCCAGTACTTAGAAGTCCCATATGGCATAGTATTAATGAAAAAAATGTGGAACTAGCCACAGGTGAACACTCAAGTTACTCTGGAATTGGCACATACCAGCCAGCACTCAAACACTTCCCATATAGCATAAGATTAATTGTGGCACACTGTCCATGTAGGAGCACTAAAGGCTCAAAAATGGAGAAAAGCCCACTCACTGGGGTAGACGTTTCTTCAGACATTGGCCACATGCACTGACAGAAAAGACACAGGTGCCCTTCAGAACCCAGAGTGGTAAACTGGTCACTCCAGATGGGGGATCTCCCACCTTTTGTTTCCAAGTTCATACTTGGCCATCCCTCAGGAAAACACACCTCACTTTTATCCAAAATGTCACTGTTCATGCTTTCTAGAAATGTATTTCACACTTAACATCAGCAAAGAATACCTCAGGGGTGTCGGTGGTAAATGTTCTGTTCACATGGATGGTCACATACTGGACTTTACTGAGGACAGTCTACTTTTAAAGGTCTTAGATGACCAGGTCCCTTTATCAGGGAAATACACCTTTAAATGCAGGTACTCCTGGGCAGACTCAGATAAACAAAAGTACTCACAAGAAGTTGTCACACAAGGCAGCTTCACAATGTCCTGATAGGATCAGGTGATTGCCCCTAACATCCTGGCAGCCTGTTCATCCCTCCTGGGGTGAAGAACAGGAAAACCCTGGAGACAGTTTCCAACACTTAGACAGGTGTGGAGGGGTGAAAACTGTGGTGGGGTTCAAGACTGCATGAGATATGCAAAAGGGAATCATAGTGGAAAGAAAGGAAGGAGGGAAAAGATCTGTAGATTGGGCACAGTCGGTGGTAATAGTTCAGGTAGGGAGAAATGGGCAGATGAGATGGGCCAAGTGGTCCTTATCTTCCATCAGATTCTGTGTTTCTCTGTTTCTAGGGGCAGTCTGTTACCGGTGTGAGCCACACTGGTGTAATACCTTGGTCAGTATAAATGGGGCTTATGACAAAGCAGACAGCTGCATAACATGGTGAATCAAGGCCCATCAAAGAGGTTGCTGGGAACAGTCTGTATATGATGTCCATTTTGCCAAAAAGGGGTAGCAGGACCTAGTGTCTCACCAGAGTTAGAGGTAGCAGGATCAACTGTCTCACTAGTGCTAGCTGAGTTCTGAGGCTGAAACCCATCAGAATACAGTAGAAAGTCAATTTTTGCTTTATACTTCCTTTCTATGCATTCATTATTAATGTATTGTGCTAGAGATTATATAATACAACTACCCAGGTATTTACTATAGAATGACTGAGTGAGTGAATGAATGACAACCTATTACTACAAAATGTGATGTTCCAAAATCTCTGAATCAATTTAACTTCCTTGTGTTATTCACTTCTTTTGATCAAAGCACTTGATTTTTGTATTTCATTATTAAAAAGAGTTTACTTTTAATAGACATTTGTCAGGTTTTTAGGTTTGCCTGGCATTTTCCCTCAACATTAGAAAATATGCCTCGAATTTTCCCTCAACATAAGACACAGAGCATTCACTTGAATAATGAATACTAACAGCAGCATAGAGCTATATGACTGATTGTTGTATAGTATGCCCATGGCAATTTCACCAATTTGCAAGGAGAAAATGACTGGTATCATAACAGAGGCAAGGGAGCCCCTTTTTGAACTGCCTCTGCCTTTGATACTAGCTCATTTAGAACAGAAGGTTGCAATTTTCCACACAGGTAGGAGTCAAATCAGCACAAACTGGTTTCTGAGATGTAAAGAAAGAACCCCCCTTTTGGGGCATTACAAAAGGAGGATAGGTAAGAAACTGTTTATTGACAAACTGTTGGTCTTTATCTGCTGGCAACGTTTATATTTTTATTAAATGAATTTTTTCTACAGCCTGTTTTTCCACACTCTGTCCCAATAGGCTTTATAAGCCAAGATCCGTAGGAGCAGCTATTAGGCATATGCGGGAACATGAGAGAAAGAAATCAATACATTTTCATTTTCTATGGCACCTTTCATACATTCTGTATCCCAAAGTGCTTTACAAGTCATGAGCAGTTTACAACAGCCAATAGGTGTATTAAGAGAGATTAAGTGAGATAGCTGTAGGTTAAAGAAAGCACAAGAAAAAGATACAGGATGTGAAGCATAAGAATATTCGATGAATTGATCAAGGTTCCACAGTGACTATGGTGGAGCCCACCAGGATACAATTCAGTGTCATAGATTCCTACATGACAGAAGGGATTAGCTGCCATTGAAACTACACTGTTTACTGCAGTAACTCTGCAGAATTCTGTAGTATTCTGTCTTGCATCCTGGCTAGCTTCACTATGCGTGGCAGTTGTGGGATTCAAACCAAGGTCTGCAGGATCACAGCTCTGTAAGCCAGTCATTAGGGTACACTGCCTCCCTTTGAGCACAAGAAAAGCCAGAGTGGAAAAGAGAGGGGTAGCAAGGCAGAAGGGGTCAGTGACTTACTTAGGGTCACACAGTAGGCAAAAGACAGTGCTGGGATTCAAACGTGGGTCTCCGGAATCGCAGCACTGAGCACTAACCAATAGAATAGAGTACAATGCCTCAAAAAGCAGCTATTTTTTAATCTGTCTAGTACTATTATGTGGCAGAGATTAATGTGAAGATCTTACAGGTACAGTAGGTTTCCAAAGTTTAGTGGCTGGAACCCAAAAATACTACCCCAAAGAAGAAAAAAGCAGTATTGCTTAAGTGTTTTGTTGAGCAATGTGAGCAAAATAAGGAGATGAAAGGATGGATGGACAAACAAACAACCTGGAGCTTTGAACCCCTGAGAAAGAACCACGTGGGGGGTCAAAGAGCTGGGTTGTTTGTTTATCCATCCTTTCATCTTTTTGTGCTCACACTCCTCAACAACACACTTGATCATTACTTTTTTTTTTTTATTGTTTGGCATCATATTTTTGTGTTCCAGTTCCCGTCTTGAGTTGGATACCACAGTCTTACTACAGCACTTGTGTGTCAGTTGTTTCTTTTTAAAGTTTAGTGGCCCCTGGTTCCTAAATGGCCAACAAATATCTGGTCACTAGATCTGTTTATAATTGATGTAACAGTACCAGGAAGCCTTCATGTTTTTGTTCTTAATGTGGATTGTAAAACTTGACAGATTGTTGAAGTTGATCAAGTACAGGAGCACTTGGACATGAATAGGACTTCTACATGATTATTGCATTTGACAGTTATTCAATGAATAAGGGCTTGGAATCAGCTCTCATCAGAAGCACAGCTGGAAGTGTGCATTAAAGGACATTTGCTGATCATACACAATTTTCAATGACTTCAAAGCATGCTAAACATTGTTGAAGTAGAGCTGTGTAAGCTGGCAATGTTGCTGCAAACTGATGTATGCTTTAAAACTGTTAATGTGCCTGATGCTAAGGGAGTGCTATGGACTTAATGCTCCTACGACTGTAGGAGTTGCATAAAGCCTATATCCTTTTCTTTTTATGGCTGTGGGCAGAGCCTACAGCCATCTTGCTCTAGCTTGAAAAATGGCTTATCGTGGAATACATTTTTAGTACTTTTCAACGTATCCTTCCATAAGTGCAAATCACAATGACAGTTACATAAACTACTTTCTTCTTTCTGTTTACAATGTTGGGGACAGAACTCCAAGCTGCTTTTCTCTGAGAACAAATGTCACACATTTTAAATAAATCTAAATATCATTGAAACTATTCAAAGTGCAGAAAAATTTCTGTGTTGTGTAGTGAATCAGGCACATGGATTTACTAGAAGAAATAATCATTAGCTGTGTAAAATAAATCAGTTGTAACAGACAGCGCCTGGCTTGAAGTCTCAACTCAAATTGACCTGCTAGAGCTAGCCTGTATCAGCTTTCCATCTCTCCTAGGAATCTTCTAACAGTCATTAACCCTTACTCACAGAACATCCCCTCTCTAACTATGCATTATGACAGTAAGTGTCTAGTGCACCTATCCGGTCATCAAAAAATAAATAAATAATCTACTACATCAATATGCAGTATCTCCTCTACTTGAAGTCTGTTATATCCATGCACTGTAAATAGATTATACCGATAGCATGCAATATCTCTTTCCATTTGTAACAGTAGTTGTTCTGATTATTTTTTTAAACTCTTACTAACTATAGCGTCAGTTCTTCCCTAATAATTAACTCCTGTTGTATGTGTACCACACAGTATGGTGTGGATGGACTTTGCACATTCTTCTATATTGTAAATCAGTATGTAGTTAGAAGTAATGCGTGGCATTTAGAAACTTTTTTTTATCTCATTTAATAAAGTGCAGAGATGTTTTATGTCAGTTTAAGTGGTGAATTAACTCCAGAGCCTGAATATATATATGGGCTGCATGTTTTATGTTCAATCTTCCCATGACTCCCTGCAGTCTGACTTACAGGAAGACATGATCTCTGACTGTGCACTGCAATCACTAAACATTTCAATAGAATTCATCTTGCTCTGTTCTGTATATTACATTGTAGTCCAGTCTATATTGTTAATTTCTGACATGACCACCCTTACCCCTCATACAACTTGTAATAATGGGAAAATAACCCCATCATTCTTTCAACATAATAGCATCTGCATACAGCAACAAAAGTTGCATTTCTAAATTTCAAATCTGAAGTAACAAACTGCAGTGATGTGTCCTAGAAAACATGATAGTAAAATGTGGTTCAGTAGATTTATGGCATAACAGAAAACAGTATTCTTTAGTCTTATGTTTACAAAGTTGTTACCCAGCTTGAGATAAATGAATGCTTTGTTCAAACCCCACCACAGCCACTTATACATAATGACCGGGGAGCACTTTTATTAGATCAGGGTTCCTTTCATCATGTTTATTGCTACTGTTGTAATGTGGAATTTAAGCACACATATATATTTTTTAAATTTGTTTAAATATAGTCTGATGTAGAATGTGTTTCCATTTGCATGTTGCAACAAGGTTAAACTGATTATATGATAAGGAGGCACATTCTGTAATTGTACACTTGTCTATTCTGCTTCACTTTAGGATCCATTCTAACTGGAATTTCAGGGACAAAAATGGGGTTTAAGTATCCTTTAAATTCTGTTCCGTTATTCCCTCTGTGTACACTTACTTTCAATTTACATAATGCATCTCCTTGGAACCAGTTTAACCTTGCTGCAACAGGGGAAATGGACATAAATTCTACAGCAAAATGTATTCAACACAGATTTAAAAAACAAATATGTGTGCATAGATTTTATTTTGTAACAGTAGCCATGAACATGATGAAAGTAGCCCTGATTTAACACAAGTGCTCCTGGGCCATCACATGTAAGTGGCTCTGGTAGGATTTGAAGCAGGTGATAAATTTATCCCAAGCCAGGTAACAACTTTGTAAACATAAGACTGTAGAATACTGTCTTCTGTTGTGCCATAAATTTGATGTACCACATTTTACTGTCATGTTGTTTACGACACATTTCAGATCATTACATGTTGTTACTTCAGATCTGAGATCTGGACTTGCTACTGTTATTGCTGAAGATGCTATTAGTTAAAACATTGATGAAGTTATTTTTCTATTATGACAGGTTTGTACAAGGCGTAAGTGTGGTCATGTCAGAAATTAAAATTATTGACTGGATTACATTCTAATATACAGCACAGAACAAGCTGAATTATACTAAAATGTTTAGTGACTGTACTGTACAATCAGAGATTATATATTCATCTTAGTTAGACTGCTGGAAGCCATGCAATGATAACAAAAAACAAGCATTTGTCAATGCTGAAGGTTTCCTTGCATGGTGAATGTGGGATTGCATCCAGTAGCACTCATGGCACTCGTTCCTCGGAGCTTCTTCAAGCTCACCACAGCCATATCAGCTCTGGCTAGAGTTTGTATAATACAAGTTTGAAAGTGTCTTTCACAAACTTCAGAAGTATCTTTTGTGATTTAGCATCAATAGATATTGCAGTTAGAGTGTGGTATTGCTACCTGGGAGACAAGGATTTATTTTACTTAGTTGTTTAGTAGTAGCAGTAGTAATTTATTTTATTGATTGGCAGCTTTCCTCTTTTCACCAATGCAATCAGCACCATGCCACCACTCTCATCTCCAAATTCTGGCTTGGATCCCTTTCTTCCTATCTCACCTCTCTCCCTCTTCCTACCCTCTATGCTATAGAGATGCTTGTATCTTCCTTATCCCCTGTCCCACATCCTGTACAGGGCAGGCAGTCTTCTCCTACTGTTTACCTGTGCTCTGGAGCTCTCTCTCCCAAGCTCCATTAGACAGTCTCCCTTCCTGCAATACTTAAAATACACCCTTTCCCAAACCACCCCTCCCCCTTGCTCCTGTCTCTCCTCATCCTTGTAGCTCAGGGAACTGCTCTTTAAACTTCACTCACCTGTTTCATTGCTTCTTGCATATCTTTCTCTCCTGTTTTCCTAATTCATACTATTGTAATCACAATCTTAACGCACCTTATGTTCTCATTACAATCTTATTTTAATGCCTGTTTGTTATATTTTAAATTATTAACATGTGAACTTTTGTATCTCCCCATTCCCCTCTCTCCTGGGTTGCTTCTGGAAATGAGCCTTGGCTCAGTGTGCCTCTCCCAGTCACCAACTTTTAAATAAAGAAATACATCAGTTCAAAAAGCAGTTAAAAAGTTATGTATAACAATTACAGTAGAGTAGAAACACAAACGCATTCATTATTTTACACTGTATATAGGAGATTATACATATTTCTCCTTAAATTAGTTATATCATTAAAAAATGTGCACACTTCATTGTTAAAAAGGTCTCCAACAACAATAAAAGATTTAGCTGCTTAAGTCAAGGATCCATAGAACTATCAAAAAAATATCCCAGCAAATTTTGCCTTATATTATTTCTAAGACAAAAGAGTACTATGTTAATTGAATACTCTGGTATACATAGCTCACACCCACACATTTTGGTTTCATAATTATTTTATTTTCCCTTAGACTAGGCTTTTCTTATATTTGAGTTAAATAATTGGAGCCTAAATATAGTGAAAACTTCCCTCACTACCCCAAGTAAGGTTCATACAGGTACGTATGATTTTTATTTTATTTGTACAAAACGTACCAGGGACTAAACCTATAAGCAGATATGTTCTCTAAATCCCTCTGTCATTCCCAGACTTTCAGTTTCTCAAGTATTACTGTCTTGTAAGAGGGGTATATGATAACCCCCCAATCTAGTAGCTCAGACAAAAAGAAAAGATTTGTATCATGGATAATTGCGTTCAATTGTTTCAAACATATAGAATCCAGACCTAAACATTTAATGTTTTTAATTTGTTTGTATGCTTAAACAGGTAATCTACAGGGATTCATTCATTTAATCTGTAACCAGTAAGACAATATTCTAGATTTTCTAGCTGGGGTCAATCTAGTTTCTGCAAACTCAGCCTTAATCGTACAGGCAGGGATAAACTGAGGGAAAGATAAAATCTGACCTTTTTTACTCTGCAATCTCACGTTCAAAAGATCCCCATATTTCAGCAGCACATAAGATTGTCAAGGAAAGTTTTGCATTTGCAACTTTGATCTCAGCAGATATAGAGTGGCCACCATACCTGCAATAAAATTGACCCAAATCCATAAGTATAGTATCTAGTTTGACAACATGTTTTAAAGGGTTCACTCCAAAACATTTAGTAGTAAAGGGCAAGCCTAAAGATATATATATATCAAAAAACTTTGTTAATGCATAATTTATGGTTGTACTAAAGTGGCAAAAGCATGGAAATTGGGTGTTAGGCTTTCCAACCCTAACACCCCACCCCCTCCCTGCAGAGACTGACAGGCATCGAGGGTGCCTTGGAGTCATCAGCCCTCACACCCACACCCCCACCCTGCAGAGACTAAGAGGCATGAGAGGGGTGACTTGCAGTCATCAGCCCTAATGCCCCCACCTGCACCACTGACAGGAGTTGGGGGTGTGCCTTAGGGTCATTGGCCCTAATGCTTACCCTGTTATCCTATAGTGTGCCATCTCATCTTATTTACTTATGGAATGGGGTGAGCATTAGGCTGATGACCTTGAAGGCACACCCCCCACACCTGTCAGTCGGGTGGGGGCATTAGGGCTGACAACAGCAAGGCACCCCTCTGATGCCTCTCAGTCACTGCAGAGTAGGGGTGTGGGCATGAGGGCTGATGACTCCACATCACCCCCCACCCCGAGCACCTGTCAGTCTTTGCAGGGTGAGGGTGGGGTGTTAAGGTAGAAAAGCCTAACACCCCATTTCCATGCATTTGTCATTTTAGTTCAACCCTAACTGATGCATTAATGAAGTGTTTTGCCATGAACTTCCTTACTTTTTGATATAGTGTAATCATAGCCTTATTATTCCCATTGTACTGAATGGGAAAGTACAGAAAGGTATCCCATTTTTGCTAAATAAGATCCTATTGCATGGCAATCCATGAAAAATAACCTTTAAAATGTCTCTGGTAGATTAGTGGTCCCTCCCCCTCCCCCAATGTTCAATGGCCATCCTTGGTAGTCTAGTGGTGCCTCCCTCCACCCTCAGTTCTACCATCACCATCCTGGTAGTGTAGCGTGTCCCTCGTAGTGTAGTGGTCACTGCCCCTCTCCCCGATGTCTGATTCATGTCCCAGTATAAAAACAAAAATATTACCTGGTAGCGTAGTGATCCTTCCCCCCTCCCCGATGTCCATTGTCAGTTCCCTCCCCCCACCCCAGTAATGTTGTTTAGGATCCAGCATTGGGGGAGAGGGGAATGAACAAGCAAAGTTCTGTACAAGGATGAAGAGTCCTGCATCAAACTGTCATTTTACAATGAAGATTCCAGCATCAAACTGCCATTCTTTAGCAAACAGAATGGCAGTTTGACGCAGGATTCTGCATTGCAAAATGGCAGTTCAGTGTAGCATTCTGCATCATAACATGCCAGTTCGATGCAGGATTCTGCATCCTTGTACTTTATTTGTTCCTTCCCCTCTTCCCCAATCCTGGATCCTAAATGACATTACGGGTGGAGGGGACGAGGGAAAGGTGGTATTGTTTGGGAACTGTGGAGAAAAGACCAGAAAGATGTGCCTTGAAATCAGTTACATATGAGCCTCATTGAGGCTCACAATCCTTTCACCGCGGCTCAAAATCCTTCTCCGCAGAGCATGGCAATCAACAAATTAACATCACAATGTAGACAAATGGGTACCATTTATCTGCATTGTCATGTTCATTGATCAGAAATCATTACTTTTTCCACTTTTCTATGTTTCTTTTTCTCTTGCTTAGTGCTGAGATAAAAATGGCCAAAACTACGAAAAAGGGATTCCCTTATCCGACATACAATCCAGTGTCGAACTTTGCCTGCGACATAGAATCCCTTGTCGTGTGGGACACATATTTTTTCCCAAAAGAAGCAATGGAAAATTAAAAATTTAATAACTTTGAACAAAATAATATTTTTTTCACCCAACCTTCAAAAGGCACATTTGTGAGGCAAAGATTTTTATACCCTGATAATGTCAAACCACAATTTAAAACCATTTCTGAGATACAGGTGGACAAAAAAAGTGCCAAAAAGCCCCAAAACTTCTATATTATCAATACTCTGTGTCTCAGAAACCACACAAGATATTAAGACACGTTTTACCACATGCACAGACATACCCCTGGCCATTATGCCTGCCAAATGTCATTCAAATCAGTTGAATCATTGCAAAGTTATTAAGCTCCAAAAATTGCCCTTTAACATTAAACACTCCTATCAACCCTAACTATACTGGCCCTACCACACCAGTATAATATAGATAGATAGATAGATAGATAGATAGATAGATAGATAGATAGATAGATAGATAGATAGTTAGACAGACAGACAGACAGACAGACAGACAGACAGACAGACAGACAGACAGACAGACAGACAGACAGATAGATAGATAGATAGATAGATAGATAGATAGATAGATAAGAACAACATAAGAATTAACTTTTTTATTTAGTAACTGGGTTGATTCATTGGGTAACAAGAATTAAAAAATATCTGCTAAGCTCAGCAAACAAAGCAAGAACTGGACACACAACTCCTTTGGTTTCAGCCATTTATTTAGCCATTGATTGGAGGGGCAGAGCAGCAAGACGGCCGTGATGCTGCTCCATTCCACACCACATTGAACAAGAGCGTTTATGTTTGTAGATTTAAGCCTTTTTAAACTCTGCTTTCACAACTAGTGAATGAAACATGTTTTATTTTGGCAGTGGGCTTTTAATAATAAGCCACGTAACTGTTTAAATGTAACCGAGCAGTTTTTTTCAACAGACAAGGACATGCTGATAATCCTGTTTTTGCCTGACTGTGTTTTCTGCAATTCTGCCTGTTAGATGCTGTTTTTTATGTTTCAATGAGGTAAAACATTTGGAGAAAGAAGTTTGTGAGAAGCCTGTAAATTTTGCTATATGTTGTGGGGGATATAGGATTGCCTGCACCTTAGTGTGCTGTTATGCACTTTTTCAAATTCTAACATGTATGCTAACTTTGCCTGGGGGATTTGGGAATTGAAGTTTGAACATGGCTCCCATTTTTATTGTGCTCAGAGAGTGATCTTTTTTTTGTCTTTTACATGTGATTATACCCTTGCTGGATCATATTTGGAGAATGAGAAAGGACGAAGGCAATTAAAAGCTACTGAAGTTTGGTAGTTTTTGAATTACAAATCACCAAGACTGACTGCAATGCGAGTATTGCTGTGGGTGTTACTGCTTGTAGAGCCGGAGGTAAAATATGGTGAGTTAACAGCAGCAACACCCTGGAGTTGTTTGGTGCCACTGAGAATGATTTAAGGACTCCCAAAACAGGAGACTGTTTTGTGTCTACAAAAAATATAACTCGCACCTGAAATATTGAATGGAATGGAGATATACAATGTGGCACAGTTGATGAGCTGATGAGTTGATGAGCTTCCTAGAAAAGACCAAACCAAGGACCCATGGAATTTAAATGGACTCCCAGAGAGGGAGAGCAGAGTAATTTAATAATTCTGACTTGGGTAACAGGTTTGGCAACTTATTCTGAGTAATGAAAGCAGTTTGATGATTTCTCTTTCTTGAGAGGTGATTCTTGTTACATTTTACTAGACAGATATTTTTGTGTTCTAAGAGGCTGTAAAGGTGCGGCACTGTGGAGTGCAGATTGTAGAGCTGCACCTTGTGGACTTCACATTTGTGAACTTGCACCTGCATTTGGCTTGGCCGGTGCTTTGAAGGGGGGAAAGTGTTTGACTTTCAGGCACTGTGCGCTATTGCCTGTTGTAAAGTTTAACACTTCTGAATATTGCAGTAAAGCACATCTATTAGACGTTTCATTTTTGATGAACTATAAATAAAATGATAGTGCCTCAATTTTGTAGCCCTGCCTAGCTTATGGAATGACTGGGTAGTCAGTACTATATGATTGATTTATTTTGTCACCGGTCTCCACCCAGTTCTGAGGAAGCCGCACATTATTTTTCAAAGAAATGAAGTCGTCTGATTAATCTTGAATCCTGAATTGTCTAAACTCACAGACACACTTTTGTGAGAGCATGATTTCTATTGAACCTCTTTTTACAAGATTGTTTAAACTGGTCTTTTATCAAATAAGTATTTATCTCATATTTATTTTTTATTTTTTTGCTTGTCTAATATTGCTTGTTGTCATTAAAAGTGTATATCTTTGTTAAATGATATAGGTAGGGCAGATGGATTTAGATTTAGAATGTTGCCATTCATTATAGATTAATTTACCTCATTAAGATGTTTAAATTACAGCAGTTTAAGGAATTTAGAAATCTAGAAATATGGTAAGAATTTTAGATGATGGTGCTTAGTTTATAATTAATTGTTAATTGTCCATTTTTCTCCAGGTTAAATCAATACATGGGACTCTGCCTGACCAGAATGGAAGGATATGGGTTGGGCTCATACATTGAATGGTCATCATGAAATTATTATGGGCTGGGCTCATGCATTGAATGGCCATCATGAAATTAGCAATAGAATCTAAGTAAGATGTTGTCAGGGCAAGATACAGAGCAGTCCATTTTGCACAGTGTAGACTGCTATAGGACCATGAGGCTTGGCAATGGTTAGTTGACACAACGGATGATTGGGGGTGCCTCTGTACCCACCCTGGCTATTAGTAACTATATATGGATTGATGAATGATTGGCCCTGGGTTTTATCAGAACCTGGCCAAATGAGTATATTGGTCTATTTGGTGAACTAACCTTAGTAATGGATGAGTGGCTCCCATAAGACAGCCCCTAAGCTGATGTTGCTTGGATAGTCCAATATGGTGGAATAATGGTCTGGCATAGTGCTAGTTACTGCAGGGTATATCCCAAGATGGCACCTGAAAAGTACAAGTGTGCTGATAAGAAAGACGAAAAGTCAGTGGGTGCCCTCCTCAGGTACCAAAAGTACATAAGTACTGCATCATGGGAGAATTTTTTTCTGGTAGGATGTCCGAGACCTAAGTGAACAGATAACTAAGGACTTATTAAATACCAGTAAAGTTAGTAATATTGTAAAGGAAAATTAATCAGTATTTAATTCAACTTTCCTCAAATCTCTGAACTGATTTACTTATAAGAGTAGCCCTAGAATTGTGTATGGTCAACCAGATGTTTGACATGATTATTGTACTAGTACTCTGCAATGTTTTATACTTATTTTTATTAATATTTTATATTTTAGATGGTGTTGCCCTAAAATCGTAATGGCCTATATGGCTGAACAATAAAACTTACTACTATAACTCCTTGGACATGAAGATACTCATAATGGCTATTGAAGAACTAACCCTACCTACCCAAAATATATTCAACTTTTCACTCTAATTTGGCTCCCTCCCCAACATCTGGAAACAATCTAATGTAGTCTCAGTCTTTAAATCTCATGACAGCACGATGTTTTCTAACTATAGGTCCATCTCTATCCTCTCCCATCTGTCTAAGGCCTTAGAAAAGATTGTCAGCAACCAACTGATATCCTACATCATGGCTCACAACCTCCTCACTGCAGAACAACATGGCTTCAGAAAGCTGCACAGCATGACAATTGCCCTACTTAAGCTATCTGAAGAACTCCACAAGGCCCTAGACAAAGGTGAACATGTTGGCACAGCCTTTCTTAATCTCTTCAAGGCCTTTGACTTACTTAGCCATGAAAGCCTAACCATAAAGCTACAATAGTTGGACCTATCAGATGAGGTCACAGTGGGTTCTTTCACCACTTAGCCCACAGATCACAAAAGGCTAGATGTGTAGCGATGTTCACCAGCTTGCAACCTCTAACCATTGGAGTTCCACAAGGCTCAGTCCTCGGCCCCTTACTATTCAGTCTGTTCATCAACAAGGTCCCAGAAATTTATGTCCACTCCAAAGCATTTTTGTATACCAATGACACAATCATCTCCACCTCACACCACAACCTGGAAACATTGAAATGCAACCTACAATCTGACTTCAGCAAGGTCTGTGACTGGTTCACATCTAACAGGCTGGTCATTAATGCCAAGAAAACCAAATCTCTTCTCTTTGGGAGTACCCATGCCATGAAGGGTAGCCCCGAGCTGCACATCACAGCACTAGCTAGGGATCCCACTGAACAGGTCCACGTCTTCAAGTACCTGGATGTTTAACTTGACATGATCCTATCCTTCATATCTCATGTCGACACTCTGGTCAGACAATCCACCAATGCCTTGGCTTGCTATACAGAAACAAGCATAACCTTCCTCCAGAACTAAAAAAAATCCTAGTATCCAGCCTCATCATCTCGGGGATTGACTATGTTGCAGTCATCTATTTCATTTCATTTCATTTTTTTGGGGGGGGGCTAACAGTCTATGATACTGCAACTAACAAAAGAGTTATGTCTAAACTAAGGTAACTTACAACAATTTGAGCCATTTTATTACTAATCTTTCAAAGAGAACTCACCACTACACTTTGTATAAGACTGGAGGCTGTCTGTTTGGAAAACAGATGCAATCTAAAGATGGGTGTTGTGCTCCACAAAGGAATCATTGAACAGCTCCCACAAGCAGTTACATCATTATTCACTAGGGCCATCAATACACAGAGTACTAGATTGCAAAGTAGAATTGTTTTTAAGATCCCACTTTTTAAAAAGGTTTTTGGTAAAAAATTCCTATTATCCAAGGCCCCTACCTTCTACTGTACAACTCACTTCCAAGTGAGATTTTAACCCTTCTGAAAATTACAACTTTTAAATGCAGGCTAAAAAAATGTATTTTGGAAAAAAATGAAAGCTGTTGTAAATAATGTTTTTTTGGCAATTTATTGTATTTTGTAGCTATGTTTATTACTTGTTTGCCACTGAATTGATTGAGTCTGTTTTATTTATGTTCTTGTCACTTGGGAAAATGGGCATTAATGTTTATTGAATAACAAGTATAAAAAAAAGAAAAACTGAAATAAAATAAAACTTCCTGCCCACAGCCATTACTGCTGTCCCCCGTTTCTACCCCTTTAAGACACAAGACACTGCCCACCTTTTCCAGAAACTGCACTGCATGTGTACCTAGACTGTATCTGCTTGTTCCATTAGTCTGCATGCCTTGGTGATGCCTCCTGCAATTGCAGAAATCTGTTAACTAACTGCTCCATATAATTGTTGTTATACCTGTTGTTTATTGTATTGGTCTGCTGTCAAATGTAATTAGTTCTGCTTTTGTATGTAACTTGATAGATATGGACACCTTTGAATAGGGGCTCTTGAGCTGAAAGGCCCTCCAAACATAAGAAAGAAAGAAAGAAAGAAAGAAAGAAAGAAAGAAAGAAAGAAAGAAACTAAAGTGGTTCTGCATAAAGAAAAGGCAGCACTCAATAGAAAAAGAAAAAATACAAAAACAATACAATAGTATTTAGTTTAAATGTGTAACAGAAACTAAGATGTATGATTGGTAAAATGGGATCACATGATTGTGGAATATTCCAACATAACATCACAGGTCAGAACCCTTTAATTTTCTGAGCCTCATTACTCAATTTTTAAAATAAAAATCAGAGAAACTATTTTATAATTGTAATAAGGCACTCCAAGGTGTGTGTTATTGTGTGATAACAGTACTTGTCTGGTGCATAAGACACTCCATGCTGCCTTGTGCCTCACTTCCCAAAACATTCTCATATCCCATAATTAAGCTCACCCTGTCATGGTTTATTGCTTAAGTAACCATCAGATCTTAATACATGTGCAAAATAAGCTACGAAGTAAAATGATCACAACTATATGTAGAAACAAGATACAATTTGAAGAGATGCTTGGAATATGATAGTGACTTAAGTAATAATGCACAACAGGATGTGGGTTGTGCTAGAATAACCTCACATCTGCATAGTTGGGAACAAGGCCAAATGGATCCAGCACAACCCACATACTAGAGTGCATTATTGCTATTATACAATGGTTCTTATTTATTAATACTGTGGGGACCAAAATGAGCATATGTAGATGGTGATTAGGCACAGAACAAGTGTTGGAACATCCTTATTATGTGTAGGGACATCTATTTTATAGTATCAGTTGTACAGCTTTATTTAATTTTTTTTTTTTGAAGAAACACTCCCCATGTAAAAGCACTACATCATGGGTATACAAATAATCAATTGTCTGGTGTCACTGTAGTGTGTTATGCAATACCAGGCAATTAGGTAATTTGCATACCATGATGCAGTGCATTCATATGTGGTGTGTTTCTTCATAAAAAATAAAACTATGAAACTGATACTATAAAATAGATGTTTCCACACTATAAAGGAGATGTTCTGACACGTGTTCTCTGCCTAACTATGAAATGTTTTAGCCTTGACAAAAATGTTACCCCCCAACAATATAAATAAATAAGCTTTTTATATGAAGCAAAGCTTCTGTTTCTATACTTCAATTCCAAGACATTAAACTCTGGTAAAAGAAGGTGTGGCTGGTTATTTAGTCTGTTGTGCAACCATCTGTCTGTTTTGACTTGATGTTGTGAGGTTGTGCTCAGATGATCTCACTGCAACAAGCACTCACTGACCATTCACAACCCAGGACATTTTCTTGCCATTGTATAATTGGCAATAAGTATTGATGCAAATAGTAGATTTGCCTGAAATCCCTCAGAAAGGCGGGCTGGGTGGTGGTTGAGGACATCATGAAGATGATGAAGGTGGAGGCTGGCTGCTCAGCATTTACATACCCCATGCTGACCATCCAAGGGCCAACACTGGTGTCAACTACTAAGGCAACCAATCACTAACCATCCCAGCTGCAAGAGAGTACAACCATGGTAATCCTAACCATCTGAGGTAAGGGCAGTGGGCAAACAGGACAAAAGCGGAAAACATAAGGGTAAAAGAAAGGGATGTCGGAAGTGAAGTCCATGGCCCAGAGTTTCCATGGCACAAGGGCTGCTGTATGCCAGAATCTGGCAGTAGTTATATCTTGCATTATATCTTGAGTTTTCTGAGTCCTTAGAGTTTCCATGGCATGTTTCATTCATGCTCCAACAGTGACCTTTGACTGCTTTTCCAAGCTGAAAATTATGCATTTACGGAACTGAAAGAGCCCCAGCTATAATTTTGAAAACAAATTAATATTTTGACACAGCTTATATTTAATTCTTTCACACATAATGTTCACACTTATATTTTTAATACCAAGGACAGCTGCAAGAGAACAAGATACGTGCTCTATCTGCTCTAGACCTACACCTCTACACCTGTTCTCTAAGTTCTATTTATGACATCACAGCCTGTTGCTGTGTGGATAATTATGATGCCATAAACAGCTGATTGGGATATCAGGTGTAGAAAAGCAGCCAGAGTCATCTAGGAGCCATATATCTTCCAAGTGGTACATATGTACCAACAAATTCTGTTTATATGTTTATATGCATACAGCACACTACACTATACCAAAACATACTCCATCAGTGCTGTTTAGAAACATAACACTGTGGGTGTTTATGTTTTGCAGTGTGCATGTACTGTATATCTTAATGGGACTGCACATCTGGAGATGGAAGTAGTGTTGTGATTTGGGTATCACTGTTTAATATCTGCAATCAGAAGTAAGAGTGTATGTCTTGCACTATGCATGGGTATCTGAGGCTGCAGAAGTGCTGGCCGTGCAGGGGTCTGTTCTTCTGCAGCCAGAAGTAGTGTTGTAATATGAGTACCATGGATTTCTATCTGGAGCCAGAAGTAAGAGTGTATGTCTTGCACTATGCATGGGTATATGTGGCTACAGAAGTGCTGGCCCCACAGGAGCCTATGATTCTACAGACAGAAGTAGTGTTGTGATTTGAGTATCATGGATTTTCCATCTGCAGCCAAAAGTGGGTGTGTTTGTCTTGCACTATGCCAAGTCAAGTAATAGTTTATCATTCATCCATGAGATGCAATTGACATTACAAATTACAAAATATAAATAATAGATTAATAAAAAAAATACATAGCTCTTTCACATCAAATAATATGACCAAGGTATAAAATACAAGTATAAACTTCACAACCAGACTATCAGTTTGCACAAAAAGGAAACTATTTGTATAGCAAGTTCATTTAGATTTGGAAACATGGTAGTGTTTTCTTTTAAGCTTTATCACTTCATGAAGAAATTTTGCAGCCATCTCCACATCTTCCATAGTCAAAGGAGGCAGGAGAACAAATAATGGGTCATAATCTAAGTTTGCATATCTCAGAAGAAAATTATTTAATATTGTGTTATGGGCAGTATTATATAAGAGACATTGTACCATAATATGATAAATATCTTAATTAAAACCCTTATTACATCTACAGCTTTCTGAACAAAACCTATTCGGTTGTCTTCTATTAAAGTAAGCATATTTAGAACATATAATTCCAAATCTTGCCCAAGTAATAAATGTCCTGTATTTAGGAGTCAATGTGAGAATTAGGTAACTCTCTATAAGAGAGTCAGTTTTATTACTTCCAAACCAAATGGCCTGTCACTGGTTCTTTACCAGATCCATTTGTTTTACTTGGCCAATCACAATTAATTTCTTTTTGAAGATGTCCTTGAACAAAGGAGAGATTAAGATACCCTTTCCCAAGTCTGACCAGAGATGTTTCACAGAAGTTTTAATTATAATTGCTTTAAAAGTTTTTAACCATGAAGATGTAAAATTCTGTTCAGCCCAGCAGATTTTCTCTTTCAAACAAGATAAAGGGAAAACATTAATTGGATTGTTCATAATTCTAAGCCAATAACCCACCATATGAATTTCAACTAACGTTGAAATGGGTACTCTACCTAATTCAGATCTAACAATAACACTTGATGTTGATAAAGGAACCTGTAACAATGATATAGAATAAATTATTAAAGAGCCTTCCAATAAAGAGGCACTTGAGGCCCCCCAAAACCTCAGCTCCATACAGGAGAATAGGATCTATTTTAGCTTCTCCAGCAACAAGAGCTGGTATAACTGAATGCCCACCATATTTAGAGTTGATGTGTAGAAGGGGCTTTAGTTGCCAGCTTTGCTCTTGCAATTTGATCTTTCCAATGAGATGACCAAAGGCCGTTGGTAGTAAATTTGACACCCAGTTATATATAGGAAGAAATTACTTCTATCAGAGCTCTATTTAAGATTACCCTAGGAGGTGACCTATTGAAATTTTTGTGAACCAAATATCCTAATTTTTGTCTTTTTGAGATTCGTTGTTAAATCTACATTTTCACATTTATTTTTAAGTTGATTTATTTTATTTTGAAGTCCCTGTCTAGAAAGTGCTAGAAGTGTTAAATCATCTTCATATGCTAAAGTGTGGATAGTAAGATTATTAATTTTAGGAGAATCTAGAATAGCTAAAACATCATAATTCAAAAGAGATTCAATATAAATGCTAAATAAAGGGGGTGCTAAAAGGCATCCCTGCTTATCTTCGACTGTAGTTCTAAAATACTCTGAAATGTTACCACAATTATCATACCTAACAGCAGATGTAGGTTTAAGTGTTAAAGATAGATAGGAACCAATAAATTCAATGGCAACCCTCTGCAAATCAGAATTTTCCGAAGTTTTTCTCTTATCACTGAGTTGAGGGCAGCCGTAAAATCAATGAATAAGACATATAACTTCATCTTTCGAAATGATTTATATTTTTCCACTAAATTGGCCAAAATGAAGATGTTATCAATTGTTGAGAAGTTATATTGAAAACCTGCTTGAAACACAGATAGAGGGGAAACAGTTTCTGTCCAATTCTGAAGTTTTTGTAACAATATTCTAGCAAATATTTTTCCACTAGTGTCCATTAAACAGATTGGACAATAATTAGTTTGTAGGTGATATTGCCCCTTCTTATGAATCTGTACAATTATATTTTTTGTCCTTGAGTGGGGGACAAATCTCTCTTTTAAGCAGATATTTTAAAAAAAATTGTAAAAAAGATTGCCCAGTGATTTAAATCTTGCACTATGCATGGGTATGTATGGCTGCAGAAGTGCTAGCCCAGCCAGAAGTGGGTGTATATGTCTTGCAGTGTGCATGTGTGTCTGTAGCTTCAGAAGTGCTGAACCCTGATGGTGGATGTCTTTTATGTCATCTGGAAACAGTTGTATGTTGTTTGTCTTACCTGACAACAGCTGTCTGTAGCTGTTTGTGTGGTCTTGTCTTTTTGCTGCTTGGGGGGGTTAGGGCCTCTCTGTGCCCTACACCAAGGGAACAGTCTGTCTGCCTGTGGAAGGGCATAGCCCTCTGGGACCTGCACTTCTGTGTGGTAATGGGTGCCAAGAATTTGTGGGGCTGTCTGGTATGCTGTGGAAGCACAAGGCCCTTTGGGCCCTGTGCTTCAATCTGGCTACAGATACAGATGCACAGGGCAAAGAGTTCATCTGTCAGCTGAAGCTCATGGGCTTCTGGTGGCCATGGGTTTATAGGTGTAGGGTCCTATTCCAAAAGAAGAGTTCTCTTCAATATATGGTACTTAGGCCCATACGGCCAACCCTGCACCTTCCCTTCCCAGGCTGGGGGGTGGTGCTGTATGGTACAGCACCATCCCCCCCAGCCTCTGTCCTTCCAGCTGGCTCACTGAGTTCACCCCTGAATGCAGCTCACTGGCACAAGATCATAAAGCACTACCTGGTGGACCAAAGGCTGGCCCAGCACATGTTTCTTAAATAATGTTTTGTTTTATTCTGAACCCAAATTGTCAAAATAGTTATTTCATGAATCCCCATTATAAACACAAGTGGCATTTCTAGAATACTGGCCAAAATGTCTTCTGCACTAAAAGTGTGAAAATGCATTTCAACCAGGATTTGAAAAGCGACAAGTCACATTCCTAAGGAGGTGTGACCAAATGACTATGTTGAACATTTGGTGTCAAAATATGGAAAATTACCAAAGTTATGAGCAAGCATAGAAGAATTCCACTGCACATTCATAACTTTGTTATATTTTGTTTTTAATTTTGATGTTAAATGCTGAACATACTCTTCTTATGACCCTATCTCATGAACCCACTAGGTGAAAATTTGCAAATCCCACCCGAAAGGTGATTTCAGGGACTGACCACAAAATCATCTTTTAGCCCAGATCTGGAAAATCTCACCAACCTTGTTTGTGAGTTGGGGTCCCAGAAAGGCCATGTTTATTGAAAGTTAGCAAAGTTATGAATGAAAGATGAAATAGTTCAATGTTCACACATAACTTGGTCATTTTTCCATATTTTCCCACCACATTTTCAACCTAGTCTTCTCATGATCCCACCTCATGAACCTGGTAGGTAAAAATGTTCAAATCCTGCTGTAAAGGTAATTTCACGGTTGTGTTGTGAAATCACCTTTTGGGCCAAATTTGAAAAATTTCACCTTTGCTGTTCATGAGGTGGGGTCCCATAAAGGCCATATTTGGTGGAAAAATATAAAAAAATGGCAAAGGTATGAGTAAAAGTGCAAAATGCATTGAAATACATTAACCAAACTTAGCATATTTCCTGATATTGCAATCACAGTTCCCTGAGGAGGATGTCTTTTGGTTCTGAGAGTGGATCTGTGATGTGAGACCCTCTTTAGGTGAGTGATATATGTGCACACTGAACCACTGTGTACAGCATAAAAATGCATTTATCTGTGCAGCACCAGGTTGTGCATTACAGAAAGAGTAAGGTGCTTCTGGGTGTCCCAGGTTTCCAGTTGCCTTAGTGACACAGCTGATAGTGCAGCTGGAACAGTATTCTGGGTGGTCTGAATTCAAATCATAGCTAAGACACTTATTTCTTTCTCCAGTCTGTTTGGGTTTCATATATGTGCACACCACACACTTGTGTATGAAAATGTAATTATCTCTGCAGCACTGTTTCCCAAAGTTGTAGATTTCATTTACTGTTTATGTATTCTCATATTTTGTGCTCTTGTTTTACCATGTACAGTATTTTACCTTATCCCCGGGTCGCACCTGGAAATTAGTTTTGGCTCAGTGTGCCTTTTCCGGTTACCAAATTTTAAATAAAATAAAAAGGTTATGTATTAAAGAAAGATTAAGGTGCTTCAGGGAGTCCCAGTTTCTAGTTGCCTTGGTGACACATCTGGTAGTGCAACCGGCCCAGTATTCCAGGTGGCCTGGGTTCAAATCCCAGCTAAGGCACTTATTTCTTCTCTTTTCTGTTTATTTGGGTTCCATATACATGCACACCACACCGTTGGTATGAAAACATAATTATCTGTGCAACACCAGGTTGTGCTTTAGAGAAAGAGTAATGTGCTTCTGGAAGTCCCAGGTTTCCAGCTGCCTTGGTGGTACAGCTGGTAGCACAACTGAAACAGTATACTGGGTGGCCAGGGTTCAAATCCCAGCTAAGGCACTTGTTTCTTTCTCTCTTCTGTTTGGCTGGGTTATAATTAAGACAGTTTTCTGCTCACCTATAACTTTAAAACTAGGAGGATTTCACAAACCTGAATCTTTCAGATTTGACAGAGTATGCCCCAAGGTGTGTGCTTTTGTGATTTTTAAGTCACAAACTTGCCCTGTTTTTGAATAATTCAAGGAAGAGCAGGCACATGCTCAGTTTAAAATTGAAACATTCTCAGGATAACTGATTTTTTGACCTAACTTCTTAATATGGCCATTTGACAAAAATGCTTGTGTGCCTAAGGGGCAGGGCTATCCTGATGCTGCAAACAGTGTCTGTATGCATTTGAACAGTGTTCATTCAGTGAGGCTATGCACCAGGGCATAGCCCTGTCCCTGCTGAATGGAGCTGGGCATGCCTCTGTTGTTTAATAGCCCTTCAGCAGCCATTAGTCACATCAGCAACCCAATTTCTTTAAATTGGACATGGGGGTGCCCAGTCCCCAGTTCCAGCTAAATAGTTAAGTATTCCTACACTGGGGTGGCCACCCCCTGGTGCCAGTTCAATTCTCCACTCTCCATTATGATTCCCCCCCGCCCACACCAACATCCTGACACTGGGGTGCCCAATCCCCTGTGTCAGCTTAGACCACCCCAATCTCCCAACCCAACAGTCTGTGGCATGAGGGTGCCCACCCCCAGTGCTGTGAAACATCAAGCTGACAGTGGGGTGCCCAATCCCTAGTGTTGGTACCTGTAAAAGAAAAACAGGTCCCTCATCATCTTTTTTGTTGTTGGTGTACCCTGTAATAAAGAAAACTGTCCATCAAGATCTGTAGAGCTGCTGGATCCCATTCCTCTCACCCCAATCATTCCACCCCACCCGACCCTCCCACCAGCACTCCCATCCCCTCATCCCCCATACCCTTTACATACCTACCCATCCAATGCCGTAATCCTCTCTGGACCACAGGCACATCCTTCTTCAATGCCAGACCAGGAACTGAGGAAACAAGATAAGTGAGGTTAATGTAATTCAACACGTTTTCAAGTTTTACTCATAACTTGGTCATTTTTTAATAGTTTTCCACATAATGTTCAACATTGCCTTTTTGGGACCCACCTCATAAACAAGGTAGATGAAGTTTTTTAAATCCAGCCCAAACTGTGATTTCATAGTTGCTCCACAAAATCATCTTTCAGGCAGAATATGACATTTTTCACCTACCAGCTTCATGAGGTGGAGTCATAAGAAGACTATGTTGAAAATGTAGGGTACAAATATTAAAAAAAAAGTTATGAAGGTATGTTGACTTTTCTCAACACTCGCTCATAGCTTTGGTAATTTTCAATATTTTGACCCTTAATTTTCAACATTGTCATTTTTTCATCCCACCTAATAAACATGAAATATGTTGTTTTTCAAATCATGGCCAAAATTTGTTCCTGCACTTCTGGCATAAAATGACATTTAGGCCAGTGTTTTATAAAAGATGCCAGTCAGGTTCGGGCGGGGGTCATAAAAAGTTTATGTTAAAAATTTGGGATCAAAATATTACACAAAAAAAATGTATGAAGTAACGTTGTTTGCAGGGATAGCCATTGGCCCATCATGGATCATGCTGCCTTACCATGCCAGCGGCCTGAGTTCGGGTGCATGCTCAATGACTCAACTGAATGGGCTGAGGCTGGAGGGAAGGAACTGTGGTGTTCAGCACTGGACTCAGCCTGGGGAGAAACAGAACAGTGTTCTGATGTATAAGACACCCTGTGGTGGACCAGGGAGTCTTTCCCTCACAAGGGGTTGATTTGCATGTCAAGGCCTCATGGCCTATACACTGCATCAATCAAACAAGTGGGATGGCAAGAAGGGAAAAGAGTACCTGGTAGGATGAAGGTCAGGTCACTGCAGCCCCCACACCACTGTCAGGCCCCCTACTGCTGTCAGCTACCCAGCCCTGTCACCTTCCACCTCAGGAACTTACCTTGTGCCTTTGGTACCCCCCAACAGACTCCCCCTGTGATGGGATGGAAGGGGGAGGGACTTCCACCTCCCTTGACTGTCAAGCAATTTGGCAGTCCATCATCCTGTCAGTGTTGCACTGCATGCAAACAGTGGTGGCTTCATCCTGCTCTGGTGGCAGTTGATAAGCAGGGCAACTCCCCCCCCCCACCAAGATGAGAGTGGGGCCAGGGATTCTAAATCATGTCCACATCCCCATGCTGACCTCCATGAACAATCCAAGTCCATACCTGAATCAAGTCGCTCCCATGGTACCAGCATTTGCCCTCCTGACCAACCCACTTTAAACCCCTAAAATAAAACTACTATCCCTTTCCACCCGACACAGCTGATTGAAATTTTTATTGCTTATTCCAACCTCTTTTCCACTTTAGGTCTACAGGTTCAGTGGATGCCAGCCCTGGCGTTGCAGGGCACTGACCAGGTGTACTAGATACAGTAAGTATTGGTTAATGTTTAGAATACCTTGTTTGTCTCAGTTAGTTACTAAAGAGATGCAGATACCTTGTGACCCTGTTATTATTCTTATTTTACAGCTACAACTAGATATTCCCTCAAGCTGATCAACCCCCATCCCATAACCCCCAGGATCTATGTAAACAATCATTATTATTAGTATTGTATCTAAACTAGGAAGGTACAAGGCCATAGATCCAAACAGTGAAACTAAGTCACACTCTGTAGCAGAAAAGCAAACAAACTGTGCATTTCAGCTTATTTCAATTTAAAATCATGTAAAAAAGCTGCCGTGTGAAGCAGTCAGAGAGCTAGTGCAGAGCGAGAGTGTTGGCAGCGTCGGAGATGTTACGCAGGGCAGAGCGAGTGTTCCTCTAGAGAGCAACACTCGCTCTGCCCCTGCATTATGTCTCCAATGCTGCCAACACTCTCACTCTGTGCTAGCTCTCTGCCTGCTTCACACGGCAGCTTTTACATGATTTCAAATTGAAATAAGCTGAAATGCACAGTTTGTTTGCTTTTCTGCTAGAGTGTGCGACTTAGTTTCACTGTTTGGCTGCACATTAGGTATCACTTTTGACCACGCTCAGTCACGCTACACGTCACTTATAAAAGTGAAAGTGCTGTCTACCACTCGCTTCAGCTGGCTCCTTCTTTTAGACAATTCGCAATAAAAATAAGGTAAAATGCAGTTACTTTGCTTTTTCACACCGAGGGACTTGCTTTCAGTGTCTGCCTGGTTATTAGGTACCATTATTGACCACGCTCGGTCACGCTACATCTCACTGATAAAAGTGAAAGTGTTCCCCACTCTTTCTCCTCCCTCTAAAGACGACGACTTTATTATAGGAATACTAAATCAAAATAAAAAGAAATACAAACCTTTTTTAATTTTTTTAATTCTTATGCCACACAGGGACTACTTTTGCTCTCCCACAAAATATTTATTTCATTTAAAAGATAGATAATCCACTCTAGGGTGTCTGATGGCGCTCTATCGCTGCGCCTTGGGTGGTTGCACACACCAAGGCATGCTTATATCAGAGCGCGACCCACTCCTAGAGTGGATTATCTATTACATATATACTCTGTATAATATATATATATATATATACAGTGTGTGTATATATATATATATATAATACGTATATATATAGTAAACCTCAGTCATTTTAGCATGAACATAAATGCAACCATAATTATGTAAATTAAAGTTAGCATTAAGTTATTAGCACCATATTCACTATAATGGAAAAAGTGCTAATAATGCTAATTAGCGCAAATTTATTTTAGCACAGATTAGTGCTTCAATGAAAATTATTTGACAGTGAAAATTTCAAGGAGCCGGGAATGACTTTTCAAATTCAACTCCATCCCCCTCCCTACCCCAACTCACCATTCTCATTTAATGTTTTGTTTATTTCAACCCCATGACACCTTAGCTTGATGGGGGGCTAGTAGCAATAACCAGTATCCAGGCTATAGAGTTGGCCCCCCTCTTTAATGTCCTCACCCAGTCCACCGCTGCTCAGTTCAGGGTAAGAGCTGGCCATTAAATGAAGTAAAGTACCATGGCAGATTTACAATAACCAAAGTTATGCCTGATGTGATTGCAAGCAGTCAGCCCAGTCAGAGCAGTGAGCATCAGCAAGGGAACGTAGGATTGTGAGGGAGTGGTAGAGCTGTTGTCATAGTGATGCTGTACTGTCAGCATAGCATCACTGTTTATTTATTTAAAATGTGATGACCGGGAAAGGCACACTGAGCTGAGGCTCATTTCCAGATGTGACACTACGATGAAGTGAATGCTCCCAGACCTCCAGGACCATGCAGTAGAAGAGCAGGGAGGCTGCCAACCTGGGGGAATCAAGCTTTGTATCAACAGATGGATGTGATTCTTGCAGAACTCAGTGGATTCCACAAAGAGATGGAATTAACAACTAATGCCCTGAGAACTGATATTAATAAACTAGTACAGCACCTTACCAGAATCAGTGATCAGCTCACAGCCCAGGACCTCTGACTAGATGTCCCTGAGTGTGCAATGCTACAGCTCCACACCTTTATCCAGGAACTCCAAGATAAGGCAGATGGCATGGAGTGTCATGCTTCACAGAACAACCTGAGGATTTATAATTTACTTGAAGGTGCAGAGAGTCAGAATATTATGGACTTTCTCCTTAAAATGTTCCACTCAGCTTTGCAGAGGCCACCTGAGCTCACTCTGGAATTAGAGATGGCACATCACGCTTTTGGGCTGAAGTAATCTGGCCCTGAGGCGCACCCTTACTCAGTAGTGCTCCACTTTCTCAGGTACATGGAAAAAGAGGTGTTGCACCTACATGGCATCAGAAAATAGTTCAACATCAAGACTCCAAAATTTATATTTATAAGGACTATGCCACTGCTGTGATGTCTCAGCACCGGGACTACATTCCACTGATGAAGGTTCTGCGCTCCATGAAAATAAAATGCCACATCCCTTATCCCATCAGGTTCATGGAGTATTTCCCCAAGAGCACAGTCTTTTGACTCTGTGGATGAAGTGACCACAGACCTGGACAGGGTATCAACATCCCCAAATGACCAAACCACCTTCCCTGGCAAAAAATTTAGTGAGACAAGCCAGGAGTAAAGCTGGTAAAGGGACACAGAGAGAACAGCATAGGCAGCAATCGGCTGATGCATTGTAACAGATAACTGCCCACTTCCAAGCAGACTGCTGGAAGTATGCCCCAGCTACTGCTCACTAGGACTCTGGGAACTAAATGGGCCCTCCTTAGCTCCACAGGTATGATTATGGGGTTCCACTGATCCTTAGTATCTTACCTCCTCTGAGTTCTCTTTGGCCGCTGCCCCCTTCCCCTGGATGGGTACATGGTGATGTGAAAAATAAAAAAAGCTGAACTAACTTTCAGGCATATTAGGTGCTTTTGCACAGGATTTTGAATGGGGATCTTTGGCCCCCTCAGGCCAGTGACAGCCCTCCCACTAAGACAGCTTTTTGGAGAGAAGGCACCTCCCACCTTTTTCTCACAATGGCTTCTCATACAATGGTGAACTCACTCAGGAGGTGTCTGAATGATGGGAATGACATCTCAGTATCACAGAAGCTGGGTCCCCAGCCTTGACTCAGAGACTTAGCGAATGCCATCCATGGGGAGTGGAACCCCATAGTACCATGAACTGACTTACAGCTATTGAGTTCAATATCTCCAGGTTAGTGGCATGGCCACCCCTGAATTTCAGCATTGATGGCCTGGACTGGATTGGGCTGTTACTCACTTTATTTATTATTTATTAAGCTTTTGCTAACCAGGTAGGTACACTAGACAAGACAATTGCCTATTTTCAGGTGCGACCCGGGAGAGTACAGGAATAATAGACTTAGGTACATACAACGACATTGTACAAATTAGACATGTTACAGTTCATGTGAGGATACAGATTCAACACAGCATACGAAACATGGTAAGACATAGATTATACAATATTAACATAACAAAAATAAACACCTTGTATGAGATAAGAGCAGTAATGTTACAGATTCAACACAGCGTACGAGCGTGGTAAGGCATAGATTATACTATATTAACATAACAACAAAAACACCTTATGGAAGCCAAGAGCAGTTCCAGGGGCACATTATCGAAATCCTTCAGATGTGACACTATATACAGCTTAGCAACCTCTTGGAGTCTGGTCTTTTGTCCAGGAGTAGCTCCAGAGCAGAGGAGTGCTGTGATGGATCAATTCACAGGGGTTTGGGGCAGCCACAGGCTGAGGCAAGTTTGAGATGGTTCCACAGGGAGGAACGGAGACACATCTGTGAGTGCGCAGCACGGACCTGGGCAGGGAAGGAGTTCCACAGTCTGGGAGCGAATGCAGCAAAGTCCCGCCCACCCATTTGAGTCCGTGTAGCCGGTGTCTTGAGGAGGGCCTGTCCCTGGGACCTGAGGGAGTAGGAGGAGGAAACATACGGGACAAGAAATTTTGCAAGCCCTGGAGGGGTGCCAGTGCCATGGACCTTTCTGGTGAAGCACTTTAAGACAAAGTCTATGTGGTTAGCGGGTGAGAGCCAATTTAGCCTGCTATAGAGGTCACAATGGTGAGTGAGACGGGGGGGCAGCCAGTGTGAAGCGGCAGACATTATTGTAGGCAGTGGACCACCTAGTGAGGTGGACTTTGGATGAGTGGGCAAACAAGAGGAGCCCATAGCAAAGCGAGGGTAGGAGCAACCCTTTGGCAAGTGCAATCCAAGCTGCCGGAGTAAGATTACTTTTTGCTCTGTATGCCAGACCCAGTTTGCAGTTCATAGTCTTGCAAGTATTCTAAATGTGGCGGCCAAGGTCAAGCTGCGGGTGCAGCATCACCCCAAGGTATTTAAAGTTGTCAGTAACTGGGATCTTGACCCCGTTGACACCAGGAACACATAGTGGAGTATGGGCGGCCTTAATCTTGGCCTGAGACCCAAAGAGCATGGCCTGGGTTTTCCTGAGATTTAGAACCAACTTATGTGACAATATCCAGGATTGGATGTTCCTCAAGTCCTCACTCAGGTGGTGATTTATGACTCCTATCTCAGGGGAGTGAGTCAGAATGACCAGATCATCTGCATAAAGGATAGGCTTGCAGTGGATAGCAGCAGCCGGGAGTTTGTTCACGAATATGGAGAAAAGCAGGGGCCCCAAGACGGAGCCTTGTGAGACACCCATGGTAACAGGGATAGTGTCCGAGAACTCCTTCCCATACTTAACAAGTTGCTGTCTGCGCTTAGATAGTTGGAAAACCAGTTGAGCAACTCAGGTGATAGACCATAGGAGCTGAGCTGGGTGGAGAGCATGGTGTGATCAACAAGATCAAAGGCCTTAGAGAGATCTATAAAGATGGCTCCAGAGAGTTTGCCTTGGTCCATAGCCGCTCTGATCCAAGATGAGACCGTGACAAGGGCAGAAGTTGTGCTGTGCCCTTTCCAAAAGCCATGCTGCTCAGGGGACAACAGGTCATGAGACTGCAAGTACTCCAAGAGTTGCCCTGCCATGACCTTCTCGAGAAGTTTGCTGACCGCTGACAGTATGGATAGTGGACAGTAGTTTTCTATGAGTTTGGGGTTTCCTTGTTTAAGTATTGGGACCACCCTGCTACTTTCCATACTTCCGGAATGACACCTGATGACAGGGACAGATTGAAGATATGGGTTACCATGGGGGCAATCTCACTGGCACCAAGACTCAGAAGTTTCGGCTCCAATCCATCATGTCCAGCACTCGAGAAGTGGAAGAGACCTGAGAGCAGTCTCTGCACCTCTTGCACCACCACCACTTTAAAAAGAAGGGGCGGGTAAGATGAGGATGAGTGCGGCCCATTTTTCACCCTTCTCCCCTCCCCCATGGGGGAGTGATGAGGTAAAAGTAGATAGGTCTGAGAAGTATTGATTGAATGCATTTGCGATGGTCAGGGAGTTGTTGCAACTGGCACCATCGATGAGCATATCCGAGGTCTCACCGCTCGGGGTCCCACTGACTATATTCTTAATGTTTCTCCAGAACCTTCTGGGGTCCCTAGCTGTGCGCAGCAGCACAGATTTTCAAAATTCCCCTTTGGCCACCCTAATAGCCTTCTTACACTGATTTCTGAGCATCCTGTACTGCAGAAATACAGCCTGTTCCACCGTGGCCTTGAATTTTGCCCAGCACTTATCTCTGTACTTCAGAAGGGTTAGCAGACTGCCCTGCAGCCACTTTGTCACCGAGCCCCTGCCCCTCCGTCTGATGAGGGGGGCATGTTTATCCTGCAGCACCCTGAACGCAGTGAGGAAGTGACTGGCTGCTGATGAGGAATCCTGTGCGTTCCATACTGCTGACCAGTCAGTGTGCTGGAGATCAGCATGGTAGGAGCCAAGATCAAACCTTGAGTAGCCTCGGACCTGGATAATTTTATGTGGGATTTTCAGAGAAGGAATCTTCCACACCCCGTACATGGGGGAGTGGTCTGAGATGGAGTCAGAGAGGATGCCCAATGAGCTGATCCTCTCTGGTCAATTTGTCATGATCCAGTCCAGGAGAGAGCTCCCTCCACCATTGGGTGGGTATCTAGTAGGCTCCTTAATCAGTTGTGACAGTTAGAGACCAGCAAGGAGTGGTTCATGTGCTTTGGAGTTGCAACAAAGCCAGTTTAGGTTGAGATCACCTAGAATAATAAGTTCATTATGTCAGGTCACAGCACCTACAGTATCCAGGAGGATGGACAGCCCCTCCAGGCAGCCCCTTGGGGGATTGTAGGTGAATATAATGTGTATCTTTTTGGTCATCCCGAGCAACAGCACCGTGTGCAGGAACTCACAAGGGGACTGCACAGGTTGTGGACAGGGTAGCACCGACAAGTTAAGATGGCTTTTATAATAGACCAAGATGCCACCCCCCTCTTTTTTCCTGAATGTTCACTTTAAAAAACATACTCCATCAGTGCTGCTTGGAAATGTAACAGTGTCATTCAGCTACCAAGGCAGGAAAGGCTGCTACTGAAACACAGACATGAGTACATTGTACATCATCACTTAGGTGAATATCTCTTCTGTCAAAGCAAGATGCCATATATTATTTTGCAACACACGTGGTATACCTACACCTTATGACATGGAATAGATGTCTGTAATGTGAACTGTAAGTGAACATTTGAACTGTGGCGTGTTAAAGGGAAATCTCCATCTCAGTAAGCCTCACACTTCAGTGAGGGGCGCCCCTGATTAGCGTTTTGGCCCACTGTTAAAAAACTTTGGGTACCTGCTTCTGATGTAATTCTGTTTTATCTGGTTGATCCTGCCATCCATCCCACAGGCATTTTGAATGCAAGACCTCTAGCGCACATCCCACAATCACCTGCAGATTATGTCAGAGCTGGGGAGCAGTCATGGTAGCATGTATAATGTAATCTTATGGACGGAGCTATTAACAACTCCAGTTTGCCACTTAGAGGTCTCGGTGCTATACCTAGACCAAGTATATACTCGCCAATCGAGGCTCAGAAGTGCAGGGAGACAGTGTACTGCTAAACCTGTGTACGGTGTGCTCTCATCAGGTAGAATTACAGGGGTGCATTACATCACAGCATCAGGACTGAGAACACCCAGTAAACAAAAGCCATGTGACATGTACTTGTTATGCAAAGATGTAAAATCAGTCAGAACATTGTAGTGCCTTAACTGGTAGAAAACCTATACCATTCTTTAATTAGTTGATTTAACACAGAAAATACTGTACATTGTAAATCTTTGTTTTTGATATTTTGTGGCAATCATGAAGTAAGAAAATCACTGTGTGGTACAAAAAGTGAAGCATTACTTTTATACTCCTGCCAATGTTTTACTGACATCAATTTAACTTGAATAACATAATGGTCAACTCCCCCCCCTCCATGTTCAAAAGATTTACACCTGGCATGACCAGATTTTGCCAGCGTAAATAGCCAATTGCACTGGAATGCCATATCCAGCTGTTAGGATGGGTCTGGACAGATCTGTTAGCACCTGAGTGCAAAGTTAATTTATTCAGCACTGATAAAGGGGTGGTGATGTGAATATTTGGTGCAGCATGATATTCAATGGTTTAGCACTGCACTGGCAACAGTTAGCATGACTTAGCACAGTGCAAATTAAGCACTATAAAAAGCAGGTCTTGAGACTGGCCTAGTGGCGCAGAGGGCTGAGGTTTTGTAAGCACCTTACCTCTCACCACGCCAGAGACCCACATTTGGGAATGAGCTCAGGTTGCTGGGGGTCAGAATGGGGGGGCCAACAGAGGATCAAGCAGCCACCTGGCAGCTGTCTTCTCTTGGACTGAGGTGTGGACATTCCCAGCTCTTGGCTGCCACTAGATGGATGCCTGGTGGAAGTGCCAGCATATGGGAGGAAGACATAAGTTGGGGGGGGTGGAGGGAGCCACTGTTCCAAAATGCATGCACATCTCCACACACAGAACCACTCCCACTGATGGCACTGACATGCCACGGAGCATTGGGCTGAGCCCACAATCCCTACTCTGTCCCATGCCAGCTACAGGATGGTCCTGCCCACAGTGTCCAGGGCACCATGAGGGGAATATCCACCACCTGTGTCTGTTTGATATGCCATGGCACCTGCACATACTGACCAGATCCCAGTATGCCTGTCGGGCACCAGACAGTAACAGGACAGTTCCCAGATGTCCTTATCGTACAAGTCATGGGTTCATGAGCCAAGACACTCCAGCATGCCACCCCTGTACTGCCCCACATTGAGGACACTAGCCTGTCTGTGTCCATGGATATTGTGCTCGGGGCACTGAACATGCATGGTGCCATGGGCAGATGGCCATATGTACCCGATAGCACCTGGGATGTGGAGAGCTTCCTCACCATTCACACTGTGTGCTGTATGCACTGGACACCTGCACAATCCATCTGCGTTGTGCAATGTCAGAACCACGACCAGTGCACAGGACTACTAGACCAACTCTGGCTTTTCTAAACGTGGCTGAGGCTTGCAGCGAGTGCAGGGCTTTGAGAATCCCACAGTTATGGGTTTGCGAGTCACGCTGTGGCACAAGCCCCCTCAGTGCCATGGTGTAGCCTGTGACTTGCCACAAGCCTGATGCAAGGCTGTCTGGCACAAGGGGTCCCACTGGTACCACCAGCACTGTCTGAAAATCAGAAATGACCCAAGGTGCGATGCAGTGGCCCCTTGCATCATGTCTGTTTGGCGTCATTCCTGACCCTTTCAAAACTGGGTCCAATGTATTTGGCATGCTAAAGATACAAGTCAGATGCCGTGACCATTCCAGTAGTGCCCTACAACACACCACTCAGAAGGACTGTACCATATTCCTTGCCTGTTGCATACTACTCAACATGGCACTCAGCCATGTAACATGCTTGTCAACCCCTGAAGGAAACACTGCAGTGGATGAAGAGCCAGCAGACCAGAGATGCAAGAGCAGCTCAATAGGTGTGATCCCAGGATGGCCAGGAGGTCCAAGGAACATAGCGACCACCTCATTTCAGACCTCTTCAGTCCCAGACAGTGAGCACAGAGCACACAGGAGACAGTAATGGTTTAACAAAATGTATTACAAATGTCAGAAAGTAAGTGCAAGACAAAACAGTGATTAACAGAACTAGAAAGACATCCAGGTGGGGGGGGATGGGGGACAAAAAATGTCACCCAGGTGGGAGGGTGCAAAGAAAAGGAAAAAGAAATACAAGACTATTAAGTTGGGGGTGTACCAAGGGGGATGAAAACAAATAAAAAGCCATCCAGTTGGAGGATAGTGATTTTACAACATGGATAAAATCAAATGTACAGCCCTCCAGGTGGTGGGGTTTGTACAATGGATGATTTAAAAAAAATCTAAGGCCATCCAGGCAAGGGGGTATGAAGAGAATGAAAACAAATACAAAGCCATCCAAGTAGGGAGGGTGATTTTAAAACAGGAGATAATAGAAATCCAAAGCCAATGCATCAGAGCAACATACAATGGTGCTGCACTAAATGCAGTTCCACCAGTAGACCAAACCCACAATTTTGGTTCCCCACTTGAGTAATGGAGGAACCCTTTAAAGTTTACATCCTGAAGTGCAGGTCTAATAGGGACTAGGACCATTTGAGTGTGATGCAGCACTGATTTGAGGTATATATAGTATTCATGTAAGGAAGTGCCTGTATGTGTTGTGTTACTGTTTCTGTTAGCTAAAAACAGTTTACGCAATAAATGACTGTATACAACAAGAGTTTTAAGTGGTATTATGCAGCTGTTGTATTATGGTGTGTGTGTGTGTGTTAACATTCTCTGTTTTGATTGACACCAGCAGTGAGAAATACTCTTGCAAATAGGCCCTTTCCTTTGTAACTAGGCAGTCAGTGATTGGATGGCTGCTGTAAGGCAATAAAGAATTCAGCTATGGCAAGGAATAGGTTACCAGGAAAGCAAGACACAAGCACTGGGGACTCTGGTTCAAATCCTACTAGAGTGCCTTACCCTCTAACCCTAAGAAGTTCCCTAACCTCCTTAGAAACTGTGATGGCCCCACAGGTCCATGGTTTAAAAGTGCCCCAATTCCCATTATAAATCATTAGCAGTGATGTGAGAGCTACAGCACTTCACTTTCAAGGTACTAAGGATAAGCTGTGGCAGCCCCCCTCCCCACACTTTGTAATGCCAGCATTTGAAGTAGGATGTCCCTAGATCAGTCTCAGTGTTTGTATTGCTCTGTATTTGCTTAGCTCACTCCTCCCATGTCATATGCATTCTGTGTCTTGGTATTTCCAGTCAGAAACTCAGATTTAAGGAGCATTTGAAATGTAAAACAATACACTTTATAAAGTAAATGATCTAGCTCTCCACTTTCAGGCTGCTGAAAGGGGATGTGTATAAGTCAGTCTTGTGTGATCCTTTGGTAAACTGCCAGGCTCATCTTGTAACAAATCTTCTTAAGGGTGCTCACCTGGTTCAATACAGAGTGACTGATTGACTGTTCGATTGGTTGATTGACTGATTCAGTCTACTGCTTTCCACAACATGTTACAACTGTCTCACACAGAGAAATGAGCAGTGCAAAGAAACAACTTTTTGTTTCCTGTGAATGAATAAAGCAATAACACCACGATATGAGGTGTGGAGTGTATTATTAAGCTATAAAATGGGCCCTAGTAAAAGAAGTTAATTTGGAAAAAAAATGGAGTAATAATTTTCATAAAATAAATAAAAATATTATATCTGTACAAAATAGAAAAAATAGTCCCTCTGTTTAATTGAAAATTACTATAGCTTGCTGTGTGTCTGTGTCTATAGTAGCCAGTCAGGGACTCTGTCTAGAGAAGATACCCAGAGAAACTGTGAAAAATGTTGGGTTTTTTTTCAATATTTTTTCTACTTTGACACTTTAATGCACCAGGACGAGTGTCATAACAGCTGGGCTGCCATATTATGTGTGCTGTTTCTTGCACACTGTCCAAGATGTAGATAGGGTTTTTGTGTGTGATTTCTTTTATTTATATATATATATATATATATATATATATATTTTAAATGCCTTCCTTTTGTTTTATTTTATATTAGAATTTTTCTTGTGTGGGAGCGAGCACATCCCTTAGCTGCCCCAGTAGATGGATGTTTCCTGGTTTCTGTTATTTTTGCTGTATATGGAAGTACCATTACGTGCTTGCTCTGCTTAAGTAAATATTTTCTTTCTTTAAAGCTGATTTTGATCGTAGAACAGGCGAGTGCCATATAACTAGGAAGTGATATGTGTGTGACTAGAGCCGACCGCTGAGAAGTTAACTTTTGGTTTTGAGGTCGGCTTCAGAGATTGCGGTCCGACCTGGTTGTGTGAGAGCGAGCACATCCCTTAGCAGCCCCAGTTGGTGGATGTTTCCTGGTTTCTGTTATTTTTGCTGTATATGGAAGTACCATTATGTGCTTGCTCTGTTTAAGTAAATATTTTCTTTCTTTAAAGCTGATTTTGATGCGTAGAACAGAGCGAGCACCGTATAACTAGCAAGTGATATCTGTGTGACTGAGCCGACCGTTGAGAAGTTACTTTTGGTTTTGCGTTCGGCTTCAGAGATCGCAGTCCGGTTTGGAGAGCAGTGCAAGATTTAATTTTGACAGTTTGCAATTAAAAGGTGTCTGTTTTTCTTGCGATTACCGAAGTAACTTGCTGTAGCTCTTAACAGTGAAAGATGCAGGAGGTACCTTATGCTCGGGCTCGAGAGTGTTAGCAAAGAAAGCCGCTTTCTTTCAGCACGTAAGTGCCTCGTGGATCGTGGCAGGCTGTTGGATGGTGGACAATTGAAGCAACAGTTTTTTTATGTTGTGGAGCAGAGAATAACATTTTCATTCTTAAATATTTACAGTGATTCTATGTACTTTGAGGTTGGTTATGGGTGGGGGAGGAGGACGCCGCATAACAGAGATTGGTTTCATTTAGAAAGCCTGCCATTTCCCCGCTGTGAGCTGTGCCAGCCTGTGCTTTTGTTTAGGGTTGGCACAGCTCATTGATTTGCTGCTGTAGTGGGGCTCAGGAGTGGAGGGTAGTGCCGGTTGGCTACAATATCTTCTGATAAGGACACGGCTCAGAAGATGTTGTAGCCAATCAGGTTACAGGATTTCTTGAGCCCATTTTATAAATACTATTAGATGTATTATTTGCTCTATACATACAGTATTAAGGCTACAGGTACTACTCCCTTTGTGAATTGCATGACAGAACTGCCTTAAGTCACTGCAAACTTAAACTAAAATCAGGCTAGACAGCATTGACACCCTTATGTTTTGTTCTGCACTGTTGCTGCAGTGACATCAAGGAATGGGAGGGGCTATGTTACAAGTGCTTGCCAGCTTAATCTGGTTCAAGGTCAGTTGGCATTCATCTGTATCCCCCTCCCCCGTGTCGTGCCTGAAAATAGGCAGGATTTGTCTTGTGCACTTACCCGGTCAACAAAAGCTAAATAAATAAAGTGACTCATTTGCATGTAAATGGAGGCTTGCTTGACATTTTACTACTTTGTGTCAGAGCCTCAAACTCTAGATATGTGTTGCAACAGAAGAAATGGCTGATCTCTTATTGATATATGTACAGTACTTGATGTAATGTATAATAAATACATCAGATATATCCAAATCATACATATACAGGTCTTCTCCTTAAAAATGACTGTTTCACAAGCGTCGTTGCTCAGTTCCTATAATCTGTGAGTTCTGAATTTTAATATTTGCACTCTGGATTTTCAACATTGCCATTTTACCACACCTCCTTATGAGCAGTACAGCTGTCATTTTTCACATCACGCCCAAAATGTGTTTCCGCACATGTAGCGCACAATGGCGCATTCGGTGTGTGAAATCAATGTATGGGACACATTAAGAAAATCACAGTGACACTGTTCATGAGCAGAGGTGTTAAAATGGCTATGTTGAAAATTTGGTGAAAAAATTCCTAAAAATGACTGTTTTACGAGCATGCGTTGCACAGTTCCTACGCACACCCGTAAGTTCGCAAATTTTTAATATTTGCACTCCAGATTTTCAACATTACCATTTTACCATACCTCCTTATGAGCAGTACAGCTGTCATTTTTCATATGACACCCAAAATATGTTTTACTGCATGTAGCGCACAATGGCGCAGTCGGTGTGCGAAAGCAATGTTTGGGACAGATTAAGAAAATCACAGTGACACTGTTCATGAGCAGAGATCTTAAAATGGCTATGTTGAAAATTTGGTGACAAAAGTCCATAAAATGACTGTGTTACGAGTGAGCATTGCACAGTTTCCACGCACCCTCATAAGGTTATGACTTTGTAATATTTTCAGTCCAGATTTTCACCAGTGGCATTTTCCACACTTCCTTATGAACAGTACAGCTGTCATTTTTCACAACATGGCCGAAATGTGTTTTCACACTTTCAGCGCAGAAATGCGTGGTCGCTGTGGGAAATCATTGTTCAGGAGAGATAAAGAAAATCACAGTGACACTGTTCATGATCGGAGGTCCCAAAATGCCTGTGTTGACAATCTGCTGTAAAAATCCCCAAACTAATTACATTATGGGTGTGCATTGCACAGTTTCTATACTGCGCTGGTGACTTCACCAGTTTTTAAATATTTTCACTGCAGATTTTCAACATTGCCATTTTACACCTCCCCATGAACAGTACAGCTGTCATTTTTCACATCCTGTTCGAATGTGTTTTTGCACCTGTGGTGCTAAATGCGTAGTCGCTGTGCAAAAGCAGCTTTCAGCTAACAAACTGATATCGCCACTGTTCATGAGGTGGGGGTCACAAAAATACCATGTTGAAAATTTGGAGTGAAAATACCAACGAATGCCTGAGGTGTTAGGGTTTCCGACCATAATGCCCCACCCTGTAGAGAATGACAAGCATGAGGGGTGTGACTTGGGATTCTAGACTGTAATGCTCATACCATTCCATACCCTGCAGCCAGTGAGAGGCATCGAGGTATGCCTTGGACTCTTTGGCCCCAAAGTTCACCCCATTCTCCTATACAGCACCCATCTCACCAAATTTCCTGATGGAATGGGGTGCGCATAAGAGCCAAAGACCCCAAGGCACACCGTGACACTTGTCGGTTTCTGCAGGGTAGGGTGTGATGAAATGGCGTGGCCGTTATGCCTGACAACCCAAAGGCACACCCCAATGCCTGTCAATCTCTGCAGGGTGGTGGTGGGGTTGGCTTCCGTTCAGTACTTCACTGCCATTCCTATTATGCAGCTCTGTAACTCCTACACTACCGGCATTGACAAATGCTTGTTCTTGTTTTCTCTGCCCCTCCCCCCTTTTTTTAGACAGTTGCCTTTGTTGTTTTGTTTCTCCTATCCACCCCATGGGCAGCTCTCCTTTTTCTTCTGTTTCTCCACCCTTCCCCCCTTATTGTTGTTCTTGTTCATGTTGTTCTTGTTGTTTTTGTATGGCCTGTTGCCATTTTTGCATAAGTTAAGTTTATTTTTAATACCGATGCTGCTGTGCTGTGTATTTTCATTGGGGCCCTACTTTCACCCACTGTTGCCCATGTATTTAACACTCTCCTCAGTGCTATATTCAGTGCTGCTGCAAATGCAGCCCTATATTCAAAGGTACTAGTACCAGTGCAATGCTGTTGAATATACCTCTGGTTGGATACAGGTGCTAGCACTAGTTTGTCTGAATATGGGGCCCCCAATGTTATTGTTTGGTGTGCACTGGGAGAGGTGTAAGTATGTTATGTATGTAAATTTCTTGATATTTCATTTGTTGATATTTCTTTTAATAAAAATACCCCTCCTCCTTTCAAGAATGCCATCAGAGCTTTAACAGTCACCTGAACAACCATCAGAACAGGCATACAGAACCTCATTTTAATGTCTTATCTGAAGGATGGCACACCCAAACAGTACAGCATCCTCTTACATAGAAACATAGACTTTGACGGCAGATAAGGACCACTTGGCCCACCCAGTCTGCCCATTTCCCTTCCTATTGGATAAGCTGCAGATTCTAGTTAACCAACAGCCTACTTCCTGCAACCCCCCACTACAATTGCCTTATGTCTGTCCCATGCATGTTTGAATTCCCCCACTGTTTTAGACCCAACAACCTCCCCAGGAAGGCGGTTCCATGCATCCACCACTCTCTCCGTGAAAAAAATTTCCTTGCATTATCCCTGAGCTGTCCACCCTCTGTCTTTACATTGTGCCCCCTTGTTCTTACACATCTCTTTTTCGGAAAGATGCTACCCTCCTGGACTTTGTTGATCCCTTGAGGTACTTAAAGTTTCTATCATGTCCCCCCGTCCCTCCTTTCATCAAGGGTATACATATTAAGCTCTCTCAGTCTCTCTTCATATGGTTTCTGATGCAGACCCTACACCATTTTAGTTGCCCTCCTCTGGACTGCTTCCATCCTGTCTATGTCCTTGCATAGATGGGGTCTCCAAAACTGCACACAGTATTCCAGATGGGGTCTCACCAACTGTCTGTACACTCTTAGTGCTGTAGTACTGTACTCAGCTGCTAGCATTTATGCTATGAGCCAAATCCTGGTGTGGGACTAAAGTAGCCCACTAAGTCAATGGAGAGTTAGACTTGTTTGTTGTCCAATTTTGTTTTCCATATTGTAGTGTCATTTTTGGTTTATGTCGGCCTTTGTCCCATTGTTTTTCCATAGGGCCATCCTATAAAAGGAAGCATGGCTGGGACTGTCTGTCCTTTAGTTTGGTGTAGTAGTAGTTGAAGAGGTGTGGTTAGCAGTCGGAAGTTGCATGGTGCCTTCGATTGGGAGCAGCGTGGTGTCAGGAGTTGCATGGCATGTATGGCTGGTAGCTGATGGAGGTCAGAGGTGGCAGTAACAGTATGTAACCCACCTCCCCCTTTACAGGTAAGACAACAGCAATAAATACAAAAGCATTACCCCAGACATTAGGGCAACACCTGGCTTGGGCATCTAAGAGATTGGAGGGAGGGGTACAAAACAAGATTTCTATTTAACCTGGGGAGAGTTACCTGTGCTATGGTGTGTCACAATATGTCTCCGAGGGCCCCAGAAATGTACACCGGTCACACATAGAAGGAATGTCCACAACAGGAATGGAATTGTACTGTATGCTTTATTTCTGACAAGATTTCAGAAAATGTGGTGCCCCCCCCCGGGACATTTTCAGGTACAGAATACAGAATGCCCACAGAACTCTTCTGCAGGTACAGAACTTGTCACAAGAATATTTTCTTTTGAGCTTCCATCCCTTTGTTTAGGGACCAAATGGAAAATGGGGCATCAGGCGATCCCAGGACTACATAAATGCACATTCAGTGGGAAGTTCCATAGCACTTATTTAGCGAGCACAGACCAACTGGGTGAACTAAGTTACCCTGGGTGAGCTATGTTACCACCCAAAACATGTAAGCAGACTGGGTCCCTCTGCAATCTGGATTGAGTGGTCAGCTCAATTCAGCCAAAGCCAGACTTCTTCTGAAATTACAACAGTTACAAATTCTTCAGGCACTGCTGGCCTATGAAGACATTCCAAAATGCACCTGGTGTGCTAGGCAGAAGTGTACCCACAAGGCATTTGTTACATTCCCACAGAACTAACACTTGTCACAAACTGTAGGAGTCCCCTGCCATGGAACCCACCCGCAGTACCACACTTGGAAAGTCACTGCAGTAATCATACATAAGCCCCCAGGCTGTAGGGCTTTCTAAAGACCTGTGCTAAAGTGGCAGGAATCATAAGTACCGTATTTCTTCAAATTAAAGCCGCCCTCTATTATTAGCAGTCCTCGAACATAAACAACGGCTGTTTTCACTTAATTGTATTAGAAGCTGCCCTTGATTACTGACTGCATACCAAACAAACCAAACAAAGAGCAACACCATAGTAAACAGGTACCACGGCTTAAGTCAAATATCTGACCTGACGCTACTGCCACATTACACACAGCTCACCACTGCTCACAGCATATCCCCACTGCTCCCCACATCACTGAATCTCATTTTTTCTTCTGTATTTATTTATGTTTTTACCTTGTTCTGCATTTGTGGAGCTTGAAATTTATTTATTTATTTAGTTAGTTTTGTTTACGGGTAATGCACTAGACAGAAACTACTTAAAGACAAAAGAATCTCTGTGCCAAGCACTGAGGCAATAGTTACTCAAAGGGCATTTGGCTGGGAAGCCAAGTTTCAAAGAAATACAAAATCACACATGACCCCACAATGCAGAAACTAGACAGAAACTGCCTATTTTCAGCACGACCCGGGAGAAATACAACAACGTCAGATAACATAGGACAGTGCAGTACAATAGGACAGTAGAACACAACATAACTTCAAAAGAAGATAAAACAGCATCAGGTTACAAGGAATAGTGCAGTGTATACAGTCAGTAGGACACTACGCAATTACCATAAGACATTTTAAGAGTGCAAAGTGGCGTGCTGGAAACACTAGCTGGTGGACCGGAAGTACCACAAGTTACGGAGGCCACATATCGGTATTGTTGAAACATTTATCTTTTTATTTGGCAGTAAAACATCTGAAGAAAATAAATTCAATTTGCTTTAAAAGAAACAAGAGCAGAGTTTGCATGGATAAGTAAAATTAACTGGCTGATGTAACCACTAGGTGGCACTATTCCAAGGGCTACCACCCCTGCCTACTTGGCTAGTAGCAGGTTAAGAGGCCTGGGTAATGAAATAGGTGCCTCCACCCGGAGGTCAGGGTTGTTAGTGGTCAAGCTAACCTGGGCACAGCCCTCCGGGACACTGTAACCCCCCTCTTTCCCGTCTAGTGGCCTGAACAATATACAATAATTACTTTCACAATGACCCTTATTCACCAGGCAATTACCCACACTGTTTGCACTTATCAGCAGGGCTGGTTCCTCTAGCTTGACCCTGGGGACCCCCTGTAAAACAAGGTTAAGCACAGCAAATAGCAACAGTACAATACTTTTGGCACAAACTGGAACCACAGTCACGTTAAATGCAAACAAAGTTAAATCTGATTTATTCAGGGGACTTGAACAAGGGAGGGACGTAATCAGGTTGATTTGCTGAAAAGCTATATTAATCAGACAGTCATGCATGCAGTTCAGAGTCCCTACACAGTCACACACTCTGGGTACCCAGGTAGGAAAATGGTGGGCTAGCCAGGAACGTTGCAGCTGGTTGGGGCCCTGTGATGGAAGAAAGCAATATGCACAACACACATTATTTGTAATCCAGAGCCAGAGGGCTCAGTTCATGAAAGAAAAGGCAACAAGACAATCAGATGACAACACTTTTAGATTTAGCTGTTGTTGCAGGGAGCTACCCTGATGTTTACTCACGATACCCAATACTGGACACAGGCAGGACGAAAACGAGACTGCAGGCTGTTGAGCTGGAGTGCCCGGAGAAGCAGGACCCACACGAATCACTGAGGTGTCATTCATGTTCCAGGCGTTGAGCAGAGGCTGATCCCAGGCGGGTCTCTGCGTCGATGACTTTCTCTCGCATTAGCAGAGTATTTTTAGCTGGGCCAGTGTAGCAGGGCCCAGGCAAACGGAAATGGATACAGATTCAGTCCATGGAGCTGGATACAGCCTCCAGAAAGCAAAACACAGTTCAGACACACAGTGGGGAACCAAATCACGACTCACTATAAGTACACAGCACATTCACATGTAAGGAAATTCCACTGTACCAGGAAAATGGCTCTCCGGTCGCAATTACAGAGTCTTTGCACAATCCGGGAGTTCAGAGGTAGTTGGAAGTCCTGACAGGCCGATCGCATTCAGCAAATCTTTGGTCTTCTTCAGGTTAAAGCCTGGTCACAATTCAGTGGCTTAATTCGCTCTCCAAATTTGGATTCAGTCTGAAAAATCACAAGTTCCCTCTCAGGAACAGCAGGCAGGCATGCAGGCCAAACTCAGGCCTTTCCACAGTTCTCCGTGAATCCACTATGGATCGTTGCATAGGCACCAACTACGGGGGGGGGGGCTGAGTCCCCCTGGGAAGTTCAACTGCCCCCCGGCTGGACAGACCATTTTCTTTTTTTTTATTAGTGCCAAGGAGCGAGTGTCCCGTCTGTCTGCAACTGCAATCTGCACCTTCTGCAGACCAAGCACAGCAGTGACAGGCTCAGCCTTGTGGGGGAGGAGGGAATCGGGGACCTTGCCTGCCCGCTCAGCACCAGCAGTATCTTCTTGTTGGAGGGGGTTCTCTTGGCGGGTTCAGGTAGGGCTGCTGGCATGCCATGATTGGCTGCATGGTGTGTGCCGGGCAGGTGGTGGGGGGGCGTGTTCTCCCTGTGCGGCATGCTCCGTGCTGCGCAGCATGTCTTTGGTGCCAGTTTGTCTCCCTGAGACATAGAAGAACCACCATTTTCATTCAGCCGCCTGCCCTGCCAGTGCTGTGCAAGCAAACTAGCCTTCAGCCGCTCAACCTTCGCTCTCCCGAGTGAGTCCCGACGTCCGACTCCCTCCCTCCACCTCCACAGTGACACCACCGGTCCACAGCACTGCACTGCCAGCAGCAGCCAGCAAGAGAGGGACATGCTGCACCCGCATACCATCAATGAGTCTGACTCGAGTTAGCCAGCAGCACCACGCCCAGCCATAGTGCACAGCAGCGCCACCTCGCACGCCCGGGCCGGCCTGGCCCAGCCAGAGTTGGGAACATCAGCACGCAGCCTCACCTCACTCTCCAGTCCACGGGGCTCCACCGCCGCCCACGTCTGCCTCCTCCCCAGGCCCAGTCCCCTGCCACGGATAGTGCTGGAGACAGTTAGAGAAAGGTAAGGGGCTGCCAGTGTCAGATTAATACAGCTCATGGCTCTGGGATTTTTTAGCACTGCACAGTCTGTACTTGAGTTGTTTTGCTTTTGTTTGTCCGTGTAGCTGCACAGAATTATGCAGCACTTTCAGTTTCAGCGACCCAGATGGGAGATGGCAATAGTCTGGACTCGGGGGGGGCTGAGTGATCAGGGTGGGAGCAGAAAATGATCAGGCCACAACTTACAAGAGAGGGTGGATAAAATCCCCCAAGTAGGGAGGACAGAGGTGAAACAAAGGTAGAAAATGTAGCTGGGCTGGCTGGCAAGATGGCGTCTTACTCTCCACCACACAGAATGGTCCAGCCAATTCTTTTGTCATCCTTCACTGTCACTGAGCAGATGTTGATCACTCAATGCACTTTACTGGGATAGCTACACATCAGTTGCAATCTAGCCCCCACATCAGTTGTCTCAGTGTGTGTGGAAGGTGGGGTGAGAGCAAAGGACAACCACAGTTACATCACGATGCTATGTAGAGGTTGAAGTGTTAGGAAATTAGTGGTTTCTTGTATGCAATAAGAGACGTGGAGATGGAAGGAGGTCTGAGTGAAGGCATGCAAGGTCATACAACTGCACGAAACAGTCTTTTAAAAAAGCTGGTCTCCTATAGGTTGGGAGGGGAGTTTCTAGCAATCACAAGGGAAGAAAGAGACTTGGGCATCGTCACCACAGATGACTTGAAATCATCCAAGCAGACCACTAAAGCAGTAGGTAAGGCCAGGGGGATGTTGGGGGGTATTAGTAGGGGTATCACAACTTGGATCATAGGTAGAATTTTATAAATACGCTCAAATATCTGCAAGAGATGAACATGATGCGTACAGTATGTCCAGACTCCCAACAATAATTGATGCGATAATGTGATGATCAGAGAGGAAACATTTTCAGTCTGATTCAGCCACCACACCACACAGCCAGTAGTAAACTTCATAGAGCAGTTTAACATTTTTTCACCTGGAGCCTGAGCTGCCATTTTGCTTCAGGTTAAGGTAAGCAATGGATAGTTCGGACTTCATCATACAGAGTTATTGGGTCATTTGGGTGTAATGGGTTAAACTGGGAATTTGAGGTAAAAGAGCATCGGGAACTAGACCATTCCAGCAGCAGTATGGGGCACCGGCAGAGAAGGCCTTTTGCTCCATTCAAGTGGCAATAGAGGGCTTCTCAAAATGCAGCAGGGAGGATGATCCGAGGAGGCTATGGTAGCACAGTTTTGGACTAAGAAGGTCAGTCAGTTATTAGAAGTGCTAGGCAGCCTCTTTATACCTCAAGGATTTGTCTGTTAGAGAGCCTAACAGGTGCTCACACTGACTGAGCCTGTGGGGAGCGCCAACCTAGGGATAGGTGGTATGACAGTCAGCATTTACTGTGTTCAGTTCAAAAAACACAGAATTCAGTGCACACAGGACTTCGCAGTTGGTATTTCTAAAAGGGTTGGCAGCCCAAAATTTAAACTAAAAAGAGACAAAAGAAGCACTCACGACTTTCAGACATTTGTAGTCATATTCACCAGTTTATTGTGGCCAACTGCCTGGACAGTAGCCTCTGTGTTCAAACTTCAGACAGGTTATTTGCAGAAGTTTACTTTACTAGAACATTGAAGGGAATAGCGTAGCAGGGGGAGCAGCCCTTACAGAAATACAAGTGCATAGTATGCGTGCAGCATGCATGCTGCTTGCCTGCTAGTAGTAGAGTTGCTGATATATTGGCAATTGCTAGGCTCACTGAGGGAGCTATTTTTCTAGCTGGGCCTGTTGCACTTGACTTGTTTGGAACAGTTAAACATAAGTAATCTGCTCTTTGGTGTGTGGGTCACAATAAAAAAAAAGGGGCACACATTTGATCGTGTAGTAGTGGGCTGGGCTGTCAGACTGGCATATATAAATCTAGACTATTATTTGTGTGCTGCCTTCAAGGCTGGGGTCGGGGATGGGGCTAGTCCATAAGCAGAAATGGTGGTTTGGGTGGGTCCAGTTCTAGGGAGGATAACAGGCCAATCTGGGAAGGGTGGTCCAGCTCCTGGGAGGGTGCTCAGGGTTGGGGGTCTGTGGTCAGGAAAGGTATAGCTGCTTGGAGGGTTGTCTGCTGGGAATGCTGGCAAGGAGCATGGAAAGGAGGTCCAGCTGCAAAATGGGTGGGGGGCAGTTTAGTGAATGGAAAGGTCCAGATGTAGGGCGGATGGTTGGGGTATGGAGCTGGTCTAAGGCTTAGGGTGGGAACAGGTGTGTAGATACAGTGGTTGACTGGGATGAGTGCTGCTAGTTTGTGTGATTGGGAGGGCAGCTGCATAGGCAGTCATCTTGGGGAGGGAGATAGTCTGTGGACTTTGGGGGGGTCCAGCTATATGGAGGTTGCATGGCATGGGGCTGGATGCTGGTCCAGATACAGGGAGGTTGTTCACATGAATGAGGAGGCTGGGCTGTAGGGTGGTGTAGCTCAAGGGAGGTTGCACAACTTGGGGAAAGCTGGGTCTGGAAGGGTTTTCAGCTGCATGGAGGATGGTCAGCTGGAAAGGGGAGGGTGATCCTGCGCACGGATACTGGTACTGCTGCAGTCATCTCAGGGAAGATTGGGGATGGGTGGAGCAAACTACCAGGGTGATGTGTACAGTACTGGCACATTTTGACTATATTTAGCACACTGCACTCAGGCTGGCTGTAGTTAAGGCCATTGCAATGATTTTGTTAATGGACTGTCAAAAGTAGGGAAATGTGACCTTAGGGACAGGGTTCCGGGTAAGCATTAAGTCATGATGAAGGTGGCATCTAATGGGGAATTAAATCAATGAATGCATGGTTGGAACCATTGTGGCACGAGGCCAAAGGCCGAGAGCTTACAACGGGCCAACCATGCATTAATTGCCCATTAGATGGCACCTTTGGAGTGGCTTAATGTGCTTGTAACATGGTCTGCTAATAGTTATGAATGTTAGAAATATAGATTAACTTTTCAAAGAGATGGTATGCACACATTATTTCCTTTGTAAATAAATGTTTACTGCACTTTGTATTTTGTATTAATTGTCATAGCCTGCTTAGGAGGACTCCGGTACAGTGCTGTTTGTGTTTAGCATCTACTTCTAACTGATTTGCATATTATTTGACCTTGTCGTGACTGGCTGTCTCCTCAGTCGGTTCAGGTTCCGCTTTTGTACCGTGTACTAGTTTATTAATCCTATATGCATAGCTGCATGCAGATATTTCTTTGCTCCGTCACATTTTCCATTCCATTACTGTAGTAATTAATGCTATTAACTTGCATTTTGACTGTCTGCATAGTTTTCCCATTGTGCGTCGTATTATCGCATTGTCGCGCTGAGTATTTCAATATGATGCGACTGTTACGAGCAAGTGGGTAGGTCACGGGTGGGAAAGACAAGGTGTTTTCTACGCTATCAGCTTTCACTTTGGAAACACTGCTCTTTTGGGTCCGTGGCTCTCTTAGGTACTTTATATTCAACACGGCATTATTGGCTCAATAATGCCGTGTTAGCTACTATCACGTGACTCAATTCAACAAATCTGTGTTCTCCTTTGCCTATGTCTTACTTTAGCCATGTTACAAAGCCTAACACCCCTCCCTGTGCATGAAGTGAACAGCTGTGATGGGTGTGCCTTGAGTGCTTCAAACCTAATGCTCAACCCATTCCAAGACTAAATCAGTTAACATGCGTACAGAATCACAAAATGGGGTGGGCATTATGTTTGGAAATGTCAATGGTGACCCATCGCAGCTGTTCCTGCATGCACGCATGGTGGGGGTAGGGTAATGGTATTAGGGATGGAAGGAAGCCCGGGGGGGTTGGGGTTGGGAACATTTAAGTTCCCCTCAAGCCTGTTCCTGCATGCACAGTGTCAGTGGGAGTGGGATGTTAGGCTTAGGAACCCTAAGGTCGTATTTCCGTACTTTTGACAGTCTGCAACCCAAATGGTGCATTAACAAAAGTTTTGCAATGAATTTCCTTACTTTTCAGATAGTTTATTTGTAGCCTTATTAGTGCGGGAGAATTATTTTCAACATGTCCCTTTTGGAACCACGTATGAACTCTGCTACTGTCATTTTGTTCATTGGTCCCAGCTTAGTGTGCCTCTCCTTTTTTTAATCAATTTCCCCTTTTCCTTATAAAACAGTATGCAAGCTTGCTGTGGAACACTCACCAGTAGGGCAGCCACTAGCCAGCAGAGATAGTGACTGAATGCAGTATCCCCAGTCCCCAAGACTTTTCACCGTCCTGGCCAGCTGGTGTACGTATTGGATTTTATATCAGACTAGTAAGATTTTCATGTATTTAGCCCTGTGGGCTTGTACTGGAGAAGGCAACACTTCAGTATGTACACCAATTGGGCCAGTACAAATGTCTGTGGGGCTACTGCATTTCCCAATCACTAGTCCTGCTGGCTAGTGGGTGCAAACTTCAACCCCTGCAGTTGTTTGAAACTTAACTCCCTCCCCATCAAACAAGGTGTGTTGAGCAGTCTGTGGGTTCTGTAGATTTGCAGGCTGCAGTTTCTTTACAGCACCCCTGCTGCACAGAGCTGGTCCTGACTCCCCAGGAAGTTTGCCCAAGCAAGCAGTGTCAACACTCGACCCGATTGGATGATTCAAGGAGTGAATGGATGTTAGTCTTCACCTTTTTTCATGGTTGCAGTCGATAAAGGTATGTCTGTGCTTGATGTTTATGATTTTGCAAAACACTTTGGGATATGATCAGAATATAATAAGAAAGTCAAAGTTGGTATTTTTAAACAAAAATTATTTTTCAATTTTGTCCAGTGCAGTAAGTGCCCTGGTGGTTATATCACACTACAATACAAAAAGGATCTCAGAAATGCTGCTATCTGATTACAAGCTTCCAACAGCCTTTCAGTAATCCATGTTACCCTGTCATCAGTGTCATACTGTCGGGTGATGATGCTGTCATTTACAGCCTGCTCTCAGCACAGCACATAGATTGTTCCTGTCGGCATGTTGAATGACTGGAATGATGCATTCTTATTTTTGAACCACAGAAGCAGCAATGAAAGTGTTGGTGGCAGAACTGTTTCATCTCAAATCTCCATCTTAATAAGGGAAACATTCACAAAGCCTTCTTGGAATATTCTTCATAATAGCAATAAGGCACTCCCAGGAGTATGATTTACTCCAGCGAGGATGTGCCTCATGCCACATTACACCCCTCGGGGTTGAATAACAAACTATTAATCAAACTACTGCTCAGGCCTTATTCTGTTTTTTTTTGTTTTTTATCGCATCCTTATTTTTAGTGCCCTGCAGCAGGCGCCTACTGGCAGGGGCATCCAACCACCAGTCCTGCCCGCAGGGAGAAGCAGGCTCACATGCATGAGGAGGTCCGGCATGGCAGTGGCTAATCCACTGGAGGCTCCCCATCCCTTACCAGCCGGACTGGTGCCCACCTCCCCAGCCGATTCCACACAGTCCTCCCTGCACTGCAGATGCAGCCATCAAGCTGGTTGGTCACGCCCAGCCCTTTTGCTTCTCTGCCCAATGGGAGCACAGACATGGGTGCAATGACGTCTGTGCTCAAACGTGCAGATGTATGCCGTGCTCCCTCCCCCTAGACACGCGCATTTGCAGTGCCAATGGCCAGGCATCCCCAGGGACCGCTAGAGCGAGATGTGAGTCCCACCCTATTCCCCAAGACTAGGAGAGCTGTCATCGGATGCTCAATCCTAGTCCTCCCCTGCCAAACCCGACGGCCTGGGCTCATTCCTGAACCTGGGTCACTGGCGTGGAGCGAGGTGTGGCATCCAGCGCCTCAACCCTCAGCTCCACTGGGTCGAGGCCTTATTGTTTAAATATTTTTGGGAGAGCTATTACATTTTCCCAGTTCTTGGCTACCCTCTAACAGATGCCTCCCTTAGTGCATTGGTGGGGGGACACAGATCTGAATTCAGACAATCTGCAGTCCTTACAGCAAGGCATAGTAGTAGGAGAGCTCAGGTACACTACAAGAGGGGCATTTGCCCTTTTGTTGTCAGCCAGGTGGGTCATGGCAGGAGCCAGCGGTATTTGGTTTGGTAAGAATCTTCTTCTAAGAAGTTAAACATGCTGCTTGGTGATGCTGCTGGTGTGTTTTAAGGTTTAACAGATTTGTCCAAAAACTTCACACTACCATTGCCAAATTTTGTACTAATGACAACATGAGTTGATTACAGTTTGTTTCAAATTCTGCTCGTGGTTCAGCTTACTTCTTAGTATTATTACTTCGAGTGTTCTGTTATGCAGTTCTGTTTTTTTATGTATTGCATATGGGGGCCGGGGGGGGGAAGCATTCTGTATTGATATTTCCTATTTATAGTCTAGACATACAGAATGTGCTCTACTCCCCACCCCAGTTACGTGTTGGACAGTGCAAATGTTTTTAGTGCACATACTCCATATTTTCTTTGTAATACATCATGCATGATGTGCCTCATGTCATCCAAAATTAATAAGCCAGACACATTTTTCATTGTGAATGTAGTTCGGATAAATGTGCCCATCCACAAGGGGGTCTAGAGAGGAGATGAGGAATTACAGGCCTGTTAGCCTAATGACCGTGGTAGGCAAAGTGATGGAGGGCATTATCAAGGAGAGGCTTGGGGGGCAGCTACAACAGATGGGACACCTGGGTGTTGGGCAGCATGGCTTTGTTTCGGGAAGATCGTGCCAGACCAACCTTGTGGAGTTCTATGACTGAGTGACGAGTGCCCTGGACCAAAATAAGCCAGTGGACGTCCTTTATCTGGACTTCAGCAAGGTGGTAAATCGAGCTCCCAGTATGGGTGCTGGTTACCAACCAGACACGAGAGACCATGAGGCCTATTCTGCTGGCTTTTAGTATGTTAGTAAGTTAGTATGTTATGTTAGTATGTTAAATATTACGATAGTCAGTATTACTCAAGTAGACCTCATCTCTATATTTTAATGACAAAAGTTGTATAGTCAGATTACTGTTCAGTATTAATAACAAAAAAGAATGTAGAAATAGAGCACTGTCACATTGTAGAACTTGTAGATAATATAAAAGCAACTAATTGAGATATTACAAAATCACACATGCCCACACAATGCAAAGCATCATGGGCTGCATATGCAAATTACCACAGAATGTTATGCTGGTTCAACTTCAGCAGAATAGATTAGTGTTGTGGCCTCTCACACAGTTTGCAAACTGTGTGCGAGGCCTTTTGGCACCATGCAATTCTGCTTAAAGTTGAACCAGCATAACATTCTGTGGTGATTTGCATATGCAGCCCATGATGCTTTGCATTGTGTGGGCATGTGTGATTTTGTATTTTCTTGAAACTTGGCTTCCCAGCCAAATGCCCTTTGGGGTAACCCTTGCCTCAGTGTTTGCGCACAGAAGTTCTTTGTCTTTTAATTGAGATGTTGTCATCTCATTTGCAGAATTAAATTACAGACAGTCCTTGCATGCCAGATCACAGTACAGTTCAGTCAGCAAGCAGTTAATAAGTTTCACAGCAGTCACTAACTGCAGACGCAGTTGAGTCATCATGGATAAATACATTATAAAACTTAATGCCCACAAGAGCAGATCAACATCTTCTAATGCCAGTGTTGACAGCGAGAGCAATGTTAATGCCAGTGAAGGTGAAAGCAGTGCAACAGAATGTCATTCTTCTGTCAATGTAGAGTCAGACCAGCAGCCACCGATAGGTACGACAGTCAGGGTAACAGCAGATAGCACCACCCCATGTACATCATGTACAGATAACAGTAGTACAGATGAGTCCATATTAGTGGTAAAGCAGGAAGCAGCAGGTTGTGTGTTTCAGCCACACTGGAAGAATATTTTCCCATGGATAGAGTACAACCATACAGTTAAAAAAATATTCTGTAGTTTGTCACAAGGCTGCAAATCTGGGTATACCACTTCAAAACACATCATGGGACAAGGATGCATACAAGGCTTTCATCCAGGCAGGATTTGACAATTTTAAAAAAGCAATACAATGTTTCAACAGTCATCAAAAATCCAATTTGCATAGGGCAGCTGTAGCTGCGTTGGGTGCTGTGAACAGTGGCATTGATGTCGCCGCCTCATGCTTGGAGGGAAAATGAAGCAAATGAAAGATTTCAGACATGCTCTTTTGAAAAGTTTATCTTCACTGTTATATCTGGGCTGTCAAGGTCTGGCAGTATGGGGCCACACTGATGAGGAGTCCAACTTGATGAATCTTCTTCTATTGTGTGCAGATGATGATCTGTTACTAAAATCTTGGCTTGCAAGAACAGGCTACAAATGGATTTCTCATGATGTTGTTAATGAGATGATGTCAATTATGTCGCATGAGGTACTACACTTATTAATGAAGGAGGTTCATGATGCTGGTTTCTATGCCGTAATCTTGGATGAAACTGCATATATTTCTGTACGAGAACAGATCTCATTTTGTTTTCATATCGTCACGCAGGATCTTCAGGTTTTTTTTTTTTAATTATGTTTATAGCCCTCAGCCTGGAACTCTCTCAGGCCTCCTGCTCTCACCAGCTTGCTCTACCTCCTGCTGTGTTCTTCAACCATCTTCAAGTTCATTGCGGTTCCCCATGTCGGGCAGGTCAACCCAGAGAGACCGCAGGGGGCAGTGGCGGGAAACCAGCGTTGGGAGTGTGGCAGTGGCACTGGCAGGGGCCATCGCCTATCCAGGGCTTGAGGGGTATTTGTAGTGTTTATGCCCCCGATGTGGGATGTGCAATGCCACCCAGCCCATGATGTGGGTGCTCCCACCCACATCCAGAAGGCAGCCACCCGACATCTACCCCTAGCTTGCTAACGAGCCCTTGTGCATAGCAGTGCCGCAGGTCTCTCCACCAGGGCGCTGCCTGGCCAGGCTTCCCTGGATCACCAGAGAGGAGGCAGTCCTCGGATGCTCAATCCTCTCTCTCCCTGCCAACCCAGCGGTCCTGGCTCATTCCCGAACCCGGGTCACCGGCGTAGTGCAAGGTGTGGCATCCAGCGCCTCAACCCTCAGCGCCACCAGGCCAGCCCAGGATCTTCAGGTTGAAGAATTGTTCTTTGGGTTTTACAAGCACCACTGCAGCAGCACTGTTCTGTATATTGCAGGATGTATCAAAAAGATTCAACTTCGGCATACAAATGTGTTGTGGGCAGTGTTACGATGGTGCATCGAATGTTGCTGGTCGTCTTCATGGATTGCAAGCTCTCTCTTTACATAAATAGAGCCACGGTCATTATATGTTCACTGCCTTGCACATAATTTAAATCTGGCAGTTCAGGATACTGCTCAGAAAATTACAGTATGTCGAAATGTTCTTTGTTTAATTCGCGAGTTAATAGTCTTCACCAGAAATTCTCCTAAACATCTTGCCTGGTTTGAAAACTTTCAGGATCATGACAATGTTCGTTTGTGACCATTTTGCCCTAACCGGTGGACACTTCGTGCAGCTTCTTTGCAGTCAGTAAACTCTAATTATGAAGAACTACTTGAATTCCTTGAAGAACTATCACTGAATGATACCAGTGATGCTGGAGTGAAGGCCAATGGATTCCTAATTCAGCTCAGGAAGTTTGACACATTTTTCAACCTCAAACTACTTCACCGTATCTTCTCCTGAATAGAAACCATTAATACTGCTTTACGGAAAACAAACTTGCAGTTCCACCAAGCATTTTGTATGATAGAATCTCTGAAAAACAGTATCAAACAACTTTGTGAGGGATTCCCCCAGTTTTACACAAGTACTACTGATTGTGCAGCACAGCTAAATTTGGAAGAGCAATCTGTTTCAAGGCCTAGAAGAATTCCATGCAGATTGAATGATGGTTCTGCTCCACATGTATTCGAGTTTTCCAGAGGACCAATATCGCAACTTTACTTTGAGGTGATAGACAACACCACCTGCTATAGATCATCGTTTACATCTGTCATATCGGACCATATGACGAAAATAGAAAAGTTTGTGACGGGGCATGCTACTTGAGTATACTGCAAATTTCTATACTACAGGCTTCAATTCAGCACATCTTGAACTACATTGCAACATGTTTCTCAATATTGCAAGGCAACGGATGTCACGGTGGAATCATTTAAGGATATTTTCAACATGCTTCATGGTGAAATGCTCATGATTTGCAAACACTTCTTCCAGAACTGACATGTTTAATACAGTTGGCTTTAACTATCCCAGTGTCATTTTGTACATCAGAACATTCATTTTCTTCACTTTGTTGAATCAAGACATACTTAAGATCAAGCCATGGGATAAGCTAGACTTAACCATGTTGCCTTGTTAAACTGTCACAAGCATGTAGCTAAAAAGCTAAACCTAGAGGATGTAGCCAACGAATTCATCATGCGGCACACCGTCAGATGCAATGCTTTCTACATAGCAAGAGAAAAGAAGTAGTATGCAGGCAGTGTCCATATTTCTCTGTTTGTAGAACACCAAACATATCCTGGTTCCCACTGTTTCAGTTGTAATACTTTTTGGAGATGTCACAATGTTTGCGGACCAGAACTGTTGGTAAAGGTTTGACAGCCACATTCTTCAGTTACCTTTTTTGAGTATCCACCAATTTTCACCCGAGTGGAATGCGAACATTGTCTGCATATGAGATGTCCTACTCGGTATGTCACACACGTTACGTGTACTGTAAGCTTCAAGTTTGTTTGGCTTTCTTTCAGTGACTCAAGTTCTTCACCAGGCAAGTTACTACAAGATGGACTTCAAAGAGCACCATTCATTCTTATTTTGGAAACCTCTGCATTATCCTCCAAGTTACATTTCAGACTCCGTGGTGGGCTGTCAAGTTTGTTTGGCTTTTCTTCACTGGTTAAAGTCTATCTTCACCAGGCAAGTTACTACAAGATTTACTTCAAAGAGCACCATTCATGCTTATTTTGGAAACCTCTGCATTATCCTCCAACATTTCAGACTCAGTGGTGGGCTGTCAAGTTTGTTTGACTTTTCTTCACTGGTTCAAGTTGTTCTTCACCAGGCAAGTTACTACATGATGGACTTCAAAGAGCACCATTCATGCTTATTTTGGAAACCTCTGCATTATCTTCCAATATTTCAGACTCCGTGGTGGGCTGTTGACTAACACTTTGGCTTTTCTTCACTGGTTCAAGTTCTTCACCAGGCAAGTTACTACATGATGGACTTCAAAGAGCACCGTTCATGCTTATTTTGGAAACATCTGCATTATCCTCCAAATTACATTTCAGACTCTGTGGTGGGCTGTCAAGTTTGTTTGGCTTTTCTTCAGTGGTTAAAGTTGATCTTCACCAGGCAAGTTACTACAAGATGGACTTCAAAGAGCACCATTCATGCTTATTTTGGAAACCTCTGCATTATCCTCCAACATTTCAGACTCAGTGGTGGGCTGTCAAGTTTGTTTGACTTTTCTTCACTGGTTCAAGTTGTTCTTCACCAGGCAAGTTACTACATGATGGACTTCAAAGAGAACTGTTCATGCTTATTTTGGAAACCTCTGCATTATCCTCCAATATTTCAGACTCCGTGGTGGGCTGTCGACTAACACTTTGGCTTTTCTTCACTGGTTCAAGTTCTTCACCAGGCAAGTTACTACATGATGGATTTCAAACAGCACCATTCATGCTTATTTTGGAAACATCTGCATTGTCCTCCTACATTTCAGACTCCATGGTGGGCTGTTAAGTTTGTTTGGCTTTCCTTCAGTGATTCAAGTTGCTCTTCACCAAGCAAGGTACTACATTGTCATGGACTTGTAAGAACACCTGTGCCACCACCATGCTCATTATCAAATATTTCAGCCCCCACCCACCCAGCAGCACCTGATTACCTCAAAATGACTTAAAAGTCCTCTTATTGGAAAGGCTGGGACTTGACCCACATTTGATACTAGTCTCTGTATCACAGACACTGTTATCCCAGCACATGCTGACGCACTTGACCACACCACACCACACTAGTGTAGTGTCCCTGCAGATGAGATCTGCTTGGACACTTTACCTAGCACACTGAGACAGATTCTGTTACAACATATCCTGCTGGGACACTTCCATTCACCATACAGTGGCACCTAGTTTACTAGCACAGACAGCCAGCAGCAGATGCTGTCTGAGGTGAGGTCTGCTACCACAAGTGCCATTGTCCCAGCAGATGCAAATTTTGCAATGCCTCAGGTAAGAGAACCTTGGCATAGTCTGAAGCTTGGACACTAGTGCCTGTGTTGAAGAAGTGGCAAGTGCACCAGCATCTGATGGAGGTGGCTGTAGGACGGTACTGTCTGTGCTAGGTAGGGTGTCACAGCAGATGCAGATATGCTTGATCACTAGTACCTACCTGAGCTAATGTAATCTGCTACCATCAGTTGGGGGGACACTGGTACCTATAGTGAAGTGAAGGATGTTGCACAGCATGACTGCAGTGACAGTAGTCTCTTACATAAACTACAACCAAAGCTGCTGGCACAGTACACTTCCTTCCTATAAATTCTTACAGACTCAGAGATTGAAAACATCTTTGATTGGAGGAGGTGGCCACCCCATCCTCACCTTTCCTGATCTCAATTTCAGCAGGCACTACTGTGGTGCTCCACAGTTTGTAGAATCCATTCACCATCACAGCTAAGCAGAGCAGGGGCTGAATGATGCAGTAGTAACAGCCGTCTGACTGTCTGGGTGCAGGGGTTCAATATGTGCAACACTGTTACATCACACACCCGTAGCATCGCACATGCCAGCCTGAGGGGGGAGTCTGTGCACCAGTGAACTGCCTTAACAGCATACAGGAGACCAAAGTCAGACCTCTTCCCCATGTTGATCCCAACTAGTGACACTGTGGGGGGAGTGGCGGTTAGAGTTGGGCGGCTGAGCCCTAGGGTGCCAGCATGAGGGGGGAGTTTGTGCACCAGTGAACTGCCTTAACAGCATACAGGAGCCCAAAGTCGGACCTCTTCCCCATGTTGATCCCCACTGGTGACACGGTGGGGGGAGTGGTGGTTAGAGTTGGGCCCTAGGATGCCAGAAAGGCTTGAGCTGGTGGCGACGTACTTAATGGCAAACAGGAGCCCACAAACCTCTTTCCATATTAATCCCCACTGGTGACACAGTGGGGGGGGAAGTGGTAGCTGGAGTTGGGGCACAAGGACGCCCGAAGACTGGAGGCTGGAGCTACTTGCAACTGCTGGGTCCTATCACCTATATGTGGGGAAGTTTGAAATTCTGCTGCTTTATCATGATAATAATGGTGCTTTTTTTTATAACCAAATATGATATTTTGACAGTCTATGCTGGAGACAGTGGTGCCTACTCTACTTGAGGACCAGGAAGGGGGTCGGGAACAGGTGGCTGGCTTCTCCAATGAAAGCAGGATTTACAATCTCTGAGGCTATTTAAAACATTTCAATAACAGGAGTTTTGAAATAATTTTACAGCTGCTAGGGAGTGGTGTGGTGGTGGCCTTAAGTAAAGCACTGAAAATTGATCTTTAATAGCCTACAAGCAACACTAATTTGACAGAGACATGAATACTCGACTGAATCTGCTGCACTATGTCACTATTCATAAGTGAACAGAGCAATGGACACCATCCAAAAGTCAATGATAACTATATCAGCCTAAGACTTTTATCATGACAAAACATCACGGCAAAAACAAAGGGGGAGGAGTTGCCATATACATTTCCACCAGGCTCCAGTTCACCCCTGTCCAGATCCCAGGACCCACACCTCAAATAGAATCCTTGCTGACTAAGCTTTCTCTACCTCACTCCTCCCCAGTGTACGTAGCAGGGACATACTGCGCCCCAGCTACCCCTGCGACCATCGTCCTTGACCACATAGCCACTCTAAAGTCAGCTGCCGCTGCAGGCGAGCTCTACATCCTCAGAGATTTCAACTACAACTGGCTAGGAAAAGACTGAGCTAAAATACGGAGCAAGATTCACTCCCTAAACCTCTCCCAACAAATTGATCAACCCATCCGCCAAAACTTAAAAACACAAAACCACTCACTCCTGGACTGGGCCCTTACAACACACCTACACAGGATAATCAAAGCTGGACTACTCCCTGACTCCCTGAGCAATCACCATATGGTTTATATGGTCAGAAAGGTGCATAAACTTGCTAACCACCACCCCCTAGGATACTCCTCATGAGAGCATATAATTCCCTTTGTCTTCAATCCCTACTAAACGACCTCGCCCATGTAGATTGGTCTTTCATTCAGCTGACATCCTCTATTGATAATACTTTTGACATGTTCAGAGACAACGTGCTAGCTGTATGGGACTATCACGCCCCCTTAAGATGCACAAGGTTCAAGGGCTCCCATCTCCCATGGGTCACAGCTGACATCATCAGTAGCTGTCGAGCTAGGGACCAGGCCTGGAAAAAACACAAGCAAACGTGTTCCCCGGAATCCAAGCAGCGATATCGTACCCTCCATAACTTCTGCACTAAAGCCATTCGGAGGGCGAAAAAGAACTATTTCAGGGCGGCCCTCTCATCCAATTTCAACCACCCTTCCAAATTCTGGAAATCCATCAAATCCCTGCTCACTCCCCCAGTCCAGCCACCCACCTAACTATCCATGGCAACACTGTCTCAGACCCTAGCGAAGTTGCTTCAACTTTCAACACCTTTTTCACTAACTGCACTGCTTCTCTCCTCGCAAACCACCAATGCATCTCAGCCACACCCAGTCACTCCCCACAAACCCAGCATCCCCCCCGTCCCCAAGTTCTTATTCCGTCCTGTTACAATGGCAGAAGTACTTCATGCAGTACGTTCTCTTGACCCCAACAAAGGCAAATGCCCCTAGGACTTGATGCCTAACTCCTACACCTATCAGCCCCTGCCATTGCCACCCCCCAGCCGACCTCCTAAACCTCTCTTTCTCCACTGCACAAATTCCAACCACCTGGAAGCAAGCGGTTGTCATCCCGCTACCAAAGGGTGGAGATCCTTCTGCCCCCGGGAACTACTACCCATCTCCCTTCTCCCAATTCTGTCCAGACTACATAGACACCTAGCCTTACCCAACTCAAACAATTTCTCAACTCTACCTCCTTCTTCACCATATCAATCAGGGTTTCACAAATCTCAATCCACCATCACCATGCTTTTAAGACTCTCTAATGATATCTCCTCAGGGATGGACAAGGGACATATCCTCTAAGCCATTTTTATAGACCTAGCCAAGGTGTTGACACGTCTCCCAAAGCTACTCACTAAACTACAAGGCAGGCCTCTCCCACCTAGCCACTAGTTGGTTCCAGGCCTACCTGACGGGCAGACAAGAGTCGGTAAAATTGGAACACAGTATCCCCCACTCCCAGTCATCATGAGGGGTCCTCCAAGGCTCAGTCCTGGGCCCTTACTCTTTCCATATTCTTAAATGACCTCCCACTGACCTGCTTGAACTCAGCCATACAAATGTATGCAGATGACACCGTTCTGTATGCCTCCGCCCCTCCACTGGGGACATGTTTACAGTCCTCCAACAGGATTTTGATGTCATTCAAAAATGGCTCAGGTCAAATCAATTAGTACTTAACTCAAAAAAAACAGTCTCCCTAACCTTCGGCTCACAATCTAGACTCTCCCACCTCGCTGCTCCCCCCACCTTCCACACCCTGGACAGGTCCACATTGGAGGCCTGCACATCCTTTAGATACCCGGGAGTTTGGCTTGATCAACATCTTGATTGTTCTGTCCACATTGACTCGCTACACAAAAAACTGCACCCCAAACTGGGAGCTCTTCATCAGAACAAAGGGTGTCTGCCCCACCACAGTCAGGAGGAATTAGTGCATAAAATGATCCTCCCTATCTTTGACTATCTGGACGTGGTCTACAGCTCAACACCTTCATCAACCTTGGCCAGCTTGGATACCCTCTTCCCTCCTTCTGCCGTTTCATCCTCGAATGCCCCACCACCCATCATTGCTTGAGCCTTTACAGCGCCTTAGAGCTCCCCCTTAAACAAGGCTGGGTGTCAGATAGCCAAATTCTGGACTAACTCCCTCCCCCATCTCAGCTCGTCTTGACAGCACAGCCCTCCCGATCTACTCACTTGGGTGCTCCTCAGGCTACTCCAGCTCCCTTCATGCACCTCGAAGGGCCAATCCGCTTTCAGATATCGCTTGTCCAAACTCTGGAATGACCTCCCTGTGGACACCAGGCTCTCCTCACCCCAAGGCTCCTTAAATCACTCCTCCATGGCCATTTCTTAGACATATGCAACTGTACCAACTACCCAGACCCGCTGCCAAGGGGCATCTAACTGTACCTTGACAGTACTACACTATCAGCAACTCACTGTAACCTGCATGATCTCTGCCAGTTTATACTCTGAGGTACTTAGGTCCTAACCTTGTAATAGCTAACTGTATACGCTGCGGTCTTAGGACCTAACCATGTTTAACTAAACTGTATCAATATGTATGCTCCTGCATGTACTTATCCTGTGTATCCTCTATGTATTCTCTATGTAACCCCCCAGGTCGCATCTGGAAACGAGCGGTCCCCGCTCAGTATGCTTGCCTGGTTAATCTCTTAAATAAATAAACAAATGATGAGATCACTTATATTACGGGATTTGACAGAAATGTCTTCAAACTGCACAACAGATGCCATAGACCACTGATGTTGACTTGAAGTATGGAAGCTGCAGGCTCATCTTGAGAAGCTGCTACCGCAGTATTAATCAACATCATATCAAGGTATGTATGCATCAACTGATGCAGTCTAGAGTTAGACACATTCATTGTTTAATAACATCGTTTTTAATGCTGTATCAACGCTCTCATTAGAACAGAAGTAAGCTGAACCACAGTAATACAGGCAAGTTTTGGTACCATTCTATATTTTTATGGTGCTGTTTATACTGTGCGATCTGTTAAGTATAACCGTCAAAATGCACCACAGAACACAAAGCCCAAACTTCTGGGGGCATAAAACCCCAGAATCCAACCATTAGTTGAGCCCCGGAAAAACAAAAGTCAGCTCCTATGGATCACTGCTCAAACTATCTCGAGCTGTTACTTCTTCACTTCCCAACTCAGATCTAACTGAAACTGAAAGCAGTGTAGGACTTTCACCAAGATCCAAATGGTTCGGATGGCTGATCTGTCAGTCAGTCACAACAAGGGCTCCCCCTCCAGGTTATTTTAGGTGCCAAAAGCCCAAAACTACAATTCCTACAAGTTTTGGCCCCACCAAGCCCCTATAGGCAGGCTCCATTTTAGAGTCCAAAATGTACTGATTGGCCCAATCTGCAGTACAGGACCAAGATGATGGAAACAAACAGAACTGTCCATACTGCAAAGAAGGCAGGTTAGAACAAACTGCAATATTATTACTACTCTAACAAATGATCAGCAAACAAGTACATCTTCTAACATAGCTACCTCTCAGATTAATTATGACTGCAATCCAGACAGCTCTTATAGAGACAATACACAGAGGCTATACAGGCACTCTTTGGCAATACATTTAAACTGCTAAAACACAGGACACCAGACTGGCAGTGAGCATTTAGGCAAGCTCAAGGAAGACTTTTCGGCAACCCCCATTTGTAGGGGGGTTACACTCTTCCCTACCTGGAGAAAACTTGGTATCCGTGTCAAGTCTGTACCATCACAATATCAAAAATGCAATATAAATGAGACATATATATCATTAGCTTGTTACATCACTATACCTTTCAATATACTTCACATTACTACATCCATATTGACAATACTTATGCATGTTTCATACAGATAATGCCGATTCCACTATGATTAACACATTAGTAACATCACAATACTGCTTCAGGTAATAACTTCTTGCACATTAAACAATGTAAAAGGGGGCTCTTCCCTATCAGCTAACTTGGGGCCAGATGGAGCAGGGGCACCATACTGAGAAAGAAGAACAATCAACCTGGAATTGGCCATTAAGCTCAGTTTGGGTAGTGAGCTCTGAGAAATATAAACATCTTTGTGAACCACATTGAGAGGCAAATCCACTGGCCTCCCGAGAGAATCATAACTGAAGCGCAATACTGGCTTGACAACTTGGCCAGTCTTTCTGGGGGGAACAGCCACAGTCTCTGTACTTTCAGCACTAACTTTGGAGCTTTTGTCATTCATGAAGGGTACCTCTGCATGGATGGGAATGTCCAAATTGGGAGCACTGTCAGCTCCTTGCTCTGTAGGCTCTGTTTCCACAACAATCGGCTCATTTAGAGAAGGTTCTGGCACAATTAGGCTTTGTGGCACTGAAGGGGGGCTGTCAGCACTCTCATATTGTTGTTCAAGTTCTGGTGTGTCACCAGGGAGACTCAGACCATCATCCCCTTCTTTGGTAATTCACACAGTTCCACAGAACACAGAGAGTCCGCAACCTCAGATGTGATGCTTTGCACCTCACTTTCAGGGAGCATTGGCTCCAAGGACGAAGCTGGGGGGTTAGGCAGTCCAGAAGGCCAAGCTTCATCCCCACAATTAGTTTAGGGTTACCTCAAAACAGCTGGCTCAATTCATAGGAGGGGTAACAGGCATTGTCACACTCACTATCGTCAGAGGTGGACTGACGGTCACTATCATTCTGGACCTGCTGCAGGGGAAACCTTAACTCCGTAACTACTGGGGTAGGTTGACTCTGTCTCTTTTTTGCAGCAGCATGAGTCACCAGCCCAGGAGGCAATGTCTGCTGGCTCAGCTTCAATAATAACTTGGCCGATAGGCAGCAAGTGGTTATGGTGCATGGTCTTGACAGCTTTGGAGTTATTCTCTGGGCGTACCTTGTATACTGGTAGATCATCCAACTTTCCAACTATTACATGAGGAAGATGGTGCCACCTATCAGCAATTTTGTGCTTGCCATGTAGTCCCAAATTGTGTAACAACACACGTTCTCCAGGCCATAGCTCTTGAGCCTTTACTTTATTGTCGTGCCTCTCTTTGTTGGCAAGATTTCTTTTAGCGGCCATTGTCTGGACCAGTTGATATGCATGGTTCAATTGAGCTTTCAGTTTCTGTACATACTGCAGGTAGTTTTCAGCTTGGACCCCATCTGGAGAAACCCCAAAACAGACATCAACTGGCAGGCCTCCCTCCCTAACATGGCGGTGGGGAGAACCCAGTAAGCGTCATTTTAGTGCAATTATGCGTGTGTACCAAGGTGCTAATCTGCTGGCTCCACTTATGCTTGTCTTTTGGGTGGAGGGTGCCCAGCATGTCTAGAAGGGTGCAGTTAAAACGTTCTGGTGAGGTTCCCCCTGCGGGTGATAGGGGGTGGTTCTTGACTTCTGCACCCCCCCACAGAGAGAGCATTTCTTTGATTAGCAGACTTTCAAAGTCTCTGCCTTGGTCAGAGTGGATCCGCTGGTGGGCACCTTAGTGGACAAAGAAATTTTCCACTAACACCTTGGCCACGGTAGAGGCCTTTTGATCTTTAGTTGGAAAAGGTTGTGCATACCATGTGAAATGATCCGTAACCTCTAACACATTGCCAATATTCCTCTGATCAGGTTCTAAACACAAAAAGTCTATGCAGACCAGTTCCATGGGGGTGCTGGTAGTAATATTGACAAGGGAGGGCAGCCCTATGAGGCAGGGCGTTCTTTTGCAGGCAAAGACTGCAGGTCTTTACATGGTGCTCAATATCGTCCCCCATCTTGGGCCAGTAGAATGGAGATCATACCAGGTCGAGAGTTCTGTCAATACCGAGGTGCCCCATGTGATTGTGGAGGGACCTCAATACCAAATCTTTAAAGGTCGTGGGCAGGATCAATTTCTGCTTGTCTACTCGACCACTGCTATCCACTGTCTCTCTGTATAACAACTGATTGTGTAACTTCAACCTGGGGCCTTCTTTAAACAATAGGACAGTTCACAAGTCAGAGGGACACATCTTTCCCCGCACGCAGGGCATCAAGTGCTGGCTGAATCATAGGATCTTGGGATTGAGCCCACTGGATGCTGTCATTGTCAAATTGAGGTAGTGCACTAATATCTAGAGCAGAGAAATGGCAATAGGCAGCCGGTATGCAGATATCAGGAGGGCCCAAGCAATCTACTAAACAGTCCACAGTCCGTAGACATCTGTTCATCTCTATCAAACTTTTGGCACAATGCTCAGATATCAGGTTCAGACAACCTGACCCAATCACTCTTGGAGACTGGCCTTCAAGACAGGGCGTTAGCATCAATATGGTTGTCCTGGCCTGTATTCGACAACATAATCATAGGTTGATAACGCAGAGAGCCAGTGGTGTCCAACTTAGCTGAAGTCTGTACATAGGTTAATGGGTTATTTTCGGTCTTCACCAATATCTTTGCCCCATAGAGGTACTCATGAAACTGGTCAACAATGGCCCATTTTAGGGCAAGGAACTCCAGCTTGTGCACAGGATAGTTTCGTTCTGATGGGGTCAAGCTCCTGCAGGCAAAAGCCACTGGTCTCAAACCATCCTCATGGTCTTGATACAGCACAGCTCCTAGGCCCTGCAGACTAGCATCCATATGCAGCACATAGGGCTTGGTAGGGTCAGCATAGGCGAGGATGGGGGCATGGGTGAGCTGGCAAATGACTTTGTGGAAGACTGCTTCACATTCAGGTGTCCAGAGGGGCCCAAAGGGTTCACCTGTTCGGAACTATACTTTCTCGGGTTCTTTGATAGCCCCTATCTTGTATTTACGGTTGGTAGGGGGGTAACCCTGGGTGAGATTCAGGAGTGGGCGAATCACCTTGGAATAGTCTTTTATGAACCTGTGGTTGTAGCCACAGAACCCCAGGAAACACTGTAGTTCTTTCAAGTTATGGAGCTGGGGCCAAGTAGTCAGTGACTCGACCTTACTGGGATCAGTCGCTATCCCTTCTGCAGATACTATGTGCCCCACATACTTCACGGAGGTTTGAAAAAATGGCACTTGTCAATGGACAGCTTGAGGCTGAAGTCTTCCAATCGGTCTAGAACTTTAAACAGTTGGACTCTCATGCTCCTCTAATGTACGTCCAAACACAATGACATCATCTAGGTACACTAGGCATTCCAGCAAGTTCATATCTCCCACTGCACGTTCCATCAGTGGCTGAAAGATGGCCGGGACACCCGAAATCCCCTGTGGCATTCTCAGAAATTTGTAGAACCCCAAAGGACAGATGAAGGTGGTTTTCTTATGGTCCTCCATGGCCATTGGAATCTGGTAATATCAGCTGCGAAGATCCAAAACTGAGAACCATTTGCTCCCATTCAAGCAATCCAGAGAATCTTGTATACGGGGCATGGAGTATTGATCTGGGATGGTCCACCGGTTCAGGGTTCGATAATCAACACACATCCTCACCAACCCATTCTTCTTATGCACAACAATGGGAGAGGCATATGGGCTCCTTGATTCCTGTATCACACCAGCAGCGAGCATTTCCTGCAGGTGTCTCCTCACATCATCTATGTCTGCTGGGGTGAGGTGCCAGGATCTCTCTCAAAATGGCCAGTCATCATGCAGGCGTATATGATGCTCTGCACCCAGGACACACCCCACGTCCCATTCTTTTAATGAAAACACTTGGTCTCTCTGGGAGAGTTTCTTGCTAATCCTAGCCTTCCATTCAGCTGGCGGCAGGGAATCACCAAAGTGAAATAAGTCCGGGGTCACTCTCTCCTTTTGGCCAGAGTACTTGTTATTGGGTAATACTGCAGTGTCTGCGCAGTGTACTGCAGCTAGAGTGCACCCTCTGTTCACCTGGACCTCCCGATCTGACACATTTCGAATCTGGACCATCACTCGTTGTGCATAGGCATGGGCACGGGCAGGCAAGATGCTGGGTTTAACCAATAATCCTTCTGGCAACTTTCCATTACCTGGTGCATCCAACATTAATATTTTGTTCTTTACGTTTCTCTTTAGGCGGACTTCTCCATAGATTGTGCACTGGGCGTTGGGGGCCAATACCAAGGAGTCAGGTTCCTTTTTCCACACTATCCCCACTGGCTCATCTGGGTCTTCTTCATTGGGTTTCTGTTGTAAGTCATATGCCTTTTTTACTAATGTAACCCCCCTACAAATGGGGGTTCCCAAAAAGTCTTCCTTGAGCTTGCCTAAATGCTCACTGGCAGGCTGGTGTCCTGCATTTTAGCAGTTTAAATGTGATTACGAGAGCTTGTATAGCCTCTGTGTACTGTCTCATTAAGAGCTGCTTGATTGCAGCATAAGTAATCTGAGATGGAGCACTGTTGAAAGATGTAACTATTTGCTGAAAACCATTTTGAATGATAATGATAGTGTAGTTTGTCTAACCTGCTTTCTTTGTAGCAAAGACTGTTTTGTTTGTCTCCACTATCTTGGTCCTGGACTTCAAATTGGACCAATCAGTTCTGATGGGACCTAAAATGTACCTGGACTACAGGAGCTGTCTGAATTCAAAACCTATAGGAACTGTGGTTTGAGTTTTTGCACCTCTTTTGCAACTGAAGGGGGAACTCTTGCTTTGACTAACAGCCAAATCAGCCAACCAAAGCTTTTGGATCTTGGGGAAGTCCCGGGCTGCATGCAGTTTTCAGTTAGAACTAAGCTGGAAGCTGAGTAAGAAGGAGCTGAAGTGATTCTGAGAGCAATCCTGAGTGGATTCGCATGAGAGAACTATGAAAAGGCTGAGAGTTTGGCCTCCATGTCTGCCTGCTGCTCCTGAGAGGGAGAGAAGAGAATTATTTTGGACTAAATCCAAGTTTGTGTGACTAAAGTAAGCTACTGAAGTGGGCCAGGCTCAACCTGAAGAAGACCGAATATTTTTGCTGAATGCGATAGGCCTGTCAGGAGTTCCAGCTACCCCTAAGCTCCCGGTGTGTGCAGAGACTTTGTGATTGTGCCTGGGGAGCGCTTTGCCTGGTACAGTAGAATTCCCGTACATGTAAATGTGCTATGAGCTGCTAGTGGGTTGTGAGTTAGTTCCCCACTGTGTGAACTGTGTTCTGCTTGCTGGAAGCTGTATCCAGCCCAAAACAGACTGCTTCGAACTTGTCTCCATGCAGTCTGGTTTTGCCAGACTGGCCCAGCCAGCCTACCACTGCACAGAGAAGCCATTGGCGAGACCTGCCTGGGGATCAGCCCCTGCTCTACACTTGAACAGGAATGGCGCCTCTGGACTTGTGTGGGCTCTGCTTCTCCTGGCATTCCAGATCAACCACCTGCAGTCTTGATTTTCGTCCAGCCTGTGTCCAGTCTTGGGTATCGTGAGTAAATACCAGGGTAGCTCCCTACAACAACAGCTTAATCTGAGTGTGTCATCTGATTGTCTTGTTGTTTCGTTTCCTTTACAAACTAAGCCCTCTGGCTGCGGATTACAAATATTGTGTACTGTGCATGTTGTGTTTTCCATCACAGGGCCCCAACCAGCTGCAACCCCGGGCAACTGTCCTGGCTAGCCCATCTCTTCTCTACCTGGGTACCCAGAGGTGGACTGTGTGGGGGGATTCAAAGCACATGCATAAATGCTTGATTGATATAACCTTTAAGCTAATTAACCTGATTCCAGGGAGAATATTGGGTTCCTTGGTTTTGGGGTATGAGGAAACATCCCAGACAAGCCCCCACATGTGGCCCACCCCCTCCCTGATGTCTAGGGGTGAAAAATCATGATGGTCCAGGAGAGGGGTGCACAGCACAGAAATCTCACCAGACATGATCCCACGAGTTCACCAAATGGAAAGACAAAATGGGCCTACCTGGAGACGATTTCAGGATGACAGCAGACCGCCAAGAATTAATAGCCATGAACTTGAGAGCACCCCAAACAATTCCACTGAAAATCTAAATGGCTCAGGGTATCTTCAGTCTTCAGCCACCAAGGATTTCCCCCGGCCCCGAAGCCCAGAGGTGCAGGAATTTAATATGACCCCCTGAAAATGATCTCATTAGGAGAGTTAAAATCATTGAGGATGTACAATTCATCTATCCTTATTTACAGATTAAGACACAACTTCTGAGGCTTTTCTAAAGCACAATTCACTTTATTTCTCCTGAGACCCAAATGATTTAAAAGGGCTGCAGGGGTCCATGTGTGACTTGAACTTAACTCTCAGCTCCATGGGGCTAAACTTTTGTACAGCAGAAATTTCACTGGCTTTGAGCAGAGCAAGATCTTTACACAGCTCACAAACAGCAGGCTCGATTACCCCAGGAACCCAGCGACCTCCCATCCTGGATCGTTAAGCTCCTAAACCTTTTCACTGGCACTGGTAAGTACCTGATGCTCACTCCTTGGACTAATGGGGCATTATACCTTTATCCTCTCTGGGAAGCACTCAGCTTCTTGAAAACCCATTCCCTGGCTTTCACTCCAGCCCCAAGGGACATGGATGGTGCAATAACAGCACAAGCCACCACACCATACCCCAAGTACTCTCTCACCCAGGTCATGCTCCTGTTACACCTGGTCTCTCAGGTCTACCACTACTCATCCAATCCCACATCAAGAATCGAGATGTGTTTCAGGACCCCACATCTGAATTTCTGCCTGATGCCGCCCCTCGCACTGCCCTCTGCTGCCCAATATGTGCAACCAGCACCAGGGACACCTCCAGAACACTCTGCGGCCCACCCGGCTAAAGACCGGCAGCCCCAAGGCCTGTACCTCCAAACAGGCCCTTTAAACTGGGTAAAAGTTTCCCTAGATCCCATCACCAGTGTGCCTGGGTCACCTTGCCATCTGAGCTACAGTTGTCCTGCCACAAACTACTGTAGCCCTGACAGCCTAAGCCCACTACCAACTTACCGGGGCCTGATCCAGACCCTGACACCTACCTATCCTGCACCTGCACTACTCCCTTCCACCTCCCTGAGCCCGGGACCCCAATTAAATGGTAGCAACTACCTGACTCTTGGAGCCCACCCACGGGTGCTCCCCAGAAACCCCGATGCAACACCGCTGAAGAAGCTGGCCTACCTAAAGTGGGTGGGGGGAACCCCCACCCCGCACTGCCCGCTGGTCTCCTGATCTCCTCCTACAGCAGCCTAAAACACTTCCTGCTCCTGCCTTATAGACTCCCAGAACCCTGCTCTCTGCTGCCACCAAGTGGCAGCTAACAGAAATTGCACCCCAGAGCACTAAAATCCCTAAGCCCTGGGAGCAACTAAGAAGGAAGGGGGATCCCTAGAGGAAGCCTAAGCCCCTCTCAAAAGAGAGTGGGCTTACATGTGTTTTTTAAGTGATTTTATAGAAAATGTTTCAGTCAGTCTCTCATGGCCCTGTTGAGTCAACAGTTGACTGCCATGGATGAATACGGTAGGGAGCTTTCTCAGGCAAGCAGCTCCAGCAGTGGGGTCATGTCCGGTCCACTTTCCCGATCAGGGAAGGGCTCTGACGATGGGTGGTCCTGTGCCTGGGAAGAAAGACAGTCTTCCTGGAAGCACACAAAATAGTGCACCTGTTCATGATCCCAGTTGGCTTCTTGGTGCCACTTGGCCTTGAGTTCTTCCTCTTCCTGTTGAAAGAGAAAGAAGTGGTATCACACAAGGTCCACATAAAGGCAACCAAAATGGTGCAGGGCCTACATCCGAAGCCATATAGGGAAAGGTTATAGGATCTAGATCTGTATTCGCTAGAGATCAGGAGAGAGAGAGAGAGAGAGGGGAGACATGATTGAGACTTGCAAATACCAAAAGGGAATAAACAAGGTGCAGGAAGGGAACATCTTCATAGGAAAAGATGTCCAAAGAATAGAGGTCACACTACGAAGTTGGAGGGGGAAGGATCAGAGGGAACAGGAGAGTGTATTTGTTTACAGAAAAGGTGATAGACTCCAGGAACAGCCTGCCAGCAGAGGTGGTAGGGGCTAAAACGGTTACAGGATTTAAGAAGGCATGGGACAGACACATGGGTATCACAAGAACAGGTGGAGAAGGTAACCAGGGGCCTGATCAGAGTCTGGAGACACCATTGGCAGGGGAAGGGGGCAGAAGGGTAGAGGCTGAAGACCATGTATGATCTGCAGTTTTTTAGTAGGCAGGAAAAAATGGGCAGACTGGATGGGCCAGGTGGCCTTTTTCTGCCGACAACCTCTATAGATACATAAATATCGGCAGATAAGGGCCTTGTGGCCCATCCAGTCTGTTCTATCCCTCTTTCTAATGCTTAAGGTACTCTAGATGCTACAAGCCCCCCCCCCTTCACCCTAACTTCATAATTCCCATGTACCTTATCACGCATTCTTGAATCCCTGAACCATAGCCACCCCCACCACTTCCTGGGGGAGACTGTTCCATCTCTCCATCACCTTTTCAGTGAAGTAGAATTTCCCCAAGTTCCCTCTAAGTTTTCCCCCTTTTAGTCTCATGCTGTGCCCCCTTGTTCTGCTGTTTCCCTTCATGTGAAAGATGCTCCCCTCTGGTACCCTGTTGATCCCTTTTAGATATTTGAAGGTCTCTATCATGTCCCCCGTCTCTCTCCTTTCCTCCAGGGAGAACATATTGAGAGCTCTGAGTCTCTCCTCATATGACTTATGCTGCATCCCCGACACCATTTTTACGCCCTCCTCTGTACCGTCTCCATCCTGTTTATGTCTTTTTGGAGATGGGGCTCCACAACTTAACGCAGTATTCCAGATGAGGTCTTACTAGGAAGTTGTACAATGGTACCACCACTTCCCTCCTTCTACTTGTCATACCCCTCCCTATGCACCCTAGCATTCTGTTAACCTTTCTGACTGCTTTGTCACACTGTTCAGCCACTTTGAAGTTGTCTTCTATGACTACCCCTAGATCCTTTTTCTCTGTGGTGGCCTCCAGTGTTACCCTGTCTAGTTCATACTCAGCCCTAGGATTCCCTCTCCCTAGGTGCATAATCTTGCACTTTTTTGCATTGAAACCCAACTGTCATTTCTTGGACCAGTTTTCTAGCCTCTTCAGATCCCTGCTCATTTTTGTCTATACCTTCCTGTGTATCTACCCTGTTACATAGCTTTGTATCATCCATGAACAGGCTAACCCTCCTTCTAGACCCTCTGCAATATAAACTTAGCAGGAGCATTGGTACTGGTTCTTGCAGTCTAAGTGCATACTTGTTACCCATCCCTCCTGTGAGCTAACCCCATTTACCACCACTCTTTGTGTTCTGTTACTCAACCATTTTCTTACCCACATGACCACCTCTGTCCCCACCCCCAGATTTGCCAGCTTGTGCATTAATCTCGTATGTGGGACTGTGTCGAAGACCTTCCTGAAGTCCAGATAGGCCACATCTACTGCTCTGCCCTGGTCTATTTCCTTTGTCACCCACTTGAAGAAATCAATCAAGTTGGTCTGTCATGACCTCCCTGCCACGAATCCATGTTGCCTTGGGTCCAGGAGCCCCCTTGTCTCTAGGTGGTCCACCAGCCTTTCCTTAAGTAGGGTTTCCATCATTTTACCTATCGCGGTCAAACTGACTGGGTGGTAGTTTCCTGCCTCCCCCTTGCTACCACTTTTGTGCAGGGGTACCACTTGTGCCCTCCTCCACTCCTCCGGAACCATGCCTGTTTCCAGTGATCCACTGAACAGCTTAGCCAGAGGTTTAGCCAGTTCCTCCTGGAGCTCCTTCAGGATCCTCGGGTGTATCCCATCAGGCCCCATAGCTTTATCCACTCTAAACTGTTCAAGTGTTTTTACGCTGTCCTATGTAAAAGATCTAATGTCCACCCCTTCTCTATTAATGGAGGACCATTCCCATTGTCTTCTTCCATGAATATGAAGCAGAAGTATTTGTTGAGGATGATCGCCTTATCAATATCTTTCTCCACTACCCTGCCTCCCTCTTCCCTAAATCTCACAATCCTTCCCCCATCTTCCTCCTCTTGCTAATATACTTAAAGAATGCTTTTCCTCCTTCCTTCACCAATTTAGCTGCAGGTAGTTTTTCCTTAGCTTCGGCCTTTGCTGACCTTACTGCCTTGTTCGGTTCCTTTCATTTTTCCAAGTATTCTTGCCTATCCTCCTTACTTTGTGTTGCTTTGCATCTCAGAAATGCCATCTTTTTTTTTCTTACTAGCTCTGTTACTCCCCTCGAGAACCACAGTGGTTTTCTCTTTCATTTGCTCTTGCTGCAGGGCCTGGCACAATGGTTTGCTACCAGGTGCAGGGCTTCCCTTATCTTATCCCACTGTTCCTCTACTCCCCCTATGCCACTGTATCCCTGTGTGGCCTTCCTGAATTCGTCCTTCATCTTACTGAAGTCTGTCCTCCTGAAATCCAGGATTCTAGTCCTTGTGTGGCTAGCCTCTATGTTTCTATGTTCTATAAGGTCTCCCTCTGCGGGGTCTGCTACAAGATCATCATCTTCCCAGAGTCAGAGGCCTTCACTGGCACTGCCAGCATCACTGGGGGACTCTGCTACTAGGAGGTCAAAGTCTTGGGCCTGGATACCCCCTCTCTCTGTAAGTGGGGACTCCAGTGGGCAGTTCCACCATTGGGCAGCTGTCATGGAGCAGCAGCTGCAGCATCTAGCTCATTTGCCTCTGCTATCAGAACCAGTCCCTGCAGTTCTTCAGGGCCGGTGGAACTAGAGGTGCAGGCGGGGCCCTCAAGCCGAGTTGAGCATTTGGCTCTGGCAACAGTTGAACATTTGGCTCTGGCAACAGTTGAACATTTGGCACCTCCGATTCCTGTCCCAGTGGCCATACCCACATTCAGTGTCTCTGTGATCGGACTGGCTGTGGCACCATTGCCGGTCACCTCGGTGTTGGCTGGGTCATCAGCAATGGGGTTGGTGCTGTTCTCAGTGTTGGATTTAGGGGGGATTTTTGGAGGGGATGAGTCTGAGCCTGATCTTATCATTTCTGAGGGTGGTGACGGAGACTCTTACTCTAGCCTGGACTTTTCAGACCCAGGCCCTTCTTCTATTCCACAGAAGGCTCTAACTTTCCAGACTTTGCTCATAAATATGCATTCTGCAACTGATTTTGAGCCTTCAGCCACGACACAGGTAAACATCTCTGCAGTGGTTAAATGTTTCTACCATGCTGGTCAATTTAGTTCCTCCTATTCTGCCCACATTTCAGACCTTGTGGGATGTGGTATGGAAAAGACCTACCTCTATCTCTTCTGTCTGCAGTCAGACAGACAGGAAATACACTGCCTATAAGGATAGACCAGTGTATGTTTCTCAACCTATAGCTGATGCCATTGTTATTTACTGAGAATGACAAAGCCATTCTTTCCCAAGAGGTCACTGCACACCATATTAACAAGGAGTTGTAAGTGGGCTTTCGCAGTAGCTACCCTTAGCATACCGATTGCTAGCTATCAAGGGAATTTCTTCAAATATAAGTATACCCTTTGGAGCTTGCCTAGGTCTCTGGCAGAGTTCCTGCCAGATTCTTTTTTTTTAATTTATATTTATTGATTTTTGTCCCGTAGAACAGCACATAGTGAGGGTAACAACTGCAGTTTGACAATACATCATTATTGCACTCCTTATTGGTACATCACGGGAGGGTTACCTGCATACCTTTTGCAATATTAATTTCATTCGTAGGCTATCACTGCCATGAGTGGGGATAAACCAAGAAAGGTAAAGCTATTCCATAATACACCCATTTAATAGGCTCATCGTCCCCAAAATCCTCACTATGGAAATTAACTAAATCAGAATCAAAGCATTTTTACAGCTATATAGAATCCTGTGCTTAGCTAGAATAAGAAAGAGAAAACTATCCGCCCACCAACTCCACACCAAACATTTGCCAGTGATCAAAAACATGTAATCAAACATATATGGCTAATCTTAACTTAAACTTGTAAACTTTAAACAACAGATTGATTAGCCCTGGGCTGGGTACATAAGATAATGGAGCACTTACCACGAGCGTGTGACCACTGCGCTACTGAGTAAGTTGGGGATTGTGAAGAAAAAGAACTGCATCAACAGGGACGCTTACTCCAAACTTCTCCACTTCATTAGGACTCTTAATATCATTCTACCTTTTTTTTGTGTGTGTGTTATTTATTTATGCCCCCCTTTCACTCCAGCCCAGCCGCCCAATCCTTCGGACGACCAAGCTCCTCTCCACACCACTCCGTCCCGACAGCCGTCTGCTGCCCCTCTTGATGCCGACCCCCAGTTGACCCAGCATATCCCTTCACCAGGGAGCCCCCCTTCCATGATGGGGATCAGGAGGGAGACTTGTCCAGTGCCCGCTAGCACTGTCCTTTCCATCTGCACTGGGGGCAACGAGGGTGCAGTATGGGGTGATCCCGGCTTTGCAGCGTCGGGAGGGTGAGCCCACCATCATCCGGGTGGCTGGCGTATTTCCCTTGCTGCATTCTGGCATGATCGTACATGCAATGTTCTTAGTTACCACGCCACAAAGCACGATGCCAATGCAGCTGTAGGGCCACCAAAGGCGGTGCATTCTTGACCCTCCCCTGCAGGAGGAGAGTGTGCATGGGATGCTCTGAAGCTCTCCCTGCCAGCCTCTGCTCCTGTCATCCCGGGCTCGGGAGCAAACCCAGGTCACCAGCGTACCAGGTGAACCCCTTTGCCCAGCGCCACGGAGCCAGCCTACCTTTCAAACAATAACATTGTAACACTTATTTGTCCCAAGAAAAGTCCACAATTAAAGGGAAGCAAACTGTTTTACATAAATTGTCACTTCAAGTCCCCTTCATACTGCATCTCAAAAGTCGGCCTATAGAAACTCGGCTTTGCATACCTCAGGAATTTTCCTCTGTTTCTGGATCTGACCCAGAACCTTGGCCCAAACAGTCCTGTTCAATCTTAACCATCAGTTTTCCATCTTCTACTGGGTCAGAGAATTGGTACATTTTATTTCTGTGTACAATTTTGAGATTTACTGGCATCAACAGCACATGGTGGACTTCGAGCTGACGAAGTCTGGAGTGTACCCAGTCAAATCCTTTGCGCTGTTTTTAATTTTTTAATTTTAATTTTTTTTTATTTATTTAAATCTCAGAATTCAGAATTACATAACCTTTGAGTCAGGGACTCATTTACAAAGGCTCCACATCAGAGAACAAGCAAAAATTACAATTAAAAGCTGGATACAGAAAGTTACAGTAATAACCGGCCGGTAAAATATAGGGATAGGAACATTTCAGGTGGGTGAACAAGAGGAATAAAAGTTGTAATAACATCAAAGGAAAGAACTAGCAGACAATAAATAAAACTTTGGATACTCGTAAACAATGGTCAAGAGATAAGGTAGAGCAACTGATGGGAAGACCAGGACAAATTAAACTCGAGTTAGTACAGGCAGTAAAGAAGGACTAAAAAAACAAAAAAAACTTTCAGATTACAGTCTAAGAGGACGTAGTCATTAACATTGTATTCATTATACTACCATTGATGGGTGGCAAAGCTCAAATCTGGAAAAATGGGTACAAGGGTATCCTGCCATCGCAGGGGGCTATGTTTTTTCACCTCTTGCATTACAGTGTCCCTTTCTTTAACAAATCCCATAACCACCAAGATTGTACAAGCCTGGGTACTTGCTGCTGTAGAGTGGATTCGGCCTCCTTGAGGTGTCACACTGTAGGCCCACTGGATCATAATCGAGGATTCCATCTGTAGTATGTCTTGTAGCCACTGTTCCAGAAACCGACGAATATCCTCCCCTTCCACTGCCTTAGGTAATCCTAGGATACGGATGTGGGATGCCCACACCCCATTGTCCAGATATTCCAATCGCCGTTTTAACAAGGTATTTTCCTTCACAAGACCCACTGTCACCACCAATGATTTATCTGCTGACTGGGACACCTCTTTGGCTTCGTCAACCCACCGCCTGTATTTTAGTGTCTACCACCAACATTTTCATGGCAAAGTCATCCATTTTTTATCTACAGCCTGGATGGTTTTCAGCAGTGCAGCATTAGATGGTTTATTCGGTTCCATAACTGGCAGGCCTCCATCTTTGCTCGGGCCCGTTCTTGTCTCCATCTGTTTGTTGCCGTCGCCTCCTGCTGCAGTTTTCTGACAATCCATACCTTCTGCCTGGTGTATAAAGTTCTTTTCTTTGGTATGTGGCTGATCAGTAGGTTTAGCTTTCACCAAATCTAGCCTCCTTAGTTGAGTTTGATGATTTCCCACACCAAATTACCATGTTTGTAAGTCCGGGTTCACGGAGCTGCAAAAATCTGTTGCACACAACTAGGCTGCTGGCCACGTCCCCCACCACCACCAGATTCTGAAACTAAACAAGTGATTCTGCAGACTGCCACACATGGAACTGACTCTAACAGTCATCAGCTCAAAGCCACTATGGATGCCTTTGATACTGCCTCCCGCTCTGTTGCAGCGGGCATCTGTATCAGAATGCATTCCTGGCTACCTACTGCTGACTTTTCTCAGGATGTTCAACAACAGATAATTAATGTTACTTTCAAAGGTACTTAGCTGTTTGGACAGCAGGTAAAGAAGTCTCTTGAGGCACCTCAAAAAACAGAACAACCCCTTCCAGGACATTTTTGGTTAACCCTCTGAGGGGGAAAGGTCACGATTTCTTTTACAACCAGCAGTCCTTTCAAGGGAAAGGCAGGGGAGCCCAAAACAAATCTTAGTGTCCCCAACCTCAGAAGGAGGCACAGTCGAAGGCACAGACACCAAAAGTACTCAATGCCACCCTCTGAAGCTTGGGTCCTTCTCCTGCCTCACCTCTGCAGTCTGCTCCTTGGGGAGGGGAGACACCTGACCCAGTTTTACGATCAGTGGGAGTCCATTACAATGGGAAAGTGGGTCCTCAGGATCTTCCAGGAGGGATACTCCCTGAACTTGACAGAAATCCCTCCAGTCTATCCACCCAGAAGGCAACCTCTCTTATCAGCCCATATGTCAGAGCTTCTGGCAGAGGAGGTCACAGGCCTTCTGAGCAACAGGGCAGTGGAAATAGTGACAGAGTCAGAACAAAATGCAGGCTTCTACACCAACTACTTTCAGGTACCAAAGAAATCAGTGGCATGTGCCCCATGCACAGCCTCAGAAACCTGAACAAGTTCATGGATCATTAAAAATTCAAAATTATTTCTCTGGGGTCTCTGCTTCCCTTCCCTTCCTGAAACCTTAGGATTGGTTAGAGTCCCTAGATATGCAGGATGCATACCAGCACATTCTGGTGCTCCGAAGCCACCACAGATACCTTTGATTTTGTTGTGCTGAGACAGCATTACAAGTTCAGAGTCCTGCCTTTTGAGCTGTCCTCGGTGCCTCAGGTCTTTATAAAGTGCTCTGCAGTACTTGCAGTGTACCTGAGAAAATTAGGAATCCAAATTTACTCTTACTTGGATGATTGGATGATAGCCAGTCCATCTGGAGAGGAAACAGAACAAGCAGTGGCCATGGCCTCTCACTTCCTTACCTTCATGGGGTTCTGCTGAATCTAGAGAAGTCTCAGCTCCAACCTTCACAGCAGCTGCTGTTCATAGGAGCTTTGCAATATGACCCAGGACCGGGCCTTCCATCCAGAGAGCAGAATGCAGGCAATCCTGCAGATGGCACGCTACATAATGGAGCAAAAATCTGTTTAAGACCACTACATGCAACACATAGTATCATAGTGATAACAAAGCATTTATCAGTCTTGCGTCCATATTGCTTGCCAAACAAAAAACATTTTTTATCAGTATTCTCTAACTTTATTTTTGCTAGATCTGTCTGATAGCCTCCTCAGTGTTCACAGTGCCCCTGGTACAGTTGCACATGAGAACGATTCAGTGGAAGCTCAGTGCACAGTGGTCACAAGCATCACATCCTCAGACCTACCCCCATTCCAGTGACCAAGCCCCTTGTTCAGTCATTCACATGGTGGTCAGTGGAAGACAGCCTCCTCCAGGGCTGTTCTTTTTGCTAACCAGAGCCCCAGGAGACCACCATGGATGCTTCCCTGTTGGGGTGGGGGCCTATTGTCAGGGCCTCCAAATACAAGGTGTCTGGGACCCATCAGAGACTCACCTCCACATCAATGTGTTGGAGATGTGTGTGGCCTGTGAGCCCCAGTGGATCTTTTCAGCCACAAAACAGTCCTCCAGACAGACAAGTCTGTGATGTATTATGTCAACAAAAAAGGAGCCCCATGCTTATTCACTCTCTGCAGGAATCCAGTGAGAGTGTGGAAATGGTGCCTGGAGCAGAGAATCCTGCTCCAAGCCATTTATCTGCCAGAAGTCCAGAATACTCGGGCAGACAAGCTTAACAAAACAGAGGCCAATCCTCTCGAGTGTTCACTAGCTCCAGACATCATGAGATCACTGTTTGACGAGTGGGACACCCAAGATATGGACCTTTTTACAACTCAATGCCAAACTGTCAATTCTGCTCCAGAAATTCGGGATTTTTTTTTCTGTCAGGATGCATTCAGACCGCAATGGCAAAATAGTGGAGGCAGTATAGCGCAGTGGTCTAAGGCTCTGAGCTGCAAATCTGGTGACATCCAGCAGACCAGACCTGGGTTTGAATCCTACAGCTTCCACTTGCATACTGTGTGACCCTGAGCAAGTCACTTAACCTCCTTGTGCTCCCAGGTCACTCCTGTAAAAAAGCTTTCAGCTTAGTGTGCTATACCTGGTTAAACAACTAAATAAATAAAAACAAATTAAAAAAAAATCATTTCTGCATGCATTCTCTCCAGTCCCCCTAGTGCAGATGGTATTGCTCAAACTGGAGGCGCATGGGGTAAGATGATACTGATTGCCCCCTGCTGGCCTTGACAGATATGGTTTTCTCTGTTGAACAGACTATCAGTCAGCAAACCAAGGATTCGTCCACTCAGGATGGCCTTATTGACACCGGGTCACCTTGTCCATCCCAGCCTGCGCTCTTCACCTTTAGGCCTGGCTCCTGAAGAGATAGTGGTGAACAGGTGCAAGATATCTCAGAGAGTCTCTGCAATACTTCTGGTGGCTCATAAACCTTCTACTAGGAAGACTTACACAGCTAAATGGAAAAGGTTTTCCATCTGGTGCTCCAAAACCTGCATGAACCCCTTTAGGTGCTCACCTGACAAAGTTCTGAAGTACTTGCTGGACCTTTCTGATGCTGGCCTACAGTATTCCACAATTAATGTCCACTTGCGTGCTATTTCTACATACCAAGAGCCCATCAGTACCTTCCAACTGGCACAGCCGCCAATGTTCAAGAGGTTTCTTAAGGCAGTATAGCCTAGAGGTTAGAGTAAGGAGCTGTGAACAAGCTTGGTACATCCAGTAGACCAGACCTGGGTTTGATTCTCACAGCCTCCACTTGCATACTGTGTGACTGGGCAAGTCACTTAACCACCCAGTGCTCCCAGGTCACCCCTGAAAACAGGCACTTATGCCTACTGGGCCTTACCCAGTTACCAAAGACTAAAATAAAAAAAATAAACAAGGTCTCTCATTATCAAGCTGGTGGCTGCTTGGGATATCAAACTTGCGCTGGATATGCTCACCCACAAGCCTTTTCAGCCTTTTGAGACATGTGAGCTGAAGTTTTTAACTTGGAAACCAGCATTTCTAGTGGCCATCACTTCTGCTTTCAGAATGGCTGAAATCCATGCCTTGGTCACAAATCTTCCATATACCGGTTTCCACGAGGGCAATGTACATCTTCCAAGAACTAGTCTTCACCATTCATTACTGGTGGGTCTTAGTCCAGAGGCACTAGGACCCCACAGGAGCTCTACCTTTAAATGTTTTGGAGGAAGGGAACCGATGTTGGGGACGGCGCCACCCATGAGGCAGATGTACGACGTGGCGCTCGTGGACTGGCCAGTAACCAATGCTGGCCCCCTTTCCTCCTCAGTTTTGTTCTTCTTGCCAACAAGGAAGGTACTCCATGGGGGGGGCTTTGCCATTTTTCACTGTGTCACAGTTCTGTTTGTCACAGCAACTCAATGTTATACTGTTATTTGATGCCCTGTCACCGCTTCGCTCTCTATCTTTCTATCTAGTATGGCACCTGGTTCTATTTTTGCTTGTTTTATTATTTTCCATGAATAAGTTCGGTCATGTCTGATCAGTAGCCTAAAAAGCAGAAGAAGACTGGAAAGAGAATGGAGTCTCCACCCAATGCGTCGGTGCCCCTGTGGGAGAAATATGTTAGTTCGGAACTGCCATGACTGATGTTGGATCTGCCTGGGACTGCACCACAGCATGGATTGTTGCAATGCCTGCTTCTCCATGGACCTCCACACAGTCAAAATCCATGTGATGAGGTGGGGATGGGACATCCTCCCACCTTTGGAGACTGGTGTCGCACTCAGGATTCCAAAGTGAGGTCCCTTGGCTCTTCCCTTGAGCCCCTCCCCAGTACCAAACGTATTGAGGGAGATCAGGCCATTGCTAGTCCTCATCTCGCCAAGATGGGAGGCCTGGGAGAGGGGTCTGTGGGACAGTTGGCCCACCCCCAAGGTGCCAGTTGCACACACCCTCAGTCCAGTACCCCTCGGGGGTCCATATGCCCTTGGTGGCAGCGGCACAGGTATACGCTGGGCCTGCACTGGTGGATCCCTTAGGGTCGTGGTCCAGTGCCACTTTGGCTCCTTGCACTGAAGCCAGTGCCGGTAAGCATAGTGGTGCTGATTGCACAGCTGGGTCCCCTTCTGTTGCCATTCACGGCACTTTGAGAGGGGAAGGTCCCTGGAGCCACCCAGCAGTTGGAGATCTTCAGGATCTCATCCTTTGAACAGTCGGATGACCCGGAGGGTAAAGACCAGGATGATCCTGACTGACTTCCCAGTTCTGGTGAGAATAGAGACTTTTCTGGGCCTAGTCCTAGGCCTTCGGTGTTGGCAGGGTCATCTAAGGGTCTTTCTTCCCAGTGCTGGCAGCAGTGCTGCCTCCCTGTGTCCCACAGTGCCACTTGCGATCCCATGGGTGCTTCTGGTAATGATTCCAGTGCCAGAGGGAAGGGCAGCACCAGCAGGGGTGCGGGGTTGGAGTCAGATCCCTCTTCTGGTGCTGATTTTGGTTCCATTGCCGTTTGTAGTGCTGAGGGGGTACTGGTACCACTCACAGCACTGTGTCCCCCTTACTCCTTGTTTCTGATCCTAAGGATGCTGTTGGGACTAGTCCAAGGGACAGACAGAGACCTCTCTGGTGAGGTAGTGGTTAGGAGGTCCCACTCAGTGCTGTGCTCCATGACTAGAGTGGCTGTAGGCTTTGGTAGGAGTTGTAGTGCCAACTTGGGTCCTCTGACCCCCTCTGGAACCATCTGGGCCTGCAGTAGGTGGGGATAGGGGCTGCCGTGTGGGACCTGTACAGATCCAACCTCCCCACCTGGGGTTTTCCCCCGAAGGGCACCACCCAGATCACCCTTCTACGGTTGGGCGTACATGGGTGAGCGAGTTACACAGCCCCTCCCCTGGTGGCAGGTTGCCTGTATGCTCTCACATCCCTGGCAGAGGACCTGGTTTGGTCCTGCATTACCTGCCTCCTCCTCCTCCTCTGCCTGTCCCTCCTCCTCTCCTGGGTATTTCTGGCCCTACGGGGCTCCTCACCTGTGAACAGTTCAAGGCATTGGCAAGTGCCTTCCCTACCTACCTGAGGGCAATGGACCAGGCTATTTTTCAGCCTGAAATCCTGGCACTGCTACCCCTTAAGTCCAGCTACTCTTCTTCTCCGTCTTCCTCCTCTGAGGTAGAGGACACCTCGGTCTGCCTCTCCTCCGATGCTGATTACACTTGTTATCAGCAATTCCTTGTGGAGATGGTGGGGGAGTTGTGATTGTCCCATTTTTCAGGCCACAATCCTACATGTCTGATGCTGTCCTTCCTCGAGGAGTACAGTTCTGATTCGCAAGTCATACCTCCATGGCATCATCCATTTGTGGAGGGGTCACGGACATCTGGCTTCATCTCTTTGCTCCTCTCTGACCCAGAGAGACTGCCAGCGCAGGTACTGCATACTCCTGGGATCTCCAGGAGACATGCCTCACCACTCTTCTGGGGTCCAGCTCCTGGATACTCCCTCTGGGCATCACCACCCACAGCGCAACCATCCCCTACAGTCAGACTCAGCCAAGTTGGATGTTTGGGGTCACAGGGTTTTCTCAGCGGTTTGCACTATGTTGTGCTTTACAGTACACTAGGCACACCAGGTGTCCTATAGCAGGCACCTGTCGATGATGCTAGGTCAGCTCCTAGCATCCTTGCCAGATTGTGAGGCAACCAGACAGGCCATTTGCCTTTCTGCCCAGGGTCTGGAGCTGGTGAGACACCAAGCAAGGGTGTCCTGTGATGCCACTGAGGTAGCCTCAAGGCTGGTAAGAACTGCAGTCTGCATTAGGCAGACAGCATGGCTTCATCTATCATTATCACCATTGGCCCTGTGTAAGGTGATCACCTCATGCTTCCAGGGGGCCCATTTCTTCTCCTGCAGGGCCAGGTGTGAGCATGCAAGGCACCTTCCTGCTCCCAGGCCACGAAAAAATGTGTTCTTTATAGACCCTCCTTTTGGTCCTTGTTTATTTTAAGGGGAAGGCAATCTCTGTCTTTGAGTGGCTTCGCCCCTTTTTCTCTTAGCACCCCTTTTTCTCTTAGCACCCCTTGGTGCCACAAAAAAACATGTTGGTAACAGACCCCTTTTTGGTCCTTGTTTTTGCTCTCCATTTAAAAACAAAACATTTTTTTCCAGGTGAGAGTGACAGAGAAGAGTGATCTCCTTCCCAAAAAGGCTCTCATAGCACCCTGCCTCCCCACACCCCCCCTCACCCCATACTTACCTCCGGAGTCCGGCGCGACGATCTTCGGTGGACCAGGAACACATCTGCACTCTTCAAAGCCGACCTCGAACTGAGGAAATGCCGGTAAGCTGTATAATGGGATAGATAGGGTTTTTTCAACTTTGTTGCATATCTCAGGCATTTTTGGAATTTTGCACCAGATTTTCAACATGGGGTTTTGGGACCCCTCCTCATGAATTCTTGCACTGTCATGGCGTTATTTCGGAGCCCAAAGGGTGATTTCGCAGCACTGTGGAAATCACCTTTCCAGAATGATTAATGAAATGACACTGCCAGTGTTCATAAGGTGGGCTCTCAAAAAGCCTATTTTAAAAATTTGGTGGAAAAATTCCTAAAAATGACTGTTTTTGAGCATGCGTTGTGCAGTTCCTACGCACGCTCATAAGTTCGTAAATTTTCAATATTTTCACTCCAGATTTTCAACATTGCCATTTTACCACACCTTCTTATGAGCAGTACAGCTGTCATTTTTCACATCTCACCCAAAATGTGTTTCCGCCCATGTAGCGCACAATGGCGCAGTCGGTGTGCAAATCAATGTATCGGACACATTAAGAAAATCACAGTGACACAGTTCATGAGCAGAGGTCTTAAAATTGCTATGTTGAAAATTCAGTGAAAAAATCCCTAAAATGACTGTTTCTGAGCATGCGTTGCACAGTTCTCGCTTTTGCTGTTAAGTTTGCGAAATTTCAATATTTTCACTCCAGATTTTCAACATTGCCATTTTACCACACCTCCTTATGAGCAGTACAGCTGTCATTTTTCACATCTCACCCAAAACGTGCTTCCACCCATGTAGTGCACAATGGCGCAGTCAGTGTGCGAAATCAATGTACGGGACACATTAAGAAAATCACAGTGACACTGTTCATATGGAAGAGAGACTTAAGGAGCTTAATATGTATAGCCTCGAGGAAAGGAGGGAGAGGGGACATGATATAAACTTTCAAGTACCTCAGGGAATCAACAAAGTCCAAGAGGATAGCATCTTTCAAAAAAGAGGTGTGCAAGAACAAGGGGGCACAATTTGAAGATAGAAGGGACAGCTCAGAGGTAATTTAAGGAAGTATTTTTCACAGAGGGTTGTGGATGTGTGGAACGGCCTTCCAGAGGAGGTTGTGGAGTCAAAAACTGGTGGAATTCAAGCATGCATGGGACAGTCATAAGGCAATTCTAGGGGGTGGGGGTAGGAAGAAGTAGGCTGCTGGTTAACTAGGATCTGCAGCTTATCCATCAGGTAGGGAAATGGGCCAAGCGGTCCTTATCTGCTGTCAAATTCTATGTTTCTATGTTTCTATGTTTCATGAGCAGAGGTCTTAAAATGGCTATGTTGAAAATTTGGCGAAAAAATTCCTAAAAATGACTGTTTTACGAGCATGCGTTACAGAGTTCCTATGCACGCTCGTAAGTTCGCAAATTTTCAATATTTTCACTCCAGATTTTCAACATTGCCATTTTACCACATCTCTTTATGAGCAGTACAGTTGTCATTTTTCACATCTCGCCCACAACATGTTTCTGCCCATGTAGCGCACAATGGCGCAGTCGGTGTGCGCAATCAATGTATGGGACACATTAAGAAAGTCACAGTGACACTGGTCATGAGCAGAGGTGTTAAAATGGCTGTGTTGAAAATTTGGTGAAAAATTCCCAAAATGACTGTTTTAGGAGGCGCTTAGCGTTCGCGGTTCCCTACGCTCTGGCAAGTTTGAATTTGTAATATTTGCACCAGATTTTCAACAGTGCCATTTTACTGCACTTCTTATGAGCAGTACAGCTACCATTTTTCACATCTGGCCAAAATGTGTTTCCGTTACGCAGCACAATGGTACAGTCGATTGTGCGAAAACAATGTTTGGGACAGATTAAGAAAATCACAGTGATACTGGTCATGAGCAGAGGTCTTAAAATGGCTATGTTGAAATTTGGTGACAAAACTCCATAAAATGACTGTGTTACGGTGAGCATTGCGCGTTTCCACACACCCTCGTAAGTTCATGAATTTGTAATATTTTCAGTCAGATTTTCACCAGTGGCATTTTCCACACCTCCTTATGAACAGTACAGCTGTCATTTTCCACAACATGGCGAAATGTGTTTTCACACTTTCAGCACAGAAATGCGTGGTCGCTGTGGGAAATCATTGTTCGGGACAGATAAAGAAAATCACACTGACACTGTTCATGATCGGAGGTCCCAAAATGCCTGTGTTAACAATCTGCTGTAAAAATCCCCAAACTAGTTACATTACGGGTGTGCGTTGCACAGTTTCTATGCATGCTAATGACTTCACCAGTTTTTAAGATTTTCACAGCAGATTTTCAACATAGCCATTTTACACCTCCCATGAACAGTACCGCTGTCATTTTTCACATCCTGTTTGGAATGTGTTTTTGCACCTGTGGTGCCAAATGCCATAGTCGCTGTGCAAAAGCAGTTTTCGGCTAACAAACTGATATTGCCACTGTTCATGAGGTGAGAGTCACAAAAAAAAACATGTTGAAAATTTGGAGTGAAAATACCAATGAATGCCTGAGGCGTTAAGGTTTCCGATCATAACACCCCACCCTGTAGAGAATGACAGGCATTAGGGGTGTGACTTGGGATTCTTGCCTGTCATGCTCATACCATTCCAGCCCCACCCACATCCTGCAGCCAGTGACAGGCATCAAGGTGTGCCTCAGACTCTTCGGGCCCAAACTTCACCCCATTCTCTTATACCGCACCCATCTCACCGTATTTTCTGATGGAATGGGGTGCGCATAAGGGCCAAAGACCCCAAGGCACACCGTGACACTTGTCAGTGTCTACAGGGTAGGGTGTGGTGAAATGGCGTGGTCGTTATGCCTGACGACCCAAAGGCACACCCCAATGCCTGTCACTCTCTGCAGGGTGGTGGTGGGGTTGGCTTCAGTTCAGTACTTCAATGCCATTCCTATTATGCAGCTCTGTAACTTCTACACTACCAATGCCAATGCCAGCAAGCAAACATTTGGCATTGACAAATGCTTGTTACTTGTGGCCTGCTGCACCTCTCTTTTTCTTAAATTCCCTGTTTTGAGGTTTTTCTCCACAGACACAGAGTTCAAAGGAAGGGAATCATTCTTTCACGATCGAGGAGGACTGACTGGGTCACAAGCTAACTGAGTCAGGGTGCTAACTGAGCAGGACAGGCCACATCCGCCCGAGCCGCCAGGCGCCTGCATACATGAACTGTGATTATTGTTCTTGCACTATCTATAGTAATAGAACATGTCCTAAAGTTACAAGAAGACTAGGCACATCAATATTAAACATGCAGGCTGAGTACTTTATCACCACAAGGGCATCAGATAATTATCTAGACTAGTGACACCATTATCTGCTGTGCTAGCTCTTCAAGGCATGTTTTTTTTAAAGACTTACAAAGATATGCCCACTTTATGTTTGTACTCAAAGGATAATCAACAAAGCCAGATCAACCAGTAGCCTTAGAGTGGAAATTAAAAACAAGAAATGCATGAAGCGATGCCACTCAAAAATTAAATTTACTCTACCTAAGGAGTCTTCGGCTCACGGATTAGCGGCCCTTCCCAGCAAAGGCTCCCTATGGACCAAGTATCACATGGTGGGCACATTAGGCACATGTTGAGCACAGAAGGTCTACCAAAAGGTCCCCTCTCCCCTGCCAAGAAATTAACCACTAAACATAAAGAGCCAAACAGACAGCATTTTAACTGTTCGCCCCACTGTAAAGGAAACAAGGCTGACGTGCACCTTGACAGATTGTAATTTACAGTATTTATTTATGTACATATTTATTTATTATAGTTGGCCAAGAAAGACACAGTGAGCTTTGACAGCTTATTTCCAGGTGTGTTTCTGGTGGTGGGTTACATGGGACCCATTTTGTCAATTTGGACCAGGAAAGGTACACAGAGCTGTGTCTGCTCATTTCCAGCTGCATCCTGTGAGTAGATTACAGGAACCCGTTTTATTACGGGGGAATGTTGGCCAGCACACTGGGAAAATCCCTATCTCTTATGATAAGTGCCATGGGATCTTTAACTTCCACCTGGACAGCCACCAGAGATGGGCAACAAGGATGCTGGTTTAATTTCTTATCCGAAAGTAGTACTGCTTTACAGTGTCAGTACTGGTCATTACCCCATGTTCCTGGTGTGGGACTAGACCCCACAACCTTCCAATCTTCTGGCCCCAGAGGCACGCAAGTTACCTACTAATCCAGTGACACTGTAGATCACATCCACTGCCCAACCCTTATGATGTTATCATAACAAACTGACTGCAATGTAGTCATTTTGTTGTCAAAGAGCTGATTGCTGTCATGTTGTTGGGAAAGAAAAATGTGCAACTCTGGCTCAGCATGTCCATACATTGGAAAATGTGATTTTTATGTTTGCTTGCACGCATGTGCAAGAAACATAGTGCCACCATACGAGAATTCGAAGGTGTGCCTCCTCCACTTCCAATGCCCTGCTGCTTTTTGCAGATGCGGCCACACCCCGCCAATGAATGTCGGAGCTGTCTATGACAGCCCTTTAGATGCAGTGGCGTACAGTTGAAGACAAAAAACCGCTGCAATCAGTGGTGGTAACGTATAGGCAATTTGCATACTGCTGCTTCGGCAGTATGCAAAGTGCCTACACGTCAGCACTGCACTGAATCAGCTGTCATAGACAGCTCTGTTCCATAACAATTAGCACGCTGGGAGCCCACCCCAGCGTGCTCATGTGCTCCCCCTTCCCACACACACACTGTATGGCTGACAGAGGTGCCCAATCCCCTGTCGGCTCTGCTCCCCCCTAACAGAGTTCCAGGTGCCACACTGGGAGCCCACCCCAGCGTGGCAACAGTTCTGTAAGGCCGATGAGGGTGCCCAATCCCTGTCTGCTCCACTGTACCCCCCAATAGACTTCCAGGTGCCACACTGGGAGCCCACCCCAGAGTGGCAACAGTCCATATGGCCAACGGGGTGCCCAATCCCCCGTCGGCTCCACTTCCCCCCCAAACAGCCTTCCAGTGTGGCAAAAGTCCTGTGTCGTCTTTAAAACAAAACATGCCCTTTAAGAAAAAACGGTCCCTCGCTGACTGTCTTGACCTACCACCCACGCCCACTATCTGCACACCCTGCCTCCCCATACCTCCACCTCACCCCATACTTCCCTCCGGAGGCCAGTGAGATAATCTTCAGTGGACCAGGAACATGTCTGCACTCTAAAGCCAACCGCGAACTGAGGAAATGCCGGTAAGCTATATAATGGAATAAATAGGGGTTTTTCAACTTTGATGCATATCTCAGGCATTTTCTGGAATTCTGGCACCAGATTTTCAACATGGGGTTTTTGGGAGCCCTCCTCATGAATTCTGGCACTGTCATGGCGTTAATTAGCCCAGAAAGGTGATTTCGCGGTCACTGTGTGGAACCACCTTTCAGGACTGATTTACAAAATGACAGTGTCACAGTTCATGAGGTAGGCCCCCAAAACCCTATGTTTAAAATTTGGTGAAAAAATTCCTAAAAATGACTGATTCACGAGCATGCGTTGCGCAGTTCCTACGTACGCTCTTAAGTTCACAAATTTTCAATATTTTCACTCCAGATTTTCAACATTGCCATTTTACCACACCTCCTTATGAGCAGTATAGCTGTTATTTTTCACATCTTGCCCAAAATGTGTTTCCACGCATGTAGCGCACAATGACGCAGTCGGTGTGTGAAATCAATGTTCAGGACAGATTAAGAAAATCACAGTGACACTGTTCATGAGCAGAGGCAGAGGTCTTAAAATGGCTATGTTAAAAATTTGGTGACAAAAGTCCATAAAATTACTGTGTTACGAGCGAGCATTGCGCAATTTCCACGCCCCCTCGTAAGTTCATGAATTTGTAATATTTTCAGTTCAAATTTTCACCACTGGCATTTTTCCACACTTCCCTATGAACAGTACAGCTGTCATTTTTCACACCATGGCCGAAATGTGTTTTCACACTTCCAGCGCAGAAATGCGTGGTCACTGTGGGAAATCACTGTTCGGGACAGATTAAGAAAATCACAGTGACGCTGTTCATGAGTGGAGGTCCCAAAATGCCTGTGTTGACAATCTGCTGTAAAAAATCCCCAAACTAATTACATTACGGGTGTGCATTGCCCAGTTTCTAAGCACGCTCGTGACTACACCAGTTTTTTTAATATTTTCACTGCAGATTTTCAACATTGCCATTTTTTACACCTCCCCATGAACAGTACAGCTGTCATTTTTCACATCCTGTTCAAAATGTGTTTTCGCACCTGTGGTGCCAAATGGCATAGTCACTGTGCAAAATCCTTTAGGCTAACAAACTGATATTGCCACTGTTCATAAGGTGGGGGTCACAAAAAAAACATGTTGAAAATTTGGAGTGAAAATACCAATGAATGCCTAAGCCATTAGGGTTTCCGACCATAATGCCCCACCCTGTAGAGACTGACAGGCATCAGGGGTGTGACTTAGGATTGTCGCCTGTAATGCTCATACCATTCCACCCCCACCCCCACCCTGCAGCCAGTGAGAGGCATCAAGGTGTGCCTTGGACTCTTCGGCCCCAAAGTTCACCCCATTCTCCTATACTGCACCCATCTCACCGTATTTCCTAATGGAATGGGGTGAATATAAGGGCCAAAGACCCCAAGGCACATCGTGACACTTGTCGGTGTCTGCAGGGTAGGGTGTGGTGAAATGGCATGGCCGTTATGCCTGACGACCCAAAGGCACACCCCAATGCCTGTCAGTATCTGCAGGGTGGTGGTGGGGATGGCTTCAATTCAATACTTCACTGCCATTCCTATTATGCAGCTCTGTAACTCCTACTCTACCAATGCCAATGCCAGCAAGCAAACATTTGGCATTGACAAATGCTTGTTAAATACGCCTTTCGAGCAAGCTGTATGCCAAGGTGTTACACAACAAAGAAGAGGAAGGGGAGACACTGCTGTTGCCATTTTCAGGGGATAGGGAACTCTGAAGGGTACAGTGCTAGATTAGAGAGAGTGAGAGATTAAAAGGAGTTTGAACAGCAGGAAGGTAAAGTAACTTGCTCAATGTCAAAGTGAGCAAGTAGCAGGATTTAAACCTGAGCTTCTGCTTGTTCACCCCCTGCACTGGGCCTTACCTTGTACTTGAAACTTTGTTATGACTATGTAAACATACCATTGTAGGTTGTACCTCTGTAATATGTTAGCTTGTCATTAGAAGTTTTGCCTTAACACTGCACCATTGTAAATGAGCTCCGCTCAGTGGTTTTACCATGAATAAAACCACTGAAACCAGGTCTTCAGATGCCCTGTTATGCACTCCACTACTAGGCTAAATTGCTTCATGCAGTACATAGTGGATATTCTATAGGGCATCCAGGAATAAGCTGTCAACACTGCAACCCTCGCAATAAGTGATGAAGCAAAGCAGAGCCAGATGTTTTAGTGCAGTAGTAATGACAATATGCCAGAATGAATAAAAAGCTTATTGCTGCATGCCCTATGAAATGCCCCATTTATACAAGACTGCAGCTCAAATTATTATAGCAGGAGAACCAACATGATTGATAGCTACAGGGAAAATAATATAGTATGAGGGGAGGATAGCATGTTATTTAACCTGAGATGAATATCAGGGCAGAATAACTCATTTTATTTGGCTATGATATTCATTCCTCTCATGATATACATTTTATACATAGTATCATGAAAACTATTAACAGTTTACACTTAAATACAAACAATAAAGTTGTGGTACCCCTAGATGCAACACCAGGAAGACAAACTGTTGACATATTTTTGATGGCCACTGAGCCAACAGCACAGAAAAGTTGGAGCCCACAATGGTTCACCATAATTTCTCCCCAATGTGTTTGGACCCCCCCCCCGGCTTCAATCACCCTCCTTGTCTCCCATCGCTTCCTTATCCTATCTATCTGCTGACTGTCTATATTTCCTCTGTCTGCCTTATATGTCAGTTAGCCTATTTGCACTTTTAATGCTGATGCTAAATAATATAAGACCCTACTATTTTATGGCTCTACAGTGCCTATGTGTATGACAATGCCTCTCGCCACCATACTGTTTTGCCTGTTGTTCAAGTTGCTGCCTATACAATTTGAGGTGATAGTTTTTTGTATTGGGTACTGGTACACCTTAATGATCTCAGCCTCTTCTGTTCCCCCTCCTCCCCCCTCTGCACCGACTAAGCCCAGACCTATTACCCGGCAATCAGGTCCATGAGCCCAGGCTTCTTCCGCACTCATGGCTGCTAAAGCCGCCTTTTGCCGTACTTCACCTCGGACTCCGCTTCCTGCACTCGCTCTCGCCGGTGAACGGTTCCATGAGCCCAGACGCAGATCCTAGCATCTGCCGCACTTGCCGTAAAATTCCCTCTCGCACCCTGCCCGAATTCCTCGGCTCCTATAACTGAATTAAGAATCAGTGGCCAGGACTTCATCCTTGTTGCCGTTTCCAGCCCCCTAACTTTGTGGGTATCCCCCTGGCTTAACCTGTTAAAGCCAGCTTGACTCTGTTTTGGTCCCCCTCCTACAATGTCCTCACTATACCAAGCTATGTGTCTCTCCTGTTGCCCTGTGATGGAACTGTTCAGTAGTTACTATCCGGCTTCCTAAGCCGCCTGTCCACCGAACCCCCCCCCCATCTCCGACTTATTCACTGGTACCTGACCCAGAAACAAAACTGTGAGACTGGGTACTCTTCGCACATTCGGCCGCTAAAACTGTTTTTCCATCCATGACCCTGCATCCTGAACACCCTCTTGCTGGCTAACAGTTCCACAAGTCCGGTCAAGACCTCTGCCTTCTTCTGCAAAAGCCGTAATCTCTCGTTGTCGCCTAACTGTAGCTCAACTCCCACAGTAGCTCAACTCCCATGCCTGGTCTCAGAACCAGTGGCCCAGACACTTTTCTCACTATCATCCGCTGATGCCGCAAGCTTTTGCCGTCTTTCACCCCATCCCCCGCCACCCGAATCACTCCAAGCCGGCAATTGATTCCATGAGCCCGGTTGCAGGCTCTAGCCTTCTGCCGCAAACGCCGTAATTTCTTGTCCCACCCGACTGGAGCCTGCTCCCTCGCCTGGCTTTAGAACCAGCAGCCCAGACACTTTTCTTGCTCTCAGTCGCTGATGCCCGCAGGTTACAACCCTTGCCCCCACCTGCACTGCTAGCTGGTAAGTCAACCTCTGACTCCGGTCTCTAGCCCCGCCACCTCCCACTGAACTTAGCTATGCACTTACCCTACCTATCCTTGACCCCCTCCTTTATCATGTCCCCCCCTTCTTTCTTTCCTCTCTCCTCTACTCTGAAGTCTATCCCAGCACCAGTACCCGCTGTTCTCTCCTGTTTATTTGTAAACAATGTCTGATTACTTCAATGCACCTTATCATGTAACTGCCTTATTGTCTTTGCACTGTACTATGTATTGTACCTGTACCTCCTGGTCATGCCTGAAAATAGTCACTTGCTGGCTAGTGCACCTACCCAGTTAACAAAAACTAAATAAAAATAATTCAGGTGCCTTGGGGAGTAGGGGGTCCCTTTGCTGTCAGCTTGAGTGCATGTGTCCCCTGTCAGGGGTGTCTGTGCCAACAGATAAACTGCTTGAGAGTGCATGGGGTCCTTGTGCCAGCAATAAAACTGTTCAGTTGTAGGGGGTCTCTGTCCTGTCTCTTGAAATGCAAGAAGCAAGGGTCACTGTGCCTTCAAGGTGCCTGATGGCAGGGAATACCAGTGCTGTCAAAGTGTTAAGGAGCAGGCAGTCGTCCTACCATCAAAGTGCGAAGAAACAGGCAGTCATCATGCCATCAGTCAAAGTGCCTGAGAGCAGGCAGTCCTTGTGTCGTCAAATCAAGGATCAAGCAGTCCTAGTGACAACTGTCAAAGTACGAAGGAACATGCAGTCATCATGCCATCAGTCAACATGCCTGGGAGAAGTCAGTCCTTGTACCATCAAAGTGACAAGGATCAGGCAGCCCTTTGTACCTTCAGATAAAGTGCCTGGGAGCAGGCAGTCCAGTATCCTGTAATATGGGCGCCTCAAATTGAGCGACTCAAAATAGCAACTCAATTTGAGCACCTGTAATTTGAGCAACTGTACATTGTGAGCAACAGCATGACAGTAGCAATCATGGTTGTCAATGAGCGGCTCGGAGTTAGTTCTAATTAAATAGGTGGGTGCGAGGGGCACAGCCCTCCCCCCGCATATCATGAAATGTAGTGTGTGGCGTCATTACGAATATTTCCATGCACCAGCATATAACTTTCATTTCCAGTTATACTGTGGTAGTTCTGGACTTGGTGTTTGCCTCTGTTGACTGCAGTGGATCGTATTTTTTTTTGTACTGGGGTCACTATTATGTACCTTGATCTTGTTTGTATGTGCAGTTATTGTGGTCACCGTAATTGATTCGCCTTTTTGTGTTTCACCGTTATTATCTCGCCCTTATCACATAGAACTGGCAGTCCTTGTGCCATCAGTCAAACTGCCCACAAGTAGGCAGTCCTTGAGTCTACAGGTGGGCAGGACAGGTCAGACTTTAGCCTAGTGCCTGATTCGGCTCACCATGCCATATAAGAGTAACTTGAGAGCCAAGGTTGAGACAGTTATGATCAAAGCAAATATTTCTGTCAGCCTGAGCAGTCAGTGAATTGGTGGGAAGGGTCCTCTTATGCAACTCACGAAGGACAATGTCAGGATCATACAGGACAGACTGCAGCAGCGCTGGCTCAGCTTGTGCTGTGGCTCAAAAAGTAGCCAAACCCTTGGCTCGGCTCTGGGGAAAAATTTCTGCCTTGACCGGTTGTACTTGTGCCATCTATATCCCAGGAGCAGGCAGTCCTTGTGTCAGTCAAAGTACCCTGGAGCAGGTGATCCTGGTGCCACCAAACCCAGGATCATGCAGTCCTTGTGCCATCAGTCACCAAAGTGCTCAGGGCCATGCAGTCCTCCTACCATCAAAGTGCCTGGGAACAGGCAGTCCTTGTACCACCTGATGGCGTGCCTAGAAAGCCCAGTGCCATGACATAAGGAGCCCATAAGAAGGCTGTCTTAGCACCATCAGTTACAGCACCCAGGACCAGGGAGTCCTTGTACTTTCAGTTAATGTGCTAAGAAGCAGGCAGGTCCTGTACCATGAAGTATGAAGCCCAAAAAGCTAAGGATAGGGCAATATCAGTGATGCCAAAAGCATAGTTAATTAAAAAAAATAATGCTCAGGAGAAAGGGGGTCCTGGTGTCAGCCATCAGCTTCAAATGCCTGGAGAAGAGGGCTCCACTGCTACTAAAGTGCCCCAGCGGTAGATGGTCTTTCCTTGTGCTATGCGGTAAGGAGCCCAGGAGCAGGAGCAGGAGCATGCCATCACAGTCCTCCTAAGCTGCATAAAGCATAGGCTTCACTAGCTCTGGTTTGGCTACAATTTCATAATGGTGAAAAACACATTTAACTATACAGGAGTAGGTCAGAGAGGCTGACTGCCACAACCAAACTGTGGGATAACCACTAAATTGTAAATCACCTTACAGATTCTATCACTTCCCATGACCTGGCCATCAAAGAAACAGAACCCTCTGGATATGGTACAGAAGTAAATAAAAGAAGGGTGTAGATATTTTGTTTGCACAGAAAATGAGGAGTTGCCATTGTGAAAAAGAAAGAAAAAGAGAGGTCGTAGTCCCACCAGATGGGAGCTCAGTCAGCACTTTAGACTTAAGTTACAGTTAGACCTGTTAACCAAAACCTCGTTTTTGTGAACCAAAACCTGTTTTTTTTTTTCAGTCGGGCATGTACCAGCAAAACAAAGAAATGTAATGGAACAACGAGGGCTGAGCAACTGTTTACCCCCACCTGCAGTCAGACTGAGTTGAGTTAGAAGTTAGAAATGGGTCTCGTCCAGCCCGCTGGCACAGCAGAAAGATTCATCACTGTGATGCCAGCAACCCGGGTTTGGGAATGGACTCAGGCATCAGAGGGCCGGCCGGGGAGAGAGAGAATGCTAGAGCGTCTGGCAACTGCTCGCTGTCTCTCAGGGGGATGGTGGGGTAGAGGACTGATGCCTACTGACCCCTGGCAGAGGCCAGGGGAACAGCAGTGCATCTGGGTCCCTCTTCCTAGGGGAGCATGACAGACATTGGCATCTGTCTTGATATCCTGCACATCACGTTCCTGAGGGAGAAAAACCAGAGGAAAACGGCGCACTGGCCGGTCGGGTGAAGGCCTCCTGGACCCTCGTCACCAGAGTTCCTGGACCACAAATAGCTGCCCCAACAGCACCCAGGACCACTGGAAAGCCAGTAAGGCTCCTTCCCTTTGCAGGAAGGGGACCCGCCTGATGAAGGGATACATCGGGGTACCCTGGGTGGCTACAATACGGGGTGGTAGGTGGTTGGGAGTAGCCCGGGACAAGAATAGGTCCTTGAAGAGGCCCAAAGGAGTGATCAGCTAGTGTGTGTGGAGGGAGCGTGAATAAATTTAAAAAAAAAAGAAAGAAATGGGTCTTTTACCAGCTGTCCCTGGAGAAGGCATGGACTAGGCGGATCCTGGGTACCATGGGTGATCTCACGGTGTAGGTGCCTCTATTCACCCCATCTGCAGGTCACTGAGCTCTCTCCATCCCTTTGAGGAGACCAAAGTGAGAGAACCATGAGAGGCAAATCGGATTCCGGACAGTACAACAATGCAGCTGGCTCACAGGAGCAAGAAAGTTGGCTCCTTGGGCTGTGAACTAGTTCACCCTATACTGTGACTGCCTACTGCTGCCCACCAGCCCTGCCGATGGATCATGAGCTGCTCGCTCAGCCGCTTCTCAACTGCTCGACAGTCAGCCGTCCCAACCCAGACCCTCCTAGTGATTCAGTAGTGACTGATTCTCTGCCGGTGCTGCTCTTGGCTGCTTGTGGACTTTGCAGTGGTGTGTGAGCAAGACTGTCTGTTTGTAAGCTGCCAGGCTGATTGACTGCCAAAAATGGTGCCTGACACCAATAATGACAAGGCACCACGGCAGTGAGCAGGCAGCAAAGCCTCATGATGACGATTACATCATGTAACTGACATGATGTGCTGTGCAGTAGTTGGCTGGTTGGGGCTGGGGAGGAGGAAAGACCAATGCTGCATGACAACTCAGCTCCAGCTTGTAAGAGCTAGCGCTAGCATCCATCATCAGACCATTACCTCGTTTTTTTATCTTTGGAGGGATGGGGTTCTGAGCACATGACCCAGACCCAGCGGTGACAGACCTACTCCCCCCTAAGAAAAAAATTGCTGTGACTGAGACGGGGCAGGGAGGAAGCTAATTTGCCTTGATTGTCTGGTGTTCCCTCTTGGAGGGGGTCCTTCCTGATGTCTTGAAGGAGGCATTAATGAGACCCCTTCTGAAAAAACATCGTTGGACCCTGACATCAAGGCAAATTACCGTCCTATCTCCAATCTCCCATTTTTGGGTAAGACTGTTGAGAAGGTGGTGGCGCTTGAGCTTGAGGAGCATTTCATGGCTCATGATTTATATGAGCCACTCCAGTCTGGGTTTCATGCAAGGAATAGCACTGAAACTGCACTAGTTCAGGTGCATAATGACCTCCTTAGGGCTAGAGATCGAGGGGAAGGGACAATTCTTGTTCTCCTCTATCTCTCTTCAGCATTTGACACGGTGGACCATCGAGTGTTACTTGACCGCCTAAGGGAATTCTGTGGACTTGCCGGCACCGTTATCTGCTGGTTTGAGTCTTTTTTATCTAACAGGAAGCAGAGGGTAGTGATGGGGAATTTCTCCTCCTCCCCTGTCAACCTGTTGTGCGAAGTTCCCCAGGGTTCGGTGTTGTCACCAATGTTGTTTGCTGTGTACATGTTACCCCTGGGAGAGATCATTAGGAAGTACAGTCTGGGTTTTCACTGCTATGCTGATGATACCCAACTGTACCTCTCCTTGGCCCCTGGAACATCTTGCACAGTAGAAGTGCTTAACAGCTGTCTAGCTGAAATCAGTGGCTGGATGGCCTCCAGCTGGTTGCGACTGAAACCCAGTAAGGCGGAGGTACTGGTGGTGGAGTCGAACAGAGGGCGTGATAGGTTGGCCTCTGGTGTCAAGACAGGACTTTGTCTTGGCTCTGTACCATTGAAGGCCTCCTCTAGGGTGCGTGATCTTGGTGTTATTCTTGACAGAGGTTTGACACTTGAGTTTCAGGTGGCTTCCGTTGTCCGTACCGGCTTTTATCATCTGAGGAATATCGCCAGGATAAAGCCCCTAGTTCCGCCACTGGACCTCCCCACTTAGGTGCATGTCTTTGTGACGTCCAGGCTTGACTACTATAATGCACTCTGTCTCGGGGTCTCTGGGGGTACCCTGCGCCGACTGCAGCTGGTGCAGAACGCAGAGCAAGGCTGTTGACAGGACAGTCTAAATATTGTCATATTACCCCGGTGCTGCGTCAACTGCACTGGCTGCTGGTTAGGTGGAGGATCCTCTTTAAGGTGGGTTTGCTCACCTTTAAGGCCCTACACGGCCTGGGCCCTGGCCACCTGAAGGACCTTCTTGCACCTGCTGTCTCAGTCCGCTCCCTCTGCTCCTCCTCTAGGGGCCTCCATAAAGATTCCCAGGACAAGGTTAAGAACTGCTGGTGACAGAGCATTTAGTGTTGCCGCCCCCGTGCTGTGGAATTCGCTTCCTCTAGCTGTTAGGGAGGCCCCATCTGTTGAGGTTTTTAAGGCCCGCCTCAAGGCCTTTTTGTACAATCAGGCCTTCCCAAACTATGTTTTATAGTTCCTTACCTGTCTTTTTAATAAAGATTTATCTGATGTTAATTTAGTCTTAGAGACTTTAAATGCTGCTGAAGTTGAGGGTAGTTAATTATATAGCAAATTTTGTTTTAACTTGTTCAGATTGATGTATTTAATTGATTATTATTGTGATGTGTTGCATTTATTGAGTAATGTATGGCGCCCAGAGCCTCCGGGATGGGCGTCTTTTTAAATAAAATGTGCCTTGCCTTGCCTGCCTAATTAAAACAAATGTAATCAAAACTCACAGAGCCAGCATCATAGGCCATATTGCTGACAAGTCAGGATGCAGTTAGCATCCCAAGCACCCCTGGCAGTCCGCCCCTGTTTAGGATCCCTATCCTGCTCTTGTACTAGTGAGGGCCCCTGTTCTCGGTCATTGCCTTGGGAGTACTTCTCTCTCTAGTTTCCTATTTGTCTTCAAAAACTGAGGCTCTTTAGCTTGTTGAGCCCTGGTTTACCCTCAAGCCTTCAAAATCAGAGGCTTGCCTCCCCCATACTACATATTGTTCTTAAGGGACTCATAATCCTTAGTTCTCATGGTCCCTCTTCCCCAGAAGGACAACTAAGATCGCCTATGTTTCCCCAGGGCTCGTAGTCTATTCTATTTAATAATCAGACTGAGTGGTGTGTCTTACAGAATAAGAAGGTTATCTCATGATGGTTTGGGTGAGAGGACTGCGAAGCAAAGCTGAGCGTTTCTGTCAGCCCAAAACAGCCCGAAATAACCTTCTTATCCTGTAGAGACACCACTCAGTCTACATATTAATATATTATGAAGCAGTCGAACTGCCCCCAGCCCAAAACAGCACAATATTTACTAAGAATGTTTGCTTTATTTTTGCCATTTTTGCTGTTCTCCTCCGCTCTTTCATGTTACAGTGGTACATTCCAAGAGTGGTAACTGACGGTGCTTAAACAGCATGTAATGGTGGCAGCTTCACCATAAAGGCTGACTTTGCATTAAAGTTCTTCTAATTGAAAGCTTTTTCCACTATGTTTTATGATAGTGCACTCGGAAAAGCTGTAATTTTTGCCACTGCACTTCCGACTCTGCAGTTTGAAAAAGAGCATCGCTTGCTTGTATGATGGCAGTGGGGAGGAACCATCGTTAAAACATTTTTTTTTTTACCTTTTGCCAAGATGGATGAGGTTTGATATTTCAATTAATGGAGCAGAGCTTTTACTGCAGGTAAAAATAAATGAAGCTCCAAGGCAGACTACATAATGTTTTCATCTGGGGTAAATGAACTGCTTTGGCATTTCATTCCACTTCCCGATCATTTGTGTGTCTGAAGGACTACATGTTTAAAATACTGTGGCGGCAGTTCGCCGGGAACTTCTGTGCTTTAACACACACATTTTTTGACCCAGGATTCCTCTCAAAGCTGATTCCGCCTCGGCGATTCTGACAGGAGCGCTGTGATACATGAGAATCACTGCAGCGGGAATCGGCTGTGGAGGAGCATGAGGCAGCAATGTACGCTGAATAAGAGGTACAGTAATGCTGTCATCTGATTGGTGGAGGCAGTTCGACTGCTTTATGATCCATTTCTCAGCTCAGAGAGGTACTCCTTTCCCTACAATCCCTGTCTTGACTGGTCCACATCTCCAAAACCTGCCTCCCTGTTGACAGCCAGCAACTCAAAGGGTATCAGACATGCCCTACTTAAGGCTGAGAATAAGCTAGCTCCTCTGACACACTCCCTTGTTGTCTGAGAATTCAGGGTTCCCTCCTCTCTCTCTCTCTCTCTCTCTCTCTTTCTCTCTCCCCCTTTCTCTCTCTCTCTCTCTCTTCTCCCTGTCTCTCTCTATGATGCCCAGTTGTACTGGTCATCCTTGGCCACTTCTAAGTCCCTCCACCCAAACTTTCTCTTCTTCTGCTCTGGTCAGTTTTTATTCATGTGTATATTTTATATCCTATATCCTTTTCCCTATCCCATGGGCTCCCTTGCTCCAACCCTTTTGTCGTCTTATGCTTTCTTCCTCTCCTAGGTGAACAGAACTGAGGAGGAAAGTGGTCCAGCATCAGTTACTGGACAGTCCACGATTGCCACATCATACGGCTGTCCCATGGGTGGCGTCATCCTTGACATTGGCTCCCTTCCACCAAAACTCTTAAAGGCATATGCTCCTGTGGAGTCCTAGTGCCTCCAGTCTAAGACCCACAAATGGTGAAGATATTCTGGAAGATCAAGTATTAGGGTGAGTACGTAGTTTTCATTTCTTTGCATGCACCCTAAGTTCCTACCAAAAGTGTTGTTGAAGTTCTGTATGACTCGGTCACTAGTGCTGTCTACTTACTTTGCCAACCTACAGAGTGAAGGAGAGTGTACTCTCCATTCTCTGGATATGAAGAGAACCAATAGATTTTACCAGGACAGAACCAAGGACTTCAGGCAATCCAAAGAGCTGTTTGTCTCCTTTGATGCTAATCAAAACGGACAGCCTGTTACAATCAAGTACATTTCTGCCTGGATTGGGAGCTGCCTATGCCACTGTTATGCCATGGCTCAGGTTAATCTTGGTGGCTTGGTACATGCCCACTCCACTAGAGCAGTTGCCATGTGCCTCACAGAAATTCACTCTGAACCTATCAGTGACATCTGCAGAGCTGCAACTTGGAGCACAGTGCACTCTTTCGTTAAGCACTACATCTTAGATGTCCATGTTGGGCAGCATGCCACCTTAGGGAGGACAATGACAAATCATCTTCTGTTCTGAGTGAGCCCTTGGCTTCTGACACCCTAGTCTAAAGGGATTTTGTCTGAGTTTGGCACTCTGACCCACTGGTATGAATCAGTGGTGAAGACTGGTTCCAGGAAGATATGAAAATGACGTACCCGCTATAATTCCTGCTCTTCTAGGAATATCTTCACCATTGATTTACACACCCACTCACCATTTCCTGTGATCACTCTAGTATGTCTTATTGGTCTTCACCCCTTGTTTTTCGTTTGGGCTGTGAATATACTGTATTGCTGGTTTTCCATATTTGACAGGAATGCTAATGCCTTTATTAATTGTTGCTGAAGCTAGCTTTTCGGAAAAAGGTTTTTCATCACACTGCTGTTTTAATAATAAAGGGACTCAGAGGTAGTCAAGAGATCTGAAAAGTATCCCTGTTAATCTGATCTCTCTTTGTTCTTCACACTGTAACCCTCACCCACACCCCCACCTCCACAGCCTTCCTCTGAGGCTCTCTCACCATTTGCCACCTCTCTGCCTTCCTTCCCTGCTGTCTCTCCTGTCTCCATGCCCTGTCTGCCCCCCTGCCCACCTTTTAGTCCCTGTTAATTGCTAATCTCTTTTCCTTGTCTCTCTCTGTTTTCCAGCTTCGCCCCTGTGGGCGCAACAGCTGAAGCTGCTCTCCTTCCTCCTGGGCTGCGGCTCACCTCTGGCCGCCATCCCCATCAGTTCACCAGCCGCAAGAACCAGGTAATTTGCCACATTACCCTCACCGTCCCAGCCTGAACTCTGGAGTACAGCTCTATCGCCGATTGGGCAGTAGCCTGGGGACACCTGCTCTATGATTGTCTGATAAGAATCCTGGCCTTCTGCTATTGGCCACACTCAAATGCTGCTGCTTTCAACCTAGCTCAGTCCCCTATCTGGCAGAAGTTGGGTCTGCGCTACTCTGTCGGCTTTTTGGCTACTTATTTTGCTTTTGTTGGGGTGAATTTGTCCCACCCACTACCCTCCCGACCCCGGCCTCTATTAAATACAATAAATCCCCTCCTACCATCCACTCTCTCCCTATAACTGGTCCCTTTCTCTTAGCTTTCAGCCAATCCTTTCTCTTAGCGTTCAGCCAGTCCTTGGCTCTTAGCCTCCACTACCCTCACCTTTCGTACAAGTAATTATATCCCCTCCACCCTCCCTTAATTTCTGTCTCACCCGTTTATCTTTCCTCATATAACTATCCACTCCTCCCTCCTTGGTTTCTGTGTCTCATTTTTTTTCTTTCCACCTATATACTCCTTCCCCCTGCTATTTTCCTTCTCTATGCCTCACACTGGATTATACCACTCTTTCCCCTAAACCCATGTGGTCTAGTAATCTCTCCAACCTCCCCTCGCTCACATAATGCTCCTGCTAAAGAAATTTGGCTTTCTAGCTATGTGCCAGTCATTGGCACCCATTGTTATTAAGACACCTGCCTCGACACTAAAGTGCTCCTTAATAACATCCTTTACAATCTCACACTACCAACCAGGCCACAAATCAACCTCTACCACGACACCAGTTACTCCCTGCTATACCACAATGCACGTTAGCGTACAAATGGATAAATGGTGCCCTATATATCCTCTCCCACCCCCAATCATCATTATGATAATCACCAGTTCCTTGGTCAAGCACTGCAAACCCACAAAATCTAACCGCTCACAAGAACTAACGTACCTAAAGTGGCAGGCAGTTCGAATGGCCTGGTAACTATTACTTCTCTCTGGGAATATATGCCCTAACCCACACCCCATTACAAGCACCTCAGCCAAACCTAGATCAGCCTGCAGCCTGACTCTTGCCTCCATCAACATTTGTAGCCTTTTGGCAAAAATTGACTCCTTGCAAGTTTGGGTTACCCAACATAATCCAGATATCCTATCAGTAGTTGAAACCTGGCTTAACCCTAGGATTGATGACTCAGCTATTCAGATACCAGGTTACACCTCATACAGGCTCCACAGATTAGGCAAGTGCAGGAGTGGATGTGCTCTCTATGTAAAGGACCACTTATAGGCCCAACTGTTACCACCTATTGCTATCACTAGTAACTCCCAACTCCTAGCGTTAAACGTAATGCTAGGCACAAATGGCAAAACAATAACCATGGCATCAGTATACACCCCTCCCAAAGACCAGTCTAGTGGTTTTAAATTTGTTCACGACTACCTGGCTAATCACCACGAGAATAAGGAGCTAATAATGATGAGGGATTTTAACATTAACTGGGCATCACCTAGTGCAGCCTCCTACAAAGATGCATTATCTGCCCTTAACTTGACCCAGGCAGTTAATTCTCCCACCCATATCACTTACCGCACTGGTACAAGCTTGCTTATCGACTGGGTCATTACAAAGTGACCTGAAAGAATTACTAAATTAGTAGTCCTCCCAGATTCGCTCAGCGACCACTCCCCAATCCTTCTCAGCTGGTCAAATAAGTCCCCCAGGGTCCCAACCAGAATGGTCACAAACAGGTTATTAAAAAAGGGAAACTGGCTTTCCTAAGTGCTCACCTTAGGCTCCAAGACTGAAGCTTCTTAGACACCGCTAATGACGTTGATACTGCGCTGGAGAGTTTCATTCAAAAATTCAATGAATCCTGCGACATCTTTGCACCTCCTACAAAAAGGAAGATTCGGGACTCCTGCAGCTCCTGGATCTTGACCAAACTAAACAATATGATGACACACCAAGATAACAGATGGGCCATAGCTAGAATTTCTGGCTCACCGATGGATATGCAGGCATTCAAAACTGCTTGGAACAGTTGCACCTGGGCAATCCACCAGGTAAAAAGCCAGTATTTCAGAACTGAGCTTATTAACTCCTGAGGCAATAGCCGTAGCTTCTGGGATAATATAAAAACAATCTAAGGTAAACCCAATAAAATTCCACTCACCTTGCTAAATGTGGATGGTACTCACTCCCAAGACCCTAGCATCATAGCCAACACATTTAATAAGGCATTCACAGACCTCAGTGACATACTGCCTCCCGACTTCCTTAAACTTTTGACAGACGACAAACGCCTGCAGGACCCTGTGTCTCTCCCTAACCCCCACCACCACCCATCTACCTTAAAATTATCACCACAGCCAAGGCTAAGAAATACCCCACAAAAGTGCTCACTAAGACCAGAGCCAGCAGTGATATGCTGGACCTCAAGCTGCTAAAACTCACCCCCGACACTATCCTGACTCCTCTAACCAAAATCCTAAACCTTTCTCTTACCCCAGAGAAATTCCCTTACCTTTGGAAAGCCAAAGTGGTCACACCCATCCACAAATCCAGAGACAGAACCAACCACTCCAACTACAGACTTATTTCAATCCCCCCCAAGAGCACTCGAATGCATAGTATCAGATCAACTGACAGACTACCTGGACAAGTACCAGTCACAATGCTGGCAACAGCACGGTTTCCGGAAGCAGCATAGTACCTAAACTGCCCTAGTTGAATTCACTGGCTATATCCACAATGCACTAGACAGAGGGCTCTTGGTGGGGACTACCTATATAGACCTCACCAAGGCTTTTGATACCGTTAGCCACAAACTGCTTCTTAACCAACTTTCCCACACGGGCTTATCAGTAAAGTCCTTATCCTGGTTCAGGAGCTACCTCACAGGTAGAGAGCAAAAAGAGAAAATTCAAAATGTTCTCTACGAAAATCAGCCAGTTTCCACAGGGGTGCCCCAAGGCTCAATTCTAGACCCACTACACTTCAGTTTATTCCTTAACCACCTCCCCCTAGCTGTCATTGACAATGTCTTACTATACGCAGATGATGCTGTACATTACTCTAGTCATCATGACCCCACTGCTCTGGAAAACCTGATGCAGTCTAATTTCACTGCCGCAGAACAATGGTTCCCCAATTCCAACTTATTGCTAAACTACAAAAAAAATAAAACAATGATGTTCACCTCAGCTCATAATAAACATAGGTTTTACCAACTTAAAATCTGCAACAATCTTAACTCCCTCCTTGAGATGGTACAAGATTTCAAATATTTATGTGTAACTCTGGACAGCACCCTATCGTACACACAGCACATTGATAAGGTAGCCAAATCAGCCAATGCCAAGCTGGGCCTACTATACTGTAACAAGCAATACCTTACCAATGAAGCTCTAAAAATTGATGTGACTAGCTCAGTGCTGTCAATCATTGATTATGGCCTAGTAGTATATGGGGCCTCGACTAACACTGCACTCAAGTGGGTTAAGTCCACGCTAAACAAGGCTTATCGACTTGTGCTGGGTGTAGATCGATTGACACATACTTGTGCTCTCTGCTCACAGTCTGGGTCACTTAACCTTGGCAATAGAGTATAATATCAGGTCTGCCTTCTGGCCAAGAAGTCCACTTTAGGACTTAACCCTCCCCCCCGGAGTGCGAAACCTCTTCACACAACTCAGCTCTGACAGAAGTTCTCGGGCCGTACGCGAGCAGTCACTGAAAATCCCCCCTTTCAATGAAACTCGCAAGGTCAGAGATCCTATGAATACCACGCACTGCTCTGGTTAAACTCACTTGACGGGGATCTCCAAAAGGAAAGTAAGCTCAGTCCATTTAAAACTAAACTTTGCACTCTCCTAGCATCTACTAGTAACTGCGACTGTGGGAACTAGCTTCCCTTACGACCTAATAACCCAGATGCTATCCTCTAGCCTTGCAGCTTCACCAGTTTTCCATCCCCATTTTCAACTCTCCCCCCTCTAACTCCCCTTTCTCCCCCCCTTTTTTCCCTCTGCTACAGAGCTTTAGGACTTGCCCTACTTTCACCCTACTTCATCCCCACCCCCTCCATCCTCCCTTCCTACCCTCTCCCCTCATGCCTCCTCGCTCCTCTACACACTGTCCTCACCTACGTTGCTTAATCACCTTTATCTCAATACTCTGCCCCAATGTGCTCCTTTCTCTGGTCCATGTCCACTTCCGCCCACATTACTACTCCCTGCACTTGGTTCAATAGAACACTCCCTACAGCCTAGCACTCAGACAACAGAACTGCTTATAAACATGTTCTTGCTATTGCACTTCTCAATCATCTCTGTATATGATGTAACCTATGATTATGTCATGTGCCTTTACTCTTTGTACTAGTCATAAGAATGTATTAGCCCTACGAACATATCTACTATTGTAACTCTATGTTGTTTTGTCCTGTTACTCTGACATGGAACCTCTGTAAATGAACCACTGGTGCAAAGGTATTCTCTGGAATCCTAATAAATAAATAAATAAATAAGGTAGTGGGGTCTGGAGGTTAAAGCACTGAACTTTGAAACATTGCCAGTTCAGATTCTTTCACAGTCACTCAAGGTTACACAGTGACTCACTATGCACTGTAACTTTGAACAACTAACTTGATTCTGTGTGTTGCAATCCTCCACAAATTGGGTAGATGCAGAACCCCACTGAAAATGGAATCTTACATCTTAGTTATGCTATCCTGTTTGAATAACATGGAAAAAACAAAGACTAAACATAACTGTTGATGTACAAGACAAAGAATTACAGGCAACTATACTAGTTTTAATCCTTTAAATGCTAGTTTTGGTATTATAAGCATATTTTAACAATGGAACAAAAAAGAGCCCTGTGTCAGCATGTGGGCTGCAAAAAGAATAAGGAGTACCTTACATGTACGCTTAAAATAGACCACCTTTAGGAACACTGTGTAAAGAATAAAATCAGAACTGTTAAAGAGCTACTGCTGCTTCAAGGAAAACTTGGAAAAACATGATACTTAGGTACAGTTCAGCTTGCATTCTGTATATATTCTATAAATTTCTCCTCCCCATTTTTTGCTGAGGAAATTTGCATGAATACATGATCTTTATAGTTCCTCTGCCTCGTTACCTTACTCCCTACTTCAAGTCATAATTCTGTGTTGTGACATCACAATTTGTTGCCATGGGAGTAACTGTGATGTCACAAGGAGTGCATTATGACCTCAGGTAGGGAGAAAGCAACAGGAATAGATGAACTGTTCGGAAGCAAAGATCCTGTTTTCATAAAAATTACACCAGTAATAAACAATGGAGAGGAGGAGACATGCAGAACTAATATGAAATATAAGCCAAACTGTGTCTAAATGTTATGTTTTGTTAACGTTCTCCTGAAGGCATCAGCTGTTCTTTAAGACAAAAGAGAAATCATGGTTAACTATGGTTTTTTCTGTGCAACTGAAATTGATAAGCCCTGTGGCTCAGATCTTATTCAGCAAATTCAGACTGTTTTTTCTGTTTTATATATAAGCAAATATCTTTAGAATGGTTAGAACAAGAACTTTTCATAAGGTAGAGGACTCATTACTTTCTTCATTACCCCTGTTACATAAGAAAATGAAGAAGGGTAAGAAAAATCCTCCTGAGCTTGGTGCAACAAGTAATAACACCCCAGCAGGAGATAGGAAAATTAGTACTGTAAATTAAAAGAGGATGTAACTTAATTGAAAATTAACAGATTTATGGGTAAAATTACCTCAACCCAACGTCTGTTAATCCCCATCAAAATGATGTGTGAGAACTGGTGCACCATATTTGCAAATTCACTGTTAGTGGGAACAATCAAGCAGAAGATAATGAGAGCATTTTTGCTCAACAGGACATTATCTCAATTGAACCAACAATTACTGACTCTTAATTGGTGCATAATGTGAGTGTTAGTCCATGGAAAATGTGCTCAACTGATGGAAAAGTCAGCACAGAACAAATGTACTGGTGCAGTGATTACGGAGACTAAGGAACCTCAAGTAATAAATCCTAACTTGGAAAAACTAGACAAGGAGAATCATAGGAAAATTTTACAACTCGCTTCTGTAGTTTCTGAATTAGGAAATAGTTGTTTGGGTCTTGTGATACTGATACCAAATACTAATGATCTAATTTCTCTTAAAATACCCCTAATCAAAGATCCCCGGGTTTTGCTTGCCAACCCTTTGCTATGATACTAAGGGGAAAATAAGAAATTCCAATAGAAATTCCAATAGATTCAGTTTCATCCAGTTTAGGACCAGAGGCTAGATTCACAAAAAGCTGCAGAGCACAGCGCAATCGCTTGCATTGTGCTTTGTGATTGCCCAGGTGTCAAAGGTTGCTATTCACAGTCAGATAACACACCTGCGCTATCTGACTATGAATAGGGCCAGGATGAGTCAGTGCTAACCCCATTACCGCCACTGCTAACCCAACTAGTGCTGCCCCAACATGCAGTCAGGAGTATGGCTCTACAATGAACAGCTTGGGTGCATTATTTAGAATTCACAAAGCAGTCTTGTAAATTAGCCCACTGAGCATGCAAGGTGCTAAGTGACCATTTGCATTCGCATTATGGGTCTATTTACACATGCTGCGCCAAAGTCTAGCACACACCCCAGCCCCTGAGGCAGTCCTGTGTCCCAGTGCTAGTGGACCCCCCTCACCAATCGCTTGCCTGATTATAAGGAGATATGTCTCCTTGGTGTTAGTGGTCCCCCCCTCGCCAATCACCTGCCCAATTTATGAAGATATATGTTTCCCTGGTGCTAGCGGTCCCCCCCCCTCACCAATCACTGGCCTGTGTACAAAGATACATTTTTCTCTGGTGTCTAGTGGTCGCCCCCTGATCACTAGCCTGATTTTAAAATATATGTTTCCCTGGTGTCCAGTGGTCCCACTCCCCACCCACACCCATGCCTGAGCTTTATGTAATATTCCCTGGTGTCCAGTGGTTCAACCCACTCCCTCACCCATATCTGATCTTTTTTTAATGTTCCCTGGTGTCTAATGGTCCCTCCTCCCATATACTCACATGCCCAATTTTGTAAATTGTTTTATTTTTTTTTTAGTCTTTGGTAACCGGGTAAGGCCCACTAGGCACAAGTGCCTGTTTTCAGGGGCGACCTGGGAGCACTGGGCGGTTAAGTGACTTGCTCAGAGTTACACAGTATGCAAGTGGAGGTTGTGAGAATCAAACTCAGGTCTAGTCTGCTGGATGTATCAAGCTCATTCACACCTCATTCCTCTAACCTCTAGGCTATACTGCCAGCCCCTGGTATCTAGTGGTCCCTACCCCCACCTGATCTCATGCCCAATCTTTATTTACTATTTCCTAGTGACTAGTGGCCCCCATCCTGATCCCCAATACAAGAAATTGATAGCATTCCCTAGTGTCTAGCAGACCCCCCCACCCCGGCAGGTAGTGCCACACTACCCTGCTTCCACCAAACCCGACCCCGAGCTACAATATGTGCTACCACTTTTGCGAAGTGGGACTACATCTGCCATCCTCCAGTCCTCTGGGACCCCTCCTGTTTCCAATAAGCTGTTAAACAGAACCATCAGATGTGCAGCTAGTACCTCCGTGAGCTCTCTCAATACCCTTGGGTAGACATCATCTGGCCCCACTGCTTTGTCCACTTTCAGATTTGCGAGTCCCTTCAGGACTCTTCTCTGAAACGGACTAGTGTCCACCTCCCACACTCCAATGTTCCTGTTACATTTTTGTCTACCCCTTCCCATCTCTTTCCTCTGTTAACACTGAACTAAAGTATTTGCTCAGGATGTCTGCCTTTTACTGTTCCCCCTCTGCACAGTCCCCCACTTCCCTTCTTAACCTTAGAATCCCAGCCCTGGTCTTCCTTTTTTTTGCTTACATTCCCAAAAAATGTCTTGTCCCCTTTTGTTACTCCTTGGTTATTCTCTCTTCAGCTTGTACCCTTGCACCCCTTACTGCTCTCCATGCATCCCTGATACACCTCCCTATTCTCCTCCCTCTGCATCTCCCTGTACCTTCTGAATGCTACCCTCTTAACTTTTACATTTTCCGTCACATCTTTCGAGAACCATACTATCTTTTTCCTCTTTAATTTGCTCCCTTGCTTATTGCAGAGGTTTGTTGCCTTCACTATGGCCATTTTTAGATTCCCCCACTGTTCCTTCACCCCACCAGCTCATCACCCCTGCCAGGTTTTCCCTGAGGCATTCCTCCATCTTTTTAAAAATCTGCCCTCCTGAAGTCCAGGACCCTTGCCTTTGAGTGGTTCAATTCTGCAGCATCCTTATACTGAACCACACTGTATGGTGATTGCTGGTCCCCAGGAGGCCCCCCACCTTGATGTCTGCAACACTGTCCCTATTGGTGAGTACCAAATTCAGTATTGCCCCCATCATGAGTGGGTTCACTGAATAGTTGACTGAGGAACGTGTCCTTCAGGGAGTCAAATATTTATCTGCTTTTAGCTGAAGTCCCAGCTGGGAGGATCCAATCTACATCTGGCAGACTGAAGTCCCCCACCAGCAGCACCTCCCTGTTTTCTGCCATCTTGCCAATGGCTTCCATCAGTACCTTATCCAACTCCTCCCCCCCCTGCACTGGGGGTCTGTTGATCACACCAGTGTGAATAGAGGCACCATTCCCCGTGTCTAGGATGACCTGCAGGACCTCTATCCCCCTGTATATCCATCACTTTATTGTCCTCTATCATATAAAGTGCCCCACCCCCTCCTTTACATAGATACATAGACAGTGTCAGCAGATAAGGGCCTATGGCCCACCCAGTCTGTCCATTTTGAGCTTGTAAGTTCAGTTTATGTTTTCCTAGAAGTCTGTTGCCCTTTTCTTTCCCACCCTCTCCTTCCTCAACACAGTATAGTCTTATATGGCTATGTCCCAGTTATGGTTTTCATTGCACCATGATTCAGTAATGGCTATAATATCCAGGTCAGCCTCTGCCATTGTGGCCTATAAGTCTGGAATCTTACTTCCTGCACTTCTAGCATTCACATACGTGGCTTTCCCGGTTTTGTTACCCTCCCTTTTTTCCTTTTTGCTTTCTCTCTTCCACCCCACTCTTTTTAATGCACCCATTCCCATCCCCCTTCATTTCTTCCACCCTGCTTTCTGTATTAATTTGCATCCCAGGGGATTCCACTCCTCTCAGGTTCTCCCTACTCTCTGCTTCAGCCTGTGGGGGGTGGCAGTTTCTGCCTCCTCGGTCTCTTCCACCACCCCCCTTGTCTAGTTTAAATGTTCATCAAAGTAACATTTAAACTGTCCACCGAGGACTGCGGTTCTCCTCCTACATGGAAGCAGGCCATCACCCCTGTCTAGGCCCTTATCCTCACAGGTGGGTCCTCAGTCCCCAGTGGAACTCCTCCTCCTCTCTGCACCATCCCTGCAGCCATGAGTTGAAGCTCCTGGTGCAGAGATCCCTCTCCTCTCCCATCATAGACAGGCAGCACCTCAACAAAGGCCACTGAGCATGCTACCTGTCTAAGATTCCTCCCCAGCTCCCTAAACTCCCCGCTGAACTACCCCAGCCCCATCCCTAGCCAGGTCATTAGTTGCCAGGTGGACAGTGGCATGCACCTCTGCCTCCCATCCTGGTATGGTAGCAATCCTTGGGATCTATTTCCCATCCCTTCAGGCCACAATGCTGCATAGGCACCTAACCTCCTTCTCCCCTCTCCTTCCTATTTCCAAAACTATCCCCCCTCACAATTAAGTCCCCCACCAGAAGTTGCTTCCTTCTCCTCTGAGGTCCTTTTCCATCTTCCTTTTGGTCTCCGCTATGTAGGACCCCCACATCCTCCCAGGCCTCTACCACAAATGCCTCTTCCTGGTAGTCCTGCCTTGCCAGAGCAATGATGGAATTGTGTACAGGTACCGGTGTAGTAATGTGCCTTTGACCCACCACCCTCACCCTTCCTGAGCCCACCACAGTCTAGCCATTTCTCCTCTCTGGCATCTTCTGAGGCAACAGTGGCAGACTTAGTGACTCCTGGTTGGGAAAGAGATTACTTGAATCCCAGCCAACTCAGCCTGAAGTCTAGCAACCTCCTGCCTCAACCCAGAGAGGTGTATGCAGATGGGGCAGCATCACAGTCTCCAGAAAGTCTCTCTGAAAACTACCACCCACAGCCCCACAGCCACTGCACTGTGTTACGGGTAACTACTTATGTACCCTTAACCCTGATAGGGTGTTTCTAGCTTTCTTTGTGTGTGTGTGTGTGTGTTGCTACTTGTGTTCTCCCATACCTGGTTTAATCCCCTTAAACTCCTATCCTAGTCCCAGTTTTGGTGTACCTTTCAACTTCCGCCATTCCTAGCAGTGACTGTTACACAGTAGTGAGCAGGTGCCTTACCTTAGTCAACCAACAGAGTCCCCTGCTTCCTTCTGCTGTTGCCTGCTGATGCCTATGATACCAGTCACCCATTCCACTTCATTGCTGTTCCACTCATTCACTGGGACATGAATGTGCTGGACACGTTAGAGTGGAAGTGCTTTTGTAGTGCTCTTGTAAGAAGACACTAAGCCTCTGTCAGCTCCACCTCCCAGTTACACACCTGATTCACAAGGCTTCCTGAATCTACTCACCACAAGATTAATCTCCTGAGATAGTTTCCCTCACACCACCATTTACAATTTTAAACACAAGTTTCAAAGTGCCCCAAACACTGCTTACAAAGTTTCAAAGTTCTCGAAACACTGCCTACAAACCTCTTCCTTTCTCCCCACTTACCCTGCTACTTTCAGTATGAAGAGAAATACTGTGTAAATAAATATCAATATACCTTTAAGATAAAGCTAGGTGCTTTTACTCCTCTGTCAGTAAAGCCTGTTCTTACACCTCACCAGAGATCCATAGAGAGGTAGAATACCTCTTTCCTTCTTCTGTCAAAACCCCTTCCAATGTATCCCAGCATTCTGTTTGCCTTACTATAAACATTGTTACACTGGCTAGATAGGTCCCTTTCCTCAGAAGTGGTATCCAGCTTAACCCCTCACATCCAGTGCTCTCTTCTGGAGTTCCTGTTCCCTACATGCATTACCTTGCACTTTTTGGTATCAGCTTTCAGCTGCCAAATACTGGACCACCTCACTACCATTTGCAGATCCCTCTGCATCTTCCTTGCCCCATTCTGGCTGTCTGCCCTACCACAGAGCTTTGTGTCATCTGTGAAAAGACACATCTTGCCCTGTATTCCCCTTCTGTTATGCTTTCCAAAGTTTTCCATGAGGCGTCAGCAACTCTCTGAAGCACAGTCAGACCCAAGAAGCAGAGCTCCAGATGCAAGTCCATGAGACTGAAACAGACAAAAATTTCACAGGGTTTGTCAGTCCAGTGGGGCAAGGCACAGAGTTACAAACGACTACAAAATGCAGCACACTCACAATGACTGGGATCAATTTCAGTTAACAGTGAACACAGACCTTTTATTGAAGAATTAAAACACTCTGCTGCAGTGACAAGAACTACAGACAAACTCCAGGGTGATTGTCTGTGGTACTTGTCACTGCAGCAGAGTCTTTTCTAATCCGTCGATAAAAGATTTGTGGACATTGACAGCTGATATTGATCTTCAGTCCTTGTAGGTGTGTTGAACTTTATAGTAGTTGAAATCCCATCACAGAAACTTGGTTTACTTGCCTTTTGAGCTTCAAGCTCACGCTGGGAACCCTGCACTGCAAGGAGTAAGCGGGTGCGGTCAGAAACAGATAGGAACACAAACACAAGGAGCTGCACTCTGGGAGTAGAAGTTAAGATTGTGGCAAAATGATACCAGTTCCTGGAGCCAAAATAAATATCACAAATCTGATTCATTCAGTCAGTGAGAACAGTCGCACTAACTCCAGCACTTTGACTCAGAACAGGTCTTCATCCTGGGACGAAGACTCATTCTGAGTCATACTGCTGGGGTCAGTGTGACTATTCTCACTGGCTGTGCAATCTCCGTCCTGTGGTTTTGGCCATTCACACCAGCTGTCCAATATAAGCAGAAAGGCTAGTGCCTGTTGATGGCACTTGTGTGGGCAGCAAGATATTCATCCGCAACTGTATAAACAAGGAAAAACTTTGTTCCGTGCAATGCGGACTGCAGATAAGTGCCTCAGTGTTTTCTTAACTAGGGCTGCTTTCGGGCTGTTTCTATGGACTGCAGATCTTTGATATTAATGTCAAAAAGGGGAGGAACGGCCCAGTATGTGCAGGGTGTGTGGCAGCCCAAAGGGTGGGACAGCGTGTGCCTGCCTGTCTGCCTCCATATGCCAGATTTTTCACCCCAACTCTTCAGTGAGCGCAGCAGTTTCTCAGTAACTACTTCTGCCTGGTTCCCCTGTCAGTTTTCCCAACATGGGTCACAACACCTCTGGGGTCTTCCCGTCACCTCTTCCGCAAGTCCTTCTAACTTGCACTGCCCTGGACACTGCTTGAATGGCTACCTGAACACTGGGTCTGAACAGCTGCAAACTCAGTCTGAAATCAGGATCCTGGGTCACAACTAGACCCCAACCAGACCAGGCCATAAACCAGGTATGGAAATAAGGTAATTAGGGAAGATAGCAATGGGTGCAATGGGCACAGGTAATGGGTTAGCTGTGGGCTTGGTCCAGAGGCCCAGGTAATAGGAAGACCAAGTAAGCTGGGCTGTGGACCCAAACAAAGGCCCAGGCTGCAAGCGCTGGTAATTGGGGAAGGTGAGTTAGTGAGGAGTTGGTCAGGGCAAGAAGCTCCTGTGGGATCTAGGGGAGGAGCTTCAATTCCTGACTGTGATTCAGGGCTGGAATCCTGGAGGCCAGCAGCCAGTGCATGATAGTGTAGCCTGGATCATCCAAAAGCCATTACTGGGCTCCCTCTTTACTACTGGCTACTCTCTGTGCACCTTGACTTCTTACCTGGGCTTCATTTCTGAATAACTACTGCTGTTCCTCAGTCTGTGCCCCAACCTGAGCCTTCCAGCTGTAGCCTGACAGCAGGCCTTGCTGCAAAGGTTCGTATGGAGTATCATCAGTCTGATGAATCAGACCCACCCTGGTGTATCTGCATGAAAGCTTTGTCAGCTTCCCCAGAGAACCCAAATTGACCAGTGGCAGTACCTACACAAAGCTGCAGCACCCACTATGGTGGCTTTCCCAAAGGATGGGAGCTATGGATGGGGGCCTGAGTGTCGGAGAACCAATTCTGAAAATGTGAGCAAAGACACCTAACTGATTTTTTTTTTTTAAAGACACCAAACTGATTTTAAAAACTGCAGTTTTCAACTTTGGTTTCCCTGTTGGTTCAGCAGCATAATTGTTACCTCAGAAATTTGTTAAAAATCGCAGCATAAGTGGGACTGGGTTGGAGGTTTCCATACAAAAAAAAAACATGTAGGCTAGCTGATAATACAGCATTTAAATTTGTGATTCAGCTCTACAGTTAATAGTTTTAAAACAGTAATGTGTTGGTGCAAATTAAGAAAATACCATATATTTTACCATTATGGTAGTTCTTCATTTTGTTAAAGGGACACTGTCAACCTTTTTAGCATCATATTTTTCTAGTTAAAAACCCACGTTATAGTTGTTTACCTTCCCTAAAATTCATGATATTGCTTGTTGTTTTGCATGCAGGCCTGGCCCAGAGGCTTATTAGAACCGAAATGCATACTAATAGCTATGCCCAACCTTGTTTCGTTTCAAATCCTTGATCTACTCTTATTGCAAACTTCCTGAACATTACAAACATCCACAGTAGTGCAGCCACTCATGATGCAATATTATCCTCTACTCCTACTGCATAATTAGTGGTTAGACAGTGTTGGGTGTGTTCCTAATTCCAGGAAAGATGTGGTGGGAGTTGATCAAGGAATGTAAACAAATATGTTTTGGCGTGGTAACACTAGTATGGTGGGCAATCTGTTTCTCACTTTTTAATAGAAAAAGAGAATCAGAATCAAACTACCCGCTATTTCAGTAATCTCCACAAAATGTGAACGATCATATTATGTGTTTTTTTAAACTAGGGGCACTTTGCGGGCTAAGGGGGTTGCGAGTGACCCTTTAACATCATCAGATGTCAAAGCAAAACGAATTAAGGACTGCTGGAAGTTCAACAGAATGACAAAACACAAGAAATGGGCTGCCTGGAGGGCTGACTCAGGACCAGGATGCTAACTGATACAAGAACTCAATGGCTGAACAAGAAAAGTACAGCTCGGGACCAGTTGCTGCCATCTTGCTCACTGGGAAAGACACCAGGGAGCAACCCATCTGATGACAAGTGATCAACATCGGGCATCGCCCGGGGCATCACCTGTATCCCTGCCAGAGCCTCTGTGTGTATTGTTGCAGTGGTGCAATCGAGCGACCATGAATGAAGACCATTACCAGGCCATAACGGCAGGAGAGTGGTGTGACAGGGTTGAATAAGACCCTGACCCATTTGTTATGAAGAAAGAGTTAAACGCAAGGATCTGATCTATCCTCTGGTTTTCTATCTCTTGTCTGTCTGATTGTGCAATCAAATTTTCTTGTGAGACTTGGGAAATGATAACTGATGGTCTCGTGATTCCCCCTCTCCCGCTATCCCCCTGCCTTCACTTGCTGTTTCTATTTTTATTATTTATTTATTGATTTATTGAAGTCTTGGATTAATGCTTTGAGCAGAAGCTGTTTACATAGGTTACACATCAGAAGACAACAGTACAGAACAAACAATTTCATTGAACAGATATCACAATATTACAAATCAGCAGATAGAAGGATGGGATATACAAGATACACTAGAGTTCCATCGCCAACCAAACAATAAGTATCATGGTTAAACTGTAACAAGGCTAAACAAAGGACAGGTGGTAGTGCAAAAGAGAAAGGGAAAATGCTTGGCAGTTAAAGCAAGGGATGAGAGGAGAGGGAAGGAAGTAGGGAAGAAGTAGGGGAAGGGTGGGTGGAGTAACTGAAGGGTAAAGAGGTTAAAGAGGAGATGGAAAAGAAGTACAATGGGCCTGCTGCCTCAGAGGACTGCTAAGGAGAGCTGGCCAAGTGCGTGATGTTATAGAATGTTAATGATGTTATAGAAATCCCCCTTGCTTATCTGTCTTAAAAATACATGTAATTCTTTGTGTGAAACTAGGATTCCTTGGTTAGAAAATGTATATCACTGTATTGTTGAAATGATTGCAGAAAGCTGTTTGGAGCTCAGGGGTTAGATTTGAGATGCAGTTTGATCTCCATGAACTCTTTTGCAGAGCTATCAATGGGAGATTAGTTCTGGGACACAAGAAAAAATTACTCACCTTAGTAATGTTGTTTCTTCTAATGGAGTCTTGCTATATTATGACAATTGCAGTATGACCGCAGGTTAGAACTGCTCCGGAGGTGAAATAGTTAACTTTCCATGCAGGCATGGAACTTAGAGCGAGAGCTCGGTTGAAAACTCTGTCTGTTGTGCTTCAAACGCAAACTGTCAGATCTTTACGAGTTAAAACTCACTAAGGTTCTGTGTGGAAGCTGTAAACCTACACTAGCCAACTGGCTACTAACATAAACACTAATTTTTGGCCTAAAACAAAGACTCAAGTCAGGAGACCCAAAAATGCAAAAACACAACACCAATTCACCCAAAAAGGTAGGTGAAAAACAACAAGGTGGGCATCAAAAAAAAAAGTGCCAACCCTGTACTGCCCACCCACATCCCCAAAACAGAGGTTCTGAGAGGGGCAGGCAGAGAGGGAGGTCATAATATAGCAAGACTCCATTAGAAGAAACAACATTGGTAAGGTGAGTAATTTTTTCTTCAAATAACATGAAGTCTTGCTATATTATGACAATTGCAGACTACACAGCAGTACCCCCATGGAGGAGGGACAGAACCTACCTAGGAAATAGGCTCTGAAGCACGGCTGTGCCAAACCGAGCATCACTCCTAGCTGGATGTCCAGGGAGTAATGCTTGCTAAAAGTGTGAACTGTTTTCCAGGTAGCTGCTTGACATATTTCTAGAATAGGAATGTCTCTGGCAGCAGTCAGAGAAGCAGCTGTACCTCTGGTAGAGTGAGCCCTCAGGCCTGAGGGGGGAACCTTACCCAACTTCTCATAGCAGAATTGGATACAAGAGACAATCCACCTAGCAATGGATCTTTTAGTGGTTGGCTTCCCTTTACCAACTTCGCCATAGGTGAGGAACAGTTGGAGGGAGTCAAACCTATGACCCTTGGTACGCTCTATGTAGTAACTAAGGGCTCTCTTCACATCTAGGCTGTGCAGCATCCTCTCCCCATAGGAGTAGTGGTCAGTGAAGTACACTGGAAGTGAAATAGATTGATTAAGGTGGAAATCTGAAACCACCTTAGGCAGGAACTTTCTGTTAGTCCGAAGGACCACCCTATCTCTGTGAAAAGAGATAAACTCCTGCTCCACTGACAACGCTTGTAATTCACTTATGCATCTGGAAGAGGTGATGGCTACCAAAAACACAGTTTTCCAAGTCAAGTACTTGAGCTCAGCTGAAGACAAGGGCTCAAAGGGGGGTTGCATAAGCTGAGCAATGCAAACATTAAGATCCCAGGCAGGGGCAGGATCCCTGAATGGAGGGTTGGTGTGAAACAACCTCTTAAAAAACTTGGAAAATACAGGATGAGCTGAAAGGGAAGAGGATTTACCTGCTGAAATAAAAGCAGACACAGCTGCCAAGTGCACCTTCAGGGTAGCTGGTCTCAGCCCCAAAGAATTCAGGTGGACCATATAATCCAGGACTGTGGGTAGATCAGCAGAGACTGGGGAAATATGCTTTTCCGAGCACCATATGGAAAACCTTTTCCATTTGGAATTGTAAGTAGCCCTGGTGGAAGGCTTCCTTGCGGCCTTCAATATATCCATTACACCTTGGGAAGGTGTAAATCAGCAAACTCTAACTCTTCAAGAACCAAGCCTTGAGATTGAGAGATTTGAGATTGGTACCAGACCCTTCCCTGGGCACAGGTTAACAGATTGTGATTCCTGGGAAGGGACAGGGAGGATGGACTGCTAAGGACAGCAGGAGTGGATACCAGGGCTGTCTGGCCCAATCCGGGCTATCAGAATGACTTTGCATGATTGGGATCTGATTTTGACTAGCACTTTGAACAGGAGAGGAAGGGAGGAAGGCATAGAAACTTCCCTCCCAACTGAGAGGCTAAGGCATCCAGGAGAGTGAGCCCAACACTGGGGGCCTGCAGCAAAAAGAGGAAGTTGGTGATTGTCTGGGGCTGCAAAAAGATCTATCTGCGGGGTGCCCCGTCTGGCAAATACTACTCCCAAGACCAGGGGATCCAGTGACCATTCATGGTGGCCCTGGGAAATCCTGCTGAGAGCATCTGCCAGGACATTGTCCTTGCCTGGGAGGTGAACTGCCGTAGGGAGTGTTCAGGAGTAAGCCAGAGACCATAACTCATCGCTCGTGCACAAGGCCATAGACCGAGTGCCCCTTGCTTAGTTGATGTACCACATTGTAGTGGTGTTGTCTGTTCTGACCTGAATACTTTTGTTCTGAACAGATTTGGAAAAAACTTGAAGTGCTGGAAAAACTGCTCTGAGCTCCAACAGGTTGATGTGGGGCAGGGATTCCTGGGGAGACCACAGACCCTGGGTGGTGAGGTCACCCATGTGCTCCCAGCCCAAGAGGGACATCTGTAGTAAGGATTAGAGAATGAGACTGAGTGACAAAAGGAACCCTTGTCTCAGGTTGCTCTGATCCTGCCACCACTGTGAGGGCTTGGATCAGGGTTCGAGTTACTGGGATCAGCTTGGTAAGAGGATCCTTTCTTTGAGAACAAAAAGCTCTCAAATGGAACTGGATGTCCCTCATCTGAAATCTTGCTCCTTGCACAACTGCTGTGGAAGCAGCCAAGTGTCCTAGGAGCTGCAGAAAATGCTTGCTGGCGGAGACCTGCAGGGTAAATGAGGAGGCCAGGAGACTAGGGTCTTTGCCCTGTCCAGGGAGGAAGGCCCTGGCTTCCTGTGTGTTCAGTTCTGTGCCTATGAAGGTAAGAAGCTGGACCAGCTCTAGAACTGACTTTGAGAGATTCAGAAGGAAACCTAGAGAGGTAAGCGATTTGCTGAATTATCTGAAGGTGTAAATTGACCTGGTCTGGGGACTGGCCTACTAAGAGCCAATTGTCCAGGTAAGGAAAGATGGCAATCTTTTGCCTTCTTAGGTAGGCAACTGCTACAGCCAGGCATTTAGTGAATACCCTTGGGGCAGAAGTGAGGCCTAAGGGCATTGCTCTGAACTGGTAGTGGCCTGAGGGCAGCTCGAACCTGAGGTACTTTCGATGGGAGCTTCTGATGGGAATATAGAAGTAGGCATCCTTGAGGTCCAGGGAAGCTAGCCAGTCCCCTGGCCTTAGCAGGTAGGATAATTCCCAGAGTCACCATTTTGAACCTCGGCTTTAAAAGGTGCTTGTTTAAATATCTGAGATCCAGGATGGGCCGCCATTCTCCTGTCTTTCTGGGGTGAAAGTACCTGGAGTACAAACCTTTGCCCTGGTGTGGGGAGGAACCCTTTCCACAGCTCTGAGAGCCAGAAGGGTAGAGACCTCTGCCTCTAGGGTGAGTGCCTCTGATGGAGTTGCAGGTGGAAAAGATCTGGTTCTCAGCTTTGGAAATTTTTTTGAAGCTGAGAACCAGTCCCTGGCTTACTACTTCTAGGACCCACTTGTCTGATGTTAAAGACTTCCAGTCCTGGACAAAGTAAGCCAGCCTGCTCCCTACAGGTAGAGGAGAATCGGCCCTGGCAATCCCATCAGGGTGCCTGCTTGGCAGGGGCTTTGGGCTGAGGGGTGGAAGCAGACCTGCTTGTACCCCGTCTGCCTCTCCCTCTAAAGAACCCCCTCTGAGCATAGGTGGAGGAGGAAGCTTGGGCTTGGTAAAAAGGTCTATGAAAAGGCCTGCCCCTGCCTCTAGAAAGCTGCTTTTGAGGAGTGGCCTGCCTTTCCTTGGCCTGTGCACTCCTATAGGTGGTCCTATATTCATCCATTTTCTTCATGTAATTCTCTGTTTGCTCCCCAAATAGAGAATTTCCCACAACAGGAAAATCCATGGCCTTAGACTGGGTATCCTGAGCCAAGCCATCCTGCGAAGTACCACAGATGTAGCCATGACTCTTGATGAAACATCATTAGAGTCCACTGCAGCATGAAATTGCACCTTGGATGCCTCAATACCATCCATAGCCACCTGTTCCAGCTCCCTGGCAGGCTGGTCAGGGACTTGTTTTGCTAGGGTCAGCACAGTATCCCATCTGGATTTCTGGTACCTAGCAGCATAAGCCATATAATTTGCTTGTCTGAGTCCCAAAGATGCTGCCATGTACTGTTTCTTTGCCATAGCATCAATCTTCCTGGAGTCCTTCTCGGGGGTGTGAAGCTAGGGAATATTAGGCTGTCACAGGCTGCAGCCTGCACTACCCCACATGGCTGCATTGTTGGTGAAATCAGTGTCGGAGCCTGATAAGGTATACCTCTTGTCCATCCTTTTATCCACAGGAGGTATAGTGTGAGGAGTTTTAAAACTTTACTGTCTGTTTCGAAAAGATTTATGCAAAGGAATAGACAGTCTCCTAGACTCTGGAATATCCATCCTTTCTACATAGTCTGGCTCCTCTTGGTCATCAACAGCTTCCTCAACAGGGAGCTGGAGAGTTTCAACAACTTTTATAAAACATGAAATGAGAAGGGACTCAAGACTTTGGAGGACTAACCCTAGGGGTCTATCTGGAGAGATGTCCGGATCAATGGGCACATCAGATCTTCAAAACCATATTCACTCTCCTCATATTCCTCTTTCCCTCCCCGGTTCATAAAAATCCTCAAAATCATAATCTTGAACTGGTGGAACCGTCCAAACCGAACGCTTACCTGAAGGTGTCGGTTCGGTCGGAACTGGAGAGAAAGACTGGACAATTTGAATTGCTTTAGCTATTTCCTCAGCAGTTGGGGAGAGAACTTTTGGCTCTACACTAGCTGACTTTCTAGTCCTTTTTGCTGGAACCGGCTCCTCAGAACGGCTCTTGGTTGCCGAGTATCGCCCTGGTCAGAGGGCCTCCCTCCGGTTCGGTTGGCACCAAACCGGGCTGGCCATCCGGTCAGCGGACTTTTGGCCTCCTTTCCTGAGCCCACCAACTCTTTATCTATGGTGGCAGCAGGAAATTGTGACAAATCTGACAGTCTGAATTGAGTGGTCAAACCCCAAACAACGGACACATGTGGTGTGTGGGTCAGCCTTAGCAAAAGCTTCCCACAACACTACAGTGTTGAAACATGGTCGGTTTTTCTTTTGGTTTCTCAGACATAATGCCAGCCTAACCAACTTGCCCATTTATGGCAATCCACCAAACAAGACACCCTTATCGGTTCCCCAACCGTGTCACGGGTAGTGAAAAAAACGTAATGAAATCTGTTTTTTAGAACCGATAAGAACGGAACCGCACTCTAAAAAGGACTAGTAGATTTTAAATACAACCTGATCGGTTCAAACTGAACCGATAAAAAGTCTAAGTTCCACACAGAAAAAATAAATGTAAAACCTATCTATTACTTACATTACCACAGACAGAGCTTGAACCGAGCCGGTTTGCAGTTTAATTTCGGCTAAAAACCGAAAAATAATACTTTTAACTGACAAAATGAACCGAGCAGAAGGAGAAATCTCCGGAGTGACTGTTCAGTGAGGCGGAGTAAAGAATCTGACAGTTTGCGTTTGAAGCACAACAGACAGAGTTTTCAACCGAGCTCGCGCTCTAAGTTCCATGCCTGCATGGAAAGTTAACTATTTCACCTCCGGAGCAGTTCTAACCTGCGGTCATACTGCAATTGTCATAATATAGCAAGACTTCATGTTGTTTGAATATTCTGTTTTGCTGCGCCTGCAAAGAAAAAAACTGACAAAGTTCTGATACATTTTGTAAGAAACATGTTGTATGTTAGTGAGCTCAGGATGCAGAAATTAATTGCCAGGAAAATGCTTCTTACAAAAAGAGCAGCACTGTTTGTTAGAGAGAGAGAGAGACTAAAATTTAGAATTAGAAATACCCACAGAGGAAGGACTTAGTTTTGTTTGAACTGCCTATGTTAAAAAAACATTCTGAACATGTTTATTTTATTTTCTTTTATTGAAAATAATAAAACGCTACTTGCAAATTTTATAACTCCTTCTGGTTTTCCTATACTTCCTGACCTCTGCCTTAATGACTGATGGTATGAGAAGTGAGATTTACACTATGCATACTCTAAGCCAAGAGTTTTGTGCATGGGTACTAGTCCTGGTACCAGTAAAGCACAGAAGAAAGTTATGGATCCTGCAGCAGCAAGCCCTGCAGTGATTAAAAAAGCGATAAAAGTCCAAACTGAGACAGTACAGCTGGCACCAGTGAAGGCAGAAGAATAGGCAGGGCAGAACCTGAAAGCCTGTCTGCCTTCTTCAAATGGTGGGCTATACAACAAATAGAGACAGAGAAGCAGAGAAAAGAAGAGATGCAGTGACAGGAGGAGAAGAGATGCAGTGAGAGGAGCAGCGATGACTGGATGCCTTGCAAACTATCAAAGCTGGAGAATCCGGCACAGGTCCAGCAGAGCAACAAAACACAAACAAAAGATATTAAACTTACAAAGTTGTGTCCCTCTGATGATATCAAAGCATACCTGACAACTTTTGAAAGGGTTGCCACAGCCTGCCAGTGGCCAAAGCAGCAATGGTCAAGTCAGGCTGGTATCTTACCTGACAGGTAAAGCCCAACTTGGCTACAGCAATATGGACACTGCACATTCGGAAAACTATGACCTTATGAAAAGAGAAATCCTGAAACGATATGACACCTCAGGAGAGATGTATGGGCAAAGATTCTGGTCCTTGAAGTACCACTCAGTTGACAATTCTCTAGAAGCCTTCACCTGACTCAGAAAACACCTCATTAAATGGCTCCAACCAGAGGGCAAAACAGTCCGACGGATCATCAACATATTTGCAATGGAGCAATTAGTCAACATCCTGCTTACATGCGTGCAGCGTTGGGTAAAAGGACACTGACCAGAAGGTGGGGAAAAGGTTGTTTCTTTGGCTGAGGATTATCAGATGGCCAGACAGACTATGCAGCAGCGAAGTAACAACCAAAGACCAGTAAGACCTTCTTTTTCCTGATTTAACTCCAGATCAGATAACAACTTGAGTGGGGGTAACAAATCTGCACCCTAAGACTTTACTTGCTGTAACTGTAATAAATCAGGCCATATTGCAAGAAATTGCCAAAAAATAAGGAGGGTAACACTGCAGCAGATTTGGCCTTAGCAGATTGGAGCAGGTATTTAACAGATGTCAAGGTGGGAGAGAAGACTGTGAAGGGACTTATTGATTCAGGAAGCAGACAGACCCTACTGCATGTTGAAGTGCTGGAAAAACACTGTGCAAAAGGACTAGGTACTGGTGCCATCTGCATCTATGGGGACACTTAATACAACCCCACCACCCAAGTGACTCTGAAAATTAATGGGGTGTCACACCAAATGAAAGTGGGGATAGTACAGTACCTAAATTACATGTACCTATGATTATTGGGAATGACTTTCCAGGATTTACTGAGTTAATCTCACAGGGAGTGAAATCTGCAGTTTCAGCAGCGGTGGTAACAAGAGCATAGGCAAAGAAAATCTCAGAGGGTGGGGACACTTTTTCATTTGGTGACTTTGATGCAGACTTGTTTGAGCCCAGCTCCAAGATCCAAAGTTCAGGAAACAAAGAAGATGCCTGAAAAAACAGTAGCAACAAAAGACAGCTGGACCTAAGGGGTTGATACATGAAAATGTTGAAACTAAACTGATAACTGATTGTGATTTTATTTCTGAGCAAACTAACAATGTTCTCCAAGGTTATTTTAAGCAGCTGAGTGTGAAACAAAAACAGGGTGAACCAGTGTTTAAAAAAAATGTAATGGGCTACTGTACAGAGCATGGGCTAATTCTCAGACACAGGAACAGATAGAACAATTGGTCATATCAAAGAAGTAGAGATCTGAGTTGTTACAGATAGCACATGATTGTCCTATGGCTGGTTACTCGGGAAGGGATCGCACCCTTGCTAGATTGCTGTACAGATTTTTCATGAAGATGTCGCTACCTATTACAGCTCCTGTGTGGAATTTCAGAAAGCAGCCTCCATGACTAAAAAAGACAAGGTGCTCCTGGTGCCCCTACCCTTGACAGATGTGCTGTTTGAGAGAAATGCAATGGATGTGGTTGGCCCCTTAGACAAAAGTAAAAAGGGTAATCATAGAAGTTGATGGTAGAAGAAGACCGCTAGGTCCATCTAGTCTGCCCATTTGTTTTAGACCTGTTTTTACACTCCAGTTGCCTTTTGTAGTCAGGGCTCCCTTGTGTCTATCCAATGCATTCTTGAATCCCCCCCACAGTGTTGACCCCCACAACCTCTTGAGGCAGGCTGTTCCAGGCATCCACCACTCTTTCTGTGAAGAAAAACTTCCTGGTGGTGTTATAGAACCTCCCTCCTTGCAGCCTAAGGTCATGTCCCCTGGTCCTGGAGCCCTTCTTGAAGTGAAAACATTCCTGTGCCTGTACCTTGTTAATGCCTTTGATGTACTTGAATGTTTCAATCATGTCTCCCCTCTCTCTTCTTTGTTCAAGGGAGTACATATTCAGTTCCTTAAGTGTTTTCTCATAGAACATGTACTGCAGACCCTGAATCATTTTTGTCACCTTTCTCTGTACTGTTTCCACCTGGTCAATGTCCTTCCTGAGGTGAGGTCTCTGGAACTGGACTCCGTATTCCAGGTGAGGCCTGACCAGTGATCTATACAGTGCTAGTACCACCTCTCTCCTCCTGCTCATGATTTCCCCTCCCAATGCAGCCAGCATTCTGTTGGCTTTCAATGTTGCCTTCTCACACTGCTTACTAACCTTCAACTCATCTGAGATTATGATTCCCAGATCTCGTTCCTGGTTTGAGGCCGCCAGTTTTTCACCTCCTAGGTAATACTCCTTTCCTAGATTTTTCTTTCCTATGTGCATGACCTTGCACTTTTTGGCATTAAATCTCAGCTGCCACACTCCAGACCATTCTTCTAGTTTCTTGAGGCCAGCTTCCATCTTGCTCACTCGTTCTGAGGTGTCCATCCTGTTACATATCTTGGTGTCATCTGCGAACAGACACACCTTCCCTTCCAGTCCATCAGCGATGTCTGCTATAAAAACACTGAAGAGCAGAGGCCCCAGTATTAAGCTCTGGGCACCCCACTGGTCACCCTGTTTTCTGTTGATTGTGTTTCATTAACCCATATCCGCTGTGTTCTGCCTTGTAACCAAATCGATTCATTTTGGTAGTATGTGACTGTGCTACTCAATATCCAGAGGCAATTCTTGTGCATACTGTCACAGCCCCAAAAGTGGCAACAGAGCTTGCCAAAAGTTTCAGCAGGGTGGGCATACCTAAAGAGATTATTACTGATCATTGTAGTAATTTTGATACTGCATTACTGAAGGAGCTGTACCAACTACTATGTGTCACTGTCATAAGAATCTCTCCTTATCAGCCTGGGCTCTACGATGCTGGTTCAACAATTAAGTTGTTGACCACCATCACAGTGACAGATTTATGTCGACTGTAACTTGCAGTCAACATAAATCTAATTGAAGACCCCGGCTGTGTTTTCTTTGGGGGGCTTTACCACCCGAACCCCCCTTCTGGGGGGCTCTGCCCCCCCACACTCTCCGATCTATTGGATTCTAACTCTGAGTTGGAATTGGATCAGAGAGGGGGTGCAGGACCAGGAGTGAGAGTGCCAGGGTCTCGGGCAGACTATTACAGCAAAAACATCGATGTTGTCGGCATCAACATTTTTGCTGTAATAGTTTCACCGTCCTGGGGGCATACCATCACCCTCAGACAGATGGTCTTGTTGAGCATTTTACTCAGACCCTAAAATGCATGTTAAAAAGGTTTGTAAAAGGAGAAGGGAAAGACTGAAACCAATACTTACATTACCTGATTTTTGCTTACAGAGAAGTGCCACAAGCATCAGCAGGTTTTTCATCATTTGAAATTCTGTATAGTAGACAACCCAGAGGAACATTAGATGTAATAAAAGAAACATGGGAAGATAACCCAGCTTAGAAATACTCATGCTCAAAAATGTATTATATCTTATATGTATACCCTGAGAAAGAAACTGCCACAATATGTTGAAATGGCCCATAATAGTCAGGAAGAGGCCCAAAATGAGCAGAAGGTGTATTATGACTATGGGGTAAAAGAAAAAGGTTTTGTGCTAGGTGAAAAGGTCTTGCTACTGTTACCCACTACAGAAAATAAACTGTTAATGAAGTGGCAAGGGCCTTATAAAGTGTTTATATGTACTGGCACAGTTAACTATGAGATTGAGACCCCTGAAGGAAACATCCTATCAAGATATACCATGTTAACCTCCTGAAGAAATGGATTGAGAAAACACCAAAGGCTGCTTTGTTAGTTTACCAGAAACGTCTACAGAAAATATTACTATAGCTTATGACAGACTGAAACAAACTGTAACTGCTGATGCTGTCAAGATAAATGTTTCCTTACCCTCTGAACAAACTGCAGAAATGTGTAACTTGCTAAAGACATTTAACAGTGCTTTTAGCACCATGTCAGGCTGAACAAAAAGGGTGGAGGATGTAATAGTGACAGGGAATGCTTGCCCTATTAGACAAAAATCATATAGATTTCCAGAGCAGTTGAGAGCAGATGTGGTTAAGGAACTACAAAGAAAGAAACAGTTGGGAATCGTAGAAGAGCCGAGAAGTGCTTGGTCGTCACCAGTGGTGATTGTAAATAAAAAAGAAGTGGGTGTAAGAACCTGCTTTGATTTTAGGAAGCTTAATCAAGTGTCTGAATTTGACAACTATCCTCTGCCCTGGATAGATGATTTGGTGGACAGACTGGGAAGTGTGAAGTACATCAGTACCCTTGATCTCATTAAGGGTTATTGGCAAATTCCTCTAGCAAAAGAATCCAGAGACAAAACTGCATTTGCCACTCCTGTTGGATTCTATCAGTTCGCCACCATGCTGTTTAGTTTACATGGCACGCCCATTACATTCCAGTGGTACATGGATGTAATTTTTACTACTCACACTGGGTATTGTGCTGCTTACCTGGATCCAGACTGGAAAAGCCACTTGGAACACCTATGAGCAGTTATCCAATCTATCAAAAAGGCAGGTCTGACCATTAATCCTATGAAATGTGCATTGAGCATGCAGGAAACCAGATACTGTATTTGGGATATGTTTTGGGAAATGGAGAAGTAAAGCCAGAAATTTCTAAGACAGAGGCAGTAGCTAACAGTCCTGTCCCTAAAACAAAGACACATCATATAATTTGTAGTGCTGGCTGGTTACTATCAGAGATTCATTCTCAACTTTGCTCAGATAGCTACACCCCTCACTGAACCCATGAAGAAACTGTTTCTGTATAATATGAAATGGTCCTCAGAGTGGGATGAAGCTTTTTGGGCCATCAAGGCTGTGTTATGTTCAACCCATTTTAAGAAGCTCAGGCTTTGAGAAACAACTTTTGTTACAGACAGATGCATCAGAGATAGTCCTAGGTGCAGTCTTGAGTCAGAATATAGATGGGAAGGAACATCCAATTCTATATATCAATAGAAATTTGCATGACAGAGAGACAAGGTACTCTACCATTGAAAAGGAATGCCTTGTATCAAAGTGGGCCATAGAGTCCCTTAAGTTTCATTTGCTAGGGGCAGACTTAGTACTTATAACAGATTGCAATCCTTTCTGTTGGCTTAATCAAATGAAGAATAAAAATTTCAGAATCACAAGGTGATACCTGGTACTATAGCCATTTAAATTCAAAGTGATGCACAAATCTGGAAAAGAGAATGTCAGTGCTGATTTTCTGTCAAGATATAGATCAGGAATTGAGAAATCTGAAGGCTAAAAAAAAGCATGAATTTAAAGAGCATCTTTTGTGCTCTTGCAGAAAATACCACCCAAAAACCACGAAGAACACTTACCTGGCTTGGGGTTGGAGAGTAGGAAGAAAACATTTTCATATGGCCATGTTTTCCAGAGGGAAGGGATCGTATTTTTCCTCGGAGTTGATCTCTTCCACTTCCCATTTTAGAGACACACCCACATGCTGTTCCATATTCTGACATCACAATGTGCTTACGTGGGGGGCATGCTCCAAACATGCCTATGGAATGCACTCCCGTGCAAGCACATTGTGATGTCAGAATAAAGAACAGTGTGGGGGCATGTTTCCAAACTGGGAAGTGGAAGGATTACCGGATTGGCTCATCTGAGCCAAAATACAATCCCTTTCCTCCAGAAAATGCGGCCATATGAAAATGTTTTCTTCCTACCCTCCAACTCGGAGCCAGATAAGGGTCCTTCCTGGGTGGGAGCAGTAATATCAGGAAAGATGCTCTTTAAACTTCACTGTTAGCTATACTGGTTGATTTGGAAAAAGAGATACTGCATATGCACAGAACTGTAAAGGTTATAAGATAATGTTAGAAGAATAGTAAAAGAAAGTTTTGGAAACCTTTTTTTTTTAAACGGATTCCATCTTAAAGAGGGAGTTATGTGACAGAGTTAAATAAGACCCTATTCCAATTAATTATACAGAAAGAGTTAAATGCAAAGATCTGCTATATTCTCTCATTTTCTATCTCTTGTCTGTCTGACTGCACAGTTAAATTTTCTTGTGAGACCTAGGAACTGATCACTCTGATGATCTCATGTCCCCCCCCACCGCTATCTCCCTGCCTTCACTTACTGTTTCTATCTTTTCTTCCTCCTTGCTTATCTTTGGTTTCAAAAATACATGTGAATATTTGTGTGAAACTATTTGTGTAAAACTGGGATCACTTAGTTTGAAAATGTATATAATTGTATTGTTGAAATGATTGCAGAAAGCTATTTGGAACTCAGAGGGTTAACTTTGAGATGCAGTTTGACCTCCACAATCTCTTTTGCAGGGTTGTCAACAGAAGACTAGTTCTAAAACACCATATTCTATTTTGCTGCACCTGCAAGGACAAAAATTTACAACGTTCTGATACATTTTGTGAGAAACAGGATGCCTGTTAATGTGCTCAGGATGCAGAAATTGCCAGGCAAAGACTGCTTATAAAAAGAGCAGGAATGTCTGTGTGTAAGAGAGAGAGAGAGACTGAAATTTAGAATTAGAGATACCCTCAGAGGAAGGACTTTGTGTTGTCTAAACTGCCTATGTTAATATTGTTACTGGAAATAATAAAAAGCTACTTGCAAATTTTATAGCTGCTCCTGGTTTTCCTATGTTTCTTGACCTGTGCCTCGATGATAAGTAACTGCTTTGTATGTGTGAAAAGTTTCCCAGGGTTCCCTTTTTATTGCATATCATTAGCTTGAAATTCTAAGTGGGGAGTGTCCCATTGACCAGAATCCTAAAGAAGTTTTTTTATTTTAAAGGGGCATTACTACCCACAATCACTTTTTATTTGTAGTAAATCAGTTCCATCTCATGTTTTTTTGTTATTACAGTTTATTTTTGCTTTAGTATTTGTATTTTTGTTTTTTACATCACTTTGCTACCTTTTAGTGTGAACGCCCATTTCAGGACTTCCTGTCTCTTCATCAGAACACATTTGGGGCTGTGTATAAAACACAGAAAGGAAATAATCAATATTTGTAGTTGAATATATAAACAATAGTAATAATCACAATATATCACAATTAGCTTACTAAAGTCATATGAGAAGAGACTGGGAGACCTCAATATATATACCCTGGAGAAGAAGAGAAGAAGAGAAGAGAGAGAGAGACGAGACAGAGGTGATATGATAGAAACCTTCAAATATCTAAAAGGGCATAAATTGGGTACTGGAGGGAAGCATCTTTCAGAAAAGGAGATGTCCAGGAATGAGGGGGCATGACACAAGGTAGGAAGGGTGTAGACTAAGGGGTACCATGAGGAAGTATTTCTTTACAGAAAGTGTGGTGGATGCATGACATAGACTCCCACCGGACCCGGCATGGGGGAACCCTAGCAGTAGGAACAAGGAAGTAAAGCCAGAGATCAAGCAGGGTCTGCGATAAGCACCTCTGTTCCATCAGAACTGAGAGATGAGATTTAAAAGCTGCTGGGCAGTGCTCAGAGTTACTTAACCAGTTTATCCTAGTACAATTGTAAACACTTGAGATTCTTAGCTTATAGTACTACCTAGTGACACAAGTCATGGACAAACCTTAAATTTGTATTCATAGGCCCGGATATTCAAACTGCGTCCAAAATGTGCGCAACAACAGGACAACACAAAACCAATTTAGCATATCGCAACAGATGGAATATTCAAACATGGAGCAGAACAAATTGCATGAGCAACCAACATCTGAATATCGCACATCACTGCGCCATAGTGCAACCAGGAAGGAGAAGCTGAGCAGAAATGTTGCGCTATAGCGCAACCAGGGCAGCCCAGCTGAGCAGTCCAGAGGTGCCATAGCGCAAGCAGAGCCCCCCCCAGAGCAATGGAACTGCACATCCAGGGAGGCAGGCTGGGGCCCACCGCCAGCCATACCACACATGGGCACAGGAACACACTGCAGAACCAACAAGACACCTGCACACCCCAAGCACAGCATCACTGGGGTGTGATGGATGATCTACTGGCCCATGGGGACAAGCCAACAAAGCACAGCAGAGCCATGACACCCAGCACAACCACTGGCAGGCTGAGAGTGCCACACACAGGGGTTGACAACCACAGTGCACATCAGCCCCCGATGCAGCACAGCACATCCTGCACGTGACCCCAGACACCACCCATGTGCAGTGACTGGCACTGCAGGAAACCATCATCCCCAGCACCGTCAACCCCGTGCAGCAGAGAAGCATACAAGCCAGACACACCCTGTGCACCCAGCAGTGGGTGGCAGCAGATAGCAAGACCAACAGAAAGTCACTGCCATGCGGAGATACCTCCCCATGCACACACATGTAGCGTCGCTACACAACACACACACACACACACACCCAGGACCGTACCACCCCAGATGGCATGTACACCACTGCAACTGAGCACCCATAGCCAGCTGCAAATCAGAGACCAACACAGTATTCATATCAAAATATAAATGTATTTTCAAATTTTCAAAGAGTAAATTACAAAACAATAAACAAGAACTATTTACAAGGGGGGGGACGGGTACAAGGTAGGGGTGGTCAAGGGGTAGGGATGAACAACTTGGAGAGGGAAGGCAGGGTGGTAGGGATGGGTGAAGTGGGAATGGTAATATGGCCTAAGGCCCAGCAGGCTGGTCGTCCTGTGCCTGGTTCCGCTGTTCCCTGCGATGCCTCCTTCGCAGGCCATGTCTCCTTATGGAATTCAGGATGGCCTGGTTATCCAGGTACACTTGTGTCAGGCCCTGTATGTCATGATGGATCCTCCGGAGAACTGTGAGGCCTAGGAGAATGGGAACACAGTCAATGGCTGTGACTGACCACAACCCTGAACACCACCCAACCTGCAAGCCATATAGCCCAATGTCCCGCACCTGTGATGGCATGCACTCACCCACAGTGAACATGCACATGGCCATCACAAACAGGCGGCACCAGCTATGTGCACCACTGCACACACACACTGCCCATGTCCATCACAGCACAAACAAGGCTGTCAAGTGACGTGGCAACGTAGCGATGCCAGTTACACAGCTATGTGCCCAGTGCATTTATGGTCCACCAGTGCGACACACAGATGTGCTGTGATACTGGACAGTGATGCATGTCACCTGTGTCATGCATACATACATAGATACATAGACAGTGTTGGCAGATAAGGGCCTATGGCCCACCCAGTCTGCCCATTTGAGCTTGTAAGTTCACTTTGTTTTCCTATAAGTCTGTTGCACCTTACTCCTGACCTCCAGAATTCCTTTAGGTCTATCCCGTGCATTCTTAAATCCTGTGATTGTTTCAGCCCCCACCACTTCCTCTGGCAGGGTTTTCCACTTGTCCACCACCTGTTCTGTGAAGAAATTCTTTCTTATGTTTCCACTGAATCGTCCTCCCTCCAACTTCATCCCATGCCCTCTAGTCCTGGAACATCTTTTTCGCTTAAAAATAGTGTTTTCAAACAACATGAAGTCTTGCTATATTATAGACATTAGCAGTTTGATCCAGCTCTAGAACTGCCCCGGAGTGAAATGGTTAAAACCATTCCAAAATAGAATTTTGGCACGAGAGCAGCTCTATCTGTCATTTCAAACTTGAACTGTCAGATTCTTTACTCCGCCTCAGTGAACAGTTGCTCCGGAGATTTCTCCTTCTGCTTGGTTCATTTCTCGGTTTAAAAAGTGTTTTCTCGGTTGGATTTAACCGAGAATAGTTTTATTTTAACAAAAACCGTTCGGTTCAAGCTCTATCTGTGGTAACCGTAAGTAAATGAAGGTTTTGTCTGTGTGGAACTTGTACGTTATCGGTTCGGTTTGAACCGATCAGTGGGTTTAAAACTCATTTAAAACTAAAGTTACTATTTTAGAGTGCGGTTCCGGTTCTTATCGGTTCTAAAAAAGCGGATTTATTACGTTTTTCCAATACCAGTGATACGGTTAGGAACCGATAAGGGTGTCTTGCCTGGCACTGCGTTAAAAGGGGCAAGTTTTTGGTTAGGCTGGCATTATGTCTAGAAACCCAAAAGAAAACCGGGCCCACTGGGTTTCAACACTGTGATGTTTGTGGGAAGTCTTTGCCAAGGCTGACCCACACACCACTGTGTTTATTGTCTGGGGTTTGACCACCTCCAGTCAGACTGCCAGGTATGTAAGAATTTCCTGCAGCCACCCTGGAAAAAGATTGGGCAGGCTCAGGAGCGAGAGGCTAAAAGTCCTGACCTGGATGGCCAGCCGGTTCGGTGCCAACCGAAACAGAGGAGTGCCTCCTGACCAGGGCCAGACTTCCCTCGGCAAAGAAAAGCTGGTTCTGAGGAACCAATTCCAGTAAAGAAAACAAGAAAATCAGCAGGTCTGGAGCCCAAAATTCCTTCTCCAACTGCTGCAGAGATAGCAAAAAGCCATACAAATTGTCCAGTCACTGTCTCAGGGTCCGTCCGAACCACCACTATCTGGTAAAGGTCAGTTCGTCCGGTCCCAGTGGTTCAGGATTATGATATTGAGGAATTTTATGAACCAGAGGAGGGGAGGAGGATTATGAACAGTATGAATGTGGCTGGGAAGGTCTGGGTGTGACCATTGAACGGACATCTCCCCAGACAGACCTTTAGAATCTCCCTATGCTGTCTGAGTCCCCATCTCATTTTATGTTTTATAAAAAGTTGCTGAAACCCTCCAGCTTCCTTTAGAAGAGGCTGTGGATGAGCAAAGAGGAGCCTGATTTTGTAGAAATGATGGATATTCCAGAGTCTAGGAGATTGTCTATTCCTTTACATAAGTCTTTTAGGAAACAAACAATTAAAATTTTAAAAGCTCCTAATTCTGTGCCTCCTGTAGATAAAAGATGGACAGAAGGTATACATTGTCAGGCCCTGATACAGAATTCCTTTCTCAACAATGCAGTCATGTTGGGTAGTTCAGGCTGCTGCCTGTGAGAAAAGCTAATATTCCTTGGCTTCACATCCTCCTGACAAGGATTCCAGGAAGATTGATGCCATGGCAAAAACAGTATATGGCAGCCTCTGGGACTCAGGCAAGCAAATTATATGGCTTATGTAGCTAGGTATCAGAAATCTAGATGGGATACTGTTATGCAATTGGCCAAGCAGGCCCATGCCAGCTGGCTAGTGAACTAGAACAGGTGGCTGCTGATGGCATTGAAGCCTCTAAGGTTCAGTTTCATGCTGCTGTGGATGTTAATGATGTTTCCTCTAGGGTCATGCCACATCTGTAGCTTTTCATAGGTTGGCCTGGCTCAGGTGTACTAGTTTGTCACAGGATACCCAGACTAAGGCTATGGATTTTCCTGTGGTGGGAAATTCTCTGTTTGGAGAGCAGACAGAGAATTACATGAAGAAGATGGATGAATATAGGACTACATACAAGAGTGCCCAGGCTAAGGAGCGGCAAGCCACTCCTCAAAGGCATGCCCCCAGGGGTAGGGGTAGGCCTTTTCACAGGCCTTTCTACCAGACTCAGGCCTCCTCTGCCTATGCTCAGAGGGGCTTCTTCAGAGGCAGGGGCAGACGAGGGGTGGGCAGACCTGCTCCCACCCCCCAGCCTAAAGCTCCTGCGAAACAGGCACCCTGATGGGGTGCCCAGGGCCATTCTCCTGTACCAGTGGGGGCAGGCTGGCTTACTTCAGTCAGAATTGGGCTTCTTTAACCTCAGACAAGTGGGTTCTGAGTAGTAAGCCAGGGTCTGGTTCTCAGCTTCAAAAAGTTTCCCAAGTTGAGAAGCAGACTTTTTTCTCTACAGTGCTTCAGAGACCTCGCTCTGGAAACAGAGGTCTCATCCCTATTAGCTCTCAGAGCAGTAAAAGGGTTCCTCCCTGCATCAGGGCAGGGGTCTGTATTCAGATACTTCCTTACCCCAAAAAGACAGGAGAATGGCGGCCCATTTTAGATCTCAGATATCTGAACAAGCATCTTTTGAAACCAAAGTTCAAAATGGTAACTCTGGCAATGATTTTACCTTCCTAAGGCCAGGGACTGGCTAGCCTTCCTGGACCTCAAGGATGCCTATTTCCATGTCTAATCAGAAGATCCCATCCAGTACCTCAGATTCGAACTGCCCTCAGGTCATTACCAGTTCAGAGCAATGCCCTTCAGCCTTACCTCTGCTCCAAGGGTATTCACAAAGTGTCTAGAAGTGGCAGTGGCCCACTTAAGGAGGCAGAGGATTGCTGTTTTTCCCTATCTAGATGACTGGCTCATTGTAGGCCAGTCCCCAGAACAGGTAAAATCTCACCTGCAGGTCACCCAGCAGCTTCTCACCTCCCTGGGTTTTCTGCTAAACCTACCAAAGTTGGTTCTGGAACCAGTCCAGGTACTCACCTTTATAGGGGCAGAATTGGACACAAAGCTAGCCAGAGCCTTTCTTCCCCCAGAAAGGGTAAGGAATTTAGTGGCTCTGGCCTCTTCCTTCACTCTGCAGGTCTCTCGACCAGCAAGACACTTTCTGCAGCTCCTGGGGCACATGGCTGCATCCACAGCTGTTGTGCAGGAGCCAGATTTCAGATGAGAGACATTCAGTTTCACTTGAGAACCTTTTGGTCTCAGAAAGAGACCCCTTTCCAAGTTGGTCCCAGTGACTCGAACCTTGATCCTAGCTCTCCAGTGGTGGCAGGATCAGAGCAATTTAAGAGCAGGGGTCCCTTCATTCCCCTCTTCTCACGACTTGACTCTCACTACAGATGCTTCCCTTCTGGGTTGGGGAGCCACATGGGCGACCTTTCCACTCAGGAGTTTGGTCCCCAGGTATCTCTGCTCCACATCAGTTTGCTGGAACTCAGAGCTGTCTTTTAGCTCTTCAAGCTTTTCTGCATCTGTCCACGACAAGGTGATACAAGTCAGAACAGACAACACCACAACAATGTGGTACATCAACAAACAGGGGGCACTTGGTCTTGACCTTGTGCACCGAGGCAATGAAGTTGTGGTCTCTGGCCTATTCCTGAACACTTCCCTCATAGCAGTTCATCTTCCAGGGAAGGACAATGTCCTAGCGGATGCCCTCACTAGGATTTCCCAGGGCCATCACGAATGGTCCCTGGATCCTCAAGTGCTGAGGATAGTTTTGCCAGGTGGGGCATCCTCAGATGAGATCTTTTTGCAGCCCCAGACAATCACAAACTTCCTCTGTTCTGTTGCAGGCCTCCAGTGCTGGGCTCAGTTCCCTGGATGCCCTTCTTCTGGATTGGGAGGAAGTTCCTCTATGCTTCCCCCTTTCCTCTCTATTCAAGTACTAGTCAAATCAGATCTCAGCCTTGCAGGGTGATTCTGATTGCCCAGTTGAGCCAGGCAGCCCTGGTACCCACTCCTTCTGTCTCTGACAGTCCATCTTCCCCTGTGCCTCCCAGGAATCACAATCTGTTGACTTGTGCCCAGGAAGGGTTTGGTATCGGACCTCAAATCCCTCAACCTCAAGGCCTGGTTCTTGAGGGTTAGAGTTGCTGATTTACACCTCTCTCAGGGTGTTCTTGAGATCCTAAAGGCTTCCAGAAAGCCTTCCACTAGAGCTACTTATAGTTCTAAATGGAAAGGTTTCCATTTGGTGTGCTGGGAAAATATTTCCCCAGAATCTGCTGAATTGCCCATTTTGTTAGATTACATGGTACATCTTAATTCCTTGGGTCTCAGACCAGCTACCCTGAGAGTTCATTTGGCAGCTGTGTCTGCTTTTGTGTCAGCAGGAAAGTCATCCCCTCTTTCCTCTCATCCTGTGTTTTTCCAAGTTTTTTAAGGGATTACTCCATACTAATCCTCCCTTTCAGAACCGGCCCCTAGCTTGGGACCTTAATGTTTGCATTGCTCAGTTAATGGAACCCCTTTTGAACCTCTGTCTTCTGCAGAGCTTAAGTACCTAACTTGGAAAACTGTTTTCTAGTAGCTATCACTTCTGCCAGGCGCATAGAAGTGAATTGCAAGCCTTGTCAGTGGAGACTGACTTTATTTCTTTCCACAGGGATAAGGTAGTCCTTAGGATTAATAGGAAGTTTTTGCCCAAGGTGGTTTCAGATTTCCATCTTAATCAATCTATCTCCCTTCCAGTATTTTTCACTGATCACTCCTCTTCGGGTGAGAGGAGGTTGCACACCCTGGATGTTAAGAGAGCTCTTAGTTATTATATAGAGCGTGCAAAGGTCTGAATTTGAATCCTCAACTTTTTCCTTACCTATGGTGAAGTTGGAAGAAGGCAAACCTGCCACTAAAGGATCAATAGCCAGGTGGATTGTCTCTTGTATCCAATTTGTTATCAGAAAGTGGGCAGGCCCCCAGGTTTGAGGGCTCATTCTACCAGGGGTACAGCTGCGTCTCTAGCTGCTGCCAGAGATATCCTTTATTGAGATTTGCCAGGCTGCTACTTGGAAAGCGGTACACACTTTACCAAGCATTACTCCCTGGATGTCCAGGCCAGGAGAGATGCTGGTTTGGCACAGCTGTTCTTCAGAGCCTATTCCCTAAGTAGGTTCTGCCCCTCCTCCATGGAGGTACTGCTGTGTATTCTGCTAATGTCTATAATATAGCAAGACTTCATGTTGTTTGAAAAAAAATTACTCACCTTAATGTTGTTTCTCCAGACTGGAGTCTTGCTATATATGACCTCCCCAACCTGCCCTCTCAAAACCTCTACTTGGTGGGGTGCAGGCAACTTAGTGTGGGCACTACTTATGTCCTGTTAGCATTTTGTCCCTTTGGGACTTTGGGGTGTGTATGTAGCAGCGTGTGTGTGTTTTATTATATTTATATTCCATTTCATATATTATTAGAATGGTGTTAGTATTTCTGGTCCCCTGACTTGAGTCTTGGGTGTTGGGACCATCAATGGTTGTTATTATTTAGGTAGCCATTTGGCTAGTGTAGGTTACAGCTTCCACACAGACCTTAGTGAGTTTGGCTCGTAAAGATCTGACAGTTCAAGTTTGAAATGACACAGTTAGAGCTGCTTTCATGCCAAAATTCTATTTTGGAATGGTTTTAACCATTTCACTCCGGGGCAGTTCTAGAGCTGGATCAAACTGCTAATGTCTATAATATAGCAAGACTCCATTAGAAGAAACAACATTACTAAGGTGAGTAATTTTTTCTTCCTGCACCCTGTTCCTCCCTGTAAGATACTTGTATGTCTCCATCATATCCCTCTCTCCCTCCTCTCCTCTCCTCCAGGGTACATGTTCAGTTCCTTCAACCTGTCTTCATCGGACTTGTGATGCAATCCATGCACCATCTTTGTTGCCCTCCTCTGAACCTTCTCTACCCAGTCTATGTCCATACGTAGGTATGGTCTCCAGAACTGACACTGTACTCCAGGTGGGGCCTCGCTAGTGTCTTGTATAGTGGAATGCGGCCTCCCTTTCCTGCATGGTTGTGTTGTGCATGGCTGGTGGTCTTGCCCCCAGCATGCAACAGCATCCATGGAAGTAAATACTTACACTCCTCAAGCAGCTGGGTCTGCTGCTGCTGCTGCTGCTGCTGCTGGGCGCAACACCCACCAGCACGGGGCCCTGCGCAGCCACCTCACCCCGTGCCTGCATCCTCACATCCCGGCCTGTGGGAGACATATGTTGAGACAAACATCAGTGTGACTCCAAAGCAGACTGCCCCCTGCCCCAGTGAGAGTGTCTGCCCACACAGCCAGACCCATGCATCTCACACCTGCACACACTGACACAGCCAACAATGGCAGAGCCATCACCTATGCACAGCCACCAAAACACACTCACACCCCTACAGAGAATACAGGTGCATAGATGGTACACCCACCTAGCCTAGGCACCACGCCCCTCCTGGCACGTGACCGCAGCCAATCGAGAAGATCAGGATCCCTCCGGCGGAGGTCACCATATCGGTGCCGGCACTGCTCAGCTGACCGGCACCATCCAGTGACCACCACCAGGTCAGTGGCCACTTGCTGCCACACCTGCATCCTGGCAATGGTGAGGGGCACCTCACCATAAAGTGCCCCATAGTGGGGCTCCACTAGGGCCACCAAGTTGACCACTTCGACAGGGCTCCACTGTACTGCTTTCTGCGAGCCACCATGGTACCAACTTTACAGCAGGCAATATGGCGGCCCACTGTGCCATAACCCCACGTGGAAGGCGTTGCACAATAAGACCACCACAGGTTCCAATCGCGCTGTTCGAACAGCACCGTCACTTCACATAGCGCTGTCACCAGACAGCGCAATAGGGCCGTACACATGGCAGCCGAACAGCGCCAGGGGGCAAAGGTCGGACACAAGGTCATGGGCAATGACACAAGGCCACGCACAGTACCATCTGACGTATACGCATCCTGCGTGACTGACCAGCTGTGTACCAGTGCCACAGTGGACTATTGCTCAGTAGTGCCACAGCGTCATATAGTGCCCAGTGCTGTAGCGCCACTGGCACAATGGTGGCCATGGCCTGGATGATTGCTGATCGCGCGGCCTGCGTCAGCAGCACGGCAGATATGCGTAAGCTATCTGGGCATGCGCCAATGCAGGTGTACCACACAGTCACAGATCTCGCCATTGGCTCAGCCGACTCAACCGTATTATGCGCCAAAGCGCAAATTTGCGATATTCAGCCAACATGCAAATCATCTGATCAGCCATTCAAAGGCACAGTGGCATGATTTGCATGTCATTATAGTTACCCACCCTAATTGCAGTGCTGTTGGGTCATGGTGGGGCCGCCCACACATCCATGGTGGCGTGGGACAGTGCTACATGACTGAGCTGTCTCCCAGTGCGGGCCCTGTCTGGTGCTGCCATGTGTGCAATGTGTGTCATGGTGGGCAGTGCACTGCTGGGTGCTCTGCTCACCACGCGGACACACGGACCACCTGCACACGCTCCCAACTGCTGTCCACAGGTGCGTGTGCATGATGATGCCTGCATTGTACTGTACACCAATGTGCAAGGGTGCCCAGCATCTGACACACGTACTTGGACAGTACAGGTGGTGGGGGTGGTCAGTGGTGCTGTGTGTTAGCAATGTCAGTTCTGCTGTGCTGTGCATCTGCCCATGTACGCTCTGTGCCTGGTGTGTGTGTGTCCATATGAGTGCTCACCCCTCCCTGATGGTGTGTTTGTATGCCTGGACCCTTCCACTCCCCTGGCCGTCATGCACCCCTGGTGTGTTACCCTGTGTGCCTGTGGTTTGCGCATGGACAGTGTTGGTTGCACATGTCCCCTTGACTTACCTGTGTTCTGCATAGTGCTCCTCTGTGATGGTGTCCCAGTGCAGCTGGGCCTGCCGGATCAGTCGGGGGTCCCGCCGTCCTAGGGGGGGCTGCTCATCACCATCAACACCGGCGACACTGGCGTCCCCATCGCTGTCCCCCTCTTCAACCTGTACGGCTATCCCATAGTCTTTGGCCATGTTGTGCAGGATGCAACAGGCCAGGAATATCCCACAGGCGTTTTGGGGGCTGTACTGTAGGGCACTGCCGGAGGTGTCTAGGCATCGGAAGCATGCCTTGAGCATCCCAAACACCCACTCTATGATGTTGCGTGTGGAAACATGTGCCTCATTATAGCGTTGCTGTGATGGGGTCATGGGGCGCCGGTATGGTGTGAGCAGCCAGGGACAGAGTGGGTATCCGCTGTCACCTGTGTGGAGATAGTGGAAATCAGTCTCATGTTCAGGTCCATATTGCCCATATCTCTGTGTGCCACTACCATGGCACCTGTGGCATTCCCACCCTTGCCCCGAGTTTGCATTCCATACATGTGTACTCACCCACTAGATGTCCTGTGGGGATGTCCCCACTCTCGAATCGATGGCACAGTGCAGACTGATACCATATGAAGGCATCATGTGCTCCACCAGGGTGTGTGGCACAGACATTGATTATGCGCCCAGTGGCATCACACACCACCTGGCAGTTGACACTGGAGAATCCCTTTCTGTTCTGATATGCGACCCCATCGGCGCGGGTGGTGTGCAAATGGCCACATGGGTGCAGTCTATGGCCTAGCATGCCAGGCATATGATGCTACCCTGTGGAACTCCTGCATGTTTGCTGTACACTCTGCGCGGTGCTGGGAAATGGATGTACTCCGCAGCATGTGGCAGCAATGCGCTGAGGAATTGGGTGAGGATGCATGATGTGGCCGACTGTGTGATGCCTGTGGTGTCCCCTGTCGGCCTCTGGAAGGCGCCCGTGGCGAGCAGGCACATGCAGGCTGTCACCTTGGTCTCCACCGACAGAGCGTGACTCCGTCGTGAGGGTGCCTGCATCACATCACTGCACAGCTCACAGAGCCGTCTCAGTATTGTCCTGTTCAGGCGGTACCAGCCCACAATCTCTACATCTGTGTACAACTCAAAGCTGATGCAAACGCGGTGCACTGCCTGTTGGGGCATACCACCGGGCCCTTCCACGACCATGTCCCCTGCAGCATGCATTCTCACCCCCTCATTACAGCTTCCATGTGGAAGCTGGCACTGTCCATCTCCTGGCCACTGCCCCCTGGCTGCTGTTGCTGTGTTACCCCGCTGTCCTCCTGCTACTTCCACTGCACCGGAGCTTGCACTGGCCTCTACAGCCTATAGTACAGCTTTCCTTGCCTGCCTAGCCTGTCTGTTTGTCTGTCTGTCTGTCTCTCTCTCTCTCTCTCCGCCCCCCCCACTTGGCAGCCTTGTAGCGTTCTTGCGCCACTTCCTTGAGCCTTTTTGTTTTGGCTCATTTTCTGCTAGTGCGCAATTCGGGTTGTGCCACTATTGCGCATCGCGTTAAGTCTTTGAATATCGTGATTGCGCTTCTTTATGCATGGATCCACCCTCGTTGTGCATGCCTTCATTTTCATTGCGCTGTTGCTCAGCATGTTTTCGGTGGCGCAACTGCCTCCTTCTGAATATCGCAAAATGGCGCATTTTGGGACTTGCGCATGCGCAACCCTGTTGTGCATGGCGCAACCCTTTTGAATATCCGGGCCATAGTGGATTTTATTTTTAGTGTAGAATTATTTTGAAGATACTCTTTATGTAACAGGAAAGAACAGAAAACAATGAAGTAAAGGACATTATTGTGTCTTATACTGCAAAGCTGGGTTATTCATAAGAACGTCATCTGGAACCCCATCTGAATAATGCCATTCCTGCATATACATCATTTTAGCCCTTACTTTATGAAAGGCCACAGGTGTGAAAAAACATTATGGGCAGGATGTGACACATGACAGCTGTACTATTCATCTTTCCACAAAAATATAACTAAGAATGAAATCAGAGCTACACAGTAAGACAGGGGTAAAATCCTTCTAGCAAAAAGGAGATACAGAGTTCAAGTAATAAAGTAGTATTTAACAGTTTAAGTGATTACATTACACAGGTTTATCCTATCCTGGCATCCCTTAAAAATATCCAAATACTTTGTTGTTGTTTGAGTTCCATATCTCATTTTTGTTAGTAGGGTATTAGCCTTGACATACCCTGTGGCTCTGATTTCTTTCATGGTTGTATTGTTGTGGAAAGATCTGTACCACATGCAGTTATAACTAAAGGAACATAAACATATTTTACCAGTACTGACAGTGCACATTTCATTTTAGATGACTGCTTTACAGAAACAGAATGGAAGCCAGCCTTCTTTGAAAAGATAGACAGGATGTGTGGCTAGCTGCCTTGCTGATCAGACATGCTTCAGGGAGCTCCCGTCTCAACATCCAATATTAAAACTATTTACTTGCCTTTAGCTTTGGCCGAGCCCTGAATTTGCCTATCCAGATTGTTGGTAGTGTGGACAATCTCTAGAAAAAGATTTATCTGCTGAAATGGGAAGGAAAAATGCGATCAGAAACCAACTTCTTTGCTCCGTGCAGTGGGGCCTCCAGACAGCGTACTACAACGGCTATGTCTTCGGCCTCAGACCAGAGTTCGGAAGAGCCCAGTCCCGCAACACTGGAAGCATTGCACCAAGCAGTACTGAACCTTACAAAAACGGTCCAGCAGATAAAAACAAAAATGGACTTGTATAATGACAGGATGGTCCAGGTGGAGCAAAAACTGTCTGGACTGGTGGATACCCTGCAGGTAGCCAAAAAAGTATCTGAGTGGGCTCAGGCCATAGCCACCATGTGCATTAAGGAACAAACTCTGCACTGATCCCGGCTGGAACATTTGGAGAATGTCACCAGAGCAGCCAATGTCTGTTTAATTGGGATACCAGAAGGTATGGAGAAAGAGGATTTAATTTTAATTTTTGATAGCCTAGATGGAGGAGGTACTGGGCCTAGAATTGCAAGGATGAGTGGTTCGTGCCTATCAGATTAACACCCCACAGAGCAAGCTCAACATCTGAGGGTGTAATGATGGTCACAGCTTCGGTAGTGGTGCGAGATCAGATTCTGCAAGCTGCCCAAAGGAAACGCAATTTGGAGGTGGAGGGCTCTAAGGTCCTGTTTTTCCTTGACCTTTTCTATGCCACACAGATGAAGCAGAAGGGATTTGATGCAGCACGATGCTGGTTTTGGGCCCTAGATGTTCTGAAGAACCTGTTGATGCCTGCCCGTCTGCATATCGCCGTAGGGAGGAAGGCTTATATTTATACTGACCTGAAGAAGGTGGTAAAAATGGTGGACAAGCTGGAGGCAGAGACAGCAGCGAGGGAGGGTGACTCAATGTCAGACTCTGAGCAAGAGGACACTTGATCTAACACTGTGAGTTTGTAGAAGATCTATTAAACCCATTATTCTGGGTATAAAAAGCCTTCCGATTGTCTTCTCTCCAGAATCGTTCTGCTCTAAGTTGATTTTGCCCATGGAACTCTATTCTTCATCCGACAGTACTGCTGATCCTGGTTATTTGAGTTTGTCTTTTAAACATTACAGTTCGGATTCTTGGACAGAGACTGCAGTATGACATAAAAAATGTTCTTCATCTGGTTTGTGAGATGTTATTAGAGAGAGGCTAAGCTAGAACTACAGTCACTATGTTTCACTTAGTCTGGGTTAAATTATTACAGCTTAATGTTCAAAACTTAAAGTTTAAAAGCAATGTTAGGATGTTGTGGGAGCTTACTGGGAGTCTTATTAGAGTTCCAATTATTGAGAAATATTATATAGGGCGCTAGTGCCCATTTTCTACTTTATTTAATGTTTAAAGATCAACAAATTTAAGCGCTGGCAGCAATAGCCAATTGTTTGGAAAGTATATGATGACTGCTAAAAGCTGGTATTCCCCTTCAATCTTGTACCATTTGTAGCAATGACTCTTATCTCTGTATATCATCTTACTCCTTTTATACCCTGGGTGTATGGCATTGCTCTGTGTGTTTTAGTGCATTAAGAGATGCTTAAATTGCATAAATAAAAAGTAACAAAAAAAAAAAAGATAAACAAGCTTCAGGTGGAGGTAATACACCATGTTAGAATTAAAACTAAAAAATCACTGATAGTGAGAGACAGGTGAGGGAAAGAGTGACAGTGTAGGGCTGTAGGCTGGTGAGTAGCACCTAATAAGGTGGAGTAGGGGGCGTCTGGCTATTCTAATATGCTGCTGGGCGGGTTCTTCTCCTCCCACTAGGTAATTTTTTTTTTTTTGTAAATCAGCTTTATTCAAGTATTAGAATAACATAGCTTGAACAATTAATAACATAAAATAATTACAGCCATTTGTTTGATGAATTAGTAAAATTGAGATTCCATTTATTTATTCACCATAAGTCCATTAAGACAAAGGAAATAGTCCAAGATTTTTCAGCTGGATCATGTGATTGATATGGGCTGTGGCTGGTAGATCACCACCATATAAACCAAACCTAAACAGCAAACTGTAACATTTTAATGCCTGGAGCAATATTATAAAGTACTTTTTTTTTTTTTTCTTTTTTTTTCTTTTTTTTTAAAAAAGAGAAAACTACCTATTATTCAGGTATGTCAGTTTGGGGTTAGAAAGCAGTCTTTGGTAAAATCTTTAGCAATTAAAAGCACCAGATCCTTGTAGCCAAAAGGATATTGTGGATTGTTAATCTATATAATCGGGGGTTGTGACAAATTGTGGATCCCACTTTGAGAATGAACAGGAGGAGTAAGAGAGAGCTCTCAACTCTTTCAAGCCCTAGAGAGTGACATCCCCATGAGGCGAGACCCCTTCTGAGGTAGCAGACAACCCTGCTTCCCACCCTACCCAGGGGGCCCCATATCTCAAAAAATGTCTCTTGTCTAAAATGTAATTTAGCTATCAACCTCTCCATTTCACATACCTTATTTGTTCAATCTAACCAGGTTTGGAATGAGAGAGGTACTGGCTTTAGCCAGCAAATCATTATGCATTTCAAGGCTACTGCAATAAGACATAAGGCCAGTTTCCTATGAAGTGGAGACAGTCTGATAATCAAAGGGAAACCCAGAACCCATTCTGTAAATTCATCAGGGATGTACGTTTCTATAATTTGTCTAATGGCGTTCTGCACCCCAGACCAGAATCCCCTTAAAATTGGGTAGTCCTAGAATATGTGAAAATCCAAACCTAGTCCCCCACAATTCCACCAGTAACCATCCGAATAGGTGGTATGAAAATGTTGTGTTACTGTTGGGGTATGAAAAAAGCAAATCAGGATTTTTCAAAAGAATTCTCTCCACCCAGGTGAGGATGTCACTCTCCACCCAATCCACAGGTGCTTATCCCAATCCTTGTTAACAATAATTTTATTAGACCCTTTTTCCCATTGAACCTTTATATGCAGTAGAGGTATTGTCTCCAGCACCTCCAGTCTATTATAGAACATAGAAATTAATTTGTTTTTCACTACCGCTGAGGAGGTCTCCTCTATAATTTCCTCCCAAGGATTCCTCCATCTGCTTATTAATCTTTCAATATCCCCATTTCTGATAAAATGTCTAACTTGTAAATATCGGAAGAGGTCAGAATTAGGTAGATAGAATATATCTTTAAGTTGTTGAAAGGACACACAGACCCCTCCTTCCAGGAACTGGGAAAATCTGACCAACCCTCCTGATTCCCACCTAGCATAACCAGTCTAGTCTGGGGGCAAGCAACCAGGGTGGTGCCTTATTAGGGACAAAGGGCCTAGTGTTCCTTTGAGTCCAACTTAGTCTGCACTTGGTATAAGATCCTGATCATGTGTTTCACCCAGGGGTTGTGTATATGTTTCAGAGAGCTATGGGAGGTCCCTGAAAGGGCTAGGAAAATAGAGGTAATGAGAGAGCTTCCCCTTCCTTAATCTCATACCATCCTGAAGATCTTTAGCATTTGACCCATGTGCATACTGGCACTAACTGACAGCCCAGATAATATCGATGAAGGTCTGGTAATCCCTGTCCTCCTCTGGTCCTATGTAGTTGTAGAGTTTTCCTCACCACCCTTGGTTGTCTGCTTCTCCAAATAAATTTACATATACCCTGCTTGGTCTGATTCCAGAATTTATTAGGAATAGGGAGGGGTAGAGTGGAGAATAAAAATAAAAATAACTGGATAGCAGATTCATTTTGATCGAGTCTATTCAGCCAGCTAGTGATAGAGGTAATAGTGACCATCTGGCGATGTCCCTTTGCAATTCGTTCCACAGTTTATTGTAGTTTATATAAAATAGTTTAGACTGAGAAGTTGAGATCTGTATCCCCAGATACCTTATTCGATTGTTTTTGGCCCAGGTATATGGGAACGTGGCCTTAAATTCCTGAGTCAGCGATCCACTAAGAATTAAGGTCTCTGATTTACTCATATTTATTTTGTAGCCTGAAAGGTCGCCAAACTTTTCTAGAATATTATTCAGTGGGACCATTGCCTTCTTGGGATTTCTGAGGAAGAACAATGTGTCATCTGCATATAGAGACACTTTTTGTCCCAATCCCCCTGACATAATCCCCTCTATATGTTGTTCTTGCCTGACTGCTGCTGCCAAGGGTTCTAAACAAATTGCAAAAAGTAGTGGGGACAGAGGGCAACCCTGCCTGGTACCCCTACAAACCTGAAAACATCCCGAGTTGGTTCCACTGACTCGAACCTGAGCCTGGGGGGAAGAATATAAATTGGATATAATCTGTCTAAATGTGGTGCAAAATTTAAATGTATCCATGGTTTTTATTAAAAATTGCCAATTCACCTTATCAAAAGCTTTCTCAACATCCATGGAGATAGTTAATTGGAGTGCCCACTGCCCTCCCTGGGTTGCAACTATATTTAACAATCTTCTAATATTATCCTGAAGGTATCTGCCAGATATGAAACCTGTCTGGTTAGGCTGTATAATTTTATGGACTATTTTTTGTACTTGGTCTGCCAAAATACCCATAAAAATTTTGAGATCCACATTTAGGAGGGAAATAGGACAGTATGAACTGCAATACTCGAGGTCTTTCCCCTGTTTGTGTAGTACCAAAATTTGGGCATAGTGCCAGGAATCAGGGATTTCCCCTCCCTCCTGAATATGGTGAAAACAGGACACTAAAAGAGGTGTCACGTCTGTCAAAAATGGCATAAAATTCCACAGGGATTCCGTCTAGTCCAAGGGACTTTCCTGCTTTTAAATCCTTAATTTTCCCCACAATTTCAGGAATGGTGATGGGAGCCTCCAGAAGGGTCCACTTGTCCTGGGATAACTGGGGCATTATCAACGGAGATAGGAATTCCTCTATTTTACTGATATTATTATTGTCTTGGGGGTCTTGGCTATAGAGATGTTCATAAAAGCTGGCAAAAGCTTGGGCTATCTGAGGTGGTTCTGAAACTAATCTGTTTCCCTTACTCTGGCTGTGGATGCCCAAGACTGCTTGACTGGTGACCTGTTTTCTTAAAGCGAAAGCCAGGAGCCTACCGGCCCTATTCCCTTCTTCATAATATTTACAGTTGACCCGTCTTAAGGTTCCCTCAACCTGCTGGGCCAGCAGGCGTTCGAGAGCTGCCTTCTTCTGAAGCCACTCCTCCTTATCCGTGGGATCTAGGGAAAGTCTATGTCTGAACTCTGCCTCCCTAAGATCATTCTCTAATGTTGTTTGCAATTTCATTTTCTCTTTCTTCACTTTGAAGCTATGAGAGATTATCTGACTCCCTCAGGAAAGCTTTTAGTGTATCCCAGGTAAGAGAGGGGGAAGCTTCACTGGAGTCATTTGTGTCCAGAAATCCCTTAATTTGGTCAGAAACCATTCCTTGAACTCCTCCAAGTTCAGTAGCCCCATGTTAAACCTCCAGTTTGAATTCCTGGTGGTAGGAGTAAGCCTAAGGTATAAAAGAACAGGAGCATGGTCAGACCAAGTCATGGGGAGAATTGTGCATTTTTGTATGAGCATACTATTTTCCACAGGGAGAAGAAACATATCTAGGAGTGAGTAGCTCCCATGCCTGTGGGAAAAATAGGTATAATCCCTTTGATCAGGGTGACATTTCCTCAATGCTTCTGTAAGCCCTGATTCTTCTAAGATCCGTTTGAGAAATGTGTCCCCTGAGGGCCTGTTCCCCACCACTGGGCCTCCATGTCTGTCTAAATTTCCCAATATGACTCTGTTAAATCTTCTCCTAAAATATACAGTGTCTCCGTATCTGATACCACCTCTGAAATCATGGAGTGAAAGAAGGGGTGATTCTTCCTGTCTTCGTTGGGGGCATATAAATTTAAAAAGACACAGGGGATCCCATAACAGTAAGCTTTTAGTCTAACAAAATTACCTTCTGCATCGCTATCAGTCCCCACTATTTTTATGGGGGAGCATCTCCTAACCAACATGACTGTACCCTGCAGTGAAGGTAGGCCTTCCAAATGGCAGCATGGACCTCTCCCACCCATGACCTGCGCAGCTTGGAATGCTCAGCCTCTGTTAGATGTGACTCTTGAATATATGCAGGATCTACATTATGTCTTCCCAGTTCTTGTATAATTCGAGCTCTCTGAATGGGTCCGTTCAACCCCTTTACATTATATATGATTATCTTTAAGTCCATACCACATAATGTTCCAATTGGTAAACTGGGTCCCCTTTCCAACCTTCCAGAAAAGCCGCCATTTCCCCCTCCCCTTCCATGTAGGGTAGAGCTTGCATATAGTCCCAGGCATAACAATCAAAATGCATAACTTGAAATATATAACAAAGACGTAAATTTGAACTATGAACATCAAGAACTTAATTCACTTCCAGAAGTGCCACCTCTCCCTACCTCTGTGAAGTCAAAGTTGGGGGGGTGTATACAGCAAATCTAAGCTGTACTAAGCTGTGGGCCCCTTGGGGCCTCAGCACTAGGTAGATTGTCAGTCAGCAATGGCAGAGACTTCCTACTAGGAGAAAACAAAAGTCACTGTCGTTCCCCCCCAGCCCGCCTCATATCCCCTCCCATCCATCTCACATGATAATTTTCCCCCAAATATTAACTAAATGAAGCACCCAAACTCTAATTTAGATCCAAAAATAGGAAATCAAGGCAAACTTAGAATAATTGGTACAATGCCCTTCGTGTTAAACAGGCCAGTTTTATCTGTCTGATTGTCCAACATATTCATTCCTTCGAATGTAATTTATTCTATCAGCCCCCACCCGCCATCCTCCCTTTACTTCCATTATCATGCCAACTGTGACCCCTTGTAAAGGAAAAACTAAAAACCCTCCCATCATTTTTTAGAAGAGAACCTCTTTTTATAGGGGCCCAAAGCGCTATAATGAGTAGTGAGTAGACCAGAGGCCTTCTATTATAGGGCTTGAAGCATTACTTGCAATCCCCTTTAAAATTAGCTCAGAATTAGAAGTCCCTGAATAATTACTCAGTTCTCCGGTCTTCAGTGTCCTCCTTTCCCTGGTCAGGTCCACTGGGGGGCTTCTTAAGTAACCTGCATGCTCCAGGCTATTGCGGAGAAGGATCTCATAGCTGCACAGTTGTTTCGCCTGCCTCTGGACTTCTGGGTGGGAACAGCACTGCTCGAGGGGATGACTCAATTTCTCGATGATGCCATCTGGTCTAATGACTCATTTTCCTCTGGAATGTCCATGTTGAATCTTCGGGGTTGCTTGGGATTACGGACAGTATATACCATCACCTGTATTCCAATTCCTTGACTGTCTCTGCATCAAGTAAGGAGTCAACTGAGATGTCCCACTACTTTAAGAATTTAGCAACTTCTGAAATGGCTGGAAATTAGTGGGTTCCTGAGTCTGTAATGATCTTTAGAGTAGCCAGATAATCGAGCCTTGCTCTCACTCCTTTAGCCCATAGTAACTTCAAAATTGGAAGCAATTTTTGTCTTCTGTCCATTGTAATTGGGGCGTAGTTATGTTCAAAGAATAGATGAGAGTCCCCGGAAATAATCTCTTTCTTGGCCCAGGCTTTGTATAGAATTTCTTGCTTTGTTCTGTAGTCTAGAAAGGCTATTATAATGGATCTGGGCATTGCTGCCAGGTTTTTGGGGCGAGCTCCCAATGAGCGATGGACTCTAATTATGTTTAGCTAGTACGAGTCTTCCAGCCCTAAGAGTTCTTTGATTAGGCCTTCTATATAAATTATCATGTCCCCAGACTCTGCTTGTTTGGGAAGCCCATGTATTTGGATATTTACTCTTCGGGACCTATTTTCTAAGTCCTCCATTTTTTGCTGTAACCAGATCCCTCGGTCATGGAGCTGCAAAATCACTCCGTTATGTAGGTCGATTGATTTAGAGGACTCAGTGGCCTGCTCGTCTAATGCCACTATTTTCTGGCCTTGAACCTTTTGATCCATTTTAATTTCTGAGAGATCCCCCTGAATTTTATTTAATGTCTCCCAAATGCTTTAGCTCCTTGTATAGTTTCTTAGAGGCAATTGTATACGCTGCCTCCTCCTCTGAGCTGCTTTCTGACACTGAGGCTGAGCTAGGGGTCACTGAGCATCTTGGGGATCTGCAGCCTGTAGTGGGAGTTTGTAGGGAATTCTCCTTAGCTGCATTCTTCATAGTTTCTGTGGGACAATCTTTCAACCGCTGCCTTGTAGATGCCATCATGTCATCCAATTTTCTTTGTCTCAGTCTGGATGCCAGTGTAATCGATGGATGGGCAAGGACTCCGGCAGTGACTAGGGGGACCAAGAAATTTTCAGACCGCCATGAACGCTGACGTCACTGGAAGTCCCCACTAGGTAATTTATGCAGGAAGTCCTTTATTCAAGGCAAAACATCTGCAGGGCTATGCCCACTGCAGGAACTAAGAATTAAATCAGAGCTGCACAGTAAGACAGGGCTAAAACCTTTCTAGCAAAAAGGAGATACAGAGCTCAAGTAACAAAGACATATCCTGTGGCTCTGATTTCTTTCATGGTTATATTTTTGTGGAAAGATCTGTGCCACATGTAGATATAACTAAAGGGACAGAAGCATATTTTAACAGTGCTGACAGTGCACATTTCTTTTTAGATGACTGCTTTATAGAATCAGGATGGCAGCCAGCCTTCTTTGTAATGATAAACAACAAAAAGCTTCAGGTGGAGGTAATACATCATGTTAGAATTAAAACTACTAAGAAATCTCTTACAGTGAGAGACACAAGTGAGGAAGGGAGTGACAGTGTAGGGCTGTAGGCTGGTGAGCAGCACCTAATAAGGCAGAGGTGGGAGTCTGGCTATTCTAATCTGCTGCTTGGCAGATTCTTCCCCTCCCACTAGGTAATTTATGCAGGGAGTCCTTTTCTCAAAGCAAAACGTCTACAGAGCTATTCCCACTGCAGCTGTAAAAAAAAGGCGGGGATGTCCAAAAGTTCCAGTTCCCATATATAATATGTTTTATTTCTGGAAAAAAATCAGAAAATGTAGTTGAGAAACATTTTTTTCTGTCAGTTCTTCTATTGCCTTTTCTGCTAATAGGTTTTGTCTAGTGGTTCCCTGCATCTTCTGTTCTGCTTGTCTCAAAGCAGCATCTTTAAATCCACAATCTTTAAACCTTGTTTTTAAATTTTCCATGTTGTTTCTGAATCTTTCTTCACTGCCACTATTACATTTCACCCTGAGCATCTATCCATATGGAATGTCTTCCTTAAGTGCTCTGGGGCGGTAACTGGTTGAATGTAGAATGGTATTCTTGTCACTTACAGAAGTTTCTCAACTACATTTTCTGATATGTTTTCCAGAAATAAAATGCATTCTATATGGGAACTGGAATATCCTGCAATCAACGGATACTGGAAACAGGATTTTTAATACAAAACCATGGGTAACAGCAAGAAAGACCAACAATATAAAAAAACAAACTGGTGCACACACAACACTGGAAAGCAGAAAACCATGAGGAAACATGGTTAAGCAGAGGCATAAGGGGAGTTTTTACATGTGGACATTGCATACACTGCAATAATGGAATAAAGTCAAAACAGATCAAAAGCATGTGCCAGGAACGAGTCTTTAACATCAGAGACCTGATAACTTGTGACACAGACCATGTGGTCTACTGCATCATTGGTCCTTGTGCTTTGTATTACGTAGGTAAAACTACAAGACCGCTGAAAACCAGAATAACAGAACATAAGAGCCGGATAAGATGCAAGGATGAAAAATCACCACTGGTAAAATGTTTTAATGAACGTAACCACCAAATTTTATCACTGAAATTTATGAGCATCGAGAAAGTCAAAAAACCCATAAGAGGTGGTAACTGGGAAACACTGTTAAGACAAAGACAAGCATGGTAGATTTTTACATTAAGGACATATAGAAGTCGTTACGGACTTAATGAGAGTCTAGTATGGAGTACATTCTCCTGAAAATTTAGACTTTAAACACTGCTGAGACTTTTGGATATTATGAGATCCATTAGGAACACTCAAATTGATAAAACGTTATACCACACAAATGGTCTTAGAACAAGATAATGACATTGTGTAGCTAAGTGAGCCTTTTTATGATCTAACACTATATAATGTCTAACATACCATATGCATAAGGAATTCAAACACAATTTTTGTTTATGTTAGAAAATTAGTACATAGTCTCTAACATACCACCCACATGTGCCTCCCAGAATCTAATAGTTGGTATATCTATTCCCCCACCTTTTTTTTTAATCTGTGTCACAACATTCCCACAATATATGTTTAACTCTGCATTTAGGTAAAATATAGGAACAGTATAGGAAAAGTATTAAGTAATTTGCTCATTCAGATAAATGTTCTCTAATAAAGACCATCTATCTAATGTCCATATATACATATCCTTTATTCTGCTGAAGTTTAAACGTACAATTGAAATTTTAGTAAACCTATAGGAAGAGGATCACACTGACAGTTCACCTTTGTGGACAAGCCTTTCGGGCATCTCTGTGATTTCCTTTTGGACTGAGCCATGGGAGACATCGCTCAGTGAGCGTGAGTATCCATGGCTCAGCCCCTTCCTAGCTACACAGAGAAGCCGCCAAAAAGGAGAAATGCCAGCAGCGTTCTAGTTAATGTTGGTCATGTCCGCTGTAATATTTTCAAAGTCTGTACTATTTGGAGAGTGGGTACCATACAAGATAGCGTTTCAATAAGATGGGTACCTGAAAACAATTTAAAAGCAGCTCTTTTGAGAGCGGACAACTTAATTTTTAAAGGACCATAAGATAATGGGGCACTGTTGTTTTTTCACAACAGGTAAATTAACATGAAAAGGAAGAGGACATTTAGAAACTGCAACTTACACAGAAATACTTGAGGTGGGTAAGAGGGGACATAAAGTTTTTTGTATCTCCAGAAATGTTCTTATAAAGTAAAGCAAAGAGAATAACAAAATTAAATGAAGTACTAAGCATTTTTTCTCTTAAATATAGGAGTTTAACTAAAACAAAGCAAGATTCTAAGGATACTTAAACGGACTTATCCTTGGTAAGAACATTTTAAATAAATATGAAAATAAAGTAGAGACACGTGAAGTGAGAAGGTAATATTTTACACCAACTATTTGCCATTTTATATTTCTCCCCCCGACCCCTTTTTTTATTATAGATGGTCCCACCATATCAATATAAGAGATGGAGAGAAAAATAAGGTGCAGCGTTTGATAGGGTATCATTTAGATTAGCAGGTCTGTTCCCTTGCATATTCATTGAATGAATTATTTGTCTCTAAGCTAATTGTAATACATTGTGATTATTACTATTGTTAATATATTCAAATACAAATATTGATTGTTTACTTTCTATGTTTTATACACAGCCCAAATATTTTCTGATGAAGAAACAGGAAGTCCTGAAATGTACGTTAACACTAAAAGGGAGCAAAGAGATGCAAAAAACAAAAATAAAATTTAAAGACAAAACAATATGAGATGGAACTGATTCATTACAAATAAAAAGTGATTGTGGGTAGCAGTAGCCCTTTAAAATACAAACTTCCTCGATGACAAGTGGCAGCCCCAGGGTGGGACTTTGGGGGGAGCTGCTGCAGTGAGGTGATCAACGGGTGTGAATTTGGCGGCGGGAAGGGGAAGATATATTCTCTCCTAGAATTTACCTGTGATTTGTAAGATAAAAAAGACATGAAAGAATGATCCCAGAATGACATTCTGTCCTACGCAGCCCCCCCCCCAATTATTTTGACCACAACCACAAAATAATAAATATTATTTCTAGAAAAGGATTCTGCCCTAGTTATGGACCACATTTGCAACCACATTAGGGATGCACACAGACAGAGGTAACAAGAAGTAAAACAGCTAAACAGAAAAATCTTCAGTTATTTAGTGAATTTTAATGGCGTACATATACATACTATAGTGCTCAATTGCAAAAATACATATTATCTCTCTCCTCAACAAAAGGCAGCATACAGACCCCAGCCCTTTGCTCTTACTGGTGCTTCATCAGGGGGCGTTTCTGTCTGGGTCATCAAACACCTTAAGTACTACACATAGTGGTCACATGACCTGTATTGCACATTCTGTAGCTTTATTTTTCATATAGATTTTTATGGACCTTTCTGTTTTTCTCCCCATGTCCCCCCCGGGGTCCCAGCACACAGCCGAAGCCAGCTCAGCCCCTTCCGCCCACCCTTACTGCAGCCTCTACCTGCCTACATTACCCCAATGGAAGGAACTAAGGAAGGGGCAACAACCCACCCCCACCACCCCCAGGAGAAGACAGCAGCCTGACGGCACGCTCAATCCCGCTCCCCCCCCATGCCGGCACCCCAATGACCAAAGGTCATTCCCATGTTCTGTAGCTTTAAAATAGCAATTTATAAATTGCAGGAAAATAATTTTAAATGTATCTTAGATGCCTGTATTTCTATTGTGCATAAATGTGCCAAATATGATGCATAGTGTATCAACAAATATATCTTATCTTAAAGGAGTTGGAAATGATTTTTGCATATTTAACTGTCCTCCCATCTTCCATGCCTTGCCAGTTATGTATTCTGATTTATTGTGACTAATTTCAGATAAATAAATCAAAATTTGGGGTGCCCTCAGATCTACATAGAGATCCACTCTCCTCACTAGCTACTGTAATGCTTGTTCTTTTCTTATTTCTAAGACATTCTACAACATCAATAACACCATTCCATGCTGTTCATCTGAAGGGCCTGAAATGGCGTTATTCACGTCATAGAATATTCATGAAGTATGAAATGAGAGCAGCAACTGCCGAGCAGAAAGGGAGTCACAGTACTTACAAAGACAACAAAATTAGATTATACATACAACAAAAAAGGTCAAAAACATATCCGAATATTGGATGGACACTAGAAGAACAGGAGGGCATCTAGAGGTATACAAACCTGTTTCCTATCACTTAAAAAATATATATATGTGTGTGTGTGTGTGTGTGTGTGTGTGTGTATATATATATATATATATATATATATATATATATCTATATTCTTCGAGTGCAGTTTGACCTTTGACATCATGAGTGGCGAAGCCACGAGTGATGCCATAGGTCAAACTGCTCGAGGGAAAAATATCTGAGATATTTTCGATGGGGGCATTGCATGTTCCATTTATGCAATGGGCCAAGTTTTTTTATCAGTGTAATTTTCATTTTTTTAAAATAGGTATGTCTTTATTTATTTTTGTTTCCGGATGACTGAGCGTTGTGTTCTGTAAAACTGAACTTTTGCATTAGGATGCTGTGCCATTGTGCTGCTGGGGAGAGTGGTAAGAGTAACAAGCATTTGTCAATGCCGAACGTTCGCTTGCAGGTATTTGCAGTGGTGTTTGGCATGTATGGTGCTTTACCCTAATGCCCTGTGCGATTGCTGGTATTTGCACAATAAATTGTCAGCATGACCTTGTTGTTACCCCCATTGTGCACTACATAGGCGGAAACACGTTTTGGGCAGGATGTGAAAAATGACAGCTGTACTGCTCATAAGGAAGTGTGGTAAAATGGCAATGTTGAAAATCTGGAGTGGAAATATTGAAAATTCGCAAACCTACGAGAGTGCGTGGGAACTGTGCAACACACGCTCGTAAAACAGTCATTTGTAGGATTTTTTTCACCAAATTTTCAACATTGCCATTTTAAAACCTCTGCTAATGAAATGTGTCACTGTGATTTTCTTACTGTGTCCCATACATTGATTTCGCACACCGACTGCGCCATTGTGCACTACATGGGCGGAAAGATGTTTTGGGCAGGATGTGAAAAATGACAGCTGTACTGCTCATAAGGAGGTGTGGTAAAATGGCAATGTTGAAAATCTGGAGTGAAAATATTGAAAATTTGCAAACTTACACGTGTAGGAACTGCGCAACGCAGAGTCATAAAACAGTCATTTTTAGGAATTTTTTCACCAAATTTTCAGCACAGCCATTTTAAGACCTCTGCTCATGATCAGTGTCACTGTGATTTTCTTAATGTGTCCCATACATTGAGTTTGCACACCGATTGCGCCATTGTGCGCTACATGGGCAGAAACACATTTTGGGCAGGATGTGAAAAATGACAGCTGTACTGCTCATGAGGAGGTGTGGTAAAATGGCAATGTTGAAAATCTGGATTGCAAATATTGAAAATTCGCAAATGTACGAGCATGCGTAGGAACTGCGCAACGCATCAGAAAAAAGTCATTTTAGGAATTTTTTCACCAAATTTTCAACATAGCCATTTTAAGACCTCTGCTCATGAACAGTGTCATTGTGATTTTCTTAATGTGTTCCATACATTGATTTTGCACACCAACTGCGCCATTGTGCGCTATATGGGCAGAAACACATTTTGGGTGAGATGTGAAAAATGACAGCTATACAACTCATAAGAAGGTGTGATAAAATGGCAATGTTGAAAATCTGGAGTGAAAATATTGAAAATTCGCAAACTTACGAGCCTCGTTAGGAACTGTGCAACACACGCTCATAAAACAGTCATTTTTTGAATTTTTGCACCAATTTTCAACATGGGGTTTTGGGACCTTCTCATGAATGATGTCACTGTCATGGTGTTATTCAGCGAAGGGTGATTTCACACAGTGACTGTGCAGTGCCTGCAATCACCCTTCGGGTCGAATAACACCATGACAGTGACATCATTCATGAGAAGCGGTCCCAAAACCCATAGTTGAAAATTGGTGCAAAAATTCAAAAAATGACTGAGATATGCAATAAAGTTGAAACCCCCATGTAGCCCATTATACAGTTTACCGGCATTTCCTCAGTTCATGATCGGCTTTGAAGTGTGCAGGCGTGTTCCGGTCCACGAAGATACGTCCACGTGAGTCGGAGGTAAGTATGGGGTGGGTGTGGGAAGGCTGGGTGCAGTGAGTGGGTGGGGGTTGTGGGCGGGGGGCCTGGGAGATGCGCCGCGGGACCATTTTTGTTATACAGGTTAAAAAATAAAAAAAAGATGATGTGGGACATTTGCCACGCTGGGGTGGGCTCCCAGCATGGCAGAAGATGACTGAAGTCCGAGGCCGGCGGGGATTAAGGCACCCGTCGACCCAAACTCTGCAGCGGAGGATGAGGAGCGATGGGGGATTGTGCACCCCATCGCAAACTAAACCACCGTTTGCCATGCGTGGGGTGGGCTCCCAGCGTGGCAGCAGGACGACTTGGGAGGGCCATGGAGCCGGCGGGGATTGGGCACCCCATCGGCAAACAGCATTGCCACGCTGGGGTGGGCTCCCAGCGTGGCACCAAAGCTTTGGGGCGGCGTAGCGCTCGACGTAGGGGAGGCAGCGCATGACACGAGGGCGGCACTCAGTATGGCAGCGGTGCTTTCCTTTGAAGCAGAGGAACACCGCTGTCATATCGAGCTCCTGCACCATTGGTGCAGGACCGCCACCCTGCTCAAGGAGCAGTGCATTGGGTGGGAGAGGCACACCTCCAAGTGTGCTACTCTCCCAAAACGTTCCTTGTGCATGCGTGCAAGCGAACATAAAAAAGAGAAAGATGGTTGCTTTTTTGTGTACTGGGGTTTGAAGGAAGTGATGTTTTGTGTGAGGCTAAAAGTTTTTTTTTTTAATATTCGAAGTGAAAGAAAGTGGGTTGGGGGAGACAATGAAAATAATTCAGTGTGTTTTGTCTGGTATTTTGGACCATTAGGAGAAATGGTAATTAATATTGCATGAAGCTGAAAGTAAATTTTTTTTAAATAAGTTACAGTGCAAGAACGGGAGAAAATAAAACTGTTCTGTGTGCTGCTGGAGAGAAATGAAACTGCCAGTGGGAGCTGGAATGCAAGTGAGCAGGTGCATTCTGATTGTGCTGCTCATGCTGCCAGCTCCCACCAATCAAAACCTTTGTGAGCAGTTGTGCTGAAGTGCAGATATTGCCTGGTTATTACCTGCAGTGAGGATAAATGCGATATTCTCACTGTAGGTCTGATCAACCAAAAATACTGCTGTTATTTGCCACTTTTTATCCTCAACCCATTGCATATATATATCTGCCAGGCACTCTCATGTGTCTGTTGGTATATGGTGGTAGTCTCATCAGAGGTGCACCCGCTTTAGATCATACAACCTGTACCTGCACCAATTACCTTTACCACTAAAGACCTAAAATGCTGGAGAAGGGGCACCATTAACATGAGACCATGCACAAACTAAGAGTAAACATGAAGATGGGTGTATTTACTATGCTGTTGGATGTGGTACACAGTATAAAGGCGTTTCCCTTGAAAAACACTCATTCACATCACTCAACTAGTACAGTAACAGCTGCATCACACTGTACTCTACATTTCATCTGGGAATCCTATCTCCATTCCCACCATACCCAGGGCTTAATTTCCCCGAGTCACTCCCGCAGTTGCTATTTGCCAGATTTACCCCTGAATTAAGGGCATTAATGTCACAAGACCATTTGTGCATGGAACAGCAACAGGTAGGGTAAGCACTATCCCTGGGGCAGTTCTATGCTTGCATTTGTCTCACAGTGCCAGTGATGGATGTGACATAGACAGCCAGCTCTGAGTGCTGTATCTAATTTTTTTTATTACATATAAAATATGTGATGGGAAGGGCAGTCAGAAGACCCACAGTCTTGCTGAACTGACACATCCAAAAAACCCCAAGGATAAGTTCAAAGGACAGGAGGTATTTAAACTACAGAAATCTGAGGTTCAATTATCATGTTAAATTTGCTTTGATCCCAGGAAATGAAATTAGCCATTCATGACATCCCCAGGGGAATCCTTTGATTTTGATCTAGGTGTCATATGGAAAGAGAATGCATGGGTTATGAATAACCTTCCAGGAACCAGCTCATTTCATCAAAGAGGTTGACGGCTTGGCCAAATAGGACCCAGACAAATTTGGAAGGCCAAATATACATTCCCGGGGAACCCTTGAATTACATCAGAGAGACCTCTGAGGTGTAGATTCCAAGGCCCAGATGGGATTAAAGAGGCAAATACACTTTTGCTTTGAATACAGTGACTTAGATCACAGAAACATTTGAGATGTATATGTAGAAGAGTACAAACCAGTTTTGTCTGGTTAAGCTGAGGAGAGGAAAGTCAGTGAGGTCACCTATTATGTTTTTTTTAAATATTTTATTTAGACATCCTGGCCCAGATACTCAAAAGGGTTGCGCAACCCAATGATGCACCCCGGTGCGATATTCAAAAGGGAAAAGTGCGCCGCACAAATCCCAAAGCGCATCAGTAATGTATAAAAACAGGTAGGGGGGGGCATGCCTGTGCATAACCTGCACTGCCCGATATTCAGCCCGGGATGTGCAGAGTCATGTAAGCGCAACCCCTACCTGCGCCTGCACAAAGTTAAGCCAAAAAAAAAGGAACAAGTGATGGCCACCCACAGGTGAGCTGCCGCATTGCAGGGCGCAACACGGCAGCTGCCACCTGTGGGTGGCCACCCGAGTTCCAGCCGCACCTGGCGGCGCCCCCCATGCCCTATCGCGACATCCCTGGAAATCCCCCGTCCAATATCCCTGATGGTCTAGAGGACCTCTATGTGCCCGATCGCGGGCATCAGTATAGTCCCCATCCAATATCCCTGGTGGTCCAGCGGACCGATCGCTACCTGACCGTGGGCATCTGTAACACACAACAGACCCCTACTACCCTGGTGGTCTAGTGTACCCCCTCCCCACCCGCCCCACTGAGCCCCACCGCCGGCTCCCCGTCAAGCCGGGGCGGCAGCACCCACCTGCCTGCCACCCTGCCGCCACCGACTGAGAACTGGTAGGGCTGCAGCCCATTGGTTCTGGCGTGAGCCAATGGGCGTGCAACTCCACCCTCAGTCCAGATATGTGAATGAATCATTCACATATCTGGACTAGAAGTAGTATGGCTGCACACCCATTGGCTCATGTGCGCGAACCAATGGGCGTGCAGCCCTACCAAGCTGTCAGTCGGTGGGTGGCGGGCATCAGGCATGGTGCTGCCGCCCCGGCTGATGGGGGGAGCGGCAGAGCTCCAGTGGGCGGGTGGGGAGGGGTACACTAGACCACCAGGGTGGTAGGGGTCTGTTATGTGTTACAGATGCCCACGATCGGGTGGCAATCAGTCCACTGGACCACCAGGGATATTGGAGGGTTTTTTTTTATATTACAGGAATGCCCATGATCGGGCTGCAGGGGGCGTCAGTCCCCAAAGGCTGCTGCCTGGCAAGGCGCCAGGCACAAGTCATCAGGGATCGGTGCACCAGCATGCTAATGGCATGCAAATGGGGCCATAATGAGATGCAAATGGCCCCCTCTGTGCGCCTTGTATAAATTATGGCCCATTTGCATGTCCCCTTTTGAATATCGCAGGTGCTGTGCATGGCGCAATGGCACTTGCACCAGTGCATCTCCATGCTCCACTCTGGCCACTTGCACTGGCGCAGTGCCACTGTGCCATGCACAGTGGGGGTGGCCAGGGTGCGATATTCAAAGCTGCTGCGCCATAGCGCAGCTCCGTTGAATATCGCCCAGGCCACACCCCTGCACAACAAAGTTGAGCTGCGCCCAGGCTTGCGCCACAGCCTGGCGCAGTTTGAATATCCGGGCCCCTGTGTTATATAAAATATAGATTTTTGTTACACCAAGGTGGAGTTTGGTGACCTCAGAGAAGGCTGGCTCAGAACTGTGTTTAATTGCTGAGAGAACCTTGACAGAGACACACAAGACAATATTTCTGACTGAGAGAAGAAGGACAACATCAACACTGTAGGAGAGAAGTATTATGTGGATAAGGGAGCTCAGTTTGTACCTTTAAAAACCCTGTTTTATTTAAGATTGTATGTGTTTGGGATATCTGTTCTGTATTTATTGTTCTGTTTTGATATTTTAAAGTAAATATATATTTTACAATGGAAACTGCTTGGAGTGCCTTGATATTTCTTTTTATTTAAGTAGAGCTAAGAATGGTTATAAGTGACACTGTATTTTAAGCTTATTGATATACCAAACTGGGAAATGGATAGAGTTCTCTTAAGTCTTGCATAGAGTTCTAAGGGTTCATTTGAAAGACCTGGTTGGGTGCCCGTAGGCAAAGATATCTGGCCCCCTGAAGGCAGAATTATCTGAGCCTGATAATTGGCTACGCTAACAAGAGGTTATCAGTTTGAATCCCTCTAGAACTTGAGACTAAGGTGACTTGAACCCACAAAACAGACAAGAGGGTTACCTTGTTCCGTTCACTGTACACAAATCATATGCTCAGAGGTTGGCACTTTGGGAGTAGAGGGCTGAACAGCTAAGCAAGTTTGTGACGGATTGGTTGGCAGCGGTGGCATAAAAAGTTTGGTTGTATAAGCTTCATTGTACAGTGGGTTAGCTTGAGACCATTTAGCTCACTTGAAAAAAAAAAGAAAGGCAGTATTTTATTTCAAAAGGAAACAGAACTGTATCCCTTGACTTACAGTTAAGTTCCCACCCATTTTATTTTTTTTTCTCTGAAGTGCCAGTCAGAATAGTATTAGTAGTGAAGAAAGAAGAAAGAAGAAAATGGCTTCCGACTACAGCAGGCACACTGTAGATTTCTTAATGCAGTTGTGCGGGGACAGGGGAGTCGTGTTTGGGGTGAAAGCCAGTAAGCAGAACCTCATAGAGACCCTGATGGTAACAGATACCCAGAGCAGCAAGTCACAGACCGTGACTGAAAGGGACCAAGCCTCAAGTCTGTAAGGGCTAGTGGCCAGTGAGGGGTCCAGAGTCGATGAGGCGGACAGCAGGGCCACTGTCAGTGAAGGACCACAGCAGCAGGGGATGGTCACCAGTGTCCTGAATCCAGAGGTACTCAAACTGCAAATTGAGTTGTGCAGGATGGAACTGGAGGCAGAGCGACAACAGAGAGAGGCGAATCGAGGGGAACATGAGCACCAGTGAGAGGCAGAGGATAAGAGAGTGCAAGAATGCAAAGAGGCAGAGGAGAGAAGAGAGGGGTGCCAGTGGCAACATGAACTGGAGAAGCTACGACTCCAACCAGGGGCACCAGGGCAGGTAAGTGGCTTGGGCTTAACTGGGACTGCAGGACTGGGTTACAAATTGAACTCCAAATTAATAGCCGAGTTTAAGGACGGGGACGACATGGATGCCTTTTTAAATTCTTTTGAAAAAGTTTGTATTCAGGCTCAAATTCCTAGAGAGTCCTGGAGCTTCCAGCTATCCTCTCTACTTACCGGAAAAGCTCAGGATGCATTACGTCAAATGGACAATGAAGACAGTAATGATTACAGCAAGTTAAAAGCTGCACTGTTAAAAAAGTTTGAATTAACGGCTGAATCATACAGAGCTAAATTCCATAAGCTCAGGAGAAGCCCTGATATGAGCTAGCCATGAAACAACGTCAGTTTTTAAAACGTTGGTGGGAAGGAATAGAGGCAAACACTGTTGATAAAATTGAAAATGTGATTTTATTAGAACAGTTTTATTGAGCATGCCAACCAGAGTTAAAAACCTGGCTAGAGGACCGAGATCCAAAAACAGTGCAAGAGGCTGCTGAACTCTCGGACCGCTATGCCAAAAGCAGACCTGCTCTGAGAGCGAATGGGGCGCGTGTGGCAGTGCAGAAAGGGAAGCGGGCCTTCAGGGCAGCTAAAACCCTCACTGCCTCCACTGAAACCAGTTAGCCCCAGGTTTCAAAGAAAAGATTTCTCTGAAGTAAGAAATGTTTGTTGGTTATGTAAAGAAACTGGGCATATTGCCAGACAGTGTCCAAGAAGGCAAGCAATGCAAAAGTAGTACCAGAAAGAAAGTGGGTTGTTGTGTGTCCTGGAGCATGCCAGTGAACATGAGGGAACACATGCACCCAGTCATGGTAAATGGCATCAGACACAGGGTTAAGGGACACAGGGCATTCCTGACATTGGTAAAGGGGATCTGGTACAGCCTGGTCAGCTTATACCCAATAAATATGTGACTGTACAGGACTTTGCGGGTGAAGAGAAAACATTGCCACTGGCCAGTGTTCTCCTGGACTGGGGTGAAACAGGGGGAACTGTGCAACAGGTGACTGTAGCCAACACACTAGCAGTGGATGTGATCCTGGGTAACAATCTCCAGCAGGGGGTGGTATGTGCAGTTACCCATAGTCAAGCGGCCAGGGAAAATGGTAGTTCTCTGAGCCCCCCCAGAAGCCACTGGGGAAGATACTGAGAGGCTGGTTCCCCAGCCTGTGTCTCCAGAGGGGGAGACTGATAAAAGAGGGTAGAAATTTCCCCAGTAGCAAGTAACCACATAGCTACAGAGGGTTACTCTGAAGAGGGAGGGGTGACCTCTTGTCAGAGGGTTGGGATTGACAGTGATCCTGAGGGCCCTGATGCTAGTGCTAGGGACCCTAGTTTAGCGACTGAAGGGGACCTGTCCTATGCCTTGGGAAGGTGTGAGGGGTTCGCAGCTGCTCAGAGGAGTGACCCTAGTTTAGAGAAGCTGAGGGCCTGGGCAGACTCAGACAGTGCATAGGGAGGTGACGGCAAACATAAGGTTTATTGGGAAGATGGACTTATGTATACACAGGCAGTACAGACAGAGGGACGGATGTTAGGCCGGCAACTTGTTGTTCCCCAGGGATATCGTGAGCAGTTGCTCAAGGTTGCCCATGATATTCCCTTGTCTGGCCATCTGGGAATTGTGTGCACAATGCAGTGGTTGGCCCAGAATTTCTACTGGCCTAACTTCACCCAGCAGGTGAAGGAGTATTGCAGGTCTTGTCACATGTGTCAAGAAATACGGAAGGCAGGCAAGGAAACCCAAGCTGCCCTGATTCCATTGCCCGTAGTGGAGGAGCCATTCCAGGGGGTGGGAATGGATATTGTGGGGCCTTTAAATACCCCAGCTCCTCAGGGAAGAGATTCATCCTCACTGTGGTGGATTATGCCACCCGGTACCCTGAGGCAGTCGACCTATCCTCTCTGAGGACAGACAAAGTGGCAGATGCCTTACTTGGGATATTCTCCCATGTTGGGTTTCTGCAGGAGGTAATCACCGATCAAGGGGGTTCCTTCATGTCGGACCTAATGAAATGTTTATAGAAGAAGTGTGGGGTGGTGCAGAGATGCATGACACTGTATCACCCTCAAGCCAATGGGCTTGTGGAACACTTCAATGGTACACTAAAGTCAATGCTTCTGGCGTTTGATGAACAGCATAGGAGGGACTGGGAGAAATACCTTCCCCATCTGTTGTTTGCATACAGAGAGCTGCCCCAAGAGTTGACAGGATTTTCCCCCTTCGAGCTCTTGTATGGACGCCGGGTACGGGGACCCCTAGACTTGATCCAGGAGGACTGGGAAGGCAAGTACGCCACCCAGGGAACTCCCATTGTGGATTACGTCCTAAGGTTTAGAGAAAGGCTGAAGGAGCTTATGGGGACAGCCCAGAGCAACCTGGAAGCTGCCCAACAGAAACAAAAGGTATGGTACGACCGCAAAGCCAGAGCTCGCTTGTACATGGTGGGTCAGGAAGTCATGGTCCTTATTCCGGTCCAGAAAGATAAGCTGCAAGCTGAGTGGGCAGGACCGTACAGAGTGGTTAGGAAGGCAAATGATGTAAACTACATTGTGGAGTTACCTGGCCGTAGACAGACAGAAAGGATGTACCATGTCAACATTTTCTGGAGTCTTGAAAAGAGGCTGTCGTGACACCCCTTTTGAAGAAATCTTCCCTTGACCCTGACTGTCTCGCTAACTACAGAATGATCTCTAACCTGCCCTTTTTGGGCAAGGTTATTGAGAAAGTAGTCGCGTTGCAGCTTGATGACTTTCTTACCATCATGAGGTCTATGATCTTCTCCAGTCCGGCTTCAGGAAGAGGCATAGTACCGAGATGGCGTTAGTCCGGGTACCTAATGATCTCCTAAAAGCGAGAGATCGGAGGAGCCATTCGATCTTGGTTCTCCTTGATCTCTCTGCAGCATTCGACACCATGGACCATGGGATGTTGCTGGATTGCCTGCGGCTACTCTGCGGACTGTCGGGGACAGTCCTCATATGGTTCCACTCTTTCCTCACAGGCAGAAGTCAGAGGGTAGTTTCAGGGATTTTTTCCTCTGCTCCCTTTGCTTTGTCCTGTGTGGTGCCACAAGGCTCTGTGCTTTCCCCCATGTTGTTTATGGTGTGTATATGCTGCTGTTGGGAGACATTATAAGGCATTATGGGCTGAGTTTTCGCTGCTATGCAGATGATACTCAGCTCTATATGTCCTTTATATCCGAGCAGTATGACGCTTTATCGGTCTTCAATGACTGCCTCGCTGAGATTCAGGATTGGATGAGTGCGAACCCTGATAAGACTGAGGTGTTGGTTGTGGACCCGGGTCATTGTGTAGAGAAGTTAACTCCTGGGTTTCCCTCTGGTCTTGTATTAGGGGGTAACCAGTTGAGACCTTCTGAACAGGTGTGAAATCTGGGCGTAATTTTTGACAATGAGCTGATGCTGAAGACACAGGTATTGGCCATTATCAAGTCTTCCTTTTACCATCTGAGGAATATCGCCCAGATAAAACACCTTGTTCCACATGATGACCTCCCTGTGTTGGTCCACGTTTTCATTTCCTCGCGTCTTGATTACTGTAATGCTCTATATCTAGGGTTGCCGGGGTGGATCTCCATCGCCTGCAGATGGTGCAGAATGCTGCAGCCAGGTTGTTGACTGGGCTACCAAGAACTTGCCATATCACACCTGTGCTGCGCGAACTGCACTGGCTGCCGGTGTGGTGGAGAATCACCTTCAAGGCTGCGTTGCTGACCTATAAGACCCTACATGGTCAGGGACCAGGCTACTTGCAAGATCTCCTTCGACCCTACCTCCCTCTCTGCCCACTCTGCTCCGCTGACGAGGGATTGCTAGTGATTCCCAGGGATCGTCTTCAGTCATCTGGGGCCAGGGCTTTTTCTTTTATGGCCCCAACCCTGTGGAATTCTCTACCTCGTTAGATTAGAGAGTGCCTGTCCACGGAATCATTTAAGACATCTTTGAAAAATTATTTATTTGAATTAACGTTTGGTTAGGTCTATTGCTGCTTTTAATGTTTTTATGTTGTTATTTATTATGGTTGATGTTATCTTATGTATTTGTGCTTTGATATGTTGAAAAGTGCATTATAAATAAAATTTGATTTGATTTGATTTGATGATGAAGCCGTATGCAAATAGGGCTGACATGGTGTTCACAGTGTGTAGTCCTGGGGAGGGGACAGACGAAGGAGACCCCCTTCTGGACTTGCTGGAAGAGAGTAAGTGGGAGTCCTCTGTGGAGGCAGTAAAACTGTCTCCCCAGCTGAACCTGGACCAGATCCAGAAAGTGAGGGAGGTTTTAGTAGACCTTGCCCCCTTGTTTAGCGCCAAACCTGGACTAACCCCCTTAGTGACACACGATTTGGAGACAGGGACACAGACGCCCATACGGCAGACAGCATATCGGGTGTCAGAGGCTGTCCAAAAGGACATTAGGAGGGAAGTGGAGGAGATGCTGGATTTAGGGGTAATCCAGAAATCCCACAGCCTCTGGGCCTCACCCGTAGTCCTTGTACCCAAGCCAGATGGCTCAACTCATTTCTGTGTAGACGATTGTGGACTGAATGCAGTCATGAAGACAGACGCCCACCCGATGCCCCGGACAGATGAACTCCTAGATAAGTTTGGGGGGGGCGACCTACCTTACGACCATTGACCTGACAAAGGGGTATTGGCAGGTAGAGTTGACGGACAGAGCTAGGGAGAGGTCAGCCTTCATCACTCTGATAGGCTTATTTGAGCTCAAAGTAATGCCTTTGGGAATGAAGAATGCCCCGGCCACTTTCCAAAGGTTGGTGAACCAGGTGTTAAATGGTGCTGAGGAGTACCCCGTGGTGTACCTGGATGATACTGCCATCTACAAGACCAGCTGGGAGGAACACCTTTCACACCTTAGGGAAGTGCTGGACAGGATACAGAGGGCCGGGCTCACTGTCAAAGCCGAGAAGTGCCAGGTGGCCATGGAGGAAGTGGCATACTTCGGACATGTGGTAGGCCAAGGACAGCTCTGTCCTAGCCAAATAAAGATAGATGTGATCCAGGTGTGGCCCGGACCAGAAACCCAGAAGCAGGTCAGGAGGTTCCTAGGGACAGCAGGGTACTACAGAACGTTTGTACCTAATTACAGTGCCCTGGCTGCTCCCCATCTGACCTGACAAAGAAAAAAATGCCAAGGAAAATCACCTTGGGCCCAGCCTGTGAGGAAGCCTTTAACAAACTGAAGGAGGCACGGTGCAGTGCTCCTGTTTTGACAAGTCCAGACTATAGCAAAACTTTTATAGTTCAGATGGATGCCTCAGATGTGGGTATTGGGGCAGTACTAAGCCAGACATCCAGCGAAGGAAGGGATCACCCCACTGCCTACCCGAGTAAAAACTGCTTCCCAGGGAGCAAGCGTACTCCACTGTGGAAAAGGAGTGTCTTGCCATAGTGTGGGCCCGAAAGAAGTTGGAGCCATACTTGTATGGGCAGCCTTTTGTGGTGCTGACTGTCCACAACCCCTGGTTTGGCTGACGCAGATGGGGAAAAACAATGGCAGACTGCTCAGAAGGAATCTTGCTTTACAAGGGTATGATCTGAAAATCGTACATAGGGACGGAGCCAAGAATCAGAACTCCAATGGGCTGTCTAGGGTCTATAAGGAGTGAACTGATTTGGGCAGCTCATCCCATGTAGGGGATAAAGCCCCCAAATTCAGTCTAGGTGGGGAGGAGTGTGACGTAGACAGCCAGCTCTGAGTGCTGTATCTAATTTTTTTTTATTACATATAAAATATGTGATGGGAGGGGCAGTTAGAAGACCCACAGTCTTGCTGAACTGGCACATCCCAAAAACTCCAAGGATAAGTTTAAAGGACAGGAGGTATTTCAACTACAGAGATCTGAGGTTCAATTAGCATGTTAAATTTGCCTTGATCCCAGGAAATGAAATTAGCCATTCATGACATCCCCAGGGGAATCCTTTGATTTTGATCTAGGTGTCATATGGAAAGAGCATGCATGGGTTATGAATAACCTTCCAGGAACCAGCTCATTTCATCAAAGAGGTTGATGGCTTGGCCAAACAGGACCCAGACGAATTTGGAAGGCCAAATATACATTCCCGGGGAACCCTTGAACTACATCAGAGAGACCTTTGAGGTGTAGATTCCAAGGCCCAGATGGGATTAAAGAGGCAAATACACTTTTGCTTTGAATACAGTGACTTAGATCAAAGAAACTTTTGAGATGTATGCGTAGCAGAGTACAAACCAGTTTTGTCTGGTTAACCCGAGGAGAGGAAAGTCAGTGAGGTCACCTATTATGTTTTTTTTAAATATTTTATTTAGACATCCTGTGTTATACAAAATATAGATTTTTGTTACACCAAGGCAGAGTTTGGTGACCTCAGAGAAGGCCGGCTCAGAACTGTGTTTAATTGCTGAGAGAACCTTGACAGAGACACACACACAAGACAATATTTCTGACTGAGAGAAGAAGGACAACATCAGCACTGTAGGAGAAAAGTATAATGTGGATAAGAGAGCTTAGTTTGTACCTTTAAAAACCAGTTTTGTTTTTTAAGATTGTATGTGTTTGGGATATTTGTTCTGTATTTATTGTTCTGTTTTGATAATTTAAAGTAAAGATATATTTTACAACGGAAACTGCTTGGAGTGCCTTGACATTTCTTTTTATTTAAGTAGAGCTTAGAGTGGTTATAAGTGACACTGCAGGGTTTTATTTAACTCTAAAAATTGATTAGTGTTTTGCTCATAAAAGTGCTAAAACTTTGTGAAAATGCATATCTCTTGTCTCACTGTGTTTAACAAACACAGCGCTTCTAGAAAATCTATATAAATACTTTCTGTACAGTTAGTATCGTCCCAAGACAAAAACTGCTAATCAATTATTTAAAACCCTGCACGGTATTTTAAGCTTATTGATATACCAAACTGGGAAATGGATAGAGTTCTCTAAAGTCTTGCATAGAGTTCTAAGGGTTCATTTGAAAGACCTGGTTGGGTGGCCATAGGCAAAGATATCTGGCCCCTCGAAGACAGAATTATCTGAGCCTGATAATTGGGTAGGTTAACAAGAGGTTATCAGTTTGAATCCCTCCAGAACGTGAGACTAAGGTGACTTGAACCCACAAAACAGACAAGAGGGTTACCTTGTTCTGTTCACTGTACACAAATCATATGCTCAGAGGTTGGCACTTTGGGAGTAGAGGGCTGACCGGCTGAGCGAGTTTGTGACAATGGACAACAAAAAGTTTCAGCATATTAGCATTATGACAGTACTACTAAATAAGGAATAGTTGGTCCAGCTGTACCTGCCTTCTTCTGACAGAATACTTATACCCTTAATGTCCCAAAGAAACAGGATACCATGTCTGACCCCTCACATGGGGAATTACAAAGCCCAACTCTTGCCAGGCCCCCATCACCTGATGCCAATTCATGCGGCTACCTGCCGAGGGGGGGATAATAACACAGTTGTAAATAGGTTTTTACTACTTGTTCAGAGCATTCCTAATGCAAGGCTTATGTACAAAAGTGCCCATTCCAACAGTGCTCCATTTCAAAACTTGACCTGCAATGGCAGGAACAGATCCTAATGGATCCCCGCAACCTCCCTTGATGGGTAGCTCTCCGCTGCTCCTGTTGATGGTATTCTGGTTTTAGTTCTTCAAGCATCCTCGAGGCCCTCCTAGGAGGCCCATCCTCCTGACAGCACCTACTGATGTTGTTCCAGAGACCTCCACAGGGAACCAGTGCCACCTGGACCCAGGAACCACACCACCATCTCTGGACCTGCAGGCCCCCTGCCTCTGTTGCAGCCAGAGGCTGGACTCCCTCATCTCCCTCTGGATGCTGATCTTATTATGCTTCTATTCTGAGGTCTGGGTCTACTTCTTTTCCAGGCATTCCTCCCCTTCTTATGGAGTTTTGTGGGAGAGAAGGACCATGAATATTCATGACACAGTTTCCCAGTTCTAGCTATGTCAAAACACTATGTACCACAAACATCCAGACATCCTGTCTCCAAGCAAGCAAGGGGCCTCTCTAGAGGACAGCTCTCAGGAGCAGACTTAACCCTTCATGAGCCCTCTAGTAACTGGCCTTGAGTTGAGTGAAGAGAGAGGCTAATTACACATAATTTAATATCTTCAGTCAAGTGTTCATTTCTCCCAACTACTATCAATATACTACTCATTTTTACAGCTGTGGGCACAGCCCACAGTGATTTTGCATTCAGTGGCTTGAAAATAGCTGACTGTGGCACACTTCCATTGGACTTTTGGAAGTATCCTTCTGAAAGTCCAACAGAGCTGGGAACACTCCACCATGGTTGGCTGCTATGAAGTAACAGCAGCACTATTTTGGCTGTTACTTCTGCATTCCGGGATAAGAACTGCGCATGCGTACCTCATGCACATGCGCAGTTCTGCTGGTGCCACCATCTTGTGAATGGAAGAAAGCCATTCACTGCAACTACACATGTGCAAATGCCATGCATGCGCAGTTACATCGCTGCTGCCATCGTGGAGATGGCATTCAGCAGCGCTCACTCTCCAGAGCTTTGCAAACTTGCCACAGCTATATCAGCTCTGGCTAGAGTTTGTTATATTTGCTTGTGCATGTGCAGCAATTATATTGTTACAGTAGTGGGCTTCAGAGGCATGTTACTGTCATATCCAGTGCAGCTAAGACTGCAAGAGGCTCGACAGTGACAGACCAGTGACCAGTGAAGCTGATCATGAGTACTGCTGGTGATGGTGGAAACTCTGTGTAGCTGAAAATGGGCAGCTGTGCCTATTATAGAGTGACTACGTGCTTTTATCTACAACACATGCCCAGCAGCCAGCTGAGCACCACCACTGTCAGCCAGCCTGTCGCCCATCCCCCGCTGTCTGCCTCCCCCAAATCCGATGACTTCTCAGTGCTTCCTCTGTAAAACTCTCTCACCCTCTGCAGTTCAGCCTGCCTACCCCCATATCAGTTCCGCGGTACACCTTTCCATGAAAATAAACTCCCACCCACTGCCAGTTATCCCGCCCACCGCCTGATGGTTCCCCGTGCCCCGTTTGTAAAAATAAACTCTCACCCACTGCCAATTATCCTGCTCACCTCCCAATTGCTTCCCCATGCCCCATTTGTAAAAATAAACTCCCACTCACTGCCAAGCAACCCACCCACCTCCTAATCACTATCCACGTGCCCCATATGTAAAAGTAAACTCCCACCCACTGTCAAGTATCCACCCAACCTCCTGATCACTTCTGCTGTGCTCCATTTGTAAAAAAATAAACTCCTACCAACTACCAATTATCCCACCCACCTCCCGATTGCTTCCCCATGCCCCATTTGTAAAAATAAACTCCCAAAAACTGTCAGTTATCCCACCCACCTCCCAATCATTTGCCCCAGTGCTCCATACCTGTAAACCTAGAGAGCCATCCGGTGACAATTCCTGGCCCCCCATGCCCTCCACCCAAACCCCCACTCTCAGCACTCACCACCCCATCCAACCCCCCACACCCCTCACTTACCCATCCGGTCCACCGACACATCCTGCTTCTTACTGCGTTGACCGCAATAATAAAAATGTGTTTGGTTAATGACATTTTAATGTACTTTGAACTTTTACGCATAACTTTGTCATTTATTAATTTTTTTCACCAGATTTTCAACATATCCTTTTTTTGACCCTACCTCATGAACAAGATAGATGGAATTTTTCAAATCTGGCCTGAAAGGTGATTTCAAAGTTGCTCCACATCATCTTACAGGCAGGTTTTGAAACATTTCACCTACAGGGTTCATGAAGTGGGCTTATTTATTTATTTAAAAGCTGAACCCAGGGAAGGCACACTGAGCTGAGACTCATTTCCACATGCGACCTGGGGGAAGAGACAAATACAGGGGTGAGAAAAAACAAATGAAAAATGACAAATAAAGACAGTTGGTTACAGGAGCATTCAAAGGGCGATACAGTAACAGGTATCGACATAGAACATGATTTTACAGTACAATATAACATTATTTACATTATATACATGAAAGATGCATGACTGTACTGAATAAGTACAGAACAAAGTGTATAGGGATGATTAGCTCTAGGGCCATCAAAATAAGGGATAGAAAGTGAGTGGTAGTGGGCCAGGAGAAGGATGTCAGACCGGGGTGGGGGTGCGACAATTGGCTGACTAGGAAGCTGGGCCTGTGTGGAAGGGGGGGAGGAAGGGGAGGGGGAACAGGTACAAGGAGCTGCAAGAATGGCACAGGGAAGGAATTTAAGAATGGAGAAAGTAGTGGTGTGAAAGGTGTCCCAAAGGAGTTGGCTCCAGAGGTGAGGAAGCCAGTAAGAGAAAACAGCCTGACCTGAGCACGAGTGAGGGTGTGGAAGAGAGAATGTTTGGGCATCCCTAGAGTGAAGGGAATACAAGGAAGAGCTAACCGGTGAAAGACAGGAGTTGAGGTAGGGAGAGACCTAACCCAGAATTTGCCAATGAATGTGGGGCAGTGTATCTGGAGCCTGGTATTTAAAGGAGTGAGGGAGAGAGAGGAATAGAGGGACCAGTGGCGAGTGAGAGGGGGGGAGGTAGCAAAATGGAAGAATGAATTAGCAGGGTATCAAGTCTACCTAATGAGGTGGCAGGAACAGAGGCATAGACAATACCAGCATAGTCGAATATGGGAAGAATAGTCTATTTTTTTTTTTACTTGCTCTTTATACTTCCCCCTGCCCACAGCGCTCCCACTCTTCAGGAGACACCTATGGCCTTGTAGTCCCCGCCCTCTTACCTGAAGCCTGCTGCAGTCCATCTCCCATGTAGCCGTGACTATGTCCCCCAGGCAGGGACAGGGTAGGGGCACCCCAAAGTCCTTCTTGTTCTTGTTGGGATGCTGGTACGGGGTCAGGCAGGGGCACTGGAGATCAGGGCCTGGTGCTCAATCTACCGGGAGTGCGTGCGAGGTGTTTTTACCATTTTCTATGGGAGTGGCTTGTGTCCCAATGTCAAGGCATTTCCACCGATGTCCTCCAGTCTCAACCCTCTCTTTTATGCTTGTGCACTTGCTATGCCTCCGATTTCCACCAGAGGCCAGTCAGGCACCGAGCATGTACCCCCTTCCCTCCCAGAAGAGGAGAGTTGTCCTTCAGACGCTCAATCCTCTCCCTTCCCTGCCAAACTCGGGTCGCCGGTGTGGCACGAGGTGTGGCATCCAGAGCATCAACCCTCAGCGCCACCGGGCCGGCCAGGAAGAATAGTCTTATTGAGTATGTCATGGCGAGTGGACATTGGGAGACATTTTTTGTGACGGTAAAGGGAAACAAGTTTGGGGTGGAGCTTGAAGCAAATATAGTCTATGTGGGCAGAGAAGTCCAGGCTGCTATCCAGCCAGACCCCAAGGTATTTGAAAGAGGTGACAGATTGGAGAGGTGAACTTTTGAGGGTGGAGAAAGTAGGGGGGCACTGAGTTTTGGACTGTTTTTGCCTTGTGTCAAAGAACATGGAAACTGTTTTTTTGGAATTCAGTTTCAGCTGGTTCTGGAGGAACCATTTTTTAACTCTGTCTAAGTCGCTTTGATGGGAGGCTGTTACATCGTCGGCAGAAGGACCGGAAAGGTATAAAACAGTATTGTCTGCGTACAGGTGGATATTAGAGGGGGAGCAGACTGAGTGGAGGTCATTTATTAAGATGGAAAATAAAATGGGGCCCAGTATGGAGCCTTGGGGGGCACCAGTTAGGATAGGAAGGGGGTGTTGGTTCCTACTACCACAGTTTGCTGCCTTTGATGACAGTATGAGCTGAACCACTTGGTGGTAGTGGGGTCGAGACCAAGGGAATGAAGTTTTTGGGTGAGGAGGGTATGAGAAATGGAGTCAAAGGCTTTTGCAAGGTCAATAAAGATGACTGCTGTAACAAGGCATTTGTCCATGATGGATTGGATAGTGTTGGTGACCCGGAACAGGGAGGAGACAATGGAATGTTGCTTCCTGAAGCTGGACTGGAAGGAAGAGAGACTGTTAGTGGTAGTTATATGTTCCAGGAGCCTTGAGTAGATAAAAGACTCTTGGAGCTTGGTGAGGGCCGGAAGGAGAGATATGGGTCTATAATTGCCAGGTGAGGTGGTATCCACACCCTTATGCAGGCGGAGCACTTTGGCCAGTTTCCAAGCTAGGGGGATGGAGCTGGCAGAGAGGGAGAGGTTTAGGAGATGGGCGAGGGTAGCTGCAATGGCCGGGGTGGAGATATGGAGTATCTTGGGGTGGAGACCATCTGGACTGGCTTTGGTAGGATTAAGCACCATTAGAGCCTTGTAAACCTCTTCTGGGGAGATAGGCAGGAAAGTGAAGCCAGGTCTTGTAGGGGTAGAAGATTCAGAGGAGGGGAGGATGGGGTGGTCAGGAAGGGAACAGGTAGTAAAGAGTTTGTTGAACGTTTCTGTGATAGTGGCAGGGTCAGAAGAAAAAATTACTCACCTTAGTAATGTTGTTTCTTCTAATGGAGTCTTACTATATTATAGACATTAGCAGTTTGATCCAGCTCTAGAACTGCCCCGGAGTGAAATGGTTAAAACCATTCCAAAATAGAATTTTGGCACGAGAGCAGCTCTATCTGTGTCATTTCAAACTTGAACTATCAGATCTTTACGAGCCAAACTCACTAAGGTCTGTGTGGAAGCTGAAACCTACACTAGCCAAATGGCTACCCTAAATAATAACAACCATTGATGGTCCCAACACCCAAGACTCAAGTCAGGGGACCAGAAATACTAACACCATTCTAATAATATGAAAATGGAACATAAGTATAATAAAACACACACACACGTACACATACACACACCAAAGTCCCAAGGGACAAAATGCTAACAGGGCATAAGTAGTGCCCACACTAGTTGCCCGCACCCCCCAAGTAGAGGTTCTGAGAGGGGCAGGTTGGGGAGGTCTATAATATAGCAAGACTCCATTAGAAGAAACAACATTACTAAGGTGGAGTAATTTTTTCTTCAAACAACATGAAGTCTTGCTATATATGACATTAGCAGAATACACAGCAGTACCTCCATGGAGGAGGGACAGAACCTACTTAGAATAGGCTCTGAAGAACAGATGTGCCAAACCGAGCATCTCTCCTGGCCTGGACATCCAGGAGTAATGCTTGGTAAAGGTGTACCATTTTCCAAGTAGCAGCCTGGCAAATCTCTAATAAAGGATATCTCTGGCAGCAGCTAGAGACGCAGCTGTACCCTGGTAGAATGAGCCCTCAAACCGGGGGCGCCTGCCCACTCTCTGATAACAAAATTGATACAAGAGACAATCCACCTGGCTATTGATCTCTCAGTGGCAGGTTTGCCTTTCCAACTTCACCATAGGTAAGGAAAAGTTGGAGGGATCTGAACCTGTGACCTTTGGTATGCTCTATATAATAACTAAGAGCTCTCTTAACATCCAGGCTGTAGCAACCTCCTCTCACCCAAAGAGGAGTGATCAGTGAAAATACTGGAAGGGAGATAGATTGATTAAGATGGAAATCTGAACCCACCTTAGCAAAAACTTCCTATTAGTCCTAAGGACTCACTTATCCCTGTGGAAAGAAATAAAGTCAGTCTCCACTGACAAGGCTTGCCAATTCACTTATGCCTGGCAGAAGCGATAGCCACTAGAAAACAGTTTTCCAAGTTAGAACTTAAGCTCTGCAGAAGACAGAGGTTCAAAAGGGGTTGCATTAACTGGGCAATGCAAACATTAAGGTCCCAAGCAGGGGCCGTTCCCAAAGGAGGATTAGTATGGAGTAATCCTTAAAAAACTTGGAAAACACAGGATGAGAGGAAAGAGGGATGACTTTCCTGCTGACACAAAAGCAGACACAGCTGCCAAATGAACTCTCAAGGTAGCTGGTCTGAGACCCAAGGAATTAAGATGTACCATGTAATCTAACAAAATGGGCAATTCAGCAGATTCTGGGAAATATTTTCCCAGCACACCAAATGGAAAACCTTTCCATTTAGAACTATAAGTAGCCTAGTGGAAGGCTTTCTGGAAGCCTTTAGGATCTCAAGAACACCCTGAGAGAGGTGTAAATCAGCAAACTCTAACTCCTCAAGAGCCAGGCCTTGAGGTTGAGGTATTTGAGGTCCGGATACCAAACCCTTCCCTGGGCACAAGTCAACAGATTGTGAATCCTGGGGAGGCACAGGGGAAGATGGACTGTCAGAGACAGAAGGAGTGGGTACCAGGGCTGCCTGGCCCAATCCGGGGCAATCAGAATCACCCTGCAAGGCTGAGATCTGATTTTGACTAGTACTTTGAACAAGAGAGGAAGGGGAAGCATAGAGGAACTTCCTCCCAATCCAGAAGAAGGGCATCCAGGGGAACTGAGCCCAGCACTGGAGGCCTGCAACAGAACAGAGGAAGTTTGTGATTGTCTGGGGCTGCAAAAAGATCTATCTGAGGGATGTCCCACCTGGCAAAAACTATCCCCAGCACTTGAGGATCCAGGGACCATTCGTGATGGCCCTGGGAAATCCTGCTGAGGGCATCTGCTAGGACATTGTCCTTCCCTGGAAGATGAACTGCTATGAGGGAAGTGTTCAGGGAATAGGCCAGAGACCACAACTTCATTGCCTCGGTGCACAAGGCCGAAGACCGAGTGCCCCTCTGTTTGTTGATGTACCACATTGTTGTGGTGTTGTCTGTTCTGACTTGTATCACCTTGTCATGGACAGATGCAGAAAAAGCTTGAAGAGCTAAAAAGACAGCTATGAGTTCCAGAAAATTGATGTGGAGCAGAGATTCCTGGGGGGACCAGACTCCCTGAGTGGAAAGGTCACCCATTTGGGCTCCCCAACCCAGAAGGGAAGCATCTGTAGTGAGAGTCAAGTCGTGAGAAGGGGAAATGAAGGGGACCCCTGCTCTTAAATTTCTCTGATCCTGCCACCACTGGAGAGCTAGGATCAAGTGTCTGAGTCACTGGGACCAACTTGGAAAGGGGGTCTCTTCTCTGAGACCAAAGGTTCTCAAGTGAAACTGAATGTTCTCATCTGAAATCTGGCTCCCTGCACAACAGCTGTGGACGCCGCCATGTGCCCCAGGAGCTGCAGAAAGTGTCTTGCTGGTCGAGAGACCTGCAGAGAAGGAGGAGGCCAGAGCCACTAAATTCCTTACCCGTTCTGGGGAAGAAAGGCTCTGGCTAGCTTTGTGTCCATTCTGCCCTATAAAGGTGAGTACCTGGACTGGTTCCAGAACCGACATTGTAGGTTTAGCAGAAAACCCAGGGAGGTGAGAAGCTGCTGGGTGACCTGCAGGTGAGATTTTACCTGTTCTGGGGACTGGCCTACAATGAGCCAGTCATCTAGATAGGGAAAAACAGCAATCCTCTGCCTCCTTAAGTGGGCCACTGCCACTGCTAGACACTTTGTGAATACCCTTGGAGCAGAGGTAAGGCCGAAGTGCATTGCTCTGAACTGGTAATGACCTGAGGGCAGTTCGAATCTGAGGTACTTTCGATAGGATCTTCTGATTAGGACATGGAAATATGCATCCTTGAGGTCCAGGGAGGCTAGCCAGTCCCCTGGCCTTAGGGAAGGTAAAATCATTGCCAGAGTTACCATTTTGAACTTTGGTTTCAAAAGATGCTTGTTCAGATATCTGAGATCTAAAATGGGCTGCCATTCTCCTGTCTTTTTTGGGGTAAGGAAGTATCTGGAATACAGACCCTGCCCTGATGCAGGGAGGAACCCTTTCTACTGCTCTGAGAGCTAACAGGGATGAGACTGCTGTTTCCAGAGCGAGGGTCTCTGAAGCACTTGCAGTAGAAAAGTCTGCTTCTCAACTTGGGAAACTTTTGAAGCTGAGAACCAGACCCTGGCTTACTACTTCCAGAACCCCCTTGTCTGAGGTTAAGAAGCCCAATTCTGACTGAAGTAAGCCAGCCTGCCCCCACTGGTACAGGAGACTGGCCCTGGGCACCCTATCAGGGTGCCTGTTTCCAGGAGCTTTAGGCTGGGGTGGGAGCAGGTCTGCCCACCCCTCGTCTGCCCCTGCCTCTGAAGAAACCCTCTGAGCATAGGCAGAGGAGGCCTGAGTCTGGTAGAAAGGCCTGTGAAAAGGCCTACCCCTACCCCTGGGGCATGCCTTTGAGGAGTGGCTTGCCCTCCTTAGCCTGGGCACTCTTGTAAGTAGTCCTATATTCATCCATCTTTTCATGTAATTCTCTGTCTGCTCTCCAAACAGAGAATTTCCCACCACAGGAAAATCCATAGCCTTAGTCTGGGTATCCTGTGACAAACTAGTACACCTGAGCCAGGCCAACCTACGAAAAGCTACAGATGTGGCCATGACCCTAGAGGAAACATCATTAACATCCACAGCAGCATGAAACTGAACCTTAGAGGCTTCAATGCCATCAGCAGCCACCTGTTCTAGTTCACTAGCCAGCTGGCCATGGGCCTGCTTGGCCAATTGCATAACAGTATCCCATCTAGATTTCTGATACCTAGCTACATAAGCCATATAATTTGCTTGCCTGAGTCCCAGAGAGGCTGCCATATACTGTTTTTTTGCCATGGCATCAATCTTCCTGGAATCCTTGTCAGGAGGATGTGAAGCCAAGGGATTATTAGCTTTATCACAGGCAGCAGCCTGAACTACCCCAACATAACTGCATTGCTGAGAAAGGAATTCTGTATCAGGGCCTGACAATGTATACCTTCTGTCCGTCTTTTATCTACAGGAGGCACAGAATTAGGAGCTTTTAAAATTTTAATTGTTTGTTTCCTAAAAGACTTATGTAAAGGAATAGACAATCTCCTAGACTCTGGAATATCCATCATTTCTACAAAATCAGGCTCCTCTTGCTCATCCATAGCCTCTTCTAAAGGAAGCTGGAGGGTTTCAGCAACTTTTTTATAAAACATAAAATGAGATGAGGACTCAGACAGCATAGGGGGAGATTCTAAAGGTCTGTCTGGGGAGATGTCCGGTTCAATGGTCACACCCAGACCTTCCCAGCCACATTCATACTGTTCATAATCCTCCTCCCCCTCCTCTGGTTCATAAAATTCCTCAATATCATAATCCTGAACCACTAGGACCGGACGAACCGACCTTTTACCAGATAGTGGTGGTTCAGACGGACCCTGAGACAGTGACTGGACAATTTGTATGGCTTTTGCTATCTCTGCAGCAGTTGGGAAGGAATTTTGGACTCAGACCTGCTGATTTTCTTGTTTTCTTTACTGGAATTGGTTCCTCAGAACCAGCTTTTCTTTTGCCCGAGGAAGTCTGGCCCTGGTCAGAGGGCACTCCCTCTGGTTCGGTTGGCACCAAACCGGGCTGGCCATCCGGGTCAGCGGACTTTTTGGCCTCTCGTTCCCTGAGCCTGCCCAATCTTTTTTCCAGGGTGGCTGCAGGGAAATTCTTACATACCTGGCAGTCTGACTGGAGGTGGTCAAACCCAGACAATAAACACATGTGGTGTGTGGGTCAGCCTTGGAAAGACTTCCCACAGACATCACAGTGTTGAAACCCAGTGGGCCCGGTTTTCTTTTGGGTTTCTCAGACATAATGCCAGCCCTAACCAAAACTTGCCCTTTAGCTTGCAGTGCCAGGCAAAGACACCCTTATCGGTTCCTAACCGTGTCACGGGTATTGGAAAAAAAAGCGTAATAAATCCGCTTTTTTTTAGAACCGATTAGAACCGAACCGCATTTCTAAAATAGTAACTTTTAGTTTTAAATGAGTTTTAAACCCACTGATCGTTCAAAACCAAACCAATAACTTAAAGTTACACACAGACAAAACCTTCATTTACTTACGGTTACCACAGATAGAGCTTGAACCGAGCGGTTTTATGTTAAAATAAAACTATTTCGTTAAATCCAACTGAGAAAACACTTTTAAACCGAGAAATGAACCGAGCAGAAGGAGAAATCTCCGGAGCGACTGTTCACTGAGGCGGAGTAAAGAATCTGACAGTTCAAGTTTGAAATGACACAGATAGAGCTGCTCTCGCTCCAAAATTCTATTTTGGAATGGTTTTAACCATTTCACTCCGGGGCAGTTCTAGAGCTGGATCAAACTGCTAATGTCTATAATATAGCAAGACTTCATGTTGTTTGAAACATTTTTTCCATCAATTTATAGGATACATGGGGGTTGAGCAGTGGAAGGGTTTAGGAGGTTGTGGAGGGTTTCCTGAAGTTTGGTGGGGAGCTGGGTCTGGTCTGGAGCTGAGACTTAAAGAAAGCTGGATTTGGCTTTTCTGATGGTCTGGATACAGGCATTTCTGAGGGACCTATAGAGCTGGTAGTTGGAGTGTAGGTAGGAGGCTTTAAATCTTGCCCAGAGTTTGTCTCATGATTTACAGAGGGAAAGGAGGTCTGGGGTAATCCAGGGGAGGTGGTGGCATTTTACTCTCACCTTTTTCAGGGGAGCATGAGTATTCCAGATTTGGGTGAAGGTGTTAAAGAAGAGTTGGACAGCAACATCAACGTTGGGGCAGAGTACATAAGACACCAGTCTGCATAAGTTAAGTCCTGGAGAAGGGAGTTATAGTCCAGTGTGTGGAGAGGATGATACCAAATATATTTGGGGACTGAAATGGGGGCTCATAAGAAGACTATGTTGAAAATGTGATGAACAGATATGACAAAATGACAGTTATGAGTCAACAATGAAATATTTCAACATTCACTCATAACTTCCCTAGATTTCAGTATTTTTCAAAATTCCAAAATGGCCTTCTTGGGACCCAACTTCATAAACAAAGTAGGTAAAATTTTTCAAATCTGGCACGAAAGGCGATTTCCCAGTCACTCTGCCAGATCAGTTTTGAGCAAGATTTGAAAAATTTCATCTGCCAGGTTCATGAAGTGGGGTCATAAAAAGACTAGGTTGAAAATGTTGGTCTAAATCTTTAAAAAAAATCAGAGTTATGAAGGTACGCTGACATTTTTCAATGTTCCCTCACAACTTTAGTAATTTTCAATATTTTGACCCTACATTTTTTATTTATTTTTGTTTATTAGTTTTCTGTATAAACAGACAAGCAAACAAGCAGATACTTATACAAGGTATACAACTAATACGACATCACAGCCTCACATAAATTGGTATACAAGTACATAAAATTCCTGTATTCTGGCACAAAGGGAATAGGAGGAGACGCAGACAAAATGTTCATTATAATGAAACCCAAAGTCTTGTGAAAATTGCCAGCCTCTTCAGCGGTAAAACGTATGTCCTTTAGGGAGAATAACAAAGGAAGAATAAATACAGTCCTAGGACTGCTATTGAAACCTGTTGCATGACTAGGTAGAATACAAAGGAATATATCTGACCCCCCTTTAAAGAGAACCACTATCCACAAGTGAAGATAAACTTTTATAGTTATACTATAAACTTACAAATAAAAATATCTAGGCAGTAGTAGAATGACAACAGCAAACTTTGTTCCGAAAACAGGGAACATGACACTTAAAATGGTGCTGCTCGAATATCACAATCAACGACTGGTCCGACTGACACAGTGTTCTGAAGCATAGGAGGAACATGAGGGGCTCTCAAAATGGTGGGGTTTCCAGTGTTCATTAAATGGTGTACCTACAATAATTAATATTAGAAATAGTAGAAACACATCAAGATATCCCTTCTAAGCCCCCCACATGCGATAAACATATTTAACAAATAGTGAATTAAATCACTGTCTGCCCAGCAACGTAAGCAAACATCCAGGAATCGGGTATTACTGATTTTAAGTCCAGGCCCATTGGATCCAAAGGTAGACACTCACAAATCGAGTGCCATCGGAGTCAGAGCCATGGGGATCTGAGAGGTCTCGGCAGGCTGCAAATTCCTGCTCAATTTTTTCAGTCCAACAGCCCGCATCTTGGGGATTAGAAAATTGGCATGCTTTCACACCACATGGAGCTGAGTGGGCAACAGAAGAGAATGTATAATCCCCAGTCCCTGCAAGTAATGTCTCACTGCATCAAAGCCCTTCCTCCTGTCCCGAGTCTAGAAGGAAAGATCAGGGTACAGTTTGACATCTGAACCATTGATCTCCAACGGGTAAGCTGCTCAGGCAGCGAGCAGGATGGCATCATGGATCTCTGATCCTGAGAACTTTAATAAGATGGTACATAGCTGGTTTGTGGTAGCTGGATGAACCCTCGGGTTCACCCTATATGTTTTAGTTAAAAAGGACCAAGGGAATCCTTCCGTAGATTAAGTTTACCCCATCAACCACTCCAGTAGAAGGGGTAACAGCGCAGTCCCTTCCACTCCTTCAGCAACACTGATGAAACGGAGGTTTCCGGCAGGCATTTCATTTTCCAGTCTCCATATGACCACGAAGCTGTCCATTTTCCTTAGTAAGGGAAGTCACAGTGGATAAAGTAGTCACCATCCTTTTATCCACATCGGTAATGGATCCTGTTAACTTTTGCATGGCCATATTGTGTCTCTAATTTCTAAAATGATTTCTCTAGTTTAGAGTCCATAGCTCACATGGACTCCAGCATTTTTTGCCATGGCAGTTCTGTCATCGGAGCTATGATGCTCGCTCCACTGCCACCCAAGGCTCTTGTGGCCTTGCTCGTACTTGGTGGTAGATCTTTAGGCTGTCCTTGCTGTTGTGCTTTCGATCAGCCCATAGTACATTTGATATCTGCTGATGCAGAAAGTTGTTCTGGAACCAAAGATGAAGGATAATTTTAGAAAACTGCCTGAGATTTTATCTCTAAATCAATATTGCTGCCTTGTGGCAGAGAGCTCTCTCAGAGTACTTTCAACCTGGAAGATGGCTCTCTAGCACCCCAACCCTATATTTTTAACATAGCCATTTTTTCACACTACCTCATGAACATGACAGATGTCATTTTTTAAAACTGCCATAACTCAGTGCACTCCTGTGGAAAAACAAAATCACCTTTCTTCTCCCAGGTAACTGTCAGGTTACTGCCTGGTCTCTTCACAGTGTGCCACTATACACCAAGTTAGGCAACCTATGGGTATCCCCTTCTGCCTTACCATGGTTCACTAATTACCTGGATGGCAGACATCAATGGGTGATGTTTAAAACCTCTGAGACCCTGCCCCTACCCTGGCATGTAGCGAAAATTCCAAGAAGGGGTCGAGCATCACAACCTAGGCACTTGAATGATTCAAGATGAGTTCTGTCACAACACAAAATTAAGTGGGTCTGACAGCTTTTAAGTTTGGGTGCTGAACCAAATAGCATGTCCTTGGACTTTTCTATATTTAATAGCACATTGTTTGCTATGAGCCATTGCTGTACTCCCTGGAGGTCCGTGAACAGCCTTTTATTGACCTCAAACATGCTATGGGAGCTAAGGTATAGCACCAGGTCATTTGCATATAAGATTGGGGTGCTATGGGCAAGGGCTACGTGTATGTCATTTATGTGAAGAGAGAAAAGGAGAGGCCCAAGAATGGATCCTTGTGGCTCACCTACCAGGGTAGGGTCAGGGTCTGAGAGAGAGATTTCAAACATCGCCCACTGATGCCTGCTGTCCAGGTAATTCCTGAACCATGGTGAGGCAGAGGGGGATACCTATAGGTTGCCTAACTTGGTGTATAGTAGCTGGTGGTCAACCAAACTGAAGGCTTTAGTTAGGTCGATGAACACAGCCCCAGCAAATTCACCCTTACCCATGGTATTTGCAACATGTGTGGTAAAAGACAGGAGGGCAGTGGTAGTACTATGACCTTTACGAAACCCATGTTGTGCCAGATACAATAGGTTATACTTGACTAGGTACTTATTTAATTGAGAGGCAACAAGCTGTTCCAGTATTTTTAAGAACTTGAAGTATAGCAATTGGCCTGTAGTTATTGACAAGTTTAGCATTACTGAGCTTGCTGGCACAGCAGTAGCACTGCCGCTTGCAGTGCCGATGACCCTTGTTTGGGAGCAAGCATGGGGTATCAGAGGGTCAGCTGGGGGGAGGTAGGATGAGCATCCCATGGACAGCTCTCCTCCTCCTCCGGGTTGGAGGGTCATGGTCTTCCTAGTATCTAGCAACACCCAGTGGAGGCTGGGTGTGCAGCAGCTGGGGCCACTCAGTAGTTGGGAGGCAATGGCAGACATCTGTGGGACGGGTGTGGGAGCGAGCCTGCCCAGCGCTGATGTCACTGCACGTCTGCACCTCAGGGGTCACGTAATTGGGAAAAATCTCTTCTGGGCCATGCATCATGACACCCTCAGCTAAGTGATGGCTGGGGCCTCCAGTGGATCTCGTTTTGTCTCTGCACCTTGCTGCTATTGGGGGGGTGCACTGCAAGGGGCCAGTTTGCCTCCCCTGACCAGAGCTGGTCCTGGTGGGGTATGCTGTGTGCGCGGGGTCCGGAGGCAGAGTAGTGATATCTCCACAAACTCAAAAGAAGGACAAATAAAGTTTGGGGAAAAAAAAAGCTTATCATTACCATTCTTGACTACAGGGATGATATGGAAGAGTTTCCACAGATCAGGCACAACCCCAGACATTAGGGATGGGTTAATAATCCTGGTAATTGACAATGCCAGTTCATTAGCAGTTACCTTAAGGAGCTTAGGGTTGATTTAATCAGAACCTGCAGCTTTGACTGCTGGAATACACTGCAGGTATTTAAACATTTGATTAAAGTGAGAGACAGCCAGATTGATGTCATTGGTGATATTGTAAAATACTGACTGAAATGACATTTTGTGCAAATACAAAAACAGGTTTTAAGCAGGATTTGAAAAATGACAAACTGATTCAACAAAGAAAAGCATTGAAATTACACAATGGGGGTGCACTAAAATGGGGGCCCACCCTCACTAAACTACTGACTGCCGTAACTTGGTGCACTCTTGTGGAAAAACAAAATCACCTTGCTTCTACCAGGAAACTGCAAGGTCTCTTCACAATGTGCTCAATAGCACTAGTCCCAGATGGCTACTTCATTCGTAAACCCTATTTGAAGATAAAAATATTTATTACAAATCAAGAACAGAAGCAAGTAGAAAGTCAGCCCAATCACTGACTACACTCACATTATGGGGACAGCGATCAGAGGGTGGGGGGGGCACTAGACACCAGGGAAACAGTACATCAACACAGGGATGGCAATCAGAGGGTGGGGGCAACAGACACCAGGGAAACAGTACATCAACATGGGAACAGTGACTGGAGGGTGGGGGCACCACTAGACACTAGGGAACAATATATCATTATGGGGACAGCGATCAGAGGGTGGGGCACTAGACACCAGGGAGACAGTACTGTACATCATTATGGGGAGTAATTAGAGGGTGGGGCAATTAGACACCAGGGAAAAGTACAACAATATGGGGATGGTGACTGTGGGGGGCACTAGACACCAGGGAAACAATACAGCATTACAGGCATGTGATCGGAGGGTGGTGGGGCCACTAGACACCAAGGAAACAGTACTTCATTACGGGGACAGTGACTGGAGAATGGGGGGCCACTAGACACCAGGTTAAAAATACAGCATTATGGGAACTGTGGTTGGAGGGGGGATACAACAATAAGAGGATGACAATTGGAGGGTGGGAGGTCACTAGACACCAGAGAAATATTCCCACATTACGGGAATGGTGATCGGAGGGTGAGGGGGCCACTAGACACCGGGGAAACAGTACAACAATATGGGAATGGTAAATGGGGGGGCACTAAACACAGGGAAACAATACAGCATTATGGGGACCATGATTGGAGGGGGGTACAACAATATGGGGATGGCGAACGGAGGGTGGAGGGTGCCACTAGACACCAGGGAACAAAAGTGCATCATGGGAATGGCAATTGGAGGGTGGGGGACCACTAGACACCAGGAAAACAGTACAATAATACGGGGCGATCGGAGGCTGGAGGGTGACACTGGACACCAGGGAAACATAATTACATATATAAGGGGAAAAAAAAGAAGTGCTCACTCTGAACCCAGAAGTGAACCAGTAGTGAGCACACAGCAAGAAAATAGTGCACAGGGGGGAGTGAGAAACAGCACTGTACTGAATGAAAAAGACCACATGTGCTTTGAGTCCACTGTGGAAGGACACAGACGGGGTATCCGGTCACATACTTCCACAGTCCCCTCTCTCTTCTATGTCATAGTAATACGTCAGCATAGCTCTGCTATGTAGCTATAAAAATCTCTTCCCTTGAGCTTACCTGATGATACTCTGGATGTAGCAGGAAGATGTTATCACATATCTATAATGGCAAATACCACAGCACTATACCAATATGTTTTATTTTTACACAGTGCCCATGGCATGAGACTGGGAATTTTTTAAATCTTCAAAATCCTATATCTTGCTTTAGAAATGAAAATACAGCAAGTCAGAAATTACTGCTCACTCCTTTGCAAAGTCTAATGGTGGCTCTCTACCCGGTTACCAAAAGAATAAAAAAAAAAAAATGAAAAAACAACAACAACAATACTACTCTGCCTTCATCATTCTCTACAACACAGACACAATCTATCAGACACAACATGCAAGCAAACATTCGGCATTGACAACTATTTGTAACAACAGTCACTATAAGGAATAATTCATTATTAGAAGACTACCAAAAAAATTAATTATTTGGTCTTTCAAGTACCTTCTGTAATATTAAAGTTCTGTGTTCTTTGGACTCATTATGAACTGTTTGTAATATATTTCTGAGTATCACTAATGGTGGCTTTCTACCTGGATTCTAATACTGATTTGAAATAATGCTTGGACTCAGAATCTTGGACTCAGACTTCGTTTTTTTCTATTTTTATTTTATTTTTTGATAATATATTATTTGATGTGGGGGTTTGAATGTATAAATATTTATTGTGTTAGTGTGTGTCTGTGGTTTGACTGGTGGGTTAGGGAGGATATTTTGGGGTCTACTGCTGCAGGTTATTTTATATGGTTGTATAAGGTTCTTTTTGGCATCAAAGCTGCTTTATTGTCAGGGATAAGATGTGTAAGGAAGATATAGGTGAGAGCCACATTTACTCTAAAGACCACCTGTGGTAGTTCTGTCCTTTTGTTGGCTTCCAATCAGCCCTCCCTCCAGAGGCCCTCAGCCGCTGCAGGGGACAGGGGATCCTTAGGAGGTGGTACAATAACCATGGGCAAGGTCCTGGGTATAACATTTGGGAGGTCAATTAGGTTGGTTGGGTCTAGGGTGCCCAGGGAGGATATGGACCCAGGCATGGCGACTGCCATGCCTGGTTCTCCTCCCAAGGGCTCCGCTTAATATCAACAAGCAGAAAGTAGTGGGTCTGGCTAGATCTGTTCCTCCCGTTTGGGCCATGATTTGTAATGCAAGGTCACCAAGGAATACAACAATGGTGATGTATGATTATATTGCTGATTCCTTAGCTGACCATGTTTGTATTACCGAGACCTGGTTGGGTGATGATGCCAGCACTGTGCTGGAGGCATCTATCCCACCTGATTATCTGGTGGTACATTGACCGATCGGGTGGGACTGGGGCGGCAGGGGGGCCATTTGTTTTAAATCCACTTTGGGGCTCACTGTGTACCCCATGGGAACTTTCAGATCCTTTGAATGTGTCACTGCTAGATGTGCTCTAGGTGTTAGCTGCAGGATCATCCTTATATACCATCCACTAGGTATGGGTGTAATTTTATGAAGGAGCTGGCAGATTTCATTGTCAATCAGGTGTTGAATGCCTCCAGACTTTTGGTGCTGGGGGACTTCAATGCCTGGGTCGATGATAAAACCTTGCCCCTTTGGTTAACAGCTCCTCCAGTTGATGAATTTACTGGGGCTAGCACAGCTGTTGTCTCTAGTAAAACATCAGCAGGGTCACACCTTGGACCTGATCATTTCATCAGGTCTTGACATAAGTGCGGTCAGGTTTGATCCAGTCTTTTGGCTGGAACATCATGTGGTGCCGTTCCTCTGTGGAGTTCCCTGTTTTGTTACTCCCCCCATGGAGACAATCCAGAACCATCCGAAACACAGTTTGGAGTCTCGCAAATTCCTGGAGGTATTGGATGTCTTGGGCATGATGCTCGCCTATGCACAGGGTTCTGAGAACACCGTAGAGCACTATAATGGTGCTCTCACATCCACCTTGGATTCTTTAGCACCTTATCATGTTCATCCTTTTATCTTCTGACACAGTTCTCCTTGGTATTGTGATGGGCTGTGCTCGTTGAAGACTAAGAGATGGAGGTTAGAGCGTTCTTGGCATAGGTTCCAGTCTATGAACGACAAATTGGCATTGAAAACTCACTACACTGAGTATCAATGAGCAATCGCCATGAAAGAGACAGAGTTCCTCTCACTCACTATTGCTGCAGGTTAAAATTGTCCAGCTTAACTCTTTCGCACCATGGATAGGTTATTAAACCCATCCTGTCTACTGTCTGCTCAAGTTTTTTCTGCTGAAAAATGTGTTGAGTTTGGAAATGTTTTCACTGACAGGGTGTCCTCCATTAGATCGGATATCTGGTCAAGTGGTCTTGCATGGGCCAATGATGGTCAGGGCCTGGGTGGCATTATCGATCTGCCTGCCTGGGGAGAGTTTTGACCAGTTTTGGAGAAAGAAGTGCTCAGGGTGATTGCAGGTTTGCATCCCACCAGCTGTATCCTGGATCCTGGTCCAACCTAGCTACTTACAGATTGCTGGGAGGTTTAGGGTCCAGTTATTTCTCAGATCATCAGGTGTTCCTTGAGGGAGGGTGTTTTCCCATCTGCCCTTAAGCAGGCAGTGGCGAGATCCCTTCTTAGAAAACCTTCCTTGGATCCTGATGTAACGGAGAATTACAGACATGTCCTCTAATATCCCCTTTTTGGGGAAGATTGATGTGGAACCTTTACAAATGAGCACATGAGCTCAAAGGTTGTGTCCAATTTCACCAATATATAAATAAAATATTACTGAGAAGGAGATGGTTGAGTAAATTGTTGAATGCCTTGAGAATTTTAACATCTATGAATCTCTCCATTTGGATTTCAGTCTCACCACAGCATGCAGACTGCCCTCATCAGAGTGATGGAGGGATTGGGGACTTGGTACCATCTTGGTCCTCTTAGATCTCTTGTCAGCATTTGACACTGTGACCATGGTGTGCTTTTTGATAGACTGAGGGATTATGTGCGAAGCAATGGCACTGTACTGAGCTGGTTTGAGTCCTACATAACCAGCAGAACACAGTGGGCAGTTCTATTCCCCAGGCCTTGGTGCTCTCCTGCAGAATTCCCCAAGGCTTGATCTTTGCTCCTGTTGTTTTCAGTGTATATACTGCCTTTCAGTGAGATCACTAGATGGTACAGCATTGAGTTTCACTGCTATGCAGATGATACTCAGCTTTACCTGTCTGGAATTTCTGGTGGGCATGATGCAGTTTCTGTGCTGGAGAGGTGTTTGGCTAAAAAAACAAGTGGATGGTCTCAAACTGGCTATGTTTCAACCAAGGTAAAACAGAGGTCATGATTGTTGAGCCCGGCAGGCAGGGCCCACTGATGACGAGTGGAGTGACTTTACTTCATTTATTGAGTGATCTACCACTCAGTGTTGTAGATGCAGTTAAAAATCTTTGGGCCATCCTGGACTGCAAGCTGACACTCAATCAACAGGTGTTGTCTGTGGTCTGGACTGGCTTTTACCATGTCCATAATATTGCCAGGATTACACCACATCTAGCCCCTGATGACCTGGCGACAATAACTAAAGTCTTTGTCACTTCTTGGCTCAACTACTGCAACGCTTTATACCTATGGTTATCTGGAGGTTTGTTGCAACACCTGCAGCTAGTCCAGAATGCTGCAGCCCGGCTCATTGTGGGCTCCTCTTGTAGGGATCACATCATGCCGGTTCTGCGCTGTGCTGCACTAGTTGCCTACACAGTGGCACATAACCTTCAAGATATGCTTGATAATATTCAAGGCCCTACATGGTTGCTGTCTGTCCCTGTATTCAGGCTGCGACAATCTGAGGACAGATTATTTTGTGTTGTGGCACCTCCCCTTTGGAATGCTTTGCCACAACACATTGGATCTGCCCACATGGTTGGGGTCTTTAAGACTAATTTAATAGCTTATCTTTCTTGGGAAGCATTTCCATGATTGTTTTAATTATTGTTGGAATTTATGTTTTAACTGTTTGTCGTCTGCAGTTATATTAATTGATATGAAATTTTACTCATGTATTTATTGTGAAGCACCCTGTGCCTTCGGAAAAGAGGCGCTCTATAAATAAAATTGCCTTCCCTTGCCCTTGATAAAAATACTCAATGCATCCAAGTTCTTTAACAGTTAAGGGGAATTTTGTTTTCATTTTGAGAGAGTATTACTTGTACTATATGCAAGAGTTCATTATCCAGATTATCGGTATCAAGTAACTTGTAGAGGTTCCCTAGGGTGACATCAGCTTCATTTTCTTGGAGCTTATTGAGTCACTGGTAATGTCAATATAAAATTTTTTTCTTCATTGGCGTCTTCATCTGTGCATACTTCCATCACATATGGTACACTCTGATCCCCCATCCATGCAATATCTCAAAATCGAAACCTACAGACAACAATTAGCCACCCAACAAATACCTATCAAAAACAAAGCAGACAACAATCTGTTTTTTTGAATTTAGTGACCTTGATCTCATAACATAAAGTAAATGTCTGGGATTACTCTATTTAATGATACACTCACCGATGTTAAACCTGAAGTGAATGCACATTAAAAAATATGGGAAAGTCTTGCATACAGTAATTAATCCTTAGGCTGCCAACAGAATTAGAATGTATAGGAATTCTGGACTAATATATCAGCCCATGGCACAGCAAGGGTTAATTATGGATCACAACTGAAGACTCAATGAATTGGAGCATTGTGATAAAATATCATACCCACCTGTAGAAAGCCAATAATCTGGTTCCTTACATTTACATTATACTAAATGGGGAGGGAAAACATAAATGTCTCTTTGTCTTGAGTTTAAGGGGGTGAAAGTTTTGGGCAAGGGCAAGGAAAGGGGGGTATTTTCAAAAAGTCCAGATGAGCTTGAATAACACTTTTCATGGACAGTGTCACCACTGAACTATTGCTAAAAAAATCTATAGCATGAGCTGATAAGACTCCCTTCAGAATACCCCTTTGGACCATATTTTGTTTCTAACACTGCTTGTGCTATGTTGGTTGCATTATTCAGAAATCAGTTGTCTGCACACTGGATAGTAGTGTAGCACACAAACCTGCCCCACTTTTTTCTCATGTTACACTTTATGACATATTCAGAATATAAATATAGGTTAGAATTGCTAGGATTCTAACCCTGTATTTATGCTCCTGAATACGTCACCAGATGTTCTGCTTGCTTGGGTATGTCATGTTGTGATTGTGCCCTCCTGGGCACATCACTGAGGCTCAAACGTTGGGGGCAAAATAAAAGAGTTGTGTTTTTGCTGTTTCAGTGGCAGCAGGGTAGGCACAGCTGGGGCTTAGTGCAGACCACACCTGTTACAGCCTTTTCAAAATGATGGGCAAGATTTTGGATGAGACAGAAATCGCTTTTCCTTATTTTGGTATGTCTATTGGTTACTTATAACTGAGCTTACTATTGCAATTTTAAAATATAGGGAGAGGGGGCACAGCCCTCTGACTAAAGTGTGTAAAAATTGATAGCGCCCCCCCCCAAGTAAGATCTAGCTACAAATCAGGTCTACCATATTGCTAAGAGACAGGGCCTGCACCAGCTCCCAGCACTGCCCACCTGACCTTAAAGGAATGGTCCCTGTTCTAAAGCAGGAACTGATTTTGCACAGTACTGCTCTGAAACTGCCTAGCTGCTAAGACGAGTGGCTAGAACAGTTTTCTGTTTTCTTGTAAACTGAGCCCAAAATTGGGTACTGTATTACTGTACTAGCGTGCCATGTTCTGTGTTAATGTGTACATTCTGCAACTCTCTGGGAGCTGCACCGCTGGATAGGATGACGAAAAGTCATCTCCAGGTCCTATTGAAGTCAGTAGGACCCGGGGATGGCCCTTCATCATCCTGTCCTGCAGCAAAGCCCCCTGGGAGCTGCAGAATGTACACATACACACAGAACATTGTGCACTGGTATGGGAATCCGGAGAATAGTGTTAGGCTCAGGATAATAATCAAAATGGAAAACTGTACCAGTCACTCATTTTAGGGAATAAGCAGTTTAAAAGCAGTACTAGGCAAAATCAGGTCCTGCTTTAGAACTGTGGATTAGTCCTTTAATATAAAAAAAAATTATATATAACAACCATGGCGTAGGTGGAAGACTAAAGACCCTCCGCGTAGGTTAGTCTAGAAGTGGGCAGGGCTAAAGTCAGTGTAGCGTGGGTGGACTACAAGTGATGCATGACTGCAGCAGGTCTCGAGAACTTAAGTTTTTAATATTGTTTATTTTGGGTGACTCTGCATCCAAACTCCCATTTAGAATCCACCACATACCCCTGTTTAAAAAAACAGAGTGTGTGGAGGCTACACCCCTGAAAATAAACACATTAAAAAAATTAATCTTGCAAATGTGAGCAGTTTCTTTGCCCCCATTCACTCCCACAATTGCCATGACTGCCATAGCCTAAATGATGTAAATTCCAGTTTAGGAACAATCTGCATGAGGGTCCTTAGTACTCCACTTAAGCCACAACTACTACTGGTAGTAAGGAACATGTAATGGTAATCTTAACTTCCTTATTATTTATCATTACTTCATGATTGCTCCCAGATCTATTTGATATTTTCTCAGTAACTCCGGGGCAATTTTCCTGTTTTTCTATACATTGTATTATTTTCTAAGAAAGCTAAATTACTTTGTTTTCCATATGACCTTATGCAAGTCTGTGGGAACAATTTCTCTATAGATGGCTCCAGTGCATCACCACACCAAAGAGGACTCTATCTAGCAGGTTCAGCTCTTAAAGCACCTAGGGATCTACCTGGATGTTACACTCATGTGAACTCAGTAGTTAAATGCATCAACCAATGTCCTTGCCTGTTCTACAGAAACAGATTACATTTTACCAGTGAAGTCACAAAACTTCTAGTCTCCCGTCTCATCATCTCTGTCATAGACTTCAGCTCAGTGGTCTACTTGGCCACTAATAATACCGTACTGGAGAAAATCTTCAACCGTGTTTGTAGATTTGTGCTTAAAGAGCCACTGATGCCTCCAGGAGAGCTCTGAAAAACATAACATTAGGACACAAAGCTGCTTATACTGTATATCTCAAGGGATTTGCATTTCTTTTTGTCATTATTTATCACTGAGGACATATGCATGAGAACAGGATCTCTGCTCCTTGACAGTTTATTAACAACTATTACTTATTCCCAACCTGATGTTGTAATAATCTGTTTATGACATCACAGTTCTTCCCATGGCAACAAGCTGTGATATCACTACAGCACTTTATGATTTCAAGTTGGGAATAAGCTGTAGGGACAGATGAATTCTAATAGATAAAGATCCTGTTTTTGTGGGAACTTCCGCAGCAATTAATAAGAGGGGTAAGAAATATATAGAAAGTAATGGATATACAAGCTGAATTGTGTCTAAATATTATGTTTTCCAAAGTTTTCCCATAGGTGTCAGCAGCTCTTTAACTTAAAGAGCAACTCTGCACTTTAGCTTGTACTTTCATAAATAAGAAGTTTCAGCTATCGCAATTTACTAGAAAATACATTTTTCATTTTCAGTGTTCCTTTCTAAGGTTTACAGCACATCTTGGTAGTCTGTCTAAAAAGTCTGTATAAAAAAACATTTGCCTCTTCCCTGTTAACCTCACAATACCTTTGATTATGACATCATTATGCTCACCATGGCAATAGACTGTGATGTCACAAAACAGCTATTTTGTGGTTAGCATTTGCAGGGGAGACTCATACATTTTGAAAGACTCAGTGAAATGAGTGCTGCATTACCTACAATATTTAGTAGACCAATAGTAGGGGAAGTAAAAAAAATAATAATAAAGAACTAGAACAATAAATTTAAAACATAACTGAAGAAAATCTTTATTAGAGAGTTGCTCTCTAAAGCCCAACACTGACTGTTGTATCCTCAACTCCACCTCTGATTGATTCTCTTTTCTCCTCGGAACAGCCTTCCGGTCAACACTTATATGGATAAGGTCACTACTAGGCCAAATGCCCCATGGTGTTCAAAGCTTTTGCAGCCTTGTTGACAATAAATATGCTACTCACTCCATGTGGAGAATAGACCACTTATGCTCTTTAGGAAAACTGTCCTAGGACAATGGTCATTTGTAACTACAGCTATCAAACTGCAGAACTCCCTAACGCCTGATGTGACTGCAGTTACCTCCCTTGACTCAGTCTATTCAGGAGCAGCTTGCTAAAAGGGAGTGTCACCAGGGAATCGGTCAACAAGTGAGCAACTTTTGAACTGAGCCACAGTGCTTGCGAGTGAGAACAAGTGAGCAGCTCTTTTTTAGCTGACTAGATTGTGGGGACCAGTCGGGAGTAGACAGTAACAGAGGTACCATCACAAAGGACTACAAAACTCTGTCTTGTGCCTGCTAAATTCAACTACAGAGATATTTCCTTCCTGGCTGTTGTTCTCCAGCCTACACCCTCTGTTCTAGTTGCCAATAGTTTGCTGAAAGAGGGAATTGCTGGACTACAGTATTTCTAGACTTTAGCCTAGTGGTTCTCTGCTGTGGTCCTTGAGCTAAAGGGCTTTAGCTTAAGGCTGTCACACTGAGGGCATCAGAAAGGGGGGAAATTGGCAGGAGATGCTGCACCCCAAGTGTGATACCCTAAACTACCCTTTCGCTAATTTAAATCTGTATATGTAATGAAAGACGGTATTTAACTGATGGGAGAGAAACATCCTGCATCAAACCTTCTAACACATAAGTAAAAAAGTGGGCTTAATTCACGCAAATTATAAACAGTATACCATTAATGGGGCTGGTAGCTGGTAGTTCAATTTACAAAATGGATTAAAAGGAAAATGTGGTATGGTTTCTTCATTTTTTGAAATAATATTCATTAATATGTGTTTTGTAATGTAAAATGAAAGATGCATTTATTTATCTATTTTTTATTTAGTTTTTGTTGACCGGGTAAGTGCACTAGGCAAATCCTGCCTATTTTCAGGCACGACCCGGGGGAGAGGGATACAGATGAATGCCAGCTGAGCTTGAACCAGATTAAGCTGTTGGTGGTATTTTTAGTGAATGAGGGAAATTTGGCCAGGACACTGGGGAAATTCCCCTACTCTCCAGCAGGGGGGACTCCTTGGCCGACTGTTCGCAGGATGGCCAGTCCGGCTGAACCTTTGGAGGAGATGGAGGTAGCAAGTGTTGGGGAGCAGGCCTCTTCCCCATGCACTGATTTGCAAGAGGCTGTGGATGCTGCTTTGACTATGGCTCATTTGTTGGACTTTGATTCTTCTCACCTACTGGAGGAGCTTGGTTTGGATAACGATTTGCATGACACTACAGGTAAGGAGTTGGTATCTCTGACTCCTGATAAGCAACACCTTATACTTCAAAAGATGAAGGCACTGTTACTTGAATTGAAACAATTGGATGCTTCGCTAGAGCGTGGCATTTGCAACTCTGAATCAGTTTTTAAGGTTTCTCCTGGCGTTGTGAGTCCACAGCCTGCTGCTGTGGTGTATGCCTCATCACGGCAGGCTGCAGGCCTTGTACAGGAGTAGGTTCTACCTGGCAGACCTGACCCCCCGGAACTACTTGTGAGTACTGCTGTGTCTTCTGACTCAGCGGTTTGTGCGCTGACAACTCAGGATGTGCTTGTATGCCCTGATACTACTGTTCAGGCTGGCAGTTCTAGCAGCGTTAATGCTGTGTGCCGGGAGCCTGAAGACATACGTGGTTGCTAGCAAGAAGGTGCAGCCCAAGCGGCCCCGGTGTCAGCCATTGTCTAGATCCTCCCAACTTGCAAGTTCTTGCTGGGACTTCTCGGGAGCAACAACAGGGGTAGGAGTGTACTTTTCCTCGGAATAAATCATGGCGGGGTTGGAGTAAGTCGGGCATGCTTCCTACACAACATTTGCCAATGCCCCAGGATAACTCTACTGTTTTTGACTCAGTTATGGATCAGGATATGGTGGATGGCTCTGAGTGGTCATCTAGTCAGGCATTACAGAACGCAGGTTGGGAACAAAAAACCGATGGGACTTGGGTTCCTGATACCTCGGCCCCTACCTGCCCCGCATCCAGTGTTTCAACAAATCTTCCTGTGGCCACCAACAAACTTGTTGACATGCGCTCCAACGATCCCTGGGGTAAGAAGTGTAATACTACTGATGTACAAGCGACTGTTCCTGCTGTAGCTGATGTTGAGGTGCAGAATATATCTGTGGGCCCACTTAGGTTAGGTCTTACTGACCAAATGTTAAATGCTGAGGGTAGAGGGGATGGTCCAGGGTTGAATATGTCTGATTTATTTCAGAACAAAGGTGAACCGGCTCCACGACGCAATGCAGTGAGGTTGTTGTATAAAGGAGATATGGTGGAGCCTCCAGAGTTTTTATTGCCAGGCAGTTATTGAAGGGCTCTTTAAAGTTTTTTTCCTCTGAAATTTTTGCACTCCTGCATTTGAGCAATTATAATTTTGATATTAGTTTTAAAAATGTGTCATGTTTGGATAGATTCTGGGCCCATTATGATAAGTTAAAAAATACTCCTTTATGGGTATCTTTTCATGACGTACCTTTATCCAGGCCAGCAGTTAAAACCATTACGATTATGTTTAAAAATGAGGGAGTGAATATCGAGGATATTCTTTATTGGTTATGGCAACATTGTGAGATATTAAATAGGCCTAGTCCTACTCTTGATAGTGAGCAGATTTGGGATGGTGGGTGGAGGGTTCAAGTTAAATTGATTATGACAATTACTGGCCCTGTTCACCTGCCTAGTATTTTTTTATTTGGGTAGGGATAGAGGTGCTATTTTTTATGCAGGTCAGCCTTGTTCCTGTTTTAAATGTGGGGATAGAACACACCTGAGTTCAGCCTATAATACAGTAAAATGTAGTCACTGCTTAGAATTCGGTCATGTTTCAGGGAAATGTTTAAATTTGTTTCGCTGTAATCTTTGTGAGCAGACTGGTCATTCTTATGGCAGGTGTCCCTGGGCTTCGCATAACAGGGAGGATTGTCCCCTCTCATGAAGGGCTTATAAACATAGCCCAGCATATTCATGCTAAGAAAATTGCTGACTTAAGTGCCAGGAATGAGGTGAGAGCACAAGGACAGGACACTGTCTTGGTTCCCCAAGAGAATCGGCCCTCTGTGTCTGTGGCCCTTGAGCCTGAGATGAGACAGGATTCTATACCAGCTTTCAATGGAGACTCTATTTTGGAACCTGTTGTTCCACTGGTGACTGATAGCACTGGTTGTTCTCCTATAGTGATGCCCCCGGATGGTGATGGGTTTAAACTTGTTGTTCAGACTAAGAGGTCTAGGATGGGTAAAATGGTGTCTAAAAAGGTTGGAGGGATGGACAGAGTTACATCTCCTGGGTCCTGGAAAAGTGATAATAAGTTTGCGGCTTTGCATTCAGAGGATGGGGATTCAGAAGGGGAAGGGGAAGGGACTGACTCCTCTCTTGTTGTTTCTTGCACTGATGCTGAAGAGGGCGGGGGGTGTGCACTCCATAGCCACTTAGGCAAGGCACAGACAAAAGAAACAGGCCTCATAATTACCTTGCATCATGAGATATTCTGCTAACCTTTCTGAACAACTCTCCATTATTTCTGTTAATATAAATAGTATTAAAGGGGATAGGAAATTGGTGGGTACCTTGTGTTCTCTTCAAGAGCATTGAAAAATGGGGGTGAACTTTCCTGGGCCTCACATGCGTGGCATTTAGGGCCCTTTTTATGGTCCATAGGACAGGATTTATGTGATGGTGTGGGGATTCTATTGGCTAATAATGATCTCATAGTCACTAGATTGGTAGACATTAGTCCGGGGTGAGCTTTGTTGCTAGATATTTCTTATTTTTTTGATAGGTTTTGGTTAATTGCGACTTCTGCCCCTCAGACCAAGGCTCTTAGGGGTGCTTTATTTAAAGACATTCATCCATTTTTGCATACTTCCAGACTTGTCCTATGGGCAGGAGATTTTAATTGTAGTTTGCACCAAAAAGATAGAGGGTTACAGACGGACAAGCTCTTTTGTGACTCTGTAGCATTGTTAAATGTCATTTCTACTGCTGCGTTGCAAGATTCCTATCGTAGTTTGCATGCCTCGGGGGGGGGGTTTACCCTTTTTAAAGGTAAATTAAAGACTTGAATAGATTTTATTTTTGTGTCCAAAATTTGTAAAGTATTGTCTAGTAAGACTATACCTGTGGAATACTCGGATCATGTCGCTCTTTGTACACGGATCTCCTGGCAGAACACCCTAAGGTGTAGAAAGCCTAAATGGAGGTGGAATGAGTCTGTTTTATCGGATGCTAAAACTCAGAAGTTTTGGCAACAAAACTGGAAAGCCAGATTGTCAGTAGCTGACTGCTATGAGGATCTTACAGAGTGGTGGGAAGATACTAAAAAATCATGGCAGGAACTATTCCAACATAGATCGCATCAGGTGCATACGGACAAATATTTAAACTATTTACAGTTGAGACAGCAGTTGCACCGATTGATTTCATTATCAGAAACTTCCTCTCAGGATTTTGGGTCACAAATCCAGATTATTAAGACACAGTTACAAAAGTTTCAATATGACAGAGCACAGTCTTCGGGGCAGGAGGCGAAATTGAGGATGCATGCTGGGAAACATAGTATTGACTCTTACAGGGTATGTAAGGAACGGGTAAAAGATAGAATTATTACGGAATTACTTTTCTTAACAGGTGTACCTGTTTCCTCTCCTTTAGGCATTTTAAGTATTGTACAAGCTCAGGCTCAGAGGATGTTCGGTGAGAAAGTTCATGCTACCACTGATGGTGGCTTTTTGGATGGTTTGCATCTTCCGCAGGTATGCTTAGAGGCTCTTGCCATGCTTACTGGTGAGGTTAGTATCAGGGAAGTGGAGCAGGCAACTGATAGTTTAAAAATAGGCTCTACCCCGGGTTCTGATGGCATAGGTGCAGTCCTTTATAAAACATTTAAAGATCATCTAGCCCCAGCTTTGGCGATTTTGTATAATTATATGTTACATGACGATAGATTGGCTTCCTCTATGAGAGACGCTGTACTAGTGCTGATACATAGGAAGGGCCCTTCTGTGGCTATAAATAATTGGAGACCTTTAAGTCTGCTAAATACAGATGTTAAGCTTTTAGCTAAACTGTTATTGGGTCGACTTAACAAAGTAGCACAATATATAATTAGTGATGTACAGACTTGTGCTGTTCAGGGTAGACAACAAAAGGATAACTTGATTTTGCTTCGGGAACTGTTCTATCAAGGAGAACAGCGGGGGTTGTCTGGTTGGATAATTAGTATTGATCAGGAAAAAGCCTTTGATCGTCTCTCCCATGATTTTTTGTTCCTGGTATTAAAAGCTTTTGGTATTCCAGAAATGTTTATAGGTTGTATTCGATTATTGTACAGGGATGTGGTTGTGATTCCTAATGTAAATGGTTGGTATGGGGATAAAATTATTGTACAACGGGGTGTCCCTTGAGCCCCTTACTGTATGTTTTCTGTATGGATATTTTTATTAGGTTATATCTGCATAATCAGGGGATAATAGGGCTAGGGTTGCCTCATTGTTCACAGTCCACAAAAATGTTGACCTATGCAGATGATGTGGTGTTAACATCAGCCCCCAAACAGATGACTATGCTTTGAAATCTGTATTTCAGTTTTTTTTCTGCAATTTCAGGTTCCCGAATTAATTTTATTAAAAGTAGAGGGGTATCTTTGGGTCAGACTCCCTTACCTACCTCAGGTACTATTGCAGGAATTCCCATTACTACAGAGCCTCTGAAAATCTTAGGTGTTGTGTTTGGTTCACCTAATGCTGCTGTTTTAAACGGGGAGGCAGTTATTGCCCGAGCAGACAGGGTGCTTTTGGGATGGAGACAGAAGGTCATTGGTAAATTGAAACGTGTTTGGTTGATTAAAACTTTATTGGTTCCTATTTTTTTGTACATTGCTTATGTTTATCCTTCTCCTACAGAAGTGCTAACTAGGATCTATAGTTTATTTTTTCAAGGTCTCTGGGGTTCCAGGCTTAATCCTGAGAAACGTAGCTTCACTTATCAATCCAAAGCTGAAGGGGGGTTAGGTATGACTGACCCCATTGCCTTCTTTTCTAGTATTTTTTTGGACTATAACTTTAGGAAGTGTCTCCAACCTGGAGCTATAGTTCGGAAAGAATGGTTAGATTATTGGGTGGCACCTAATGTTGAGCAATGGCAACAGATGAGGCCCAGATTATTAGGTAAGACACGGCCCATGCCGAAGTATGGTTTGGAGGGAATTAAATGGGCTTTGCAAAGGAAATTAACTCCAGATGTTATACTTATTGGGGACAGAAAAAAGTTGTATCAACACATTTTGAATTATGATACCACAGATTTTCTGGAATTTCCCTTCTGTCCAGCACAATGGAAGCAGTATGTCCTAAAACAATTACGTAATCCTAGGATTCCATTGTATGCATGGGACTGTGTGTGGTTGGGGAATTATGGGAGACTAGGGGTAAAGGGCAATATAAACATAAGCAGCTTTCAGATAGATATTGTCCGAGGGATACTTGTACTCAGACATTAGAAACCCAGAGTCATTTGTTTCTAAAATGCAGATTTGCTCTGTTGTTTTGGGATATTTTAGCTAAAGAGTGGGGAGAGCAATTGTTTTTGAAGTTGCAGTACACTGAGATTATGTATGGTAACAATCCAGGACTGCTTGGAAAATATCATAAGGCTACCGTCTATGTTCTATTTGTTCTGATTAGATATCATTTATGGCAAGTTAGATGCCTGTGGGTCCTACGGCAAAAATGGATTCATCAGACTGCAGTATTTCTGAATGTGAAAAAGGCTACACAACTATTGTTTCATGATGATTTGTATAAATATCCTCTATCTAGAGCTGCTCATTTATGATTAAACTGTAGACAGTGGTGTGACTGATTTATGTCTTGTTTTTGTTCCTGGCACATGCCTTGGTTTGTTATGTATGTATTATTTAAGATTCTGTATTCTCTTTGTATTGTTTGTATGTATTGTAATGCAGTCCTCCTTTTCTAATAAAAATTCCCTTACTCTTTTTGATAAGTGCCATGGGATCTTTAACATCCACCTGAACTACCACCAGTCCAGGCAGATGGGACCTCAGTTTAACGTCTCATCTGAAAGATGGCACCTCAGAAGTGCACCACCCCTCTCATGCTGCACTACAGTGTCAGTACTGGGATATTAACCCAAGTGCCAGATGTGGGAACTGAATTGATGCTGAAGTGCTTAAAAACAAACTAATTTTGTGTGGATGGTATATGTTATTTAAGGCAAAGTAATAATGCCTGACAAAGAGTAGTATTTGTCAAACACTTTTTTTTAATTTAATGTGTTTTATTGATTTTCAAAAATGGAGAAAAAACAGTGCACAACAATCATAACAAACTACAATGGTGAACATGCAAACACAAGAACCCAAAAACCAAAAAATAAAACAAATAAGATTAATAAGCATTAAGGATGCAATACTTGAAGCAACATCCCATTGTGTTAGACAGAAAAGGAAGTGCAAAAGAAGGAAACCACTTTGGTTCTCAAATACAGTGGCAGAAAAGGTCAGAGCCAAAAGGCTGGTCTTCAGGAATTATAAGGGAACACAGCGGGATGAAGACAGGGAGGCATACCAAACTGCCCTAAGGGAAGCAAGGAAGGCAGTAAGGCAGGCAAAGTCCCAAACTGAGGAAACACTAGCACAAACAGTAAAAGAAGGTGACAAGACTTTCTATAGATATATTAGTGAAAGAAGAAAGTCCAGAGGGGGTATTGCTAAGCTCAAAGGAGAAAAGGGGGCATGTGAGGAGGAGGACCCTGTAAAAGCATCTATACTAAATAGATACTTTTGCTCAGTATTTACTGAAGAGAAGGTAGGGCAGGGCCCACAGCTCAGCACCATGGACACGGGGGAGGGAGGGAGGTGAGCACTACTCCCTTCACAAAAGAAAGGGCCCTACAAGAGCTTGCTAAACTCAGGGTGGACAAGGCAATGGGACCTGATGGCATACATCCCAGGGAACTTAAGGAGCTATGGGTAGAACTAGCAGAGCCATTAGCAGAACTGTTTAGTGAGTCTCTGAGCACAGGAGAGGTCCCAGAAGACTGGAGAAGGGCTCATGTGATCCCACTCCACAAGAGTGGTAACAGGGAGGAGGCAGGGAACTATAGACCAGTCAGTCTTACCTCAGTAGTGGGCAAGATTATGGAGGCACTCCTTAAGGAAAGGATAGTGCAACACCTGGAATCCATAGGGGCACAGGATCCAAGACAGCATGGGTTTACAAAAGGAAGGTCCTGTCAAACTAATCTCATAGATTTCTTTGACTGGGTAACCAGAGTGGTGTACCAAGGGGGAGCAGTTGATGTCGCCTACCTTGACTTCAGCAAAGCTTCGACACTGTTCCATAGAAGATTGATAAATAAGCTGGGTAGGCTTGGGGTGGGCCAGAGTTGGTCAACTGGTGTGTCAAACTGGTTGACGGGCAGAAAACAGAGAGTGGTGGTAATGGTATACAGTCAGAAGAGATGCAAGTCACAAGTGGCAACTTTAGGATCACTTCTGGGGCCAGTCCTCTTCAAGATCTTTCATTAGTGACATTGCAGATGGACTAGAGGGTAAGGCTTGTCTGTTTGCAGATGACACCAAGATCTGCAACAGAGTAGATGATCCAGATGGGGTGGGCAGAATGAGAAGAGATCTGGATAAACTAGCAAAATGGTCAGAAGACTGGCAACTGGGATTTAATGCAAAGAAGTGCAAGATCATGCACATAGGGAAGAGAAACCCTAAGCCACCTATAGGCTGGGAGGAGTGTGGCAGTCACAAAAGAAGAAAGAGACTTGGGCATCATCATCATCACCGATGACCTGAAATCATCCAAGCAGACCCTAAAGCAGGCAAGACTAGGGGATGTTAGGGTGTATTAGTAGGGGTATCACAACTGAAGAGGGAGGTAATAAAACCCGCTTTACAAGACACTGTTTAGGCCCCATCTGGAGTACTGTGTGCAGTACTGGAGGCCACACCTTCACAAGGACATTAACCAAATTGAGGCAGTCCAGAGAAGGGCAACCAAAATGATGCAGGGACTGCATCAGAAGACATATGAGGACAGATTAACGGAGCTCAATATGTATACCCTTGAGCAAAGGAGGGAGAGAAGTGATATGATTGAAACATTCAAACACCTTTAGGTCATTAACGATGTGAAAGAGTCTAACATGTTTAAATATAAGAAAAATAGCAGGACAAGAGGACACAGCATGAGAATAGAGGGAGGCCGATTAAGGGGGAATGTGAGGAAATTCTTTTTCACAGAAAGAATGGTGGATGCATGGAACAGCCTACCTCAGGAAGTGGCGGCTATGAATACAGTGCAGTGCTTCAAACAGGCATGGGATAGGCATAAGGGAGCAAAACAGATGAATACGGATAGATAGGTCATTGACAGTGTAAAGGTGCGTGGCACATTCATAAGGTAGAAAAAATGGGCAGACTGGATGGGCCTTGCGGTCCTTATCTGCCGTCAACCTCTATGTTTCTATGTAAACAAACAAAAAAAAAACTATCAATATTGCCCCCCACCCCAGAGCACTGCTCTTTAAGATCAGAAACCTCAAAGATACACAAGGATGCACAACAGTCAGGAAAACAAAGCTACATTAACAATAAAAAAAGAGAAACAGCTGAATACTGCATACCCATGATAACCTGTATATGCAAATGTTCAACTGTTTATAATATCATGTACTGTTATTCCTGGGTCATCCCTGAAAAAGGGACCTTCGGGGCCCAGTGGGCTTACCCGGTCATCAAAATTCAATAAATAAATAAATAAGTAGGGTATCAAAATAAGATGTATTTGAGCAAATATTACAATGACGTTAGCCAAACATGCAATAATCCCTTCTCCAGAAAAAAACTGAGATTTGTGCCTAACATTGTCAATATGTAGTTCCGCATACAAGGCACTAAGGATCTCTGTGTGCCATTCTGACCAAGTTGGGGTTTTATCACCTAACTAATGGTGAGAAGAACCATTTCTGTATATAACTGTATCTCTGTATGCAACTTTCCCGGGTTATACCTGAAATTAGGCAAAGTTTCATGTCTAGTGCACTTATCCGGTAAACAAAACTAAATAAATAATCTTGGTTGCTGCAGAAATAAGGGCCATATAGCCCTTTCAATATCCTAGGGTTATTCCCTTGTAATGCCCTATTCAGCAAACGTCTTGAGTAAAGGCTTCAGCCAAGTCGTAAGTATGAGTCAGCCAATAACTGTCTCACAAGTCCAAAGCATATGAAATAATGGGCACAGGGTCATGTTGCCTAAAACAAAAACTGCGCAGCAATGAATGCCGCAAGCAAAAGGGCGTGCGCTGCAATAACATCGGGTAAAACACCGACAGGACACAAACAGTGTACGCCCTTTAAAACAATGGGCTTCCTTGTTTTTGTTGGGGCATCGCTTTCACATCCCCAAATTTATATAATAAACTCCGGGGGAACTTAGGGACGGGGAGAAACTCAGGAGGGAACTTCCCCCAAAAATAAAACCGCAAAAGTAGTAACATGGGCAGACTGGGGGAACTGAACCACGGTCCCAGGTCACCCAATTCCATGCGTGCTGGTGCCTTAGCCACTCCACCATGGGAGTGGCTCGACCAGGCACCCAGCAACTTGATCCTTCCATATCAATAGTGTACAGTGACAGAGACAGCAGTAATTCCCTACTGCTGTTATAGCCCTGGCACTGTAAATTCAGTCACCCTCTACACAACGCGGTTAATGTCGCACTGTCTTACATGCGCAGTATTGATCTGGTACTGAAATAATGTACCTTCTCTCCATTTACATCTGAACCAGAGGGAGTGAGCCTGCCTGCCTGATTTATACACTTTCTGTGGGGTAAAATAAAGATTATGTAATGTTATACTAAAGCAATAGTTCTCAGACTTTGTCACAGTGAGCCTCCTCAAATCCATGGAAAAGATTTTGAGCCTCCCCCAAAAACTGAAATAATCTTGGGCCTCCCCAGAGAAAAATAATATATTGTACTTTGCACAGTACACCATGAATAAATTGAAAGCCCTTTGAGTACTTGTCTAGCATTCAGTTCTTTGTCTTATTCTGACGTGAGAACCTTTGAAAAGAGCTCTTGTGCTCAAAGGTGTTATCCTGAATAACAAATAAATAACATAAACAAATATTATCATTCAACTTGATTAGCCCCGGTAACCCTCATTACTCTGTTTTTTTAATTTTGAATCATTGTTACCCCTTGTTGCAGCACCTTCATGGGTCAGATTACTTTCCCTGTTTCCTCTCTATATGAAATAACCTTCCTACATACTTTGCCTCTCCCCCTCCTTCCCTGCTCCTAAGCAACTTCTCAAGGATTACTTTGCTCCTTCCTGCTATTGCTCTTAGCACTTCTATGCTCAACCCTTGTATTTGGGTTGTTCTGCCATCAGGCTACAAATTGATCAATTACCAGCACTCATTATTAGTTTATTGTTCATATTATTTGCACTATTGTTCACTGTGTATTTCTTGATTGTTTTGCAGTTACCCTTTGAAATGTATTCACTCCCTACCTATCCCCGGGTACACCTGAAATGAGCCTTGGCTCATTCACCTTCCCTTGTCACCTATTAGTAAATAAATACATAAAATTCACCTACTATTATCCTCTTTCAGTTTGCATCATCTCTTCACACAAAATATATAAAACTCAAAATTTAAATACAGCTCTTTTTCAGACTTGCTTGAGCCTCCCCTGGAACATGTTGGGGCCTCCCAAGGGAGGCTGGCCTCACCATTTGAGAACCCCTGTACTAAAGTAATCTATAACGGTTCTGTTTTATATACTTACAAAGATCAGACCATACTGTGTGCCATTCTAGAGGGGCCCAGTCTAGATGTAGAGTATTTTGCCGATAACAGCATGTTCCTGAGAGGATCAGCGGGTCATTAGTTTGAGAAACAGTGCACAGCTGGGAAATGGCACAGCGGGAATATGCAGCTCAGTTCCTCAAGGATATAGGATCCTGCGTCGGTCCATGGGGAGATCCAGATGGGATTCCAGTGCCTGAGAAATTTGAATATACTTAAACAGGTGTATGTGAGGTAAGTTAGATTTAATTTGTAGAGAGAGAAAGTCATGCAATCTATCTGCAGAACAAATTATACCTGCCAATGCAGTTTCACCCAAAGGAAGGGAACTGCCCAGGAGAGGTCGATGGGCAATTTTAAAATTAGGGTTAAGAAAAATGGGTTGAAAAAGAGTATGGGTAACGACAAGCTATAAATATTTAGTAAGCTGGGCATGAGCTCCTAAGGACCAATATATAGGGGTCCATTTCAAAGGAAGTGGAAGAACAGAAGGAGAATGAAATAACAAAGCAGGGAGTTGGATGTGATGACCGTTACAAAGATCTTTCTCAGGACTTAGCTACTGTGGTTCATAGGGATCATCCTGAACAACTGAGGTGGATAGGTCCTACTTAAAATATTTATATCCATGGGAAGCTAAGGAATAAAAATAAAAAGTTTAGGAGATGAAGGGCCCCGAATTTTCTGGAGAAAGTTAGTTTTGTGTAACCTCTTCAGATTGATTTGCCCCGCCACAGAAAGGACACAGGAGTTAAGATGTGACTGAAATTGAACATTTGTCAATAACTTATACTTGTGCTAACATAAGGAATGGGGGTTGGGGGAGTACTAGAATTGAACAGAATTGACTCTAGTGGGACTGCTGTGGCTATCTGGGATGGACCTGTGATAGCATGATAAATTGGAGGCTATAGCTACTCCCTATCTGGGGTAGGCCTAGAGTGGAGGGATAGGGTCGAAAATGTACTTAACCCCTAGACGGGGCAGAACTATAGAAACAAATTAACACTATCTAAGGTAGGCCGACAAAGGAAATAAAGGGTTTGCAATTATACCTTATCTGGGATAGGTCCACAAAGAGTGTGAGAGGAGGCGGCTGTTAATTACGGAAGGGAGGAAGTTACCATATTTATTTCAAATGTTTCACCAGGAAAGACATACTGAGCTGGTAACAGATTGTTTCCAGATCCGTCCTGAGGGTGGGGGATGAGGAACATCATGTACAGCAATTACAACATATATGCATATATATATATATATATATATATAATACATATATATATCTCAATACAATCTAAATTGAGAAACAATTAAACTTTAAATATGAATCAGAATAACACATGCACAGGTAGTGAAGGAAAGAGGTCGCCAGGGCAAAACTAGTGAAGGGGTAAGGGGAGGAAGGTCAAGGACAATTGCAGGAGGGAGAAAAAAGTCATGAAGCAGAGACTTTAAGGAGAAAGCTGAAGAGTAAGAACAAATAGACAAAGTTTAGGTAAGTGATATGAGAAGGCAGCTTGACCAGCTCTAGATTTCCTAGAAGGAATAGTGAGGGAATGGGAAGCAATGTTACGTAAAGGGTAGCAGGAAGCTGAGGGAGAGGATAAGAGGGAAGTAAAGTAGGAAGGAGGGGAACCAAACCAGAATTTAGATATGAAAGAGGCACAGTGGGAAAGGTGCCTGTTATCAAGAGAGGGGAGTGAAAGAGCAGAGTAGAGTGAACAGTGGTGAGTACGTGGGGAACAATCTAAAGCAAAATGACAAAAAGAGTGAAAAGGGGGACCAGTCTGGCAAGGAAAGATATATACTAAAACCATATACCATAGTGTATACAATATGCTAAAACAAAGAGACTAGAATGGACATAGGTGGTATCTAGTAGGGAGGGAACATGTTCAGGCAACAGGAGGACAGGAGTAGGGTGGTGAGTTGTAAGGTGTGTGGGCTGGGTGTCCTTGGGAATGTTGAGGGAGGGAAGGAGGTGGTTGCCCAGTGTGCAGGGATCTTAATCGCTTGTTGGCAGAAATGAGACATCTCAGATGGAAGTTAGGTAGGCTAGTTGGGGGTGGGGTGGGGATGAGGAAGGGTAGGGTGGACAGTTGGGAGAGAGAAGCAGGCAGGCAGGGAAAACTGAGGAGGGGCAGACCCAGATACCTTGAGCCCCTCTATCTCAGAGGATGAGGAAACATGGGGGGGGGTGGAGAGAGGTTGGAGGAAGGGGGAGTCAGAAGGGAGGGAACTGGAGTTGGAGCATCTAGTGTGGTGCCAGTGTAGAACAGATTCCTCCCACTGACTTGGGAATGGTAGGGGGGAGATGGAGAAAGGGAGAGGGGACTGGTTCAGGGCAGGGGATCCAGGGGTTTAGACAAGTTGGGGGGGAGAAGTGTATGGCAGTAGTGGAGGAACAGGTCGAACGATTAGGGAAGAGAGTGCAACAGCAAGGAATGCTGGGAGAGGGAGGAAGAATAGGAAAGGAAGGAAGGACTGATGAAAGGAGAACATGGGGTACAAGAAATCAGGACAGAGCTGTGGAATGGAAGGTAGGAGGGGTGGTTGTGGAGGGCAGTGGGGGGCAGTTAGGCTGGTGTGGAGGGGCAGGAGGGAAGGTTGGAGGGCAAGTCTGAGGGGGAGCAGACAGGCAGGGGGATCTCGAAAGACAGGTAACGCAGTAGGGGGGAGAAAGGGAAGTGGGATGGGGAGGCAGAGTTGTAATCCTGGGGGGACTTGACAGTGAAGGGAATGTGCCGAGGAGGGGAAGAGGATGTGCACAAAGGTAGAAAGGTGGTGTGCATTCAAGGGATGATATCAGAGCGGGTGTGCCCAGTGATTGATCAGCTTGTACAGGGGGTTGGGGGAACCTGATGTAATAATCCATCCAGGAACAAATGACCTAGCTGGAGAAGAGGTGCAGGAGAGGTTTGGGACAGTTGGGAGATCTGCAGGAGGGTGGCCATATCGGTAGCCTTCTCTGAAGTGCTACCAGTACCTAGAGCAAACTCAGCTAGAAACAGCGGCATAGACGATTTCAATAGCTCGCTATGAGAATGGAGTGGGGGGGAGTTATAGTTGCATGGAGCATGGAGGGTTACTGGAGTGACAAAACTCTATATGCATCAGACAGATTGCACCTCAGCAAAGGGGGTTCCAGGGCACTTAGGGACAGGCTACAGGAGTACATCAACAGGAACCTTAATTTAACTGATGGGAGGGCAGACTGTTTTTTATGTCCAAAGCTTCCTGGAGGAAAGGACTGTCACCCCCTCCCACCCAAAATCAGAGCAGGTCGAATTGGGAGCAAGGTTATGACAGAGGGGCAGTAATTTGTAGGGGACAGAGAGAGAGAGTGTGTGGTCTGTAGAGGAAGGGAAGTTGATTACAAGACACGGAAGCATAAAGAGGAAAATATTTTAGGGGAAACTAAGGATAAGGGGGTTGCAAATGAGAGGGGGAAGGAGCAGGTAACAGATAGCAAGAAGGAGGGCAGCTGTGCTGGGGAGGGATGCAAAGAGTAGGTGGTGTCCCAAAATGCACAAGCCTTGGTAATAAGATGGATAACCTGCAAGCAATGTTGGCAGAGAGGAGTGTGAACACTGCAGCAGTCACAGAAACTTGGGCTACACCAAACCACGACTGGGACCTCTTGATGCCTGGGTATAAGATGTATAGTGGGGATAGGAGAGTAAGGAAAGAGGGTATAGGTATATGTAAGGGAAGGAATAACCTGTATGAGGGAGGAGGCAGAAGATGGGAAGGCAGAAGTGTTATGGGTGCAGCTGCAATCCACTGGGGGAAAGAAGCTTAGGATGGGAGTGGCTTACAGACTGTCTAAACAGGAGGAGGAAAGGGACAGGGATTTGTGGTCCTTAATCAGGGTGGCTGCAGACAAAGGTGAGGTGGTAATTTTGGGGGACTTTAACCTGCCCAAGGTGGACTGGAAGTTCCCTACCACAGCCTGAGCCAGAAGTCAAGTAATCCTTGATGCAAGCAGAGTGGTTTTCTGACAGAATGTGTTACGGTACCCACAAGGAAGGGAGCAATCCTTAATCTGGTACCAGTGAATGGGGACCATGTCTAGGACAGCCAAGTTAAGGAGCCCTTGGGAGGGAGGTAGTGATCACTGCACAGTGTGGTTCAGAGTGGCAATAGGAAGGGAGACGGTACAGTAAATACAAAGTCCAAGGTCCTAGACCTCAAAAGGGCAGACTTCAGAAAAACGAGGGAGCTGGCAAAGGGTCATCTGACTAGCCTCAGCAAGGAGATGGGGGTGGATCAGAAGTGGTCCATCTTCAAGGAGGGAATAGCTGCAACTACAAATGAATGTCATGTTAAAGGGGAAAAACTTGAGGGCCAATGCATCCAGCTGGTTCAGCTATGAGGTAGCCCAGAGAAACAGGGGCAAAAGAACTTCAGTACCAAGGGGGATGAGAACAGGGAGGTGTACCAGAGTAAAGCCAAAGACTTAGGGAAAGCAATCCAGTTGGCCAAAGCCAAGAAGGAACTGCAGCTACTAGAATGGATTAAATAAGGGGAAAACATCTTTTTTAAGTATATTAGTGAAAAAAGGGACAAGAAAAATGGCCTAGTACAGCTAAAGAAAAGGGCGGGGAGGGGTGGGTGGAAGATAGTGGGGACAAGGCAGAGTTCTTGAATGAGCACTACTGTTTGGCTTTACAAAAGTGAGGGATGACCCAATACCGCAGGGTGGCAGTAGAGGGGAGAAGAGGGTGCACAGATAAAAAGATCAATAAAGACAGGGTGAAGAAAGGTTTGTTGTCCATCGAGATAGATAAATCCCTAGGCCCAGATGGTATCCATCCCAGAGTGACAAGGTAACTCGTAGAGCATCTAGCAGGCCCCCTAACAGACCTGTCCAATAGTTCACTTGAATCAGGGTGTGTACCAGTGAATTGGAGAATGGCATATATGGTGCTGCTCCATAAAAGTGGACCTATGGATGACCTGGGTAACTACACACTGGTCAGCCTAACCTCAACTGTGTGCAAGCTCATGAAGGCCATCCTTAATGAAAGGCTGGTAGGTAACCTGGAGGACAATGTTCTACAGGATGAGCGACAGCACTGGTTAATGGCTGGGAGATCCTGCCAAACAAACCTGCTTGGTCACAAAAACAGTAGACAAAGGTCAAACGGTTGATATCTTACACCTGGACTTTAGCAAGGCCTTTGGCTGTGTGCCCCACAGGAGACTGATTAGAAAACTGGAGGATCTGGGGGTAGAAGAGAGACTTTCTGGATGGGTAGGCAACTGAATGAAAGACAGGAAACAGGGTAGTGGGGGAGCACTCTGGCCCTAGGGAAGTCACCAGCGGTATCCCACAGAGCTTGCTGCTTGGGCTGGTGTTATTTAATGTCTTCATTAATGTAATGCCCCAAAGTTGGTCATTCCAGAAATAAATAAAAATAATTAAATGAACACAGGACACACAGGTGCTCAGAGTACCTGCTGCAGGTGTAGGTGGCAGGGTACAATGCTAAAGGGCCCCTAGGCATAAAAGTCAACCTCCTTACACATACAAAACACTGTAAATAATGGAAAAAGTGCCTTGTGCACTTACACCTGGTCAAAAGACAGAAAAAAAAGCATCCCATGTCATAATGGCCTGGATGGAATGCTGTGCTAAGTGGCTCATGCACAGCATTCCAATCCAGCCATTCTAGAACTTAGGCAAGTTTAACTTTTAAAAATAATTCTATAACTGGTCAGTTGGTCAGTTCCTGGGCAGCTGTTGAGGAGAGAGGACACAGTACGTCAGAGGGACAAGGAAAGGGCTTACCTGGAGGGTTGAAGCCGTCCCTGAGGGCTTACCTGTGTGCCTGCTCTGCCTCCACTGCCTGAAGAAGCCTGCGGTGGTGTGAAGTTGTCGGTGGTGCCATTGGGGCACCACGAAGAAAAACGCTGCTCCCGATGCGCTGTATGGGCTTAAAAGCCCTCCGTTTATTTGTTTTTGCCTCCAATTATTTATTTTCAGCCTCAGTGTTTTAAAAGTTTATTTTCAGTCCCACGCCGGCAGCAAGCAAGCTGCATCCTCCTCGCCGTTTTAGGCCCCAGAATCGTCCCTCTCGCTGCCTGTACTGTTCCCTCCACTGCCAGCCCTCCCGCCTCCGACAGCCGGCGAGCCCACAAGACCGCCCAGGCGGTAAGTGGCCCGGCAGCACACGTCGTGCTGATCGCCCGGCTTATTAGAGGACTGATTTTTTGTAATTAGCGCACTAGGCGTGAAAAGGCGGCCGAGCACCGCGGGGACCATCGGGTTGTTAGGACCCGCGATTTTAATATTCAAGAGGGAGGCAGGGACTAGCGACGCCCCTGGGGAGGGGCAGAAAGCAAGGCCTTTAGTGCGGCCTATAAATATTCATAAGGGGCGGGATTAAAGGCGGGATTTGCTGCACTGAATGACAGCAGGCACTGGGAGCCTGCAGATTTAAAGGGGCAATACAATTAAGAGGTCGATTCCTGCCCAGATATAAAGGAGGGCACCTGGCCCAATTTAAAGTAGGGCACCAGGCCCATGGTAAAGAGGGGCTCCAGGCCCAGTATTTGAGGGCACCAGGCCCATTGTAAAGTGGGACATCAGGCCCAATCTGAGGTGGGGCACCAGGCCAAAGCTAACGAGGGCTTCAGGCCCGAGGTAAAGGTAGGGCATTAGGCCCGAGGTAAAGCCTGGTTGAAAGGAAGGCCCCGGCCTAGCGGAATAGGGCAAGCCAGCCTAGTGGTACTAAAGGGAGGCCCCAGCCTAGCGGAATAGGGCAAGCCAGCCTAGTGGTACTAAAGGGAGGTCCCGGCCTAGCGGAATAGCGCAAGCCAGCCTAGTGGTACTAAAGGGAGGCCCCGGCCTAGCGGAATAGGGCAAGCCAGCCTAGTGGTACTAAAGGGAGGCCCCGGCCTAGCGGAATAGGGCAAGCCAGCCTAGTGGTACCAAAGGAGGCCCCGGCCTAGCGAACAGGGCAAGCCAGCCCAGTGGTACTAAAGGGAGGCCCCCAGCCTAGTGGAATAAGGCAGGCTCGGTAATGGTAGGGCATTAGGCCCGAGGTAAAGCCTGGTCTAAAGGGAGGTCCCAGCCACAACGGACAGTAAGAGATCCTATCCCAGAAGTACCCTACCTATAGAAACAGGGGTTCATTTGAGAGTGTTCTAATTGCCTATACTGTGAATTTACTGTGATTACTGTACTGCTTATGCTGAACTATTGCCCGAAGTACCTGAACTATTGCCCAAAGTACCTGAACTATTGCCCTAAGTACCTGAACTATTGTCCGAAGTACCTGAACTATTGCCCTAAGTACCTGAACTATCGGTCCAAGTACCTGAACTATTGCTCTAAGCACCTGGACATTGGCCCTTCTCAGTAACGATTACCCCTGAAGTTATAATTTGCCCTCCCTGGCAAATTATTGTACTATTCCACAGTTCTTTGGGCATTCTTCAGTTATATGTTTGCTACTGTACAAAGACAGTCTCAGTCTTTACCACACTGCAGTCTCCTAGTGTGGTTTGTTACACCACGTGCTCGAATCAGTCTCTACTCAGAAGAAGACATCCTTCAGCATTCTTCACTTCAGGAAGATCATCTATCAACTCATCCCGTCCGTTCGTGTCGTCCACTTGATAAAGTCCATACGTCAGTTGTACCAGTCGTACCGGCCGTTTTCTTGTTTTCACAGCTTGAAAGTACGTCCGCCGAAATGCATCACGACAGCCGTGCCAGTGCCGTTCCGTGTGGTTCCTGTTCCAGATGTCCCGAAGTTGGTCGCCCTCTACAGAAGAGAGAGAGCTCATCTTGGAGAACCTGTTCTGCGCCCCCACCTGGTCGTTCGCCGAAAGTCGAGTCCGTCGAAGCCCAGTCCGGGACGCGTCCGCCGTTTCTTTGTTTTGTGTTAGTTCCTGACCTGAGGATTGCAGATTCAACCATCATCTCTTCAGATTCCTATGGTTCCTGGTCCTGTCAGAGTTCCTTCCGATTCCAGCTGGCCCTTGGAGTGCTGCAGCATCAGTTGGATCGTGGTAGTCCTCCACTGGATTCATGCCATGCGCAGATCTTGGTCTTTCTTCATCCTTGGCAACCCTAGAAGTGGGTTTGGCGAGGAACCTCTTGCTTCAGTGTGTGTTATTTCAGGAACCAGTTGCTTTGGTTCTACATTCCGGCAGCCTCGGGAAAGTGGGCTTTGCGAAGATATATGGTCTGTTTACAAACCTCTCACCACCCCAGTGGCCTTATCTAGGTCCTTGCTGGGAATTGAGATTGGGGTTCCACAGTTCTGTTTTATTTCCCTTGTAGCTACCAACGAAGAACAATGGTGCGCACGAAGACGACAGACATTTGGACTTTGTGAGAATTGGATGGTCATTGTAAAACCAAATATTGTATTGTGGGTAGTGAAGAACATCTGATTTCCGTCTATGTACTAGTTGCTCTTACAGGATACTGCTAAGGAATTTTAGGAGTATAGTGGCAATAGGCCGTGGTGCACCTATAGAGAATAATAACCTAGAGTTTATACATTTTAGAGTTTAGTTATTACTGTTTAGATATCCATAATGCTGTCCATACTCTCCTAATTGTTTTTGTGGTTGGTTAAAATCTGCCCTATTGTAACCGGGCATTCCCTAATCTTCTTGTGACTGTGTCTGTCTACTCCCTCTTTTGGTTGCAAATAAAACATCCGCCCTTTGGGCATTTTAAAACTACTAAGTCGACTCCTGCCTCTCCTTGTCCGGATAGCAGTTATCCTATCCGAAAAATAATTCGGACCTCTGGTGCCCCGCTCATCTCTTTTCACCACCTTAGAGTAGAGTGCACTCATCACATAATTAACATCACCTTCTTGAGAGCACCACATTAACGACACTGGAGAAGGCATAAAGGACAAGATTTGCCAGTTAGTGGACGACACCAAGCTCTTGGGGAGGGTAGATACAAAAAAAGGGATGCAGGACCTAAAAGAAGACCTGGCAAAGCTTTAGAGATGGTCCAGAATATGACAACTTGGGCTCAATGTGAAGAAGTGCAAAGTTATGCACATTGGTGCCAAGAACCGTGGATGGAGTACAGCTTGGAAGGAGTCCTAGTAACCAAACCCAAGGAGGAGAAAGACCTGGAGATAATGATCACTAGTGACCTAAAGCACTCCTCACATTGGAGGAAAGTGGCAGCACAAACTAACTTAATGCTGGGTTGTATTGTTAGAGGGAGCAATTGCAGGCAGGAAGAAGTCATATTGCCATTAGACAGATTACAGGTGGGGCTGCGCCTAGGGTATAGTTGGCAGTACTGGCCTCCCTACCTGAAGAAGGACATTCACCTGCTAGAGGCGGTCCAGAGGAGGGTGATTAAGATGGTTAAAAGTCAGCAAGTAGGACATATGAGAGAGGCTGGAGGACATGAACATGTACTACCTGGAAGAGAGGAGTTGGGGGAACAGGACTGAGACCTTTACGTACATGAAAGACATTAAAAAGGTAATTGAAAATAGCCTCTTCAGTCTCAGTGGCAATAAAAAATACAAGGGGACACTGCTTTATGCTGTGGGGGTAGAGAGAGAGAGTTCAGGGGGCATTTCTTCCTGGAGAGAGTGGTTGAAAGATGAAACAAGTTCCCTGAGGAGGTGGTCTCCCTGCAGAGAGAAGGGCTTCAAAAGGGAGTGGAACAGGGTAAAAGGTAAGATCAGGGCCAAAAGAGGAGGGAGCAAAAAGGGGGGTAGCAGTTGGGAGGGAGTCCTTAGATGATGCTTGGGACTCCGCAATACAAGCAGACTTGATAAACCAATAGGCTTTCTTCTGCTGACATGTTTTGTATGATTGCAAAGCGCAAACATCATCCTTCTTCCTCAAGAAACCTAACTGTAACTGCGCTTGACATGTAACCCATTTGCTGGTGCATCTTAAACCTGCATTGGTATGCTCTAATATGTATCTGACACCTGACTCGTCATGATTTTGTAACACCTTCCTCGGAAGGGGGCTTACTTGAACTGCCTGCTGCCCTCCCAAGACTCTAGACCTGCTGCTGCGGTTAGCAGTGGCTGCTCTCTCTCTGACTCGAAATCATGTGAGGAGTGGTGAGAGAGCGTGCCCATGCTGCAGACTTAATGCCTCCTGCAGCCTTCTGTGTTTAGCAACTGCGGTCGCATTCTTCATTCACAGTTCCCCTGTCCTGTAAGAGAGGACTGGGAACGACAAATGTGACACATTTCCATTTGTGGCACATCCTGTGCCACTCTTGATTTTTACTGATGGCATGAGAAAGGGAGAGCGCAAGCTGCAAGGGGCTCCTCCCCAGCACTCCCACTTCTCCCACCACACCCACCTCTGGACTCACTACCCCAACCACCACAAGTGACCAAACCAGATAGCAGCCCAGCAAAGCTGCTACAATATTAGGGGACCAGCGCGCTTGGCGTAGTATTTCTGGTACACACTGAGCAGGGCATACGCGCAGTCGCTGGGGGTCAGCAGGGGCCTAGCCGCGCCTGCTCCTGGGGGTCCTCTACTGGGCCCACTCCTCTGTGAAATCTCTATGAGCCTTCTCCTGGGCTCTCCTGTTTGAGAGAAAAGCTGAGAGATTGTGCCAGAAGGGAATGGCTGAGAGAAAACTGAGAGATTGTGCCAGAAGGGCACCAACTGAGAGATAAGCTGTGAGATTGTGCCAGAACAGCACTGACTGAGAGAAAAGTTGAGAGATTGTACCAGAAGGGCACCAGGCAGTCTGACAGAGACTCTGAGGTGTTTAGATCTGCTGCTGGTGCAACAAAGTGAGATGCCTAGCCAGGCCAACAATCCTGTGTGAGCCCTCACAAGGGTTCATTGAGTAACCTCACTGTGAGCCTTTTCCTGGGCTTACATTGTTCAGACTGTGTAAAACGGTGCCCTGTGAGAGAAATTGCTAAGAGTGTGAGCCTCTGGGCCATTGCTGCATACCAAAGCTCCTGTGTTGTACTGAGCGGAGACAGAGACCTGCATCCTACCCACATTGCTCTGGAGCCAGGTAAGGAGCCTTCTGGCCCATATCTAGTGGGGTGGATCACTGAACAACGAGCTACAAGACTTGTGCCCGGATTTCATCCCCAGGGCACTGTGCCCTGTTCCTGACTGTTGCTGTCCCCTGCCTCAGCTGAACTGTTGCATCCGTGGGTCACATGAGTGCTGGCATTGCTGGCTGGAGCCTTTGTACTTTTCCGGTTTGGGATTTCCATTACTGCATTTGTAATACAGTTGTGCTTCAAGCATTTTGCTGTTCGAGTTCAAGTTCTTTAAATTGTGTTAGCACACTATGGCCTGTTTGGGGTAAATTTAAGCTTGATAACTTTCATCAAATGCACCACCAAAAGAACCCAAGCAGTGTAGCTACCAGGGCTACACTGGGACTTCACTGTAATTTCTTTGTACCCAGAGTCACTGATTCTTGTGACATACTTGAAATTGTTGTTTTGCTGCTGGCACCAGTTAAAGAGTTTACTGCACCCTGTGTAGTATAGTTCAACTTTTGGTGCCCCTTGTTTGGGTGGTACTTCCTAAACTGTGTGGGATCTGAAAGGGTGGTACTGACCCACAGTACATTGGCTCCCAGAGGCATTACTATAGGGTGGGAGCGCTCAAGGCGACTTGCAACTAACTCCAGCTTCCCTTCCTGCTACCAGGCCTGTGTTCTTGAATAAACTCACTGTTCATCTGTTGATATTTGCTTCTGTGTGTGTGCCCAATTTGTATAACTTGGAAGTGCTTATTGGTGAAGGTATAACTGCCTTACTGGTCCCCAGGGGGCGGGCCAGTCAAATGTAAGAAGGTGGGTAGGTACTGCATCCTAGGAGGTAGTACCGCACACAACATCTGGCCCACTTATTCTCTGGGTGGAGGCACTGCAAGCTATTTATTTGTTCCGGGACTCCCCCCCCCCGCGCGCAGGATAAAGGAACCCAACCCTTGAACCAGGCCAGCCTGTACAGTCACTAGTGTGAAGCCAGACAGGCAGTGGTTAAATTTGAAATGTTTAGGTGGGTGAACTCTCATCTCCAGATTTATAGGAGGTGGAACTGTCATTTTAGGTAGTGGAACTCACCTACAGTGTTCAGTTGAGAAAGATGACAAGAGGTGGTGGAACTCTCATGAAATTTTAAGAGGTGGTGAACTGTTCCAGTGGGTTTCTGTCCAATTTAACCCCTGCACGCAGGGCGATTCGGGGGCGCACAATTTATTACCTATTACGTCCTTGCTGATATTATTTTGCTGTTATGTAAGTACCTATGGTATCACTTGGATTGGACGTCTTGGAAAGGGGGCACTTGAGCGCAGCGCAAAGGTCCTCCAAATACAATACATACAAAAAGGTCCAGCAAAATACAATAATTTCTGGAGATCTGGGCGCTCTGCGTTCCTTTAGCAAAGAACTCCCGTCTCCCAAGGCAAGGAGCTCCTGTTCCGTAACATAACCACCTCAGTCGTCGGCATCCGACAGAAATTATCATATGTAACTTTTCACCACCAGGTGGCTCCCTAAACCCATACACTCTCCTCAACTCCGTCTCGCTGAGATGACGCAGTTCTCCAGCGCCCGCCAACCTTTAGCTGTTTCTGTTTTCCTTTCCCAAACAGCTGCAGCCGTCCCCCTCCCCAGCCCTACCCCCGTCCTGGATGTCGCTAGACATGTCAGCTCCAGAGGATGAAGATGTTAACTTTAATAAAATTGACGATCCCTTCAGCTCTGTGGCAGGCCTGTGCTGGCTTTCTGTGGTCTTCTGCTTCCTGCTGGCCTGCTCCTATGTGGGAAGTCTTTATGTGTGGAGGAGTGACCTGCCAAGGTACCGGAATTAAAAATAAACAAGACAAAAATATTGCTCTGATAATAACTGTGTAACGTGCACGTCATCCATGGCTTAAAACGCACAGCGCACAATTTAGCCAGAGACTTGAGACGTGCCGGCTGAGTTTCCCCCAGATGTTTAGGTGCGCGCGTGCTAAAACGAAACTTCCGATTAGAACACACAGTATCAGCAACACAGCTAGTGTGGTAGTAATGTTTTGCAGTGCCAGTGTCTGTGTTTGCAGAAAGATGGTGACCTGGCCTGTTAATTCTCTATCGGTACAGATTATTATTAATACTTAAACATAAGAAATGAGATGGTAATTTAAAACGCAAATACACGATCTGTTTCTCCCTGCTTTGCAGGATGGAGTTACACAAGTATTTGTGGTGAATGTTAATTTTCATTTGAGAATAAGTCAGAGTGAAGTAAGATTTTGGGAAATTCTAGATAAACTTAACTGCTGAAATTCAAACAATGATATCTTATGCAAGTTTTATATCGTAAGCCAAAGTGTGTTTTAAACTTCAGGTGTTAATTGAACTTAAAAAGTGTTGCAGTCAGTCTTTGTAAACAGTTGCCCATCTAAACATATTTGTATGTTGCACTTTGGTTGTCTTTCTGTTTTTTCCCCTGATCATACCTCTCAACCTCCTGCCTCATAAATCAGGGACAAAGGACCAAAATCAGGGACACTTCTTCAAAATTGAAGATATATACTCAAGAAGCTGGTAGAATAAAGGGCTTAGTGTAAAATGCATTTTCAAAGGAAGAACAAGTCTGTAACTTTAAAGTTTGACATTATTTTGTGCTTATAACCCCCGCTATTTGGTCATGGAAACACAATTTTTAGGAGGGACAGAGTAAAATTTTGAGGCAAAATCAGGGACGTCCCTGGAAATCAGGGACAGTTGAGAGGTATGCCCATGATCTTTACTGTCCGTAATAGTGTGGTGCATTGAGTATGACCTTCGGTTATGGGTTCAAGTCGTACTTATGATACTGGATTTCTGTATTGCTGGCCTGTCTGGCATTCTTTGTATGTTGCACTTTTCTTTCTTTTTTTTTTTCTTCCTGAACTTGGCTGTTAGTAATAGTGTGGTGGATTGGTTATGGGTTCAAGTCTTACACCAAGACCTGGGCTCATACCAGTTATGACACTGGAATTCTGTACTACTCTGGTGGCGTGCTGTTATTCAACAGAGATCTCATCTGCCCATTTCCAGTGTGGTTGTACAGGAACCCAGATGTCCTGAACAATACTGTGACAGACCCCATGGTAAAGCATGCCCGTACATGTGGCACTGAACCGGTGTGGTCCAGTAAATTGTAGTTCAGGGGTGGGACGGGTGCTGCAGACACTCCAGTGAAACAAGTCACAAGGGCTTTGGTTCTTGGTGGGCTCGGTTAGGAAACCACTCATTTCTCTACCACGTGGAGCATCAATAATAACCAGCCCAGGTTTAACAGAATAACACAACTTTCTTAACAACCGACCAGTTGCAAGAAGGAGGATTAATGTAAATGTCAACTTTAAACACAGTTCTCTTGGGTGCTCTTCTAGACAGGTCAGATCTACCCCTTCCCACCTGGTACTAAGTTTTAAACAGATCCGAAAGGGAGCTCTCTTAACTCCGTCCCTGGACCACAGGTGTAGAATCACTGATGGCCCATAGGTATTGCTGCAGGTTGACAGCATTGGTGCATGTTAAACAGAGCAGTGTGCTCACCTCCCCAAACCACACAGGCCATGCAGTTGCTCAAATGGCAGAGAAACCCCTTAACACAGGGTATTTGTAATCCAAATTGTGAAACATGGTGGAAACAACAGGCACTGGTCATTGAAACAATGCTGCACTGCAGTGTACTGACAGTTCCCAGACCACGATGGGCTCCTCTTTATGCAACAAGCCACTGGATATCTGCACTCCCAAGGTGTCTACAATGCAGTTGGGCTTTCTTCCTCTGCCACCGTGCTAAACTGGCTGCCTTGGGCACTTCTTGCAGGCTCATCCAACCTCCTTCCACTCGTTCTGGACTGCTGAGGCCCCAGTCTGATGCTCGTGTGTCCTAGCTTCCAAACCCCTATGTCAGAGGCAGGCTAGCATCATGAACATACAAATGTGCCAGCAGAAACAGACCACCTGGTCTATCTTAAGTCTGCTGAAGTATGTAGCCAACACACCTAGTTTGCAGCTGCTCCACCCCCCCTTTGTCATCCCACTGCCACTCCCCACCCCTCACTCTCCCGTTCCCTGTCCCATGCTCTTTTGAAGCTGTTCACATATTTACATGATACCACCCATTCTGTAGGGTGTTCCATTTTGCTACCACCCTCTTTGTGAAATAGTGTCTCCTCATTTCCTTCCTAAATCTTCCCCCCTCTATTCTTAGCCCGTGACCCTCCCCCTCCTTAAGTTAAAGACCCCATCTGCCCGATCCTTATTGATTCCCCTCAAATACTTGAATATCTCTATCATGTCCCCTCTGTCCCTTCTATCCTCCAGGGTGTAGATATTCAGGTCTCCCAGCCTGCTGTCATAGTCTCTTCCCCCCTCCATTCCACATATCATCTTTGTTGCCTTCCTCTGAACCCCCTCCAGTAGCCTGATATCACGCTTTAGGTGTGGCCTCCAAAACTACACACAATACTCTTAAGTGCGGCCTTACCAGCAACCTGTAGAGGGGCAAGATCACCTGTCTTCGCCTGGATGAAAACCCCATCGCTATGCACCCCAGCATTTGGTTCGCTTTTGCAGCCACTGTCCTGCACTGGTAGTGTTGTTCATGGTCCCTGTTATTACTCCATGTCATTCTCCTCCTCAGTGATCCCCAGCTCAACCCCCCCGCCCCCAGCCAGTATTCTCTCCTTGGGTTCTTCACTCCAAAGTACATAACCTCACACTTCTTTGCATTGAACCCCAGCTGCCACCTCTCTGACCACTCCTCTAGTTTGCGTAGGTCCTTCTGCAGCTGCTTCCATCCCTCCTCTCCATCCACCACTGCTCCGATTTTGGTGTCATCAGCGAACAGACTTACCTTGCCCACTACCCCGTGTGCAGTGTCTCATATGAAGAGCCCAAACAATACTGGCCCCAACACAGAGCCCTGTGGCACCCCACTCGTCACCGGCCTTGGAGTTGAGAGCTCCCCTCTCACCACCACCCATTGCAGCCTGCCTCTCAGCCAGCATGTAATCCAGTTCATAATTTTTGCCCTTATCCCTACACCAGTTAGCTTCTCCCCAAGCCACCCATGAGTAAAGAACATCCACTGCATGACCCTTATGCAGCTCACCTGTCACCCAGTCTTAATACTGTATCAAGTTGGTCTGACAAGACTTCCCTGAAACAAACCCATGCTGCCTCTCATCCTGGAGGCCACTGTCCTCCAGGTACGACACCAGTCTTTCCTTTTAATATCATTTCCATGAGTTTGCACACTAGGGAGGTAAGACTTACCGGTCAATAATTACCCGGTTCATCCCGGGGCCCACTCTTGTGTAATGGTACTACGTGTGCCATCCTCCAGTCCAGTGGCACACATCCCGACTCCAGTGAGGTGCTGTACAGATCCGCCAGCGGCTCCGCCAATACCTCCGCCATCTCACTCAGCACCCTGGGGTGGATACCATCCGGCCCTGGTGCCTTGTCTACCTTCAGTGCCCTCAGTTCCTCTAGGACTCTGCCTGCCTCAATTCTTCCATCTGTCGCCTCCTCTCCCCCTGTCCCCACCCTCCCAGCCGATGCTGGTAGCGGTCCCCCCTTTCTTCCGTGAACACTGAGCAAAAGTATTCATTCAGTGCGTCTGTCTGCTCCTCCCCCTTTTCCATCCACTCCCATCCCATTTTATCCTCACTATTGTCTCCTTGCACTTCCTTTTTCGCTGATGTATCTGAAAAGTCTTTCCCGCCCCCATTAATTCCCTGTGCTAATCTCAGCTCCATCTGGGCCTTGGCTTCTCTCACTTTTCTGGTCGCCTCTCTGGGCCATCTTGCATATTCCTCCCTGTCCATTTCCTTCCCCATCCTCCTAAACCTCTGGTGCACCACTCGTTTTGCCCTCACCACCTCCACAACCTCGCTGTTCAACCAGCATGGTTTCCTTGCTCTGCTCTTCTTACTCTGTGCCTTGGTGCAGGCTTCTGTTGCCTCTGTAACCCTCTGTTTAATAATATCCCATTTCTGCTCAACGTCCATCTCCTGCCTTTTACGCTCCAGTTTCCCTTTCAGTACTTCCTGCATTCTCCCAAAGTCCACCCCCCTGAACTGGACCTGAATCAGCAGCTCCTTGGTGTTTTTTTTCTCCATGCTGCATGTTCAGTATCAACCATGTGCTGGCTTGCATGTGGTTGCCACACTTTTCCTCTCCGAACTCTTTCTCTCTGAAACTCAGCAGCTCTGTTTACAGATAGGTCTGGGATGGCACAGCTTGCATCCACTTCCAGCACTGCAGAACTTTCCTCCGCGAGATCTCCACCAGATCTGCCCTCCTGCACAGTCCTGCCTTTATAGGCGCTGTTCACAACCTGTCTCAGTCTGTGCCTGGGGCTGTCATTCCAGAAACTCGACAGCCCACAGGACACACAGAAGCTGCCAGAACCTGATGCCCCTCCTTTCTCCAGAAACCTCTTAGAGTCCCTTCCCTTGCGAGGTTTCTGCAAGTGGGAGCAGGCCCACCAGAGTGGGTCTCTTACAGTATTCCCCATAGACTTTCGCAGTAGCAAACGACAGTTGTCTATGGCCATATCTGGGAGGTTGTTGCATGTTCAGAAGTTGCAGCAGGATTACCTGCATAAAGCCACTTCATTATGTGAGCTGTATTTTTTTTAAATATTTGATCCGCCTTTTTGATTTTGCTCCTGCTACCTGACCTGTCCCCATCTGGACTGGTCCTCCCAGCTCCATCATTTCCATCTATGGGTCTCAACTGGTTTCAGTTTGTCCTGCCACAGAAGTCAGTCAGAGGCACCCAGTCGCTGGTACAGGGCCATCATCCAGCCATTTTCAGTCAGTATTTCCATCAGTATTTTTCTCCCATGGGGCCACAAGTGTGCAGTAAAGCAATATGCTTACTCCGTCTCCATGGACATGTCCTCGGCATTTGAGTGTGGGATCCCTTCCTCTTCACAGGTTCTCACTGGTCAGTCACCCGTATTCCTCCAGGTGGCGTCTGACTAGTCTGACACTCTGATCCCCCTTCCCGTGGGAGAGTCCTTGTCCAAGAGCTGCTCACTCCTCCCTCTCCCAGCTGTCTCCTGAGCCATCGGATTCTATTTCTGAACTCGGGCCTCTGGTGTAGTGAGCAATACTTCTATTTGGCCAGTCCTACATCAGTTGATTTTGTGGGCTTTTCTTCAGAAATGTTTTTACTCCAAAAATGGAGTGTGCGCTATCTACATGTCAAACTTTTGTGTTTTTAAAAGCCGTATTTTTATTATTTTTCCTTTTCTGTCCAATCCAGCCTCATCAGTCCTAGGAAACCATCCAGTCCCATTTCCTAACCCTAGTCCCAGGGATTGCTTACCTGTCCTGTGAGACACCCCACCCCCCACCCTCCACAGTGGGGCCTTTTGTGGCAACTCTCCCTACTAGTAACTGGATTTGATAGCAAGGACCACTCATGTTGTGCAGACTGGCACAGCAGGGCCCGGAAAAGTCATGTATTATCCTGTTGGACTCTGATGGTTCTCATTTTTATTCCCACCCCAAGATGCCAGCTGTAAATCTGCAACACACTCCACAGTGGGCATGCATGTTATGAAGTGGGAACGTCTCCATTTGCTTCTGCCATCCCCACTGATTTGGCTCCTCCTGTTAGCTCCCAGGTGGTGCCCACACAGTGGGGATTAGTCTGCCTCCCACACCGAGGTGTCGAGACACAAACCACCTCTTCCACTGGCCCTCCAGCAACCCAGGCTCATTTCTGACCGTGGGATGCTGGCGTAGCGAGCAGAAACACTGCTGCTGCTACTGACAGGCCAGTTCTAAAGGGCTTTTTTTTTGTTGCCCCTTCCATTTGATTTTTTTCTTTTGGGGGCATATACATTTTGTATTTAAAAATCTTTAGGCATTCATCTTGAAAAGTGCTGTGGCCTTCATCTTGATGGCCATAACATTGTGTAAGCCCTACTAGGTGTTAAAGGAACGCCTTTGAGCTAGTACATGTTTGTACAGCAAGCTACTTACAGTGGAGCAGGGTGGGAGTCATGAAGGACCTGGAGTCCCGTCTGTGTTATGTTACTACAGTATGTATTTATGGACCTGCAGCTCCAGCATTTAGTTTGCAATGTATTGCTCTATAAAACAGTTTATTTATGAATGGCACTAGGCAAGTCCGAAGTTCTGGTTCCTTTTTCAGCCCCTGGACTTGGGTTCACACTTTGCTGTCGACCGATTTGAGAGGTAGTACTGTGGGTATGTGCCACTAAACCTTGATGGAAATGTGAGGGAAGAGGTATGTGATACTTACAGTTCTAAAGTAATGTGTGCACCACACAAAATGCAACTCATGAATAAATGCACAGATAATCTTGCTCCTTTTTTAAACTCTTATCTGGGTGAGTGCTGAGGATAACCACCGTGTCTAGTGAAAGTCAAATGTGGCTATTAAAAATAGTGTGGCTAATGAAAAATTCTGCACTTTACTGTATTTTTATCATAGATACTGCAATGTTCAGTATGTGACTAAATATCCCCCCCCCCCCCGGGCTCACTCAACCTTATGTTGATTGGCAGGGAAGTGTACAGTTATACTGAAAAGTGGACCTCTTATTTCATCTGAGACAGGGTGGGATGCGAAATGTGGGATGGAAGTCAAACATCTTTCTAAAATGTTAAAAAAGAAATCAAGGGTTGCTTTTTCTTTTTTGCGTTATTGTCATATTTGTTCATGGACAAAGTACAACTAGGAAACCCAATGCTAACACTAGCTTTTACAACAGCATACAGTAGTTTAATAACATCTCTCCCCAAGATAATTCTTCCTGCATCCTGAATGTTTTATGTGGTCTTTAAGTCTGGTTAGGCCTATTCTTTTCTGTAGTGAGTTTTTCAGGTTGAACAAATGGTAATTCGCCAGTCTGAGCATATGTTACTTTAAGGTGGGTTACATATTTCACCAGAGAAATTGCCACTAGACAACCAACTAAAGTTCTGTTGTTTTGTTAGTTTAATGGGCCACTGGTATATTATGTTGACTAGCCAAAACGTGTCAGATGCTGTTCAGTTGAATACTGACTTAAAGTAGGGTTTGGGTCCCTATCTTTAATTTCTGACCCATTCCCTGTTATTGCTTCTTCAGCAGTACCCCCAGTTGCATCCTTCTGTTAGTGGGCATTGGGCAATCATCAGAGCCACTGCAGGGGTCTCAAAAGTGGAGCCCTGCTAGTACTAAATGTCGTTTCAGTGACTTTCTCCAAGCTGCTCCTCTCAAATCAAATCAAACTTTATTTGTTAAAAGGCGCCTTTCCAGCGATCAAGGCGCCTGTACATTAACAATCAACATTAACACTAGAAACCATAAAACTCATAACATTGACAGATGACTCCATAAACAGATGATGGTCCACTTTAACATTAAACTTCTTCTAAAAAAGCCAGGCCGAAGAGGTATGTCTTAAGTTTGGTTTTAAAACTTTAGATGGTCAGGCAATCCCTTATCCAACGAGGTAGAGAATTCCACAGGGTAGGGGCCATAAATGCAAAAGACTGGGCCCCAGATGTTTGAAGTTGCACCCTGAGAATCTCTAGCAATTCCTCGTCTGTGGATCAGAGTGGTCGGGAGGGGCAATAGGGAGAAAGGAGATCTTGCAGGTAACTTGTTCCCTGATCATATAGGGCTTTATAGGTCAGCAAACCGACCTTGAAGGCGATACGCCATCGCACTGGCAGCCAGTGCCGTCCATGGAGCACCGGCGTAATGTGACTGGTCCTAGACGTACCAGTCAAAAGCCTGGCAGCCGCATTCTGCACCAGCTGCAGGCGATGGATATCAACCCCCAGTAGCCCTAGGTACAGACAAGGCATTGCAGTAGTCAAGGCGAGTGGTCACGAAGGCGTGGACCAGTGTAGGAAGATCATCAGAAGGAACTGGGTGTTTAAACAAGGCGATATTCCTCAGATGGTAGAAAGAGATCTTGACAAAGGCTGACAGCTGTGACTGTAGGGTCAGACCGTCATCAAAAATAACACCCAGGTTTTGCACCTGGTCTGAGGTGATAAGCTGGACACCCCCGAGCCAAAGATCAGAGGGTTGTCCTGCCACACACCCGCCTTCCAATGATCTGGGTCCACAACCAGCACTTCGGTTTTATCTGGGTTCGACCTCAGCCAACTGGCATTCATCCAGTTCTGGATCTCGGATAGGCAGTTGTTAAACACCGAGAGAACATCTCCCTGCTCGGGTACGAAGGACATATACAGCTGAGTATCATCTGCATAGCAGTGAAAACTCAAACCGTACCACCTAATAATGACCCCCAATGGCAGCATATACACCACGAACAACATGGGTGCCAAAATGGAGCCCTGCGGAACCCCGCAGGATAGGGAGAGAGGATCAGAGGAATAAATTCCTGAGACCACTGTCTGTGTCCTATCCTTGAGGTAAGATTGAAACCACCTGAGGATGATACCCGACAGTCCACAGATGAACCGCAGGCCCTCCAATATCACACCATGGTCCACTGTGCCAGATGCCGCCAAGAGATCAAGGAGGACCAAGATAAAACGAGTCCTCTGATCTCTCGCTATTAGGAGATCATTACGCACCCAAACAAGGGCCATTTTGGTGCAATGCCACTTCCTAAATCTGCACTGGAGAGAATCGTAGGCATTGTGGATGGACAAGTGATCATCCAACTGCAGCACAACCACCTTCTCAATAACTTTACCCACAAAGGGCAGGTTAGAAACCGGTCTGTAGTTAGTGAGATGTTCTGGATCAAGGGAGGGTTTTTTTTTCAGGAGTGGTTGTACAACCGCCTCCTTTAGGGGATCTGGGAAGATCCACCTCTCCAATGATTGCCAGACTATCTCAGCCAGGACTGGGCCGATTTCCTCACTGCATCCTACAAGAAGACGCTTTAGGCCCTGGTCCAAACTATAGCTGGTTGGCCGCAAAGTCTGAATAATCCTCGCAGTGTTTGTTTGTTTGCTTTTGGTAACCGGTTGGGTGCACTAGGCATAGGCATGCCTATTTTCAGACACGACCCAGGAGAAATACAGTTTGAAATACATGAGTATACATGTGACGCAGTACATGGAAACAGTTACACAGGAGGGATTTCACAAACATTCAGACTTAGGTGTAGAACAACATTGTTCGGTATAATACCATCAAATACATGTTAGACAAAAATAACAGTACAATCAGAAACAATGTGAGAGAAATACCGTACACGGTCAAGTACAATAAGGGCCATTTGTGGTAAAAGAGGAGAGAACAAAAAGTGGGAGGGATAAGAGGAGGGTAAAGAATAAGAGAGGAATATGTAGGAGAAATAGAACATGGTGATAAGAAGTAGATTTCCAAGATTAAACAGAGGGCAAGGAGAACAGATGATCTAAGGCGGATGAAAGCAAGTGCAGGGGTTAGCAGCATGCAGGTTATCTCGGTGAAGTTTCTTAAAACTAGCATGGGTGGGAGCTTGACGTATAATCTGAGGTATAGAATTCCAGTACATTGGTGCCGTGTAAGAGAAAGCACGAGTACCCATATTGGTTTTGCACCTAGGTATGTAAAGAGGGGTTTGGTCAGCATGTTCATGATGTCCGGTCGGCCAAAGTCAGACCAGACAAACTGGGCGCTCGCAACCTCCCGCTGTCCTCCGCTGCACCCCATAGAGAGGGCTGGACGGATACCGGACCTGATGGTGACAACCTTATCTGCAAAAAATTTAGCAAACTTGTCACATCTTTCTTGTGACAAGGCTCCACCAGACTGCAGACAGGTTGGATTGCACAATCTATCTACAGTTTGGAAGAGCTTAACTGGTCGATTTTGCGTGGTGGCATTCTCCCTGGACAGGAATTCTGCCTTCTTACTGGTGATTGTCGATTGATAGACAGCATAATGATCCATCAGTCTAAGCCTATCAATTCCAAGCCAGACTTCCTCCAGGCCCTCTAATCTTTGACCCACTCTCCTCAACTCCATCAAGGTCCCATCAAACCACAGGGACCTTGGGCGAAGGGTGAGTGATCAAACATGAGCAAAAGCAGTAGAATCCAGGCCACCCATTACCACCCTATTATAGGCAAGCACAAGATCCTCTGGATCCATGCATTCACTCGACAAGCCTGATAGGTCTAGCACCACCATTAGGCCCTCTGGGGTTACCCCCCTCAAAGGGTGGTACCGGATCATCTCCGTAGGGACAGGCTCATTAGGGGGAGCCCCGAAATTGAACCTTACAGTGTGATGGTCAGACCAACTGACTGGTTCCACCACCAGATCAGAGATCTCCATCCCCAGGAGGAACACCAGGTCCAATGAATGACCACCAATGTGAGTTGCAGAGGAATAACCTGTGTGATGCCCAGTGAAGTCATTAGCTGGAGGAGATCTTGACCAAAATGTGAGAATTCATCGTCGACTCAGGCATTGAAATCCCCAGAATTAACCATCGAGGATCCCAACACCATGTCGACAATAAAGTCCTCAATCTCCTGCAGGAATTCTCTCCCATCTCCGAGTGGACAGTAGATGAGCAGAATCCTACATCCCACACCCACGATACATTCAAAGGATCTAGTGGACCCCACTGGCACATCCACAAGGCCCAGTTTGGTTTTAAAACAAATGGCTACACCCCCGCCCCGACTATCCACCCTCGAGCGGTGTGTCACTGAGTACCCGGGACAGCCGAGGCCGGTATAGGGCCTGCATTCTTGTCCAGCCAGGTCTTGGTGATGCACACCAGGTCAGATGTCACAACAAGATCTGCTATTATAGCAGTCTGGTTTTTAATAGACCTGGCATTACACAACACAGCTAGAGTAGGATGAACTGTTGAGGAAGACCGTTGCAACCTGCCTGCACATAGCAGAGCCCATGGGTATGGAAATCAGACAAGCAGAACCCATATTCTGGTTCCATTTCATCCCAGGGTATTTCCTTGTCCCTACTACCTCTATGTGACCACTCCTCTCCATTCCCTCACCAGGCCCTGTTCTCCCTGATTCTTCCTTCTCCTGATTATCCCCAAGGCCCAGCTATTCCTGTAGGCCTCTGATGATAGAGGGGGACAGTCAAAAGGGCGGCGGTCCCTGAGCCTGGTGGGGGAATAATGCCTGACCATCATCATACCCTCCCAACACATCATAAACAGCAGCAGCAATCGCCAACCAAACACTCAGCAATCATTCACAGACTAACAGTCGTATTCTTAAATACACCTCATATACCAAAATCACACAACATACAATTCCAACCTGAACCACAATAACACAAATTAACTACAAACCCCACTAACATCACAATATAAACAACGTAAAATGACCAAATGGTTATGGCAGCTAGAAAATGCTAATCAGGAATGTGCATTCATTAAGAGTCTCAGAAGCTTTGTAAATTTGAACCCAAAGAGCTCCCACCTCCTCAGGAATATTATGTAAAACAGTCTTTCAGGTGATACCTCTCACGTATCCCCCATGAAGAATATCAGATTTACTTTGAAATTCACAGTTAAGCACGCTTTACTGCCCATATAACATAATATAGGTCCCAAAGTAAAAACATTTAAAAGTCAAACCGTGATCCTCCTCCAATATCAAAGTTCAGCTCCCAGCGTCCAGGCTTCCTAGTTGAGGGACAGGGATTGATTCATGGCGAACTACAGGGTCCCACCAGTAGTCCAAAGAAACCACCACCTAAAATTACTGTGACCCACTGCCTCAGCTCTCGTCAGCACCAGCCCTCTAGCTGACCTTCCAGAGATCCTAGGAGTACAGGAAACAACGGACTCACTCTCCAGTGAGCCCAGTTCCCAACCCCTGCATGGAGCGTGGAATCAGCAGTGATCACTGAAAGCTCAGCAGGATCCTCGCCCACAACCACCAACAAGCCCCCAAATAGTGAGTCCCAGCGCACCAAAAGATTAGGACCGACAGAACAGAATGTCCGTAGTTCTGCAAATTGAAACGGCAGAATTTCCGACCTCAGTCCATCAGCCAAAGCAATCCAGCCAAAGCGGTCTGTCGGCCAAAATGATCCAGCAGACATATGCTCCACCTGGATCTTCAGCTAACAGTTCCACCTCAGGATCAAAAAAGAACACAGTCCACCTCGGATCTGCCTCTCCTCAATCGTCCTGACCCAGGACACGTAGACCTTCCCTTTTTCTTCAGATTTACTCCACACCAGCTCTGGACTCAAGCCCAGGGCAGATAAGAAACCTTGGCTGTATGAAGCATAGTAGTCGATATTTAGGGGCCAAATGTAAAATGATAGAAAAAGCTTCTTCGTTTAAATTCCAAACCAAAGAGACACTGGCTAAAAGCAGTATTAACATCTGGTGACTCTGGGAAACTTTTTCTACTGTCTAGCACCCGAAAAGACGACCTAACAAAAACTACCTCACTGAAAACCCTATCTTGCTGCCACTAACACAGACTAACTTAAAACTACCCAAACAATAAGATAAATAAAATAACACACTGACTGCTCTGCTGCCTGATGGCTAGCCCAGCGTGGCCACCATCTTGAATTTCTAATTCCTGCTACCTCCGCCGAGCAGCTGTTGGCTTCTGAAAGTGACCATGCTCATCAAGACCCAATTAGAAGCTAATTGTTTCCACAGTTAATTGTCAACTTGACCATCATTGCTGGGAATCGACCCATGTGTGTCAGTCATTGTAATCTAGTTGAGGCTGAGAGCCCACATACTGTGGATATTTTCTATTCCTGGTATATGGCATTTCCCTCTATCCAGGATAAGGTTACCCTCACAGTAAGCTTCAGTCTGTAGAGGTTAGGTTTCAGCAGGGAGGAACTGGTTCCCCTGCCCTTAAAGGTTAATTCCATTTTCTTAATTTTGCTGCCCCAGCCTATCGTAACAGCTGCTGTGGCTGTACCTTTTGTCCAGCCAAGTGGACCAGAGAGATAGACTGACTTGCTAGCATAGCTATGATGGGTGCTGCTTGCTGCTTGGGTTCACATCCCAGTCTCACTGGCATCCAGTCTGGGGATGAAGGGCAGGTAGTGACTCCTGCTGTGTTACGGTTACCCAAGTGACCACTGGTGGCAATGCAGCTGGGAGAACTCCCAAGTCCATGAGGACAACAAGTACAGTATGTTGCATACAGTTACCTCCACATCTACCCATGGGAGGGGTTTCCAGGACTGAGAAATGGGAAAATGTATGTTGGCCGGCATTCAGTTGATGAACACCCCTGCACCATGTCTCCAAATTTGGGTAGCTCAAAGCCACAAGACTTTAACACCTCCTCTTTTCTGCATCACAAGTTTGCGGGTTATCACTCACTGTTGTGGCTAAAGGGTAAACCTCGCTGGAGGGTGTAAACTTCTTTGGTACTTATTGTAGTGGGGATTGAACGCTGGTGCAGTGTCTGGACAGAGGTCCCTCTAGAGGGAGAAGTCAAAGGGAAGGAGAGGCTTGCAGATGGCTGAAGGAGAGCTGATGCCCTGTGGAAGGAGGAAAATCAGAACTAAACAAGCATTTGTCAATGTCGAAAGTTTGTTGTGCGCACTGGTGCCATGGGGTTATGAGGCGGTGTTGGCAGATTTCAACACGGGTTCATAACTTCATTGTTTTTTAATATTTTTACACCACTTTTACAGCATAGCCATCTTATTACGCCACCTCATGAAGAAAGGAAGAGTACAATTTCAACTCCTGTCCGAAGGGTACTTTAACGCAGTGGCTGCTAAATCACTTTTTGGGATGAAAAAAAAAAAAAACATTTTGCCCAGGATCTGGAAAATGACAGCTGTCACATTCATGAGGTGCAGTGAAGAGATGGTTATGATGAAACTTTGAGGTCAAAATATTGAAAAGTACCAAAGGTATGAGCCTGCGTTTGTTAATTTAAGTGCATGCTCGTAACTTTGTTGTTTAATATTTTCACACCACATTTTCAGTGTAGCATTCTTATAACCCCACCTCATGAAAAGTGCCAGTGTCACTTCATTCAATCATCCCGAAAGGTGATTTCACAGAGCCACCACACCATTCTGCATCACAGGTGCAAAAACATGTTTCAGGCAGGACATGAAAAATTACAGCTATACTGTTCATGAAGGGGTATGAAATAATAGTACTGTTGAAAATCTGGAGTGAAAATATTAAAAACTGGTGATGTTACTGTAGGAGCGTGCGCAGAAACTGCACAATGCACGCTCATGATGCAGTAATTTTGGAATTTTTCACCAAATTTACAACATGGGCTTTTGGGACCCCACCTCATGACAGGGACTGTCATTTCATTAATCGATCCCGAAAGGTGATTCCGCACAGTGACCATGAAATCACATTTTGGGACCGAGTAATGAAATGACAGTGACAGTGTTCAGGAGGTGGGGTCCCCAGAACCCCATGTTGAAAATTTTGGGCCAAAACTCCTAAAAATGGCTGAGATATCAACCTAAGTTGAACCCCCCCATTGATTCCCATTATATGGCTTACCTTGAAATCTTCACTTTGCCGGTCGGCGTTGAAGAGTGCAGACATGTCGTGGTCCACAGAAGATCGATGCTCCTGACCTCCAGAGGTACGTATGGGTAAGAGGGTGAGGTGTGGGGAGGTGGGTGCGCAGTGGGAGGGTTGAGATGGTGGAGGGGGACAGGGAGACAGTGATGGACTGTTTTATTTTCTTCAGGTTTAAAGAAGTAAAGACACTGGGGATGGTTTTCAATTTTTTATAGGGAAAGGATGTGAACATTTCAACCCTGAGAGTATGCTCCCCAGTGTCCAGGGGGACGGGAACGGAGGGTGCGAGGAGGACAGCAGCAGTAGGAGGGAGAGGGAGGGATTTGCTGTGTGTGTGTGTGGCTCAAACAGAACAAGGGTGTGGGGGAGGACAGCAGCAGTGGGAGGGAAAGGGAGGAATTGATTTGCTGGCAGGGGGACCTTGAACAGAACGAGGGTGTGTGGAGGATACCAGCAGTGGGAGAAAGCGGGAGGGAATGATTTGCTCATGGGGGGGCCCGAACGGGAAGGCAAGGAAGACAGGAGCAGTGGGCAGGTTCAGCGCTTTCACACTGTAAGCGCTAAGGCAGTGTGGACGCTCAGCCAGGAAGTCGATGTAATGCAGGGTTTTACACATCAAAGGACCAAGTCACGCCACTATTGGTTCGGCTCTGTCCTTTGAAAAGTTTGCCAGCTCTGCCCCCAAAACAGAAAGTGAGTCATTGCCAGCCTGCCAACTGATTTGCCTGCCGCTGACTTGACTCTTGGAACTGATCTCTCCAGTGGATGCACCCCCCCCCACACCCCTGTATAGCAACTCTCATTTCAATGAGTTCATCTGCGCTTGCGTGCATGTGTCAGTAGCTGACATCTCAGTAGCGGACACCACTGTTGTTACTGGGTTTAGCATCAGAAGAGTCAGTGAAAGGACTAAGAGTTTAGCCTACAGGGACTAAAATAACAACTGGAGTGCCTGGCGCAAAAAAAGCATCCCCTAGGTAAGGTAGTATCTTCTTCAGAGGTATTTCTGTAGAGTCATAATACATTGGACTGTAAGCCATCAGCATCAGGACTCCAATCCAAGATCAGGCTGCCCATGTCTTGTTGCATTCATGCTCGTGATTGGCGAACAGTGTTGCCCACAACCATTTTTGTTTTTCTTCCACCGTCCACTAGATGTGCCCTAGCAAGGGCTGTTGACCACCGATCTGTACTTTATTAGCCACCATGGTGAGTTCTGTGAATTTGATAGGATGTACATACGCAGAAGGTTTACAGTGCTACCGGCAGCTGGCCATGGCCAGGCAAGTAGACAGTGGGATCTTGCTTTCAAGTGTGCTTGTGCAACTATATTTCTGATACGCTGACGCAATCCGGGTAAGGACCCCGTCTTTCACTCTTTCTGTCATTTTGCTTCAGACTCTTCCCCTCGTAACCCCCCATTGTTGACTCTATTCTGACCTTTCTCTTCCTTCTCTTGATACCTGACACCTTTCCCATTGTATTTCCTTTATTTCTAAATTCTGGTTTGATGCCCTTCTCTCCTACCTTACATCCCTCTTATCCTCTTCCCCCTGATTCCTGCTGCCCTGTCTGCAGTAGTACTTCTCATTCCCTCTTTAATCCTTCAAGAAAAACTTATGCTGATCAGTCTGCTTTCTCTTATCAGTTCCCTAAGCTCTGGTCCTCTCTTCCCCTGTCAGATTGCTCTGCTTCTTCTGCTTTCTCCTTAAGGACTCTTCTTCATGGCTCTCTTTCTCCCTCCTGCAGCTGGCCATGACTCTGTTCTCTAAATCTCACATTGTACTCACCCACCTCCCAGTAGTTTGTCTTGTTGCATTACTATGTTCTTTACTTGAAATGTATTACTCTCTCACCACCAAGTCTCAGTTTGTATGTGTATGTACATATATTTTTTTCTGTTGATTATGCTTCTGTTTTATTGTACTATATGTGAGTTTTCTGTGTACCCTTTCTCCCGGGATGTGACTGGAAACAAGCTGTCATCAGCTCAGTATGTCTTTCCTGGTGAAACTTTTGAAATTAATGAATAATGCACAGGATTAAGTGTGTCTTTTAGAAACTGCCAGCTAGTCTGCATGCTGCATCTGTTGCATTGCCTGCCCACTACAAACGAAAGCAAAGTCCTGCGCAAAGGAGTGACTTGTAAACCTATTTCATGTTCCTTTCTCTTGATTGAGCCGATGACCGTCACAAGGGGGGGACTTCATTTTCATTTTATTTTATTGTTTATGGTGGAAAGGCATGTGAGCAAAATTGCCCATTTTCACACGTGTCCAGTGACAAACTTTGGTACAATAATACATACTGGTAAACATTGGAATGAGAGTGCATACAAAATTGGTACAGTAACACACATTGGTGAACATTACATTGTCCGATATAAAAGAGCATAATAGGGAAGGTACTGTTAAAGATAGCATAACTATATAATAAATTTAAAGAGAAAAGTTAAAATATGCCAGGTGAGAAGTGCAGGAAATTGAAAAGAAGAGATTGGAACCAAGAGCGTGGGTCAGGGGCAGCTGTATTGGAGTTTGTCTAAAAATTAGGATTTTAATTGGTTTTTGAATGATGTAAGTATGTGACACAGGACCAAGGGCGGGGCAAGGTTGTGAAAAAGTTTGGCGCCTTTGTAGGAGAGGGTGTGTGGCCCCTGGGTGTATGACAGCGAGGAATCACGAAGGCGTGGGTACTGGAGTGCCTGGTGGTCTTAGTGTGTACAGACTTACGGAGCCCAATTGGATTTTAAAGAAGAAAGTGAGAATTCTGCTGTCAAATCTGTCCTTCAGGGGGAGCCAGTTTGTAGCCTTATACAGATCACAGTGGTGTGTCCTAAGGGGTAGGCCTGTGATGAGTCGGATGATGCTGCGATATGTGGTCTTTAACTAGATTTTTCTGCGAGATGGAGGTTGAGTATATGAGGGAGCCATAGTCTGAGACAGGGAGCAGGAAACTGTTGGCAAGCAAGACCCTAGTTTCTTGTATGAGCAGATGTTTTAGTCGATGTAGGATGGCAAGTCTTTGGTGATTTTTTTTTTTTTTTTTTATTGATGAGTGTGTAGCTCATAGTTCAGGTGACAGGCCAAGTGAATCCCAAGGTATTTGAAGGTGATGACTCTCTCGATTAGGTTGCCATAGTTGTCTATAAGAGTAAAATTGAAATTTAGGGACTTTATAGAGCTTGAGAATACCATGCCCTTAGTTTTCTTGGAGTTGAGGACCAGGCTTCGGGAGGAGAACCAGGAGTGTAGTTTACTGAAGTAATGTTGCAGTTTGTTCTGAAGGGAGGGGGGTTCTTATCCTTGCAAAAGAGGGCCGCATTATCTGCGTAGAGGATGAGCTCTGTGGATGAACAGATATCCGGGGGGGTGTTGACTACAGGAGAGAATAAGAGAGGTCTGAGGATGAAACTCTGGGGAACTCCATATTTGATGTGATGAATTTTGGAGTCTTGGTCTGCTGTTGTAGCCCTGTACATCCAATTACTGAGGTAATTTTCAAACCATTTTATCACTTCGGCAGAGAAATTTAGGCTGGATAAGGTGTGGAGGAGAATTTTATGATCAACAAGGTCAAAGGCCTTTGTTAGGTCTACAAACACTGAGCTGCTGTAGAAACCTTCATCACTGGCCTTTTGAATGAAATTAGTAAGCCTTACGAGGGAGGTCTCGGTATTGTGACCAGTTCAGAACCCATGCTGTGAGTCTGTGAGAAGTTTGTGTGTATCTAGGAAGTTCAACGTTTGAGCAAGGATGATTTTTTCGATAATTTTAGATAGGGGCGCGAGGAGGGAGATGGGCCTGTAGTTACAAACATTGTTTCTGGAGCCATATTTGTGGAGTGGTTTTATAGTGGCACTTTCCCACTTACAGGAGAATACCCCAGTGCAGAGTGAGTGGTTGAGGATGTTGGTTAGGCGGAGGGCGATAGGTACACAGACGAGCTTAAGGATTGTTTGTGCAGTGGCGGGGGAGTCAGGGGATGCAGTGGGTTGGCTAGTGTCAATAAGCTGCATATTATTTGGTTTGTGTATGTCGAGGTCACTGAAGTAAGTGTTGAAAAGATTGTCTATCTTGCTTGGTTCACTTATTAGGCTTCCATTATTATTGAGGGATATTTGTTAGGCAGTGTGACCTCTGCCTAGTAGGTTGTTGAGTGCTCTCCAGGTGTGTTTATTGTTGCCCCTAGCACCCAGTTGTTTGTCCCTGACTGAGGAAGTATGTTTTTGCAGCTCTGACCTCGAATTTGCATTTATTTCATTGGGCTTTGTATTCTTGAAGAAGACTGGGAAGTTTAGATCTTCTATAGTTGGTCCATGCTTTGGCTCTTTTCCGCATGAGCTTTAGTAGGTCAGAAGTGATCTAATTGTTAGTGTGGCCTTTCACCCTGAGTTTTTTGAGTGGGAGTAATGAGTCACAAATGGATAGAAAGATCTTGTTAAAGGATTCAAGAGCAGTGTCTACGATGTGGTTGGTGAAGGTCCAGTCTGCGGCCAGGATGGCTTTAAAAAAGTAATCGAGGTTACGTTTTTTAAAGTTGTTTGTAAAGCATGAATGTGGGCTTTTTCTTTTGGCCTTTGGACGACTAATTACAGAAAATGGCACAGCAGTCACTAATGAAGTCAGGAAGAACCCCAGCATCAATCACTCGGGCAGGGTTAGTGGCTGTGATCGAGTCAAGAGCAGATTTATGGCCAGTTTTGTGGTTCATATGGGTGGTATCGCTGATGATCTGGTGCATTCTGAGCCCAGCCAGGGCTTCTTTGGCAACACTGGATTGACTGGACTGCCAATTCATGTTGAAGTCACCAGGTAATATCCACTCATGACAGCAGGGAAGGGAATTTTTTAGCTCAAGGAGTGCTTCCAGTTCTGTGTTAGGGGTGCATGGGGGTAGGTGTGCCACAGAGTGATAATTTTTGACTGCCCTAGGATGAGGTTAATGAACAGCGACTCAAGGGTAGGGGTGTCAAGCTGGGAGTCAGGTTCAGAGAATGTGAGGTGTTCCGAGATATATAATAGGCAGCCACCCCCATTTCCGAATTTTGTCCCTTCCAATTAGAGTAAAATTCAAAGGAAATTTCACAGGAGGGAATTTTGTCAGTGAGCCAGGTTTCAGTAAGGGCTATGACATCGAATTTGTTAGTGGTGAGCCAGGACTACAGACTGTTAGGGGAAAGTGCTGCCGTCAACCACATTGTTGTGGGCATCGAACAAGAGAGCAGTGTAGTAACGAGACCACCTGCTGTTAGATACCTAGGAGACTGCTATTAAAATAATTTGGGGATTGATTTTAAAGAGCATCTTTCAGGATGGTCCAAAAAGTTACAGCTTGCCGTCATTATATGCAGTACTAGACCTGAAAGGGTGTGTGCATTTGTTATTTTTGGCCAAGGTTTACTCTGACTTCCATATTTTGCATTTGTTTTTGAGCCCTGCTTTAGCCCTGGTGCACTTGCTTTTGCTGTTCAGCTGCTAGCTCGCGCTGACATCACTATATGGTAGAGGAGTGACTCACACTGTGCAGTTGCAGCAGATCTTCTCTGAGGCGGTCTCTTGCAGCAGGTCATAACGAGTGGGATTCAGATACAGGCATCATCTCCTTCATATGATTTTCACAGCAGTCAACCCTGGGACGTCCCCCTAGCACCGCCATGTGGTGTTCACCTGGCAGGTTTAAAAGGGGGAGGTCCGAGACACTCCACAGTTCTTTTCAACAGCGACCTGCATGCAACAAGTCCTCCTTCGGCGTTCCTGCTTTCCGTTCATCTTAGAAAAGTTCTAGGACCCACAACTTTAAATTGTTTTTAATTTTTACATATTCACTAAGGTCTTCTGAGCCTTTATTCCAAAGTTGTTCTTGTGGCCACAGAATTTCAAAATAGGACCTCCACGCAGTCTGTGTTCATTGCCTTGGTCCTGAACACAACTCCGTGGAGTATGCCTTCTGTAATAAATTCAACAGTGCCACAAAAGACCGATGGTTGCAACAGGTCCGTGAGTATCTCATGGAGCAGAAGGTAGCCCTCTTGGAACAGCAGCACCACTCCTCTTCTAGAGACTCCTTGGCATCCTCTTCAGGATCTCACTGCTCTGCGGGTGATCGTTCCATCTCAACACAGGGTCACAGTAGGAAACATGCCTCTAAGACTAAGCATGTCTCTGCCGCAACTTCCAGTGCAGCTTCCAGCTAGATGGCAGCATGACCGCATGCTCCCGACCCGCTCCCCCGATTTACTTTCATAAAAAAGCTGTAAAAATCATAAAAATATCTACTTACCTGCTGGAACTACATGGCTTCGGGCAAGCAACGAGGGGGCACCAACAGATTTGTGGCACTACGCCTGGACTCAGAGCTTTCAGAAGGAGACGCGACTGACTTGGGGGGCCTCCGAACTCCCATCCCATACTACCCACACCAAAGCACAGGGAAAAAACAGGCCCAAAGCACAGCAGTCAAGCATGATGGAGAGCAAACTAGATAAAATACTCCTGGAACTGCAAGACTTTAAGGTGGACTTCCACCAATTCAGGCAGACCCAAGAATCTTTTCAACGAGACCTCACAGAATTACACGCTGAGGTTTCCACCTTAGATCACAACCTACAAGAACAAACCTCTGTTAATTTACAGCTTCAGAATACGCTTAACCAGGTGGCCCACCTCTGCCAAATCATGGTTAAGCACCAGGAGGATGCGGAAAATCGCAGTCACCACAATAATCTAAGATTATACGGGATCCCCGAAAACAGTGAGGGCACTAACCTGCAAAAGTTTGTGGAATCGTTTCTTCAAGAGGCCCTTGACCTGGAGACAGACTTCGATTTTGAAATCGAGAAGATCCATCGGGCCTTGGGCCCGAAACTCACACAGCCTTCTGCATGGCCCAGATCGATAATCGTTAAATTCCTTAGGTACCAGACAAAGGAACACATACTAAAGCAAGCTTGGGCTAAATCACAACTCCACTATGGGGACACACGCATATTCATAGATAATGACTACGTCCCAGCTAGAATGCAATGGAGGCGGGCGTACATTCCTCTTTTCCCAGTCTTGCGACAACAAAAACTAAAATTTCGTACCCCCTACCCAAGCAAGCTGATAATCCAGTTCCTTTCAGGCCAGCAGATTTATGATAACGCCGAGGACGCCTGCATTGATCTAAAGAAACGAGGCATAGCTTTACCAACCTCGGCCCGGCTTCCTCAGGGATCTCCTGCAGAACGTGGCTCTATAAAAACAGTTCCTTCCTGACAATAACTAGACCAACAAGCAGCAATAGATTCGATCAAACAGATGTTGGCCCAGTTTTCCAGACAGTGAAGCTGAAGGCCTCTTAAGTGTCCTGATCCAGGGTTCGCAGTGAGTACTTGGGTGGGTGAGGGGTGAGGAAATGGGGGACAACGCGGCTGCGGTCTGGCTTGGGGGGGGTTTGAGTGAGATGACAGGGTGTGGGCTAAGGGGTTGAGCGAGCCTCTTGGGACAGATGGTAATGCTTGCGTGGGTGTGGGGTGACCTCCATGGCGATTCTATTCCCCCTCCAGAGGTCAGAGATTGTGGACAAGGAAATTACGGATGTCATTCCTCACGAAGTGTAGTAATCGATGGGTCTGCAGAGGAGTGGTAGGTCTTCGTGTGGCCCAGAGCAGGAGGATATAGGCCTTGATACGGAGTGGCCTGCTGTATTTAAACCCTGTTAGATAGGGGCTTTCCTGGGGATCCCTTTCCCGGGGGGGGGGCTGGTAGGTCTTGGACGGAGGTCTCACACCTGCCCGGGTGCCCCCCCGGGTTTGGGACTCCCTCCTTTCAGCTGGAATTCAGGCAGGCTGAAACTCCTTAATCCGCTAAATAGGACAATTCAGAGGTCTCCTCGGATGACCCGAAGGTATTGGTTGGGCGCTGGAGAATACGAGACCTCTAGTGAAGTTGGTGGGCTTCGGAGGTTGTTTAGGACATTCACTGTCTTTTTGTGGCCCGGAGGGGAATGGGATTTGCTGAAATTGTCTTCGTGGCTGGCCCCCAGGCCTCTCCCTCCCTACAATGAGCAACCCTTATAGGTTTGTCCAGAATCAGTCAGGATCAGTCCTGATTTGGGGGAATGATTGCCGGTGTCGCTGAAACAGGTTGGCGAACAAAGAGCCTCATCTCTCCTCGGGCCTTGCCCACTGTGAGCGTCCCCTCTCCTAGCCTCCTCGGCTTGTAGACGGACCGTGCGCTCCCGGATCCCCTTTGCCCCCTACCGGTGCTCTATTGCTCATGGGCATTATTTCCTTCTCATGAACCCAATAACTTAGTCTCTTTATTCCTCCTCCTGGATCCAGACCCGCAAAAAATTTCAGACTTTCTCTCCCGGATCCGCCTTCCAATGCTGTCTGCCTCCCAACGGGCTCAGTTAACAGCCCCGATCTCTGGATTAGAGCTCCAAACAGTTGTTAAAAAAACTTAGAATGGGAAAACTCCTGGCCCAGATCGCTTTGGAGCTGAAATCTATAAGGGCGTTTGGGATTCAGTACGGGCTCCCCTTCTACAAGCCAGCCATGTTACATCTGTCTATCCAATATCATGGAGACAGGCTACAATATCAGTAATCTTGAAATCCCAGAAACCACCACACCTTTGCGAATCATATTGTCCCATATCAGTACTTAATCAAGAGTATAAGATCTATACGAGTATCTTAGCTCACAGATTGGATCATATATTTCCCTTTTTGATAACCCAGGTCAATCGTGATTTATAAAGAGTAGACAGACAACAGATAACATAAAACATACCTTATACCTTATCGATCATGCCCATCTTACTAAATCCCCCTTTTGATACTCAGCCTTGATGCCCAAAAAGCTTTCAACATGGTCTCTTGGGGGTTCCTACAGGCTACCCTACAAAAATTCAATTTCCTGGTAATGTTCACATCAGCTATAAGGGGCTTTTACTCCGACCCCGAAGAGGCGGTGTGATTGAATGAGTCTCGTTCAACCCGCTTTCCTTTATTTAGGGGTACCTGGCAGGGTTACCCCCTTTCTCCATATTTATTTGCTCTCTTTATAGAACCTATAGCACAGCTGCTTTGGCAAACCCCTAATTTACATGGATATAGAGTCTCGGAATCTTCATATCATAAATTAGCATACTACGCTGACGATCTTCTTTTATATATCACCCGGCCTGAAGAATCATTACCTACCCTGACCACGCTCTTGAAAGAGATAGAAAACCTGACAGGTTACACTATCAATCAAAATAAGTCAGAGATCTTGCTGATAGAGTCTTCTTTGCCCCAGGACATTCCTATGAAATACTCCTATAAATGGGACAAATCCCATATAACTTATCTGGGAATAAGGATTCCTCAAAACATTTCTAATCTTTATTCCCTGAATTACACCTCAATTTTCTCAAAGATAAAGTCAGATTTGGTTAGATGGACCCCACCCCACCCATTTCCCTACTGACTAGGGTTCAGTCTGTACAGATGAATTCCCTACTGAAGATTCTGTACCTAATGCAAAACATTCCGCTCCCTCTTACAGCAAGGGATGCTCAAGAATGGGACAGATCTGTTAGTAGGTTCATTTGGGCGAATCAACGTCCTAGATTGGCCCTTAGTAAGCTTCAACGTCCTAAGGAAGGGGGTGGATTGTCCCTACTCTGTATATCAAACTACTGGCTAGCCGCCCTACTTTCATACATAACACATTGGTTTCAGCCACAAACCGAGGCCCCTCCGAGGCTCGCAGTTGAGCAATCCATGGCGGATTGCCCCTTAAATTACTCCCGTGTATTTCAGCCCAATGATATAAATCCACTAAGTCGAGGCTCCCGATTTACGAGGGGGTTACTAAATAACTGGACAAAATTTCTTTCTCAACCAGCTAACAAATTTATATCAACATGGATGGGTATACTGGCAGAAGATCCTTCATGGATCCCTACACAACATGATGGGTGTTACTTTTCAAAACTGGGCAGCTAAAGGTTTAAAACATTCCTACCAATTTTATGAGACAGATACCTTTAAGTCATTTGACCAAATTAAACAGGAATTTCCTTTAAACAAAGGAGATTTTTTCAGGTTGCTACAGATTCAACATTTTTTAGATTCCAAAATTGGTTTAGATGTCACCACCAAAGTTATTCCCCGGCTCTGTCCCGTGTTACTTCAGATAGCCGGAGGAGGGGTAGAGATCATTTGATCTCTCGATTTTATAAAGCCCTGCAGGGGACACCTTCACCTGCCATGGATACGGTACAGTTCCATTGGGAGGCTGAACTCCAGATGGAATTGACACAGGAAGATTGGATCCGGATTTGGCGTAGACAACACAAAATTACAAATTCCTATATTTGGAGAGAATATTCCTGGAAGGGTGGTGATCGGTTTTCCTTTTAAGATCACAGCCAAGTTTCTGTCGGGGAGTGACTCCTCATATTGGAGATATTGTGGCTGTGAGGTGGCCACCCATGCTCACATCTTCTGGTTTTGTCCAGTATTGGCACCTTACTGGTCCTCGGTAGAGGATAGGGTGCTGGACCTCTTCCCTTCCCTGAGTGGTTTGTCTCCAGCTCTGGGGATACTTCTCCATTATCCTCGTCATCTCAAGGACCCACATCAGATTTATTTACTTGGTATTTTGATGAGCATGGCTAAAAAATGTATCACAAGGTTCTGGCTTCATCCTGAGCCTCTCACTATATCAGCCTGGGAGGACATAGTATATGATGTCTACAGTTGGAATGTGTGGTTCCTTACTATTTCACAAACCAGACCAGACCAGCCACCTTAGGGATACCCCTCTTATGGGAGTGTTACAGAATTAGTGGGTGATCGGCCAGCCCTGTATTTCCCTCCCTCTCAGGGGGGTTTTTCCCCACCTGGCAGGGACTTAAGCTTCTACAAATATCTTTATGGGTTGACTTGTGCGGCCTTCCCGGGCCCCCAAGAGCTTTCTTTTTCCTCCCCTAAGAGCTTTCCTTTTCCTCCCCCGAGATAGCCTTGTAACTTTTACAAAGGCTATGTACACAGATTACAAAAGTGTATATTATAAACCTTTTGACTAATACTCTAGATAGAGAAATTGTAATTTTATTTAATAGATCTGCTTACCTTTGTTTTAATTCTGTGTATGTCATGTAAATTATAAAATGTACAATGTATTGTTTCCTTCAATCAATTCCTGTAATATGACTCTGGTACCATATATATATAAAAAATAAATAAATAAAAAATTCTGAAATAAAGAAATTGTTAAAAAAAAAAAAAAAACATGTCTCTGCCACCCCTGTGTCCTCTGCTGCACATGTAAGTATGGAGCAGGTAACCGGCCTGGTGGCAGTGAGGGTTAAGGCATTAGTCACCTCACCTCGCACCACGCTGGCGACCCGGGTTTGGGAACGAGCGCGGGCTGTCGGGTCTGCAGGGGTAGGGAAGGAATCGAGCATCTGAAGGCCAGCTCTTTCTTCCCGGGAGGGTGTAAGGTATTGTGTCGCTCTTGCGTCACTCCTGGCGGCTGTTGGGGGTAGCCTAGAACAAGTGTTACTGCTGTATGGCATCGGAGGTGGAGTTCGGCGGACGCTGGTTGTCATTGCAATGACCGAGCTCGATGGGAGGGAGGAGGGAGGGAAGAAAACACGCAAAGAGACTCCCCCTAGCTCTGATAGGCGATGGCTCCCACAGTGCCGGTGCCACACACCCAACACTGGTTCCTTGCCTCTGCCCCTTCAGTCTCCCTGTAGACTCAGGCCAGGTGCTCTGGAGCGCCTTGACCTGGGGAGGGGAGTGTCCAGAGCTTTGGTCCGCCTTGCGGGAGCAGCGGGGAGGCAGTAATATAGTTGAGGCAGGAACACGGTGGGTGGTAGAAGAGACCAGGTGAGTTGGGAAGCTTGAGAGAGTTCAGGACTTGGGAGCAAAAATAAAATTCCAAAAAAAAGTATGGAGCAGGTAGCTCCTCACACATCGTCTTCTAAACTGTCGACGATTGTAGGCTCCTCTCCTTTCTCATTGACCACTCCTCCATCGATGAGCAACTCTGGGGTAATCCGACAGCTTCCCATGCTGCCCCCACCTTCCATACTGCCTAGCCATTGTCCATTGGTGATGGCTTCTGGCTCGTCGACAGCTCTCTCATAGACGGCCTTGCCTCATGACCCGTCAACGATTCTGTTGTTGATGATGCACAGCATTCAATCGAAGATTCTGCAAGAGTCATCGACAAGTCTGGATACTCTGTCAACGATGCTGTCGTGTCAAAGGCAAGGGCTAGGGGCCCGTCGACTATCTCTTTGGCCAGCCTTGCACTGTCATTGATGATCCTGGGGTCCTATGTGTACCCCTCGTTGATGGCTGCTCATTTGGTCCCACTGATTACTCCCATTTCATCAGTGATGCTCATTTGCTCCATCCAGTCTGCCATGGCCAATTCCACTGGACAGATGGCCATGATAGATGTTCAGGCACTGGTGAAATCCATCCTGGACCTCACTCAGACCGAACGCCCACCTAAGGAGGGGTCAACTCTGGTCTCTTCTCCATGTCGGCCTCCTTCGGCCCAGCGGATGACCCGTTCTTCCCCTGTCTCCCCAGGTCTGTACACCCAGGATGTGGACATGGAGGACCCTTTCCTGTAGGACTGGAGGCTGGCAGACAGGGAGGAAGAGGATGACGTGGACCATGAGGAATCCCCTCAGTCCTCTGCTGCCGCCTCCTCTGTTCAGGGGGAAAGTACCCCTGAACTGCCTTGTTCTCTGCTGGATGACCCGACATTTTCAGACATCATGATCCACCTCAGGAAAACATTTGGGTTTCCAGGGCACTGAGCAGGATGCTTCTTGCAAGAAGCTGGCTCAGTACCTAGGTGCGCCTGGATGCCCCACTCTGGTTATCCCCCCTTTGGTGGACGCCTTTGAAGAGGCTATCATGGCTGCCTGGAAGCAACCTTTCAAGATTCCCTCCAGTCTGCAGAAGGCTCATAGGCTTTATCAAGCTCCGGTGGATCGCGCTTACTTCATGTTTCTGCCTCAGGTGGACTCAGTGGTGATCAGTGCCACCCGTGATAGGTCCTGTAGGCCTCAGCACGTGGGTACTCAGCCCCTGGATCCAGAATCAAAGAAATTGGATGTCACTGGAAAATGTGGTTTTTTTTTCCCTCTGCTACTTTGTCCCTTCATGTACTCAGTTACATGGGACATCTCAGGAAATTCTAAAAGCCTCCCAGGCGACAGTCCAGTCCCTTCCAGTGGGTTCTGTCCAAGAGGACCTGACAGTGAAGCTATCTACTGTGGCAGCGGTAGGCCGCTACCTGATGAGGGCCACTTATGATGTTGTAGATACTATGGCTTGTACGTCCTCTGCTGATGTATGTCTCAGGTGTCATGCCTGGCTCAGGGTATCTGTTTTTTCCCAGGTCATACAGCAGTCCATCTTGAATGCTCCCTTTAAAGGAGTTCAGCTGTTCGGTCCACAGACCCAGGACATCTTGAAAGATTTGCAAGACTCTGGTCATACCCTTCAATTGGTGTGGACCCTTTACCACCCTAAGGCCAAAACACCCTGTAGGGATTCCTCGAGGGGCCGCCCCTACAGGGGCCGTCCTTCGTTCATCAGGCAACCTGTCAATAAAAAAAAACCTCAGTTGCAATTGCAAAGTCCTAGAAATGCCCAAAAACCCTATAACGTCCCTGCTGCCTCCCAGCGGGGTCAGCCTTCCGCCTGAAGGTCTTCCTCCGGTTGTGGGTATGGAGACCCTACCCATGGCTGTCAGGGGCAGGTTCTCCCTGCACCTGCAAGGGTGGCAAGCTATATCATCTGACCAGTTTCTCCTGCAACTGATCAAGACGGGACACACACTGGAGTTCACAGAGATGCCTCTTTCATCGCCACCCAGGGTCTCTCACTACCCACCAGCCTTACTGTCAAAATGGGTCATTGAACCAGTCCCCCTTCCTCAGAAGGGTGTGGGATTGTACTCCCACTTTTTCCTGGTCCCCAAATGGATGGGGGATTTACGCCCCATTTTGGATCTGAGGTGTCTCAACCTCTATATCATTTACCAAAAGTTCCACATGGTGTCCCTTCCAACACTTCTCCCTTTGCTGAACACAGGAGATTGTCTCTGCTCTCTGGATAGGAAAGATGCATACCTCCATATCATGATGCACCTGGCTCACAGACTGTTTCTCCATTTCATCTTCCAGGGTTATCATTACCAGTTCAGGGCTCTCCCTTTTGGTCTTTCCTTGGCCCCAAGGACATTTACAAAATGCCTTGCACTGGTCAGAGCGGCCCTCCTAAGGGAGGGCCTCTATGTCTTTCCATACCTGGATGACTGGCTCTTGAAAGCGTTCTCCAGACACCAGTTGTGTCACATGCTTTCTTGAACCCTACAGTTGTTCACCCAAGTAGGGACTGCGGTAAACTATCTGAAGTCCAAAATGGAGCCTACTCAATGCCTCCAGTATATGGGAGCCATGCTGGACTCCTCCATGGGAAAGGCATTTCTGCCCATGGCTCAGGCGGACGCCCTGATTGCTTTAGTGCACAGCTTAGAATCCAGCAGATTGATCTCAGCAAGAAGCTATCTCCACCTCCTGGGATATTTGGCGGCCATGATCCCAACGGTCCCCAATGCCAGGTTGAATATGAGGGTGCTTCATTGGTTCCTCGGAGTCCAGTGGGACCAGAAACAGGACGATTTCGATGCCCTGATTCCGCTGTCTTCCCTGACTCTTCGAGCCCTACAGTGCTGGAAGTCACGGGACAATCTCATGCGAAGCATGCCGTTTCGATCTCCTGTCCCAAGTCTCATTCTGACAACAGACGCTTCCTTGACAGGGTGGGGTGCTCACCTCCTGCATGTCTGATCACAAGGATCTTGGACGTCAGTGGAGGCCTGCCTCCACATCAATGTCTTGGAACTACGGGCGATACTCTATGCCTTAGGGGTGTTCGAGGCTCACCTCCTCCTAGGTTGCCTGCAAGTGCAATCACAGTAGTTCACTACATAAACAAGGTGGCACCCATTCCTACCCTCTCTGCAGAGAATCGATGAGGGTGTGGTATTGGACAGTCCAGAGAAATATTCATCTTCTGGCAGTACACATCCCTGCAGTATCCAGCACCATGGCAGATAACCCTGAGCAGATCCTCTGCCCAGGCCCCCGAGTGGGAAATCTTGCCTGTTGTTCTAAACAACGTCTTCCACTTGTGGGGCCAACCAGAGTTGGACCTGTTTGCCTCTCTGCAAAGTGCAGAACTGCCGCTTTACTGCTCTCTCATGCGAGGTTCTGGAACTGTGTGGCAGGACGCATTATCTCTTTCCTGGATTCATGCTAAATACAAGGCATCTCTTGCAGGCGTTGTAAAACCACATTCTCCCAGAGGCATGGCCACCTCTACGGCATGTTTCCGGGGCGTTTCAGCCTTGTATATTTGCGAAGTCGACACGTGGTCTACTGTACATACCTTCACTAGACATTATGGTCTAGACATCGCTTCTAAGAGGCAAACCATTTTTGGACGGGCCGTCCTACAAGGCATACTGTCCTGAACATTCATGATTCGCTTCCTCCTCCTGCTGGGTATAACAGTTGCTTGGGAATCTTCCCACTTGTTATTACCTTCTGCAAGAGATTGCCTCGAAGAAGATAGTATGGTTGCATAAGAACTTACCATAACAGGAGATCTTTGAGAGAATCTCTTGCAGCAGGTCATGCAGCCCAAACTTCCTTCCCCCTTGCTGTTACTTCAGTAGGGTTCTTTGTTCCTGTCACTAGTACTGCATGAGCTGCTGCCTTAATTTTCCTCCTTGGTTCCCATCGGAGACCCTGAGATATGGTTACACATACGGTCATTGGGATGGAAAAAGAACTGTGGAATGGCTGGGACCTCCCGCTTTTATACTTGCCAGGTGAACACCATGTGGTGGTACTAGGGGGAGGTCCCAGAGTCGATTGCTTTGAAAATCATCTGAAGAAGGTGATGCCTGCGGCTGAATCCCACTCGTTATGGCCTGTTGCAAGAGATACTCTCGAAGATCTACTGTTATAAGTTCTTACGCAACCATACTTTTTACCAGGGAAAACTACAAGTAGTAGGTGTACATACTGCGTTCCACCTTCCCCAAGACACCCTGTTAGCAGTGCATTATGCCAAAATCCAGATGCCTTGTCAGTATGTTGTTTTTCTGCAAAACTGACTGACTTCTTCCTCTGTAACAGAACATGGGGAGTGAGAGAAGATTGAGTTGCTGTCAATCGAAACAGCTGCCGTTTATGCATCAGTGTCTATATCGTGATCATTTGAAAGCAGTAATGCCTCCTTACCCATGCCATACTAGTGCCTTCAATGTCTTTGTGTAGTAAAGCACCTGGCAGTCACTGTGATCGAAAATCCCTTGCAAAACTGCTGCAGTTTGACTGTGCTGCTGTGTGTCACTCCTCTGCCACATAGTGATGTCAGCAGTACAGCCGGAGGTCCACAGCAACTCCAGGTTTGCTATAGAAGCTCTGGTACACCCTGCAGTTTTTAGCAGCTCAGAATGCAAAAACTGCAGAGGACGGTAATGAAATACAATTCCAGAATCAATGCAAGGAGGAGTAATTTATGCATGAAAGTCAAAAGGACTAGGAAAATCGCTCTTTAAAGGTTTAGCTTTAAAACTTGGTGGCCACCGGACTAGTTATTGAATTAAAATTTCTGGGGTGCAGAAATTGATGGAGGTACACTGGAATATTTTCTTTAAGAAAAAATAAAGAAAATATAATAATGAAATAATTCCACATTAGTGTTCTTGTGGTTTAGTATTTTTAAAGGCAGAGTGTACTGTAAATTAGTATATATTAGTGTGGCCTGTAGAAATAAGTGATACACTGCCCCTCCCCAATGTCAAAACAAATATCTCTCTCACTTCCTTCTGATTCTTGCCTTCCTGCTGAGGCTGTCATTAAATCAGTGTAATAGCCTGGTCATCAAAAAGCCCCACTAGCCAGTCACTTAGTGCCTTAGCCCAGCGGTCATGCAATGCCCATTCAACATGACCTGCTCCCAGCAAGCTGTCTGCCAGTCACAAGTGCTGCCAGACTGGATACTCTTTACATGTCAGTCTGAGGACATCAGGCGCAGTCTCGGGTCATATGCCAGCCACCAAAGGTGGGCATTCAACCACAGCTTTAGGAACAGTTGCTGTTCCATGGATGATGCACACAGTGCCGACTTCAGTATATGGTTGACTTCTGGTAAGAAGTGCTGAGTTCCAGTATGTGGCACCGACTTATATGTGCACTGCATAATCCCCCCCCCGCCACACACACACACACACACACAACTGCACCTTCATCTGAGTCAGTTCACTGACACTGCAGGATTCTGGCCAATTAGGCCAGCAGCAGATGAGATCCTGTGGTCCAAGGCAACAATTTTTTGCCACTGGGTCACCGTGAAGGTCGACCTCTGTAAGTTATAAAATAGGGAGACTGTTGTTGAAATCACTCATGGCGCTTGAACAGAAATAAAACAAAATCTCATTAAGCACCAGTGGAGAGGAGACCATGATCGGCAGGGACTGGAGTGCGTAAGGAGGCAGGCAGACTAGCTGGGGAAGGGAGAAGAGCAGAAATTTTTTAAGTACCCTTTGTCTGCCAGTGCCTGCCCTGCTTAACTGAAGTTAAAAAAAAAAAAAAAAAAAAAGTCAAACAAAACAAAAAAAGTTATTTTGAGGATTGTTGGGGAGGGACTCTACCATCGGGGAGCTCAAGAGGAGGATAGGCTGAACAAAGGCTGCCAGTATTTATTTATTTCAAAAGTTTCACCAGGAAAGGCATCCTGAGCTGATAAACAGCTTGTTTCCAGATGCATCCTGGGGGGAACGGGGAAGAGGAACGTAGTACGAAACATAAGCAAATAATTACATGGCAGGTATAAGGTTTAAACAAACACTAAGCTACAGAATAAGCATTTATGCAATAACTGTGCAATTTCTTGGGGCAATTTTATGCAACGATGAGGAATCAAGGGGGAAACAAAGTGCAAAATGCAATAAGAAGGAAGAGATAGAGAAGACCAGGGTTCATTTCAGATATTTATCTGTGTGGACTGGGACAATGACCCACTGAACATAAAAAGGGTCAAATGAAAAAATAATTTGTCATATTGTACAGCTGAGCCCAGATTCATAAAACAGCCATATAAAACTTATGTAACAGTGAGCAGGTTGTCCTCAAGGGAGAAGAAAAGGTGGGTCAGAATTAAAAACAGTGCCAGTTGTCCCAATCTCCAACCCAGAAATGAACCCTGGAAGGCTGTCATTGGGATTCAAGGAAGAAAGTATACAGGGTGTCCAGGGTAGCAGGGGGCAGCAGAAACGATAGCCAAGAGAAGACTGGGAGGAGATGGGGGTAGCAGATAGAAAGTAGAGGAACAGGGACAGCTATCAGGTGCAATCACAGGTGTGAGATGAGAAGTCTTGAAGTAGAGAGGAGAGTGAGCGCTGGGAGGAGGCAAAGCAGACGTTAAGGGGGAGGGAATTCCATAGATTGGGAAAACGGTAAGAGAAAGCAGCCTGGCCAGCTGATGATTTTCTTGAAGGAAGTGCAAGGGAGTGAAAGCCAGAGTTATGGAGGGTGTGGGGAAGGGGGTTGAGAGAAGAGAGGTAAGGTGGAAGGGAGCCTAGCCAGTATTTAAAGATAAAGGAGGTGCAGTGAGCGAGGCATCTGGCTTCAAGGAAGGGAAGGGATAGGGAGGAATAGATGGAGCAGTGGGGTGTGCAGGGTGGACAGTCCAAGGCAAAATGGCAGATGGAGTGAAAGAGGGGGTCCAGTCTGGCTAGGGTAGACTTAGGAGCAGCACTGTAGACAGTGTCACCAAAGTCGAAAATGGGGAGAATCATTTTCTGAACAGGTACTCTCTGAGCAAGAAAAAGAATACAGCCTCTATTCCTGTATAATGCACCAAGTTTAGGGTGAAGTTTATTGTGGGTGGTATCCCCATGCCCAGAAAAGTTGAGGTGATGGTCAAGCCAGACTCCTAGGTACTTAATGAGGAAACATTAATTGAGGCTTCATCTAAGGTGTAGAGGGGAGAGCAGTAAGCTTAGTGAGCTTCTGTCTGGTGGCAGAGGTCATAGAAACTGTTTTCTTGGCATGGAGTGCTAACTGATTAGACCAGAACCACTGCTGGACATTGTTGAAGTCCATTTGGAGCCTGGCCATCAGATCAGAGGGGGAGGTACTAATGGTGAATAGTACCATGTCATCTGCTTACATGTGAATGGATGCAGAGTTGTGGGCAGCAGGGAGGTCATTTAGGAAGATCGAAAAGAGTATTGGGCCAATGACAGACCCTTGGGGGACACCAGTACTAACAGGTAGTGTGTTGGGGGGGAAGGGAATCCCCAGTTCTAACAGATTAAATCCTACCCAGAAGGTAGGAGTGGAACCTATTAGTAGAGGAGTCAGAGAGCCCTGCTGTCTTAAACATGTCATGGTGAAGAGGGTGGGCTACAGTGTCAAAGGCTTTGACCAAGTCAACAAAGATGACTGAGGTGATAACGCCCTGATCCATGCTTGAGAGAATGGACTCAGTGAGCTGGGGAAGGGAGGAGATGGAATAGAATTTACAGAAACCAGACTGGAAGGGTGTGAAGGAGGAGAAGTTGTCGAAGGGGGAGAGCTGAGTCAACATAAGGTGTTTTTGAAGTTTAGCTAAGGTAGGAATGGAGAGATAGGACAGTAGTTGCCAGGATGGGTGGAGTCACTGCCTTTGGTAAGGGTTATGACAGTGGCCCATTTCTAGGTGTTGGGAACCAAGGGAAGAGAGGTTAAGAAGGGAGGTGATAGGTAGGACAGGGGCAGAAAGATGGAGAAGTTTGGGGTTGAGTTCATCAGGGCTCTTGCCCTTGAGTGATAGGAAAGAGAGAGGGGAGATGGGGTGGTAGGACAAGGGGAAGAGATGGGTGGAGGGAGGAGAAAAGAGAAGAGAAGAGGCACAGGCAGTGAAGAAAGGATTAAATTCGGAGGCAACAGAGAGGGGGTCAGAAATTGGGATGTTACCTACCTTGAGTACCAGGGAGGAAGACTGGGTTGGGGGAGAGAAGAGGACGTGGATGACTTTCTAGAACTTTGAAGAGTGGTTAAGGTTGCTCTGGAAGGTGGAGGCGAAGTACTCAGCCTTGGCAAGCCTAGTGGTTCTGGTGCAAGCATTACGAAGGGCTCGATGCTTAAGTAAGTTGGCAGGGGAGCCAGTGAACTTGTGAGTCTTCCAGGCAAGATCATGAGCATGTAGGCAATCCAGTAACTCCACAAAATTCCAAGGGAGATTGGAACCTCAGACCCTGGTTTTCCTGAGGGGGGCATGCCAGTCCCAAATTGCAAGGTATTTGGTATTGAAGTAGTTAACAGCAGAGTTAATGGAGCTGGCAGAAAAGATAGGCAATCAGTCAGTAGTTATCAAGTCACTGTGGAGGGAGGACAAGTCCAGTGACTGGAAGGACTGGTTCTGGAAGAGTTTGGGAGGGGCTTTGGGACGGTGTATTTTACGCATGCAGTAGACCATGTGGTGGTCACGAATGGTGTTGGAGAGAGTGCCAGCATCTGTGATGCGGTGGGAGTGGGAGGTAAAAGCCCAGTTCAACAAGGGGTGATTGAAAGATTTATGATTGTGACTAGTTGGGTCGAAGATCAGTTGAGTTAGGTTGAGGGACTTAATATTTTGGCAGAATTTAGATTGTGAGGGGGAGAGCCAATTGATATTGACGACTCCAAGGATGAGTAATTTCCCAGGCCAGGCATGAGTGGCGATAGTGGTCAGGAGTTCAGTGACAGATGAGGTACATAGGCCAGGGCAGCAAAAGATGCTAGTTACAAAGATAGGGACAGAGAAAGGGAGAGAGAGAGAGTTTGAGAAGAAGTTCAGAAGCAGAGGGGGAGGTGCTAGAAACTACAGGGACAAACTGTAGGGAAGAGGAGAAGTAGATGGCAACACTACCACCGCTACATGATCCTGCTGTGTGAAGTTGTACCCAGGGATGGCAACTGCAGAAGCATGGATTTAGGGCACGGGTGTTCAAATCAAAAGTTTTAGGAATTGCCCAACCATGACTGTAGCTGAATTTTCAGTTACCCAAGTTCATTACAATGAAATTAGCTCTCTTTGTACTTGCCTTTCAAAGACATTTACTTGCCCTGGACAGGGGGCAGTAGGATTTGCACACCCCTGATTTTGGGGGATAGCTAAGACTCCAAGACAATTAGTACATCAGGTTGAAGATTACCCATGAATGATTGCAGCTGGTCGATCTTGGAGGGGAGGCTTCGGGCATTGATGCGAGTCATTCTCAACCCTTTGGGGAGCATAGTGGGAGGAGGGTGTACAGTGCCGGGATTGGGCTCAACAACACCTGCCACTAAGAGCAGCAGCAATATGTGGAGCTTGATGGAGGCAGATATGCGTTTGCATGGCTGGTGAGGGGAAGAGAAGGGGGTTCGGGGTAGAAGGGGAGAAAAGATTTAAGGGTTTCAGGGTGGAGCCAAGAGGGAAGGAGAGGAGTCCCATAGGGAGGGAAGGCTGGAAGAGGGGAGGAGAAGGGGAGGTGGGGGGAGGAGAAGGAAAGCCAGTGGGAGGGAGGGAAGCTAGGGAAAACAGGAGGGGAAGGAGAGGGAGATGAATAGCATAATAGAAAGTCAGGAAGAAGGAGGGGTCAGAACTTAATAGAGGGGGAATGTGGGGGAGCTAAGAACTGAGAGGGGCAGGAGAGAAAGTGGAAATTAGATTGATAAGGTGGGGGAGGATGAAGAGAGGAGGAGGGCTGTGTAGGCTGGAGGAAAAGGAGAGGGGACAGATAGAGCAGGTAAGCAGTACAGTACACTGGTAGAGCAGGTAAGCAGTAGTACAGGATAAGGGGACCCTAAATAGGGAGTTTGTACGATTGACGGAAGAGGAAAGGTAGAAAGTGTAGGGCAGATCAGTAGAACAGTGATGCAAGATAGGGGAACCCAAGGAGGTTGTGCAAAATGCAGGAAAAAAGGGAAGGAGGGAGAGTGAAGGTAGCCTTGGGGGGGGGAGGAGGAAATTTGCTGACCAGGGATGGAGCAGTACAGTAGGGGAAGATAGAGGGATGCAGAATGGGGAGTCACTGCAATGGCCAGGGGGATGGAGGGATAGAGTAGGAGGAGGACGAGAGAATGCAGCACAGAGGGGAGGGTGCGATAGAGTAGGGGGAGGGCATGAGAGATGCAGCACGGAAGGAAGGAAGGATAGAGGAGGGGAAGAGACAGGCAAGATTGCAGTAACACATTGAGAGCCGGCAGTAGGGATGAAAAGCAGTATTACCAACTTGCAGTGGCAGTGATGAGATAATTACAGAATACATTACATACAATCAGTAGTGATATATAATCAGAACAGACATAAAATAAAGTGGCAGTGAAAAACAGTATTAGCAACTTGCAATGGTAGTGATGAGACAAATTCAGAATACACCAAATAGTCAGTAGTGATTAAATCAGAATAGACAGTAAAATAACGTGCAGTGGTTAATAGTCAAGCTGTGGGTAGATAACGCGATCTAGCATTAAACAGAGACTGTTGTAAGCTATGTAGTCTTAGGCAGAACTCCGTAAAACAGAGGTTGGTTATCCGTGCCCTGAACAGTTTCACAATAACTTATTTCAGCAGAGCAGATTACACTGGTTAGGCCGTCCAGTTCGCACGGAGAGCATAAATGTAAGAGACAGTAACAGAATGCAAGCTGGCTGTGCACCTACTCAGTTATAAGCTGACAGTTTGAGCATAGTAAATTAAGAGCAGGGCTAATTAGAATAAGACACTTATTGACACACGCAGGATGGGGCTTAGGCAGAGTCTCCTGGTGTCCTGGCGTCTCCCATTTGGCGACTCCCTTGGTGGACTCTCCTGCTGTGCCATTCACGCTGGGACCACTTGAGCCAACGGCCTGAAATGGCTGTGAGTCATTCCCCTTGTGAGCGCCCTTGAGTGCTGATAAGGGAATTAAAAGACACAAAGTCGTCAAATGCAGCTCCTGTACTGCAATAAAATGCTGCTTGCTGTTGAATGACTGTGCTAGGTGAGCCCTTCAGCAAGCAGGCTCACAACTCCCTTCCTCATGTGGTGACTCTGAGCGCATGACTCTCTCTCTCTCTCTGGCATGGAGCTGGCTGGTAGCCAGGGCAAGAAGGCTGTGAGACCCTCCCCCTCACAAACGCTCTAAGCACTGATGAGGAATTAGAATGAACAAAGTCTTAAGTTAAAATGCAGCTCCTGTGCTGCGAAAAAATGCTGCTGGCTATTGAATGAAGGTGCTGGTGGAGCCCTTCAACAAGCAGGCTCACAACCCCTTTCCTCTGGTGGTGGCTCTGACTGCATGGCCCTCTCAGTATAGCCTAGAGATTAGAGTAACGAGCTGTGAATGAGCTTGATACATCCAGCAGGACCTGGGTTTGATTCCCACAACTGTCACTTTAATACTATGTGACCCTGAGCAAATCACTTAACCTCCCCAGTGCTTCTGAGTTGCCCCTGAAAACGGTCACTTCTGCCTAGCTGGCCTTACCTGGTTACCAAAGAATGTAAAACAAAGAAACAAAAAAGTAGACGCAGTGGAGCGAATCTCTCTGTGCTGTTGGCTGCTCTGCTCAATGTTTGCATTTTAAAAAAGGATTATTGGGTAAAGAGAGGGAGACTGGTTAATAGGAGGGTGGAAGGTGACTGAGGCTCCTTGAGCAGAAGCAGCAGGGAGCAGAGCTGCACAGAGCACAGCAGATCAATATGTTTATTTAGGAATAGCTGCCCTGCAGAGGACTAAGCTACTGTGCTTCATTGAACTTCTAAAGGATCCTGTTTTCAGAATCTGCCAACTGTATCATTTGTCCAATAAATTGTTTTTGGCCACCAGATTTTGAAAGCTAGTGGCTAAACTGGACACCAGCCTGAAAAAGTGAAATATCCCCACACTGGTATGCTGGTGAAACAGGCAGGTTCAGCCACTACATGTCCAGGATGCCATCTTGCAAAAGGCTCAGCTCTGATACCTTTTGGAACCATGTTGTCAAGCTCTGTCTCATCGACACTGGTAATGGTGGCGACTCCATCTCTGGCACTGGCCATTGCTGCTGTTCTAAATGCAGTTCTGCCGGAATTCTCTGATTTGGTAAAGAGATTACTGCCTTCTCTGCCTCAGGTATTTTCTCCGCTGTCGCCTTGTGTGCCACTGGCTGGACCTGCTGTACCACCTCAGTCCCTCTTCCAAGGCCTGTGACACCCCAGCCCTCTCCCCTTAAGGAGGAAGAGGAGGAGGAGGAGGATGAGGTGTACAATCCTGACTTCCTGGAAGAGGAGAAGGATTGGTTGGAAGAGGACCCTGGTCTTCTCCATTCTCTGGGGCTGGATGATTCGGCAGGCTGTACTGTGTCTTCAAGAAGTAAAGATATTGTACTACACAGGCCCCAGTCTCCCTCTGAGGATTCTACTGTGCCTTCAAATGAAGCTGATCCAGGATACTTTAAATTTTTTTGGAGAAAGATGATTATAAAAACGATCTGAGTGATTTTTCTGGAGTGGGAAGTACCTTCTCCATGGTCATTACTCCTGTTCATACTGCACTGGAGGATGTTACCTTGACTACTTGACACAGGCCCAGCACTTTGCTAGCCATCCATAGGAAAGCAGAAAGCAGTATGTGGCTCCTAGAGATAAGAAATGTAATTGTACCCAGCCAGAAACATATTCCGTAGTAATCATGGTGGCACATGATAGTTCTCAGGGATGGGGGGGAGCAAAAGATGAGCACTAGACCGTCTGACGAGTCAGAAAAACTGGACATCATGGGCAAGCACACTTGTGCCTTGGTTTCTCTTGGTTTGTTCATTGCTGATTACCAAGCATATCTAACCAAATATCGGAGCCGCTTGTGAAGGGAATTGAGCGGCCTTGTCTGCAGGATGCCTGATGGGCCTCTGAAGGCAGAATCCCTCTCCTGTGTTTCTCAGGGCTCTGGTAGACATCTGTTGAGATCCATTTTTAGAGGCTTCGGATGCCGCAGCCAGGTTATCTGCCTCTGGGATTTGCTTAAGGTGCCTTGAAAACAATGGCTGAAAAGTTTAAGGCTAAGAGGATAGCATTCAGAAGGTATAAGGAGATGGGGGGATAGGGAGGTTATCTCGGGAAACAGAGGGAAGCAGGGAACGCAGTAAGGATTGCAGAGGTGCAAACTGAGGAGAAAATAGCCCAGTAAGTAACTAAAGGGGACAGTACTCTTTTTTTTTTTTTTTCAGGTATGTAAGTGAAAAAGAGGCAGACCAGGGGAGGAATTGTAAGATTAAGAAGGGAAGGGATGGACTGTGCAGAAAGGAACCAGGAAATGGCAGACATCCTGAACAAATGCTTTAGAGCAGTGTTCACAGAGGAAGGAGAAGGGTAGGGGCCACAAAAAAGTAACACAAGCTTTGGAGGGAGGGAGGTGGACACTAGATTTGAAAGTAGACAAAGTGATGAGGCCAGATGGGATGCATCCAGGGGTATTGAGGGAGCTCAGGGAGATACTGGCTGCACTTCTGACAGTCCTGTTTAACAAGTCACTGGAAACAGGAGAGATTTCAGAGAACTGGAGGAGGGCAGATGTAGTCCCACTTCACAAAAGTGGTAGCAAGGAGGAGGCTGGCAACTGTAGGTCAGTCAGCCTGACATTGTTAGTGGGAAAGGTAATGGAATCACTACTGAAGGAAAGGACTGTGGAATATCATGAATCCAGTGGATTATAAGGCTTGAGGTAGCATGGATTCATGTGGAGGAGGACATGTCAAACAAATCTGATAGATTTATTTGTCTGGGTGACCAGGGAATTAGATTGTGGTAGAGCAGTGGACGTGGCCGACCTAGATTTCAGTAAGGCTTTGTACACCATTCTGTATAGGAGACTTGTTAGGAAGTTGGGCAGCTTAGGAGTGGGTCCAGAGGTGGTAAACTGGGTGAGAACTTGGTTAGGAGATAGGCAGCAGAGGCTGATGGTGAACGGAGTTCAGTCTAGAGAAGGGACGGTGACAAGCGAGGTCCTGTGGAGATCAGTACTGGAACCGGTCCTCTTTAATGTCTTTATAAGTGACATTGCAGAGGAACTGGAAGGGAAGTCTGCCTCTTTGTGGATGACACCAAAGTCTACAATAGGGTAGACACTCAAGGTGTGGGGGAGATGAGCAGAGACCTGAGAGAACTTGAGGAGTGGTCAAGGTTATGGTAGCTGGGTTTCAGTGCGAAAAAGTGGAAAATCGTGTACTTTGGGCACAGAAATCCAGGGGCGGAGTACAGAATGGGGGGAGAGGTATGAGTGCTGGACCGTCTGAATTCACAATCAAATGGTTCAGCTGTTACCTGGCAGACAGATCTTGGGCTGTCCACATAGGTGGCCCCCACATCAGGTGTTCTCCAAAGCTCAGTCCTTGGCCCTATCTTGTTTTCAGTTTTCCTCTCACAACCTTTGGCATCAGGCAGCATCTGGCACAAATCCCTACTACACTGGTCTTCATGGCTCCCCAGCTGGAGGTAGTAGTCTCCTTTGAATACCTAGGTGTCTGGCTAGAATGTCATCTCAACTTTTCTTGCCATTTTGATGCCATAAAAAATACTCCTCCCTAAGCTTGACTTGCTGTACAGGAACAAAACTTATGTCTCCCTCTTTCCCGGTGGGAGATTACCATGAAAATAATCCTTCCTGCTTTAGACTATGGGAATGTGATGTATACAGGGAACATTTAATTTAAAAAAAGTTTGAGTAGCAATTGCAGCATTACAAAACTTAATTTGAGTAGCAGTAGAAAAAATATTTGTAGCATTTTCAGGTAACCTTGTGTAAAGCAGCTGTACTCAGATGTGTAGCAAGTGGCTGCTATACAAAAACAATTTTGTGTAGCAGTTGATGAAGACTGTGCAGTTTTTTTCTATGCTGTAACTGGTAAAATATTCCCTGGATGTGTAGTGTTGCTGCTAAATACCTTGTGAGGCTGGACTCTCTCTTCCTCTCCTTCTGTTGCTTTTGCTTTGATTGTCCTCCCATCACCCATAACTTTTTCCTGTAGTCCTCTTTCTCCCTTCCTGCAAAGGGCGGCACCACTCTTACAGTGTCTTCCCCCAACTCCAGTTTCTGGTTTGGCTTCCTATCCTGCATTTTCAGTTCCTTCCTTTCTTCTCCCCTGAGCCCTGTGTTTTCTCTTTACCTGATACTAAGAGCAGGGCAGGGGAGTCTGCCTTCTACTGGCTCCTTTGACTTCAGTCTAGCCTTCCCCCTCTGTCCACTTCTCTTCTCCCTCCTCTGCCCTGCAAAGCCCTATTCCATAATTGAACCTCACATCTGCTCCTGTACCGAACCCCCCACCTCTCGTCCTCTTCTCCTACTTTACACATTTTTCTTATTCCCATTCTTTTGCTCCTTGGCCATGGCACATTCTCCCTTGTATTTTTAACACTGGCTATCCACATGCTCTGTAAATCATACTTATTTTATATTATACATTCATACTGAACACACTTGTACCTGCAGCAGGAGTTCTTTTGTACCATGACATTCACTGTTCCCAGTTTGCTCACCCGTCCCTGTTTATGCTGTTCTGTGTTTACCTACCAGCTGCACTTTATTGTACTGTTTTGTTTTATTACATAACATGTACCTTTTTTCTCTGGGGGTGCCTCTGGAAATTAGCTGTTCTCCGCTCTGTAGGCTTTCCTGGTAAAGCTTTGCAATAAATAAATGAAAACAGTGGAAGAAGCCAGGTGCAAAATGAATGTAGTGTGATAAGGCTCCATAACTTTTGTTTTTTAATAGTTCTGGTCCCCACCCCCTTCATTGGTTCTGAAACAGTTGCCTTTCTCTCTCTCCCCACCCCTCCCCCCTATCTCTCCTACCTTTTCTGCTGGTTGTTCTGTACTGCTGTATATTTAATGCCAGTATACTGTTGCGGGCTTACATTATAAATTATACAATGGCAAGGAAGAATGCTGTCCTCTGATTAGTCAGTCTGGGACTGGACTCATGATGTTATCCCAGTACAGCATCATGGGTCTAGTCCCAGCATACAGATGACCACATCAACTTTTTGTGGAATCACTCCATGCAGCCCGCCTCTGTGATCTCTGATCGATAAAGCCGCTTCAGTGATCCCGCTCGCAAGCTGCGCTACAACGGCGCAATTTAGAAACTCCGGGGGACTGTCACTGAGAAGCTGCTGTTGCGGCTCTCTCAAAGTTTTGCTTTAGCACAGACAACACAATAAACATATTCCATGTACAAACATGACTGTGATCTCCACTGTTTGTATTGTTGTATGGTTGTTAAGTTAAAAATTGTGTAATAATGATAATTAACAACAAGAAAAAATGTTCTAGGTCCTGAAGATGGTCGCTGACCTGTAACCACATGCTGTATAGAGCTCCCTGTCAGCAAACCCCCCCAAATCTGCTCAAACCAGCTAAATTCACCGGCATACTGGCAAATAAGAATTCTAAGGAACCAAAGGGCACAGCTCAAAAGAAAAAGTCTGATACAGACAACCAAAGCATTGCAGAATTCTGCATTTTCTTGTATGCCATGCCTCCAGATCAAGCAGATGCACAAGCCAGGGCACAAGGACAGGAGAGTGGTATGGTAGCCATCGCAGTGCTCTGTTGGGACAGATCGGACCTAAACGACTTTTCCCAGCAGGCCCTTATCAGAGAGATGCAGAAGAGGTTCGTCTCTGTCGATGAAAAATTAGCAGATATACAGCTGAATATGGCACAGCTGACACAGAAACTCATCACGTTAGACCAGAGGGTGGAGGACAGAGTGAACTGCAACCAGGACAGCCTGACACTGCTTGAGGTCTTGGCTGCAAAGCATGAAAAGATAATCATGACACTACAGCTGAAGGAGAATAGGCTTGAAAACCATAGCTTCCGTCAAAACATTAAAATAATTGGTCTGCCCGAGGGTCTAGTAGGGGAGCACCCAAAGTACCCAGAGACTTTCTTCTGCAAGCTGTTTCAGGAGTTTTTGCAGCCAGAGGGTACCAGGGCAGCAAGGATATCAGCTGAGCTCATAGAACAAAGTGCAGCCAGCTCCAGATGACAAATCCCAGTTTCCGCTTCTCAAATTTCAAGCTAAAGAATGGGTTATGAGACTGAGTGGCATAGGAGGAGTAAAGTGCAAGAACCACACTTTACAGCTGCATCCAAGTGCAGAGCTATCTGGCAAAAGGAAAGAGTTTACTGAAGTCAAAGAAAAACTGAAATGCCGCAACCTCCCCTTCACGCTCCTCATGTCAGCAAAATTGTGCATTACCATCAGTGGTAAGCAGACCTTCTTTACTGATCCTTGAAAGGCCTCAGACTTCGTGGACTCCTTCCCTGCCTAACAGGCATCCTGAAGTGGCCTGGATCACTTAACATTTAATTAATCACAGCCATGGTTGCTTGTCCCCCCCTCAGCTTGAAACATTGATTTGGGGTGGGGGGAAGAGACTTATCGGCTGATGAAAGTGACTTACTGCCAGGAACTAGAGACTCCCTGGCATGATCATTCCCCCAATTTTAAGAAATAGACAGCACCCTCACATTAATAACATAGACCATGTCTCAGGTTGGGGGAGAAACAGAGGAGTGGGGGATAGGGAGAGTTGATGCACATCACATTGCTTTAAGTGCAAGCAAAGAAAAATGCCATCTTAGTCCAGTCAGCTCAGTTGGGACTTGCATACCATGAGGTGACAGCAGGCCCGAATTAAGACTTGTTTAAAAAAAAAAAAAAAAAACTTTCAGGTCACTGTAAAGTCATGGTTAACTGTTGGAGAGATAACCACTCAGAGAGCCTCGGCTATCAGTGGACTCGCTTCGTTTGTTGGATTATTTATTTATTTATTGAAAATTTCGGAATTACAACCTTTGAGTCAAGGACTCCTTTGCAAAGGCTCCACGTCAAACACATCAGAACGTAAGGACAAGACTGAAATGTACAAAAGTTTTCAAGACAGTGACATTACATTTTGACAAAATGTTCAAAATCACAGCATAAGCAATGCTACATGTCAGTGCCAAAACAACATTACATAGAGCAAAACAGAGATATTACATTTCGACAAAAGTTGATATCATAGCATGAGTAAGGCTACGTCAGTTGTACTAGAGTACACAGAGAAACAGGTTATACAGAAATTTCAACAACAGGACATTAAAAATGGTTCAAACAATCACCGTGTAAGGTATTGCCTAGGCTAGCAAGATCTGAGGATAGAGATGCTCCTAACGGTGGGGTGGCCCCAGTGACCGACCACCTAAGGGAAAAGAGGGAGAACAGGTACAGGTCTCAGGGTTAAGAAGAAACTTCTTGAGCCCAGCTTTGAATAGACTTAGATTAGGGGCAGGTGAGACAGAGGATGGTAGATTGTTTAGCCAGAGTGGAACTCGATACCGGAAGGATCTTTGCCCTAGAGATGTCCTACAGTGGGGAACTGTATAGGGGTACCAGCAAGTTTGCCTAGAGGTGCCCCTGTGATGGGCTGGGCGGACGAGGTGGTGGAGTCCAGTTGGTGTTAGTTTCATAAGGATCTTTTTGGCTTGGAGGTAGGTTTGGTACTTAAGCCTCCCTTCTAGGGTTAGCCAGTCTGCACGATAATAGAGCAAACAGGTGTGAGTTTGTCTATTACTGTTAGTGACCATGCAGCAGGCTTTGCTGAGTGCTATATTGATGCTGCTCGATGAGAACTTTGCCTGACATGGAGAAGCATCACAGATATTGCCAGCAGCTAGAAGATGAATGGCAGGGTGTGATGGTCTGTAGATTTTTCGACAGATTCTGATACACCCCTTTGCCTGAGTTGGTACGATGACTGACTCCTAGTCCTGGGATGATTATCATGATCAAACATGTTACCTAGAACTATCTGTGTGCCGCGGAGTCTTTTGGGGGTCTCAAGCGTCTGCGTTGTTAAACTGGTTAAACACTGAAAATATGAGTGAATGTTGTTTGGTGCAGATTGGACCCTCACAGCGAGGGGCCAAGCTGAGGCAGGGGGTGATGGGGTAATATATCTTTCTCCCCCACACAGCATTAAAACATTTTACTCCTGGGTTAAAAGAGAGCATGAGGTGAGCACCCTAGTATTCTTAATGTGCCGGTACATAGCTGCCAAACTAAACCACACAGACAGATGTAACAAGCTCTACCCAGCTGCAGTGGTGGGAGAGCAATCCCACTGCACACAAGGACACCTGATATAAGCTGCCTAACGAAGCAGACAACACTTGGAATCACAAGCTAGTCTTCCCTGAAAAGGAGGACTTTCTGACAGGTGCCTGGTTTGGATGCTCTGGTTTTTAGAGTTTTATAGTTGGCTTCCAGACTGCAAAAACCGGAACCAGAGGACTCTGTCTGAGATGGGTTCTGTTTTTCGGACCAGTCACTGGTTCTTACTGTTTCTCAGTTACATTGCACACATTTTGCATACAAGAGGTTATGGCTATATGGTTATTTACATAGTTTCTTGATCTGTGCACATAGGCTGTTCGACTCCCACCAGTTGCATTGGCGAATCTCCTACTGGGGCAGAATACCCCAAATTACAGTACAAAGGGCTAAAATGTTGTCCAGAATGTCGGCTTATCCCCATACACATAAACCATAATAGCTGAACTAAGCAGTACGTTAACATGGAATGTGAAAGGTTTGAGCCACCTTATCAAACATAAGAGGGTACTAAATTACTTAAAGAAATAGGGAGCATAGCCTGTATTCGAGAAGCCCACCTAAATGAGAAACAACACCAGAAACATAAGTGTGGATGGATGTGTCAGGTCTTTTACTCCTCGTACACCTCTCATGCAAGGGATGCAGTAATCTTGGTGCATAAGAACCTCCCTTTCATAGCCATGAAAGAAGAAGCAGATGGTACAGGAAGGTGGGTCATGGTCCAGGGTACTTTATTCCAAGAGCCGGTAACTTTGTTAAATGTCTGTGGTTCGGATCATGACAGTGTCAGATTCTTCCAGGTCTTATTATTGGCCTCTAAGTACTTTACAAGGCAGTATATTATGTGGAGGGGATTCAGTATGAGTTTAGATGATCACATTGATAGGTCCTACACCAGACCATACCAGTTAAATAAGGTGGTGGGAATGCAGTTGAATCAAACTAAAGACTTGAGACTCGGGGGATATGGAGAATGCTACAGCCCACCATAAAGGACTACTCTTTTATTCCTTAGTCCACCAGACCCACACGCATAGATTTTATATATGTCTTGCAGTCTGTGGTGGGGAGTGGTGGGTTGTGAACACTTGATCATATTATTTGATCCTGTCACACTGAAAATGTGTGGAAAGCGAGCTTTGAAACTAACTGGGGCAATGTGGAGGCTGGACCCTCTCCTACTAAACTGAGAGGCATTTATAAAGCAGTAGAAAACAGAGATCAGATACCTTTGCGGTGACAATAAAGACTCCGTGAAGGATGTGGACGTCGTGTGGAACACCTTAAAACTCTGTGTAAAAGGGCGAGCCATTGCATATGCTGCAAAACTTAAGAAAGACTCGCAGAAAAGCTTGCAAGAAATAGAAGCTAATATTGCCTTATTAGACAGGGAACTTAAGCACTCATGTAACACATTACAGTACTACCAGTTGTCATGAACCCACTCCTGGGGGTCAGGCCCACTGAGCTCACAGTGCCCACCCTTAAGTGCAATCCATGATGGGAGGGACAGGGATACCCTCCTCGTCCTTTAGAATGCTCGCCAAGGTCATGACTGCACCTCTGCCACGAGGATCCAGAGCATTCCTCTAGCTCTGGATAAGGGCACAATACCAGTCTCGAGTCTTGTGGCCAAATGTGAACCCTTTCTTGGCTATTACACACAGGAGGAAGATCCAGGTATTGCACTCTCTTCGGGGTAGCAGAGTTAAAACCTGTATTGGCCTTCTCCCTACAGGACATGCAGCAGCCTGGTTCAAAATCTTTATAGACTCTGCTATTCTCCCTATTCTTCTAGATGTCCCTTCCAGACCCTTTTCCAATTTGGTCGCTTATGGTGGCCCCTCTAAGTAAGTAACAGTTGTCACAGATTACTAATAAATCTTCTACAGTCACACATACAATATAAGAAATTCTCACTCAGGCAGATATTCTTTAGGAAAACAAACGTTTTACTAAAATACTTAATTAAATATAGTTACAACTAAAAGAGAGTATATTAATTTGAGTTACAGTATAAGAAACAGAATGGGAAAACTATACAGAAAAACGCAATAAAACATGTTAGCCAAGTCTACTTTGGGTATGAAGATTTCAAAGTCCAGAAAATCACTGGCTTGCAAAATATTTCAGTCTTTCTGTAGCAGCCTTTGGTTCTTAGGCAGTCTCTGTGCTGACCGGTGTTCTCTGTGGTCAGAAGAGGGTCCAAGCAAAATGGCTCAGAGTGTCTGTGCTAGAGAGTTTATATAGAAGACCCCCCACCCCAAGTCTGTTATTGGGAGGTCTAAACCTCACTTTCAGATTCTTGACGATATTGGGAATGCAAGTAATCACAGACACGTTGCATTAGGGATAAATCACATTTGCCCTAAGCAGTTCTTACCAATACGAACTGGGAGCCAGTGCTTAAGTGTTCCCTACACCTCGAGGTTTCTCTGTGTCTCTTGGGGTCTCTCAGGTCTCTGAGATATAAGGCTTGTGCATTACATTATATGCCTATGATAATTACTATGGTTACCAAAAGATAGAAACATTTCTAGTTACAGAGATGAGCCCTATTGGCTATTTATTTATTTGTTTTTGTTAACCGGGTAGGGCACACTAAACAGCCAAGTGCCTATTTTCAGGTGCGACCCGGGAGGGTTACAAAGGTAGTGGCATACAGGAGTCAGTTACATACAGTTGAGCAGTCAACAGGATTGACAGAAAATGAATAGGCGGCTAGCAGTAAAGTATAAATTTGGTAAACAAGAAAACAACAGACATTACCTGAAAGAAAGAGGAGGCAAGGCATCATTAGAATTGAGGTTGGGAGACACAGGTGCACACAATTAGGGAGTAAAGCTAAGCGAATTTAGGTAAAAACAACATGTATTCAGGACAATTTATGAGGTAAATTAGTGCTAACAGAAGTAAGTGCATAGGAGGAAAAAGCAGGTGGGGGTGGGGAAGGGACTGGGTGGAAACAGGTGGGGATGGGGGGAGGGACTGGGTGGAAGGGGAGAGGCCAAGTTGGGAGGGAGGAGTGAGGGGAGGGGATGGAGGAGGGTGTAAGGTCAGAAATGTGTTTCTAGGTTAGGAGGGGTAGGGTGCAGTGAGGCCTTTTAGAGGTGGCTCCACGGTCCAAGATAACATTATACAATTCTGTAAAGTCATCAGTTTGAGAACAAAAGAGTTCTTATACAGAGTCTTAAATAACTCAGTGTAGTGGTACAAATCACCAAAAGGTGACAATGCCGTCTTACATATTATAATTACTCCAAGGACACAGGTGCCTTGGCATCTTACATGCAAGAAATACACAGAAAATATATAGCAGAATATATGTATTAGCAAGCAAAGTGTATTACAATAATATGCATTCATATCCTGACATCTGCTCTTGTACGGTAGATGCCCTTAGCCTATGTGTTAGTATAACATATATATACCTAAGTACTGCCTGTCTACGGTGTACCTCTAAGGGTACCAGTTAGGGTGCAGGGACCTCGTGTAACACTGTGAATAAAGACTGGCCCTTCCAGGCTGGTGAAGAGAGGCTGGCCTTTCTCTTTTTAGGCCACAGGGTGTCAGTCTTGCGTTCCCCCAAAGTTTTATTTTCCTGATGACTTTTACTGGGTCAGATTCCTGTAGTTTATCCAGGTTTTACAGTCGTACACAGGCCTGTTAGAAAGATGTTCCCTGGCACTTATTAAAAAAAATGTCAGTGTACTGTGGGAACCTTTTCAGTCACCTCTTGTCTAAGACCATTTCTCTTTTGATCTTAAGGGTTTACAACAGTGGAAATAGCTTGTCTCATCCTGGGATTTTGAACTGGCTTAATTTAATTAGTTATAAGGAAGATCCTGTAAGTTGTATGATTATACAAGCTGATTTTATTACTTCTGTTTCCCGTGGCCGGTTAACATGAGAGGAATACTCTTTCATCATGTATCCACAAGCTTTTTGACACAAACTTGTCAGATTCCTGCCAGCAAGACTGGCCTTGTAGGTCAGAGGAAGGTTAAATCCCTTTTAAAAAAAGAATAAATTATCCATTTTTTTCTCTGTGTGCCTTGGTGTTGACACTGGCATGTACATATACTTACATAAAAAAAATATATATACAACAGAATAATATCTACAAATAAAGGCTAGCAGTGGGGTAGCTCGCCACATCAGTTAACAAAACTACATATGGCATGTAATGACATTCACTTCAGACAAACAGAAGGGGCACTAATGTACCAGAATGCACGGTACTATGAGGCAGGTAAAACATTGTGACAAACTACTTGCATTCTAACTGAAGAAAGAGGAAGCAATAAGGCACATTATAGAGAACCACATGCAGAAAGGGAACAAGGTCACCAGACAAGCCAAGATAAACCAAGCTCTCATGGAATATTATTCAGAACTATACACGGTAGGACAGGGAAATGAGAGTAGCTCTCAAGCAGCAGGTAGCATTAACTTTTTAATTACAGTTGCCCCAGCTCACAGAACAGCTGTCACTAGAGGGACCTGTAACAAAACAAGAGATACTAGCCACAGTGGGCTCAATGGCATGTGGCAAGTCTCCAGGTCTGGGTGGGCTACTTCTAGAACTTTAATGAATAGCTAGCTACAGCTGTTCTGCATTATCTGTCCTTTATTGATATAAGTTAGTTTGCTCTGTGTATGATTGCTCCTATGTACCAGTGTTTGTCCATGGTTTGTACTTCCCCCAGGTCATGCCTGAAAATAGGCATTGTATTTGTCTAGTGCACCTGCCTGGTAAGCAAAACCGAAATAAGTAAACATCTCTGATGCCCCCCAGAATGACACCATGCAGGTCATCTTTAAGAGTGAATCCCTACCCAGGTCATTCATGGAAGCTAAACAACAGTACTACCTAAGCTTAACAAGCTGAAGAAACAAGGGACATCTTACAGACCAATGGCGCTGCTTAATGCAGATTTTAAAATTTTTGCAAACATATTGTCAAGCAGACTTGAGCGAGTGTTGGCTGAAATAGTTTCCATAGATCTAGCAGGCTTTGTGAGGAACAGAGGGGCCCACATGAGCCTAAGAACATTTATGCAGATACTTGTGAGGGGGAATTTCGACTCAGCTGATTGCCCAGTGGTGGTCTCACTCAGTGGTAAAAAAGCATTTGATCAGATAGAGGGGGACCACCTCTGGTGCACTGTGGGTCACATGGGGTTTAGACAGAAGTTTTTAGGCCTAGTATGATAGATATACTGTATTATAGGGGCATGGCCGTTCCCGTGTAGTTAGGGTTGTGTAGGCACTTTAATGTTAAACCTCAAATTCTGCACTTTAATAACTTTGCAACTGTTAATGGATTTGCACAGAATTTGGCATGCGCTGTCTCGTGGGGTAGATCTCTTGACGTGCCAAGTTTCGTTCTTGTGGGATGTGCAGATTCTGAGATCCGGATAGTGCAAAAACATTAAAGAGCAGCTGATGCCTTTAGAAAAAACATAATGTTCAGATACATTTCAGCTGTTATTTTATGTATTTTCTATATATAGATTTCTCCTCTCATTATTTAGTAGTAAAGAAATTCCCACAAAAACAATATTTGTATCCCTTAGAGTTCATCTGCCTATATAGCTTATTTACTACTTGAAATCACAGTGCTGTGTTGACATCAGTCTGTTGCTGTGGAAACAGCTGTGATGTCACAGGCCGAGTATTATGACATCAGGTTGGGAAGAAGCAATAGGAGCTGATGAACCCTCAAGGAACAACTATCCTGTTTTCATGCATATGACCTCAGTAATAAATAATGGGGATAAGAAGTACAAATTTAATGAGAAATTTAAAGCTGCTCTGTTTCCAAATGTTGTGTTTTACAAAGTTCTTTTTGAGGCCTCAGTGGCTCTTTAAAATGTGCTTTTTTTTTTTTTTGTTGTTGTTTTTTTTTTTCAGGTTTTTCCTCATCGCCTTGCACCCGGACAGTATGCAATGGTAGAAAGAGCTTGGGTCACAGAACTGCCTTGGATTGGTTTGGTGAAAAAGTATTAATCTGTTGCAAAGTTATTTAATTTTTAAATTCCCATTATTTTCAATGGGAATATCACTCTTCAGGATAGCTTCCTGGAACAAAAAAGGAATTTGGTCTCATGAAAAACTATTCTTTTTCTTGAGGTGCCAATCCTTTTTTATGAGAAAAAATTCATTTTTCTTGAGGTGCCATCTTGTTTCCTATTTCTTCAAATAAAAGACTTGAATAAGTTAGTCAAATGGTGCGTTGTATAGACACCAAAATATGCATTGTGCTCATCGGCACTTCATGATGTGTATTTCTTATGTTTTGTTGTAGAATATGGCCCAGTAACTTTTTTAATTTTTACTGCCTTTTTTTTTTTTTTTGTAAAACTTTATTTACCATTTTGCAGAGTACGTATCCATTGGTCAACAGAAGTTTAATACTCTAGTTCCATTTATCAAATTAATCACATCAGTCTAACCTTACAGAAGTTAGATCATCATTCATGTACATTCAGAAGTCCCCAGCCTTCTAAGAATAAGAAGTAACAGGTTTGTGTAACTTATATGATATCATATACATAACTCCATACACTGTACATATTTCCAGAGACTAGGATGTACGTGTAAATAAGATCCCCCAAAAAGGTTAGGAATGTATTTAAGGCCCCCATGTCGTCCTATCTATCCAAGTAACCGAAATCCATTTCACAGCTTTTGTCCTAGACATGTCTCTTCCCTCCCAGGTACTTAAAACATAGGGAACCAGTTCTGGGTCATGGCTTGTTCTAACTGACCCCACATTTTTTGGTACTTATCCATCTGATTTCTTACATTATATTGGATTCTTTCAATTTTCATATATTCTGAGAGGGAATTAAACCAGAAAGCTAAAGTGGGGACCTCATTAGACATCCAGTACAGTAAAATACATTTAATTGCTACTACCACTCCTAGTCTGCGGAGATCCTCATATGGCCTAGTCCGATCTCCATGGCCCACATAAAGTCCCAGAAGACTCTCCACCGGATCCAACCCCACTGGGTACCCCAGCACATTTGCCAAGATTTCCACAACCTGACCCCAGAAAGTCTGAATCCTCTGACAACTCCATATTATATGAAAAAAGATCCTGAGTGGACACAGCATCTGGGACAAAGGTCCATTGTCTGGGGATCTAGTCTGTTTGCCAGTTCCAGGGTAAAATATGCTGTAGCAAAAATATTATACTGGATCGTCCAGAGCTTATTATTGACTGAACACTTTAATACATTTTTTATAATCTGCAACAAGCCCCCGTCAGTCCACCTGGCAAAAATCCACTCCATTTGCCTTCATTGGTCCCATGGATCCTGATAGGCCCCCATAAGTATTCTATAACAGGATCGTATGGGTTTAAAATTCTCATCCTCTTTCCGCCCTACAAATAATTCCTCTATAGGAGACCGCATCAGCTTTTGACCCCCTAGCCCGCTAGAGCACATTTTCCCCCAAAGCCTAACCCACAAGAAGTAGTGGGAAGCATTCAGGGTAAAGTTTCTAACCAGAAAGTTAAAATGGACTGCTTGCTCATCTTGCCACAGTTGACCCACTTTATATAAACCCTTTGTTTTCCATATTTTAAGAGTGTTAAGATCCCGTCTATTCTTAACAGAGTCACCTAGCAGTAAGGCAGAGAGTTCTAGGTCTGGTTAAAAAGAGCTAGGATGCTGGAGCATAGTATGGGCTTCTTTCCAGGCTGTAAGAGTCGAATTTGAACAGGGGTTTGGTAATTTGACATGTTCACCAGTGTACAGAAATTTAATCATATTATTATAATAATAAAGAGAGCCTCTCCCTCCGTCTTCAAACTCCACCCAACCCGGGCATGCTGATTTCTCCCTTATCAGGTCTAGAGTATGGGCCAGTTGCGTAGCGACATAATAGTGCTTGACACTCGGGAGGCCTGACCCCCCTTTATCAATTGGAAGCCATAATATTTCTTTTTTAATTCAAACAACTTGAAATCTTGCTGTATTCAGACATAATGCAGTTAGCCCCTGCACTTGAACTGCCTCGGAGAGGAAAGAGTTAACGTTGAGCTCGAGCTCAGTTTTCAAACCTCTGTCTGTGGTACTTCCCAGTGTAACCGTCAGATTCTTTACTCCACCTAACAGTGAAGTCACTCCGGAGATTTCCTCTGCTCGGTTTGGTAAAAGAAAAATAAAAGCGTTCAGTTTTAACCGCATTTGTTTATTATTTTCGGATTTCCAGCCTCTGTCTATGGTACAGGTAGTATGTAGGTAGGTAGTGACTGTGTTTTATTTTTGTGGAAATTGTCTTTCTTCAGTTTCTTTCCGGTCGGTCCGGTTCGGAACTGACTTTGTTGAATTTTTTTCTCTTTTTCTGGGATTAGTGTGGTGTTCCAGTACCGATCAGTTTCAGAAGAACCAGACTTTTGCTGGTTCTTTTAAAAAGCCCGTGACAAGGTTTGTAACCGATCGGTTCCTCATTACCTGGCTTAAAAGCTGCTATAGGGTAATTGTTAGGTTGGCTATGTCTGAGAAACCCAAGAAGAAAACCGGTCCCACTGGGTTTCAACACTGTACTGAGTGTGGGGAGGCCTTTGCTAAGGCCGACTCCCACTTCATCTGTGTTTATTGTCTGGGGTTTGACCACCTCAAGTCCGACTGCCAAATCTGTAAGATCTTTCCTAAAACCACTCTAAATAAAAGACTGAGTAGGTTGAAGGAAAGGGAGGCTGAGAAGTCTGTAGATCTAGATGGCCAGCCTGGTTCAGTTGCGGCCGAACCTGAGGAGATGCCTACTGACCTAGGCTATACCTCCTTGGGCAAAGGAGAGCTGGGCCAGGGAGTCGGTTCCGTCCAACAAAAAGCGCCAAGAAATATGCCGGTTCGGATCCTGCATCCCACTCTCCAACCGCGGACGAAATAGCCAAAGTATTGTCCAGTCGCTTAGAATGGTTCCGTCTGAACCGACACCGCCAGTTCGGCGGTCGGATCTGTTTCCTCCGGATTATGACCCAGATGTTTATTATGAGGAGTGGGAGGGAGACGAAGACTATCCCGGTGATGACGATGGAGTATTGCGTGCAGTATTGGAGGCCACACCTTCACAAGGACATTAACCAAATTGAGGCAGTCCAGAGAAGGGCAACCAAAATGGTGCAGGGACTGCAACAGAAGACATATGAGGACAGATTAACGGAGCTCAATATGTATACCCTTGAGCAAAGGAGGGAGAGAGATGATATGATTGAGACATTTAAACACCTTAAGGGCATAAACAAGGTGAAAGAGTCTAACATGTTTAAATATAAGAAAAATAGCAGGACAAGAGGACACAGCATGAGATTAGAGGGAGGCCGATTAAGGGGAATGTAGAAATTCTTTTTCACAGAAAGGGTGGTAGATGCATGGAATGGCTTACCACAAGAAGTGGTGGCTATGAATACAGTGCAGGGCTTCAAACAGGCATGGGATAGGCATAAGGGAGCAATACAAATGACTATGAATAGATAGGTCACTGACAGAGCAAAGGCCGATGGCACATTTATAAGGTAGAAAAAGAAATGGGCAGACTGGATGGGCCTTACGGTCCTTATCTGCCGTCAACTTCTATGTTTCTATGTTTCTATGAAGGGGGTCTGGATGTGCCCATTGAACCGGACATCTCCCCAGTTATGCCCTCAGGTGTCTCTCCTTCCAGGCTCTCTGAGTCCCCTTCACACTTTTTGTTCTACAAAAAGGTGGCACAAACCCTGCAGCTTCCCTTGGTTGAAACAGCAGAGGAGGAGGAAGAGCCTGATTTTGTGGAGATGATGGACATCCCAGAGTCCAAAAAGGTGTCTATCCCTCTTATAAATCCTTGGGGAAACAGACATACAAAATTTTGCAAACCCCTAATTCAGTACCTCCTGTGGACGAGAGAATGGACAGGAGGTATTCGATATCAGGCTCAGCTGCGGAGTTCCTTAATAGTCATTGCAGCCATGTTGGGGTAGTGCAGGCTGCAGCCTGTGACAGGGCTAACATTCCTTTGGCTTCACATCCCCCGGATGAGGACTCCAGGAAAGTGGATTCCATGGCCAAAAAACAGTATTTGGCATCCTCTTTGGGACTCAGGCAGGCTACTTATATGGCCTACACAACCAGGTACCAGAAATCCAGATGGGACAAAGTTCTGGAACTGGCTAAACAGGCCTCTCCCCAGCTAGCCAAGGAGCTGGAGGAGGTGGCTGCTGATGGAGTTGAGGCATCCAAAATGAAATTTCATGCTGCTGTGGACTCCAGTGATGTGGCATCTAGAGTCATGGCTACATCTATGTCGCTCAGGAGACATGCTTGGCTCAGATGTACTAGCCTTTCGCATGATACCCAGACTAAGGCTATGGATTTTCCTGTAGTAGGTAACTCTCTGGGGAGCAGACAGAGGCTTACATGAAGAAAATGGATGAATACAGGACCTCATACAGGAGTGCACAGGCCAAGGAAAGGCAAGCCACTCCGCACAAGCAGCAGTCTAGGGGCAGGGGCAGGCCCTTTCATAGGCCTTTTTACCAAGCCCAGGCCTCCTCTCCCTTCCCACAGAGGGGGTTCTTCAGAGGGAGGGGTAGGAGGGGGATGAGCAGGGCTGCTCCCTCCTCCTCTTAGTCCAAGGCTTCTGCCAAGCAGACACCCTGATGTGTCAGCCCAGGTCGACTCCCCATTTCCAGTAGGAGGCAGGCTGGCTTACAGCTGCCAGGCCTGGAGGTCTGTGACCTCAGACAAGTGGTTCCTAGAAGTAGTAAGCCAGGGACTAGCCCTCAGCTTCAAAAAATTTCCAAAAAAGAGAGCCAAGTCTTCTCCACCTGCATCAATCTCAGAACCCTTGCCGTAGAGGCAGAGGTTTCCTCTCTTCTAGCTCTCAGAACTATAGAGAAGGTTCCTACTCAGCACAAGGGAAAAGGACTGTACTCCAGGTACTTCCTTACCCCAAAGAAAACAGGGGAGTGGCGACCCATCCCAGAACTAAGATACTTGAACAAACACATTGTAAAGCCAAAATTCAAAATGGTAACTTTGGGAATGATCCTTCCCTCTCTAAGGCCAGGGGATTGGCTAGCATCTCTGGACCTCAAGGATGCCTACTTCCATATTCCTATCAGGTGCTCCCACTGAAAATACCTCAGGTTCGAGTTGCCTTCAGGCCATTACCAATTCCGAGCCATGCCATTCGGTCTAACATCAGCTCCAAGGGTGTTCACAAAGTGCCTTCAGTAGTGGTGGCTTACCTCAGAAGACAGGGTATCACCATTTTTCTGTATCTAGATGACTGGCTGTTAGTGGGTCAGTCTCCTTTACAGGTCAAGTCAGCTCTTCAAACTACCCAGGACCTACTCAGCTCCTTGGGCTTTCTTCTCAGTCTTCCAAAGTCTGTGCTTGAACCAGTTCAACTTCTCACCTTTATAGGCATAGAATTGGACACTGTACAAGCAAAAGCCTTCTTTCCCCTGGCAAGGGTAGAGGCCCTAGTGGATCTTGCTTCCTCCTTTCGACCTCTGGTCTCCCGCCCAGCAGGACAGTTCCTCCAGCTCCTGGGCCACATGGCAGCTTCCACGGCAGTGGTGCAGGGAGCAAGGTTCCAGATGGGGACATTCAGTTTCATCTGAGGTCTTTTTGGTCTCAGAAGAAGGATTCACTTACCAAACTGATTCCAGTGACTCTGACACTGATACAAGCTCTCCAGTGGTAGCTGGACCAAGACAACCTCAGACAAGGGGTTCCATTTCTCACTCAAGTCCCATCAGTAGTTTTAACTACGGATGCTTCTCTCCTAGGCTGGGGAGCCCACCTGGGAGTCCTGACAGCTCAAGGGCACTGGTCTCCACAGGAGTCTCTTCTTCATGTCAGTCTCCTGGAACTCAGGGCAGTTTTCTTAGCCCTGCACAGCTTCTCGGATTCAGTCAAGGGCAAGGTGGTCCAAGTCAGAATGGACAGCACCACCACCACAATGTGGTACATCAACAAGCAGGGAGGCACTCAGTCCTCGGCCTTGCACACAGAGGTCATGAAGCTGTGGTCTCTGGCCTATTCTCTTCAGACTTCTCTGGTAGCAGTTCACCTTCCAGGGAAGGACAACTTACTAGCAGATGCTCTGAGCAGAATTTCTCAGGGTCACCACAAATGGTCCCTGGATCCTCACATACTGGAGGTCATCTTCTCCAGGTGGGGCACTCCAGAGATGGATCTCTTTGCAGCACTGGACAATCATCAGCTTCTACTGTTTTGTTGCAGCCCTCCAGACCTGGGGATTGTCCCCCAGGATGCTCTCCTTTTGGACTGGAAGGGCAGGTTTCTCTATGCCTTCCCTCCCTTCCCTCTGTTGTTCAGAGTTCTGATCAAGATCAGGACTCAACCCTGTACAGTGATACTGGTGGCTCCAGACTGGGCCAGACAGCCTTGGTATCCCCTACTGCTGTCCTTGTCAGTGTCACGTCCCCTGTCTCTGCCCAGGACATACATTCTCCTGTCCTCCTTCCGGGGTGGATCTGGTACCCCAATCTCCAGTCTCTCCATCTCAAGGCCTGGCTCTTGAAGAGTTAGAATATGCAGCTCTGCATCTTTATCAGGGAGTTCTGGATATTCTGAAGGTCTCTAGGAAACCTTCCACTAGAAAAACTTACAACTCCAAATGGAAAAGGTTCAGTATTTGGTGCTCTCAGAAAGGCATCCTGCCCAATTCTGCTGACATTTCCATAACCTTAGACTATCTAGTTCATCTCAGTGATTTAGGCCTTAGGCCTGCCACTCTGAAGATTCATCTGGCAGCTGTCTCTGCATTCCTCTCAGCAGGGACGGGCTCTTCCCTGGCATCTCATCCTGTTTTCAAAAAGTTTTTCAAAGGTCTGGTTCACATTAACCCTCCTGTAGGGAGCCCACTCCGCCTTGGGATCTTAATGTCTGCATAGCTCAGCTAATGCAGCCGCCTTTTGAACCTCTGGCTTCGCTCGAATTGAAGTACTTGACCTGGAAAACTGTGTTCCTGATAGCTATTACTTCTGCCAGGTGGATTAGTGAGCTACAGGCCCTGTCAGTGGAACCTGACTTCATCTCCTTCCATAGGGACAAAGTAGTCCTCAGAAACAATAGGAGGTTCTTGCCCAAAATGGTTTCAGATTTTCATCTGTACCAGTCTATATCTCTCCCTGTGTTTTTCACTGACCATTCTTCTTCAGGTGAAAGAAGGTTACACAGTCTGGATGTTAAGAGGGCCCTTAGCTACTACATTGAGCATACTAAGGCACATAGAAATGACTGTCTTCAATTGTTTCTCACTTATGGTGAAGTGGGAAAGGGTAAGTCTGCCACTAAGAGAACTATTGCCAGGTGGATTGTTTCTTGTATACAATTTTGTTATGACAAATTGGGTAGGACGCCCCCTTCAGGCCTATTCAACCAGGGGTACAGCTGCTTCTCTAGCTGTAGCCAGAGATATACCTCTGTTAGAGCTCTGTAAAGCAGGCCCCTGGAAAACAGTACATACTTTCACCAAGCATTACTCCCTGGACATCCAGGCTAGGAGTAATGCTAGGTTTGGTACAGCAGTACTGCAGAGCCTCTTCCCAAAGTAGGTTCTGCATTCCCTTCTCCATAGGGAACTGCTTGGTAGTCTGCATTATGTCTGAATACAGCAAGACTTCATGTTGTTTGAAGAAAAAATTACTCACGATAGCAATGTTATTTCCTTCTAATGGAGTCTTGCTGTATTCAGACCTCCCCCCCGCCTCCCCTCTCATAACCTGGTTTTGGGAAGTGGACTGGCAGGTACAGTGTTGCACCTCAGGGGTGTACCTTGTACCCTCCCTCTTGGGTGGGGTAGATGTTGTTATTATTATTTTTCTGGTGTTTTATTAAATATTGTCACTGCCTTTCCTTCTTGGGTTCTCGACTTGAGTCTTTTGGGGCCCAAGAAGATATATTTTGCCCTTTGGCTATATTTGAACAATTTCCATACTTTAGTTAATAGTTAGTTAGCTCGTAAGAATCTGACTGTTACACTAGGAAGTACCACAGACAGAGGTTTGAAAACCGAGCTCGAGCTCAACGTTCTATGCTTTTGCATAGAGTTAACTCTTTCCTCTCCGGGGCAGTTCAAGTGCTGGGGCTAACTGTATTATGTCTGAATACAGCAAGACTACATTAGAAGAAACAACGTAACTATGGTGAGTAATTTTTTTCTTCTAGCTCATTTCCCCTGCCAAAGAAGTTGTGTGATGGCGCCCTCTATTGATTTAATGTATTTCTTAGGTATACACAATGGAAGTGTCTGAAAAATATATAGGAATTGCGGCAGAACATTCATTTTAACAAGATTCACCCGCCCCAGTAGGGTAAGAGGTAGAGCCCTCCAGAAAATGCATTGTTCTTTTATTTTTTGAATCACCAGAAGGAGATTAGCGTTAGCCATACAGGACATTTTTGTCATCAGTTTTATACCCAGGTACTTAAGTAGAAGGAGGGATCCTCGCATCTCCCAGGGAGAGGGTGGTTCCAGATTTCCTCATGGGCATCCACTCACATTTGGACCAGTTTATCTTATGCCCTGATAATGGACCATAGGTTTGAAAAATTTTATGCAGAATGGGCATTGCCTTGTCTGGATTTTTAAGAAAAAGCAGAATATCATAGGCAAATAATGAAATCACGTTTTTGTTTCCTTTCCAAATAAGACCCTCCATTTGTTCTTCACTTCTAATGGTCTCAGCCAATGCTTCAATTGTAAGAACATAGATCGGGGAGAAAGAGGGACCCCTTGTCTAGTTCCTCGGGACAGGGCAAATGGAGTCGATGTTATGTTATTTAAGATTTGAGCTTTAGGGCTCTTATATAATGCCTGGATCCATCCCATAATCCCTTCCCCAAACCCGAACTTTCGCAGAACTGCCATCATAAAAGGCCATTATACACGATCAAAGGCCTTTTCTCCATCAAGTGCCAAAAGGCCTTCTTCTTTCCTTCCCCTCCATCTATGCATTATGTTTACGGTTTAAGTTATGTCTGGCTTGCCTACACTTTACAAATCCCCACTGGTCCATATGAATCAATTTAGGTAGATATTTTTCCAATCTGGAAACAATAAGCTTTGCTATCACCTTATAATCTGAATTAAGTAAAGATATTGGGCGGTAAGAGCCACATTTATTGGGATCTTTCCCTGGTTTAGGCAGCACCGTGATTGTAACTAGTGTTAGGGAGGGGGGGAGTGCCCCTGTTTCCAAAGCATTCTCTATCATCTGAAACATCAGAGGGCCAATTAGGTCCCACATCACTTTATAGAATTCTGTTGGGATTCCATCAGGCCCAGGTGCTCTACCTCCATTTGCCTTCCAAACTGCCCGTTTTACCTCCTCCAAAGAAATTGGAGAGTCTATGGTTGCCGATTCCCGAGACCCCAGAGATGGCATCTGAATACCATTTAGAAAAGAGGAAACATCACCCCTTACTGGAAATTCCGAGGTATAAAGGGAGGAATAAAATGATTTAAAGGTAGTGTTAATTTCTTGTTGGTCATAAGTAATATTCCCTGCCACATTTTCAATAGAGAGAGAATTGTTCTATCTGCTCTTTTCCCTTTAATTAGACTGGCAAGCCACTTTCATCCCTTATCACCTTCAAAGTAGTTCTGTGATTTTGTTATTATTAAATTCTGTTCTATTTTTAAAGAGGTCCATTGTGATAGCCACTCCTTCAGGCGTCTCAACTCTCTTGAGGTGCCTAATGAATGATTTTTCATATTTGCCCTCTCCAGCCTCCCTATCTCACTCTCCAGTTCCCTCTCCTCCTTGATCGAATTCTTACTCCTGAATGTTGCAAACGAAATAGTCTCCCCTCTTATAAAGGCCTTAAAACCGTCCCATACATTATTAATACCTATGTCTTCTGGGAGGTTAAACTCCAAAAATTCCTCTATTTTACTCCTAATCTGTTTAATATATGAGGGATCCTTCAGCAGTGTCAGGTCCATGCGCCACTGAGTTTCTGCTTTTTGGCCTTCTGGTATTAAAATAGTTATTTGCAATGGGGCATGGTCCGAGACCACCAGGGGGCCATATGATGCCTCACTAATACCTCCCAATAGGTCTGGAGGAAGGAACATATAGTCCAATCTGGTGTATAGCCCTTGGGCATGGGAGTAGAATGAATATTCCCGCTCCCCTGGATGCATATATCTCCAAGCCTCCTGTAGTGCTTTACCCTGTGTTAGGGCTCTAAGGGCTGATGAGCTCTTAGGAGGGGGTCCCGTCCTTCCCCTAGAATGGTCCCATTCCTGGTCCAAGTAAGTATTAAAGTCCCCAGCTAAAATTATCTTATTAGGGAAAGGTCATAGGGTAACCCCTAATCTTATAAAAAAAAATTTGGGGAGTCAAAATTTGGCCCATAAATGGAACCCAAAGTAAGCCTCATAGACCCCAGTTCCACCTCAGCCAACACATATCTGCCCTGGGTATCAGAGAGAGTAGAGAGCGCTTTATGGGGGATCCCAGGCCGGATCCATATGGCCACCCCCCCAGCTTTGGATGTAAAAGGGGACACCAGCAGAGAACCCCCAAAGAGGCTGCCAGTTTTGAAGCCTCCACTTATCCATATGAATTTCCTGCAAAAAAATATCCCCCTTCATCTTTTTAATAGTTGTCCATATTTTTTTTCCGCTTAACCACAGTTTTAAAGCCATTAACATTCCATGTTAAAAAATTTTACAGATCCATAAAGTATCCTTGATGTTCTTATACATATCCTTCTGTGTAACAGGCATAATGGTATATGTGACTCTCAGTGAAAAACTGAACAGTCCCCAATATATCACCCCTTAACCTCTCAACTGTAACATTATAACCATAAAAAAGTCTCTCCAACAGAAGACATAACTTTAGAACAGTTGCCAACCTTATACTCTTAACCGTCCCTTCCCCCCCAACCTCATATTCCATTACTGTACAACCTCTAACTCTCGTGGATAGAGCTTTCAATCCATCAAAACCATTATTTACCCGGTATTTGCTATTTCCAGGGCTCACTAATCCGGAGCCCTCTATACCTCTTTCCCTTCCATACCATAAGCCCTACCCCCGACTGGCGGGAGAAAATATCCCCATCCTTGGAGACGAGAGGAAGCAAAAAAAGCAGAGGGCGCTGGAGATGACCCTCAACCTCCCAAAGCTGAAAGAACACCCAGTGGCCAGGACAAACAGGGCTCTCACCACCACCCCCTCCGTATCCACTACCACCCTTCTAGTCCCTCTCCGAGCCATTCCCCCACCGTCTTGAGTTTCCCAGGGGGGGTGAAACGACCCATTTACAATGCTTCACACAGTTTAAAACCAACATTGCTCCAACGACCACATTTATATTTTAAAGAGAGATAAATCAGTATTGTCCAACATAACCCTCCCTCTCCCCCCGAGTCCTCATACAACCCCCTTTGCCTGCCCTCTGGAGACCGTTCTCATCAACAGTAACATCTTTTTGTCCACTCGTACCCCCTCCTTGTCTCCCAGTGTATTAGATATTTAAACACCAACTCTCTCTTCCCACCAGCCAGGGGGATATTTAGAGAAAGAACAAATAAATTTGTTGGTTCTCTGACCATTTCTTTTTATTTTAAAGCCCCCTCAGTTTAATTTACATAAGCAGAGCAAAGATTGTTCCTACTACCTCCTGTACCCAATCTGGTTAAGGGGTCCACAATATTCCACACATCTAGACCAGTAGTACTGTATTTATCTTTCATCCCTTCATTCACACACATACTAGGGGCTAATCCCCAGAAAATAACTCCATAATAAGCAAAGTACCAGTGTTTCCCAAAGGTCACACAATAACTTAGGTCCAGTATGAGTCATGGTCCATGTATATTCCACAAGACTTTCACCCCTTATCAATTGGGCCTAATAAAATATAACATGAACAAACTTCTCCGTGTCCAAAAGGCCACACGAACTGTCTGATTTGCCGCTTGATCTCCCCAGCATTACGCTGATCAGAATAGGCTCTGCAATGCAGTACAGTTCAACTCTGCATACCTGCCTTTATAGGCCCCTTCTCAGAGTTACATGACAAAGGGAGAAAACAAAGCCTTGAACAGTCAGTCGCTAGGAATCCACCAGCACTGCATTAATCCCAGCTGTAAGTACCATTTTACTCACTTTCTTGTCCTTGTATTGGCAGTAAATTTGTTTAGGGCTCTCTGCGTCTTCTCTCTTCCTCCAGCTCCCCCACGAACTGCAGGGCGGCCTCTACCGAGGTGAACGAACACAATGGTTTTCCTTGAGGACTTACAACAAGGCGGGCAGGCTAAATTGGGGGAAAACTGACAATTTATGGCGTGCAATCTTCTCTTCGCCTCTGCAAACGCCTGTCTTTGTTGCTGCAATTGAAAGGAGTAATCAGGGAAAATACTCACTCGGCTCTGCTGCGCCATTAAGGGACCATGGGCTCTGGCTTTTTTCTAGTACACTCTGCCGGTCCAAGTACCTGAGAAATGTTACTATCATGTGGCGTGGTCTCTGATCCAGAGCAGGTTTGGCCCCTGGCAATCGATGAGCTCGTTGGATCTCCAGTTTTATCTCAGGTGGGAGATTCAGCTCTTGTTTCAACCACTTTTGGATATAACTTGCACAATCTCGACCTTCCACAGATTCAGGCAGGCCCACTATTCTTATATTACAGCGCCTTTCCCTGTTTTCATGATCATCAATGTTTTGTTTCAACCTTTCAATATCTTTCAGTGTTTGTTGGATAGCTGAGATTTAGATCTGTTAAATGAAATCCTTGTTTGTTTTTTCGGAAGTTTTTACATTGTTAGGCATTTGTCTTCCCTTTAGCTACAATTATTTAGTCAAAGAACCAATAATTACTGCAGGATGGAAGAGATATTTGATGGATTGAACCAGAGCTCAAGGTTAAGCCTCCATTCTGCTCTGTAAGCAACCCCTCCATTTTACTGCTTTTATTCCTTTTTGTGACTCACTAACTTCCTTTTCGTCATTGCAAAAAAAAATCGACTCATGAATAAAGATTTGTAAAACACAAAGTCCAAAATCCTTTTCACGAGCCAATTTCCTTTTCTGCGATGAAGAAAAGGATTAGTGAAAAGGAATAGTCTCGTGAAAAGGATTTAAAAAAAAAAAAAAACCTAAATCCGGAAATCCTTTTCACGAGACAGAATCCTTTTCCGTGACCACAAAAAGGATTCAAGAAAAGGAATCTTTTCGCAACTGTGTGAAAGCATTTGCAGAAAAGGATTTCTGCTCGGTAAGGATTATGTGTCTTCCTAATTGTGCCACATTGGTGTTCAGTGGCACCCTCCCCATTGTACTTTTGCATAGCCCTGGTGTCTAGTGGCACCCCCCCACCCTCTGATCCCCATATTTATAATATAATCATTTATTACTTTCTCATTGGTAGTTAATTTCACCCCCAGCCTCCCATATCCCTAGATTTTATAACCCTGGTGCCTAGTGGCACCCTCCCACCCTCTGATCCGCATATTTATGTAACCCCTAGGTAGCACTATCCCAAGGGCTACTACCCCTGCCTGCTTGGCTAGTAGCAGGTTAAAGGGCCTGGGTAATAAAACGGGTGCCTCCACCTGGAGGTCAGGGTTGTTAGTGGTCAAGCTAACCTGGGCACAGCCCTCCGTGACACTGTAACCCTACTCTTTCCCTTCTAGTGGCCTGAACAGTATACAATAATTACTTTTACAATGACCCTTATTCACCAGGCAATTACCCACACTGTTTGCACTTACCACCAGGGCTGGTTCCTCTAGCTTGACCCTGGGAACCCCCTGTAAAACAAGGTTAAGCACAGCAAATAGCAACAGTACAATACTAATGGCACATATTAGAACCACAGTCAGGTTAAATACAAACAAAGTTAAATCTGATTTATTCAGGGGACTTGAACAAGGGAGGGGCATAATCAGGTTGATTTGCTTAAAAGCTGTATTAATCAGACAGTTATGAATGCAGTTCAGAGTCCTTACACAGTCAAACACTCTGGGTACCCAGGTAGGAAAACGGTGGGCTAATTGGGAACGTTGCAGCCAGTTGGGGCCCTGTGATAGAAGAAAGCAACATGCACAATACACACTATTTGTAATCTGGAGCTGGAGGGCTCAGTTCGTGAAAGAAAAGGCAATAAGACAATCAAATGACAACACTTTTAGATTTAGCTGTTGTTGCAGGGAGCTACCCTGATGTTTACTCACGATACCCAATACTGGACACAGGCAGGACAAAATCGAAACTGCAGGCTGTTGAGCTGGAGTGCCCGGAGAAGCAGGGCCCACACAAATCACCGAGGCATCGTTCCTGTTCAAGGCATTGAGCAGGTGGCTGATCCCCAGGCCGGTCTCTCGTCGATGACTTTCTCTGCGTAGCAGGTATTCTGGCTGGGCCAGTTTAGCAGGGCCCAGGCAAATGGAAATGGATACGGATTCAGTCCGTGGAGCTGGATACAGCCTCCAGCAAGCAAAACACAGTTCAGACACACAGTGGGGAACCAAATCACGATCCACTATAAGCAGGGCCCCGATTTTTCTGCGGCACATCGGAGCAAAGTTCTGCAGCAGGGTTCTCATTTGCCACAGAACTTCTGGCACTCAACACCAATTTCTGCGGCAATTCTACGTACATTTTTACCCTTAATTTTTTCCTTTTTTGTTTTTGCCATATCTGACACAATGCATTTCGTAACACAGTCATTTTATGGTGTTTGTCACCAAATTTTCAACATAGCCAGTTTAAGACCTCTGCTCATAGAACAGTATCACTGTGATTTTATTAATCTGTCCGGAACATTGATTTAGCCACCGACCCGCTTATTGTGCGCTACATGTATGCAAAACACATTTGGGTGAGATGTGAAAATGACAGCTGTACTACTCATAAGAAGGTGTGGAAAAATGGCAATGTTGAAAATCTGGAGTGAAATATTAAAATTAAGCAAACCTATGAGCGTGCGTAGGAACTGCATAGCTTGCGCTAATAAACAGTCATTTTGGAATTTTTCACCAAATTTTCAACATAGCCATTTCAAGACCTCTGCTCATGAACAGTGTCACTGTGATTTTCTTAATTTGTCCCATACATTGATTTACTTATACGACTCGCCATTCTAGCTACAAGGGTGGAAACACATTTTGGGTGAGATGTGAAAAATGACAGCTGTACTACTCATAAGACACTGTGGTGAAATGGCAATGTTGAAACTCTGGAGTGAAAATATTTAAATTTCGCGAACTTACGAGCCTGCGTAGGAACTGCGCAACGCACGCTCGTTAAACAGTCATTTTTTGGAATTTTGGCACCAAATTTTCAACATGGGGGTTTAGGGCCCCCTTCTCATGAATGATGTCACTGTCATGGCGGTATTCAGTCCGAAGGGTGATTTCGCAGTCACTGCGTGAAATCACCCTTCGGGCCCGAATAACGCCATGACAGTGACATCATTCATGAGAAAGGGTCCCAAAACCCATGTTGAAAATTTGTCAAAAAATCCAAAATGCCTGAGATATGCAATAAAGTTGAACCCTCCTATTTAGCCCATTATACAGCTTACGGCATTTCCTCAGTTCGCGGTCGGCTTTGAAGAATGCAGGCGTGTTCCGGTCCACGAAGATCGTCGCACTGAGTCCGGAGGTAAGTATGGGGTGAGGGGTGTGGGAGGTGGTACGCAGAGGGTGGGTGCGGGTTGGTGGAGGGGGCAAAGAAGCAACGATGGAAGGTTTTTAATATGGGTTTTTTTTTTTAAATTAAACACAAGGAGGGACGGTGAAGCGACGTGGGATTGGGCACCCCGTCGGCAAAGGGCGTTTTGCCACGCTGGGGTGGGCTCCAGCGTGGCATGCATTAGTGGGGGACAGTGAAGCCGACGGGATTGGGCACCCCGTCGGCAAGGACGTTTTGCCACGCTGGGGTGGGCTCCCAGCATGGCATGTAAGCATTTGGAGGGACAGTGAAGCCGACTGAAGTTTAGGCACCCGTCGGCAAATAAGCGGACGTTTGTTCTGCGGTGACGCGCGAATTCCCGTGGTGATGGCAAATTCCACAGATATTTCCGCGGTTTGCCGCATCCGCGGAATCGCGGAAAACTCAGGGCCCTGACTATAAGCACACAGCACAGTCACATGTAAGGAAATTCCACTGCACCAGGCAAATGGCTCTCCGGTCACAATTACAGAGTCTCTGCACAGTCTGGGAGTTTGGAGGTAGCTGGAAGTCCTGACAGGCTGATCGCATTCAGCAAATCTTCGGTTTTCTTCAGGTTAAAGCCTGGTCACAATTCAGTGGCTTAATTCGCTCTCCAAATTCGGATTCAGTCCGAAAAAAAAGAAAATACAAGTTCCATCTCAGGAACAGCAGGCAGGCATGCAGGCCAAACTCAGGCCTTTTCACAGTTCTCCCGCACGAATCCACTATGGATTGCTGCTCAAACTATCTAGAGCTGTTACTTCTTCACTTCCCAACTCAGATCTAACTGGAACTGCAAGCAGTGTGGGACTTTCCCCAAGATCCAAAAGGTTCAGTTGGCTGATCTTCTGTCAGTCACAACAAGGGCCTCCCCCTCCAGGTTATTTTAGGCGCCAAAAGCCCAAAACTACAATTCCTACAAATTTTGGCCCCACCAAGCCCCTTTAGGCAGGCTCCATTTTAGAGTCCCAAGTGTACTGATTGGCCCATTCTGCAGTCCAGGACCAAGATGATGGAAACAAACAGAACTGTCCATGCTGCAGAGAAGGCAGGTTAGAAAAAACTGCAGTATTATTGTTACTCAAACAAATGAGCAGCAAACAAGTACATCTTCTAACAGAGCTCCCTCTCAGATTAATTATGACTGCAATCCAGGCAGCTCTTAAAGAGACAGTACACAGAGGCTATACAGGCACTCTCTGGCAATACATTTAAATTGCTAAAACGCAGATCACCAGCCTGGCAGTGAGCATTTAGGCAAGCAGAAGGAAGGCTTTTCCGGAACCCCCATTTGTAGGGGGCTTACATTTGTAAAAATGTATTATCACATTGGTGGTCATTGGCATCCCCACCCTCCCACGTCACACTCGAGCTGCAAATAAGAAGACTGTCACTTGTTGTCTTTTCTTTTAGCAACCTGTTTAAAAAAAAAAATCCACCTTTGCTCCACACCCACCACCCACCCGACCTCCCATCGTGCACCACCTCCCTACACCCCCTTGACCCCCCTCACACGCCCTGAGTGGGCAGGCAGCTGGAGGGCTGGCCGCGCCCTCTACTTCTCTTCGAGCAGTGCTTTGTAATGCCAGGTTGATAAGGAACAAGACCGCAGTTTTTGCAGACTTGATTTCCTCTGTCGACCTGGCTTGCATCTTGGTGACGATGCTGGCCCAGTTCTAGAGACTGCTGTCCCCACTAGGTACTCCGTAGTGCACTGCTCGAAGAAGGATTACAGGGTTGGGGGAGTGGCCATCATTTTTAGAGCCCGACTGGGCTTCACGGTGCATCCGGTTCGTAATACCTGGTCTTTTGAGTGCGTTGCCGTGGATGGGGATCCAGGTGCAGGCTGCAGGATTCTTCTTTTTTACCATCCACCAGGGTTGGGAGCAGAATTCCTGCAAGAGGTAGTGGACTTCATCGTCGACCAGGTGTTGGAGTCTCCCAGATGTTTAATCTTGGGGGACTTCAACGCCTGGATGGATGATGAATCCTTGTGTTTCGGTTATGACCTCCTCCAGTTAATGTCATCACTGAGCCTGGCACAAGTTGTTACTTCTGCAACGGACCAGCACGGTCACACGCTTGAGCTGGTGTTCCAGCTGGGTCTTGGGGTTGATAGCCTCAAGATTGATCAGGTCTCTTGGTCTGATCACTGTATTGTGGGGTTCACATTTGGGCCCCCCCCCCGTAAAATCCCTCCCCTATGGAGATGGTCGACTACTGCTCTTTAAGGGGTTTGCTCCCAGAGGGACTATTGGTGATAGTTAACCTATCTAGAGTGGATACGGCATGTGCGATTGGCACCAGTAAGGAGGTGGCCACTTATAATAGGGTGGTATCCAAAGCACTGAATGTCATCGCTCCATTTTGTATACGACCCAGATCCTCTCATTTGAGATCCTCTTAGTTTGATGGGGATCTCAAGGCGATGAAGATCAAGGGTCAGAAGCTAGAGCGTTGCTGGTGGAAGAACTAGTTGGAGGCCAACAGACTAGCCCTGAGTGCTCACTATGGTGAGTACCAGGCAGTAATTTCCTGTAAGAAGGCAGAATTCCTGTCCAGGGAAATTGCTGCAGGGAGAAATGGACCTTCTCAGCATTTTTGGACCATGGATAGGCTTCTCCATCCCCCCTGTTTACTGCTGAGAATGACTTTTTCATCCACTTTATGTGAAGAGTTTGTTCTTTTTTTCTCTGGCAGAGTGTCGTCCATCCAGTCGGGGACCCTGTCAGGGAGGCAAGGCAAATTTTATTTTCCAGGCGCCCAATCCTGGAGGCTCTGGGCACCATACAATAAAAGCGTACTATCAATACAAAAATTAAATTAATATCGAATGAATAATAATAACAGCATAAAAATAAATATGGTCTGCGATGACACAGAACCCTGTTAACAGGTACTTGGAGGGAAAGCAGCTGGTGCTCCTAGGGAGGACTAATATATAAGGTCCGGGAAGGCCTGATTAAACAGTGTGGCCTTGAGGTGGGCCTTAAAAACCTCAACCGAAGGGGCCTCCTGAATAAATGGAGGAAGCGAATTCCACAGGATGGGGATGGCGACACTAAATGATCTGTCGCTGGCAGTTTTAAGCCTCATCCTGGGAATTGCCAAGAGGCCCCTAGAGGAGGACTGGAGGGAGTGGACCAAGACAGCGGGTGTAAGAAGGTCCGACAAATAGCCAGAGCCCAGCCCCTGTAGGACCTTAAAGAGGATCCTCCACCTCACTGGCAGCCAGTGCAGATCACGCAGTACCAGGGTGATGTGACAGAATTTCGACTGCCTGGTCAGCAGCGTGGCAGCTGCATTCTGCACTAGCTGCACCTGATGGAGGTTACCTCCACCCCCCGAGACCTCGAGGTACAGCGCATTACAGTAATCAAGTCTGGATGCCACGAAGGCGTGCACTAAGGTGGGGGGGGGGGCATGGATGGAACTAGGGCCTTCACCCTGGCGATATTCCTAAGATGGTAAAAGCTGGTCTGGACAATGGACGACACTTGAAAATCAAATGACAATCTGCTGTCAAAGGTCACACCAAGATTTTGCGCACTAGAGGAGGCCTTTAGTGGCACAGATCCCAGAAATAAACCGATTTCAGTGCCAGAGGCCATCTTGTTCCGCTGTCTGTTCGACTCCACCACCAGTACCTCCTCCGTCTTGTCGGGGTTCAGTCACAACCAGCTGGAGGCCATCCAATCATTGATCTCTGCAAGGCAACTATTTAGTGCTTCCACCGCACTGGATGTTCCAGGGGCAAAGGAAAAATACATCTGGGTATCATCAGCATAGTAATGAAAACCCAGACTGTACTTCCTAATGAGCTCACCCAGGGGCAGCAGGTTCATGGCAAACAACATTGGTGACAAGACTGATCCCTGAGGTACTCCACACGACAGGAGGCTAGAGAAGGAGGAGAAATTCCCCATCAGTACCCATTGCCTCCTGTTCGTGAAGTAGGACTTGAACCAGCAGATGACAGAGCCGGCGAGTCCACAAATTTTCCTCAGGCGGTCAAGCAACACACAATGGTCCACCGTGTCAAAAGCTGAAGAGAGATTGAGGAGGACGGGGATTGTCCCCTTCCCCCAATCTCTAGCCCTGAGGAGGTCATTGTGCACCCGAACTAGTGCGGTTTCTGTACTATGCCTCGCACAGAAACCAGACTGGAATGACTCATAGAGATTGAAGGCCATGAGGTGCTCCTCAGGTTGCTGTGCCACAACCTTCTCAACAACCTTTCATAAGAATGGGAGGTTGGAGATCGTGCAGTAATTCGCCTTGACGTCAGGGTCTAACAATGTCTTTTTCAGGAGGGGACTAACCAGCGCCTCCTTCAAAACATCTGGAAAAATCCCCTCCGACAGAGAGCACCAGATGATCAAAGCGAACACCGTGCCGACAGTGTCAACACATCTCTTCAAAAAATGAGTTGGCACTGGGCCCAGTTCACAATATGTGTGCTTTAACTTGGAAACAACCCCAATGACCTCTGACACCTCTACTGGTTTAAATGTCCCCCCCCCCCCAACTAGATGGAGCGCTCTCCGGGTGATCCAGACGATCACTGTAGGCCACTGAAAGGCTCACTGGCAGAACGCCCTGCCAAATGGCAGACACCCTGTCTGAGAAGAACTGAGCAAACTCTTCGCACAAAGCATCAGAAAAAGTATTTTTTGGTTGGAGACAGGCTGGGTTTAGGAGCCTGTCCATAGTCTGAAAAAGCACAGTTGGTCGATTCTTCCCGGCAGCAATCTGTCTGGACAGGAACTCTGCCTTCTTACGAGTGATTGCCCTCTGATACTCACTATAATGTGAGCGCAGGGACAGTCTGTCCACCTCCAAACCAGACCTCCACCAGCAGTGCTCCAGCCTCCGACCCACAATCTTCATCACCTTGAGCTTCCCATCAAACCAGGGGACCTCAGAGTGAAATATCTGGGTGAGTACCTGCGAGACTGGTGCGAGGAGTTGAGCGTATGCGTCATTACCCTATTAGATGTGGCAACCGCCTGTTCGCCCCCTCTGCGCATGCACTGTCCACACTACAGATTGGCCACCACCAGAAATTCCTCCGGGATCACGCCTCAAAGGGAGGTAGCTGACCATCTCTGCAGGGGAGGGAGGGTGGGTGGGTTGCTGAATGAGAACCCCACGTGCAATGATCGGACCATATGACCCGGTCAGTCTTGAGGTTGCTAATCTCAAGCCCTAGTGAGGAGACCAGGTCTAACATGTGGCCGCCCTGGTGGGTCTCAGAAGAAACTTCTTGCGACAGGCCCAGAGACGACATAGTCTGGAGAAGGACCTAGCCTGGATGATTCGTCGTTGGTCCAGACATTGAAGTTCCCCATGATCAAACACCGGGGGGGACTCCAGTGCCTCACCGGTGACAAAATGAGCTACCTCCTGTAGGAATTCACCCTCCACCCCAGGGGGGCGGTAAATCAGGAAAATCCTACAACCTGCGTCTGGACCCCCACATAAGGCCACACATTCAAATGAACCTGGCTTTGCCACTGGGTGCCTCACAGTAGCCAGACTGGGGGGAACAGAGGCACTCTCCCCCTGTCTGGGAGGAATTTAGGCCAGTGGAGGTGTCTGAAGTGACTGGGGTGATCTTAGAGCTGAAGCACACATATTGTGAACTGGACCCAGCTCCAACGCATTTCTTAATGGGATGTGCCGAGGCTGTTGGCCTGATGTTCGTTAGGATTGCAAGGTGCTCGATGGCGGAGGGGGTCTTCCCAGTGGCTTTGAAAGAAGAGCTGGTGAGACCCCTCTTAAGAAACTTTCCCTCGACCCAGACGTATTGGCGAATTACCGTCCAATCTCTAACCTGCCTTTTTTGAGCAAGGTTGTTGAGAAACTGGTGGCACAACAGCTCAAGGATTGCCTTGTGTCCTTTGACATCAGTGAGCCATTTCAGTTGGGTTTTCGGGCCAAATATAGCACAGAAACGGCTCTAGTTAGGGTGCATAATGATCTACTTAGGGCTAGAGATAGAGGAGACAGGTCAGTTCGTGTGCTCCTCGATCTGTCTTCAGCATTTGACACTGTAGACCACGTCGTGCTTCTCGATTGGCTCTGTGAGGTTTGTGGACTTGCTGGTGTTGTCATCAGATGGTTTGAGTCCTATCTCTCTGATAGGGTGTAGTGGGTGGTGATGGGGAATTTCTCCTCTTCCCCAGTGCCCCTGTCGTGGAGTACCACAGGGCTCGATCTTGTTGCCGATGCTGTTCGCGGTATACATGCTGCCCCTGGGTGAGATCATTTGGCAGTACAGCATGGAGTTTCACTGCTATGCAGATGACACCCAGCTCTATTTGTCATTTGCACCCGGAACATCCGGTGCTGTGAACGTGCTTAACAGCTGTCTGGCTAAAATCAATGACTGGATGGCTTCCAGCTGGCTGAGACTAAATCCGGATAAGACAGAGGTGCTATTGATCGAGCCACATCGCGGGCATGATGGGTTGCCACCTTGACCTAACACAGGTCTTTTCCTGGGGTCTGTTCTGTTGGTGGCTTCCCTGAAGGTGTGTAATCTGGGTGTGATCCTGGACAGCAGGCTGACCTTTGAAGATCAGGTGTCGTCCGTAGTCAGAAGTGGTTTCTACCACTTGCGGAACATTGCCAGGATCAAGTCCCTCGTTCTGCCTGAGGATCTACTGACTCTAGTACATGCCTTTGTTACCTCCAGGCTCGACTACTGCAACTCTCTATACTTCGGGGTCATGGGAGGGACCCTGTGCAGACTGCAGCTGGTGCAGAACGTGGCAGCCCAGTTGCTGACGGGCATGTCTAGGTCCAGTCATGTAACCCCCGGTCCTGTGTGCTCTGCACTGGCTGCCTGTCAGGTGGAGGGTCCTTTTGAAGGTGGGCTTGCTCACCTATAAGGCCCTGTACGGACTGTGTCCTGGCTACCTGTCGGAGCTCCTGACACCTGTGACTTCTGCTCACTACTTTTCGAGGGGCCTCCTCGTCGTCCCCAGGATTCGGCTCAAAACATTGGGTGACCGTGCTTTAATTGTCTCTGGGCCGACCCTGTGGAACTTGCTTCCATCTGCAATCTGGGAGTCCCCCTTGATTGGGGTTTTCAAGCTGAGGTGGAAGGCCCACCTCTTTAGCTTGGCTTTTACAGATTGATTATTCCAGTCCAACCATCCTAGTTACCTGATGTTGATCTTAAAGCTGCTATTCTGAAATTTATTTATTCTGAAAATGTTATTGTGTTTTTATTTATTGTTTTACCTTTGATATGTATTGTTAGGTGCTCAGAGCCCCAGGGAATGGGTGCCCTATGAATAAAATTTACCTTGCCTCACTCACCTGAACTGCCAGCACAGTGAAGATGCACTCTCCATTCGAAGATGCGTCTTGCTGCTGGAACCGTCGACTGCTGTCTAACAAGTAAGGTAACTGTGGCTGAATGTATTTTCCGACCACAGTTACCTTACTTGTTAGACAACAGTCACCGGTTCCAGCAGCAAGACGCGTCTTTATTTTATTTATTTATTTGTTAATTCGCATACAACCTTTGAGTATACACTCTTTTACAAAGGTTCCACGTCAGTATGTAAGACAGCAGAGACATAACAAAAAGTTGACAGTTAACACAAAACATAAGATTGCTATGTAATACAAAATATAGATAAATAATACATTTGAGTAACCTAGACAACTGAACCTAAACAGTGGGAGGAGATTCCCAAATAACAACGTGTAGCATAGCTGCCGGGGCCCTTTCAAGGTAGAGTGATCCGGAAAGGGTGGGAGAAAAGAAGGGGAGAATGTGAATGAGGTTTTCCAATTAACAACATGCAGTATAGCATCCCAGGGGGGCCTGTCAAGGTAGAATATCAGAAAGGGTAGGAGAAAGAAAGGGGGGAGAGTGCAAACGAGGGGTAGATTGGGAGAGAGAGAGAGAGAGAGAGGGAGAGAGAGAAAGGGACTGGGAGAAGGAGAATATTTAGGGGAGAGTGGGGGAGGTGTTGGGGTAGGGAGGAGGAGTTGGAAGGAGCTTGGGTGGGGTGGGAAGGGATGGCAGGTGGGTGCCCAGGGTAAGTAAAACAGTAGGAAAGCTCAGACAGACGAGGGGGTTATCTGGGTTGAGGATATGGACTCAGGTAAGGGAGTCAGAGGTGTTTAAGAGCGGGTATCCAGGTTGAAGATATGGATTCAGGTAAGGCAGTCACAGGCATTTGAGTTCAGCAGATATTGCTTTAGTTCTCTTTTAAAGGACCAAACATTTGTTGTATTAAGAGCTGCAGCAGGGATCTCATTTAGCCATAGTGTAGCTCAGTACATGAAGGATCTTTGTCCCAGGGAATTTCTACGAAATGGGACATCAGGCTGTGTTGTCACTGTTCTTCGTGTGTTGTATTTGGAGCTTGCTTCCTTTACCAGGTCTGCAGTGCAGGTAGGGGTTAGGGAGAACATGGCCTTTCTCCCTAGCAGGCAAGTTTGGTATCTGATTCTGGATTGAAGCAGTAGTATGTAGGCCAGACCATACAGGGTACAAGTGTGCGTGGGCGGTCAGCATTTAGCAAAGTCTGCAAGCCTTGTTAAGAGCAGTGGCAACCTCTTTGAGGGTCAGATTAGTGGCAGCGCTTATAAACCACTCGCTCGTGAGGTCGACCAGGGAGACGACAGACCTGGAGACTGAGAGCGGAGCGTCTTTGATTGAGAGTGGACATTCACTGTGTTGGCAGTTCAGGTGACTGAGGGCATGTGGGGGGTCAAGGTGGGGAGAGGTGGCTGTACAGTGGAGGTGGGGTGGGTGGTGTGGGTGTAAGCGGTGGTGGACTTTTTTTTTTTAACAGGTTATAATAAAAAAAAGACGTTGAGGGACAGTTTTCGTATTTGAAGTTTGAGTGTGACATGGGAGGTGCCACTGACCATCAGTGTGCTAATACATTTTTATAAATATGGGAATTAGAGGGTGGGAGGGTGCCACTAGACACCAGGTTTATAAAATCTAGGGATATGGGAAAGTGGGAGGGTTACACTAAACACCAGGATTATAAAATCTAGAGATATGGGAAGGTGGGAGGTGACACTAATCACCAATGAGGGGAATAATAAATTATAATAGAATAATGGGTATCGGAGGGTGGAGGTGCCACTAACCACCAATGGGGCTTTTAAATTTTATAAATATAAGTGGGGGGTGCCATTAGACACCAGGGCTGTACAATATAGGGATATGGGAGGCTGGTGGGTGTCAGTAACCACCAATGAGTAAATAAATTATAATTATAAATATGGGGATCGGAGGGTTGGGGGGGTGCCACTAGACGCCAGGGTTATCCAGTATAGGGATATGGGAGGGTGGGGGTGCCACTAACCACCAGTTGGGCTTTTAAATATTATAAATATGGGTGTTGGAGGGTGAGTGTGCCACTAGAGACCAGGGTTGTCCAGTACAGTGATGTGGGACGGTGGGGGTTGTCATTAACCACCTATGGGGCTTTTAAATATTATGTATGCTGCACTCCCACAGTAAAATAAGGATATGATTGCCAATTAGCTTCACGCTGCCCACCCTTTGGAATAACTTACAAAAGACCTTTAAACTAGACACCCTTGTCTCTCTACCCATCTTTAAGGCGCTATACTTGCATGCAGTAAACGAAGTCTGTAACTGTTTTGCTTGTCCTCAAATGGCTCCTAAACCATTCGTGGTTCGCCCACCGGTCTGAACCTGACCGTAGCCGCTCCCAAGGTATGGTGGCTGTTAACCGTCTTAATGTCTGAGTGAAGAGAAATTTCCAACTTGTGTTTCAACACCATACCTACTTATTCCACACCCTATATTCCGCCCCCATTTCAATGCGCTGCCGTATTTTTCTCCTAGTCAGTTAGCCACGGCTTTATGCATACGTGTGGTCTGTAGTTTTTAAATTGTGTTGTGAGATATCTTCTTACCTTCCAGCCCTAGCCGGTGTTCTAATTTGTATTTATTTATGTGCATTACTACTTTATATAAATTCCTATCTGGGGCACTGCCCACACTGTATACTGTATCAAATGTGTGTTGAATGTACATCATGTATCTATATGTTAAACAGGTCCACCTTGAAAAAGAGCTCTGCTCAACGGTGACCGCCTGTATAAATAAAGACTTGATTGATTGATTGTTTGATTGATTATACTATCTCAAAAAGTAAGGAAATAAGTTGCAAAATCTTTGCTAATGCTCCAGTTAGGGTCAAAGTAACAAAAGTTGGGAAATGTGACATTAGGGTTTCCAACCCTCAAGTGTGGGGTGTGTCTTGGGCATCTCATCCCACTCTCCTCATCTCTTTCAGAAGAACCATTCTTGGTCAACACTTGTTCTCATATAAGGGCTCCTCTCTGGTTGAATTAACATTCTTGCTGAAATCTACAATAGTGGGAACCTTCCGACCTTCAAGAGGGAATTGAAACAACACCTTGCCAAAGCGGGTATGTGTGCTTGTAAATTAGCTGCATAATCCCCTCAATTTCTGCTCTTAGTCTCTTCTCTTATACCCTATAATCCCTGGGGATTGCTAAGTAACCACAACACCTGTCTCCCCTCCTGAACACTTGCCTCCTGCCCTGGCACCTACACCCCCCGACCTTTACTCTCCCCTAGCTGCCCTTTGCTTCTTTGCCCTCTTCCCTACTCCTTCCTTATATGGGTGCCTACCTCCCTTCACTCCTCAACCTCCACTACGCTATACACTTTACTCAACCCCCTCTCTCTAGCTGTCCCTCTACATCTGTTGACCCTAGCTACCCCTCCCCCTTTCTGGCCATAATTTTAAAGGGGACAGGAATTGTGTATGATCATCAACAATGTCATGTAGAGCTATGATAATACTGCCCCTACAAAGTATCACTCTCACCAACCGTTATGTACCCACTGATATGCGATTAGTCAGGAGACTGTATACATGGCAGGCCTCCATAATGGCTGTCGATGGGGGCTTGAGTGTGCTGCATCCTGTACGGCCAGTCACTGAGGGCGTTACCATGACGTCACATTGTGGTTTGCATGTCATAGCATCACTGTTGTGTTCTGACAGTCTGAGTCCCGTCGGAATGTGTAAATATCAAGACATGTATTACTGTGCGTTGCATGTGGGAAATGGCATGCCTCTGTTGGGACTGACTGTGATTATTGGTTAAATGCCTGCGTGTTGTGTCACTCATTGAACCAGTACATCGGCAAGGGCTCCGGTAAAACGTGCGAGGTATCAGGCGCTAATAGTAACAACAATGCGTGTGTCTTGAACACACGTATTTCTATTACAATGGTTCAGATCTGCAAAATAGGTAAGAGACACCATGCTGTCTTGGGAGTGAGGGGGTGGGGTACGGAGACCACAATACAAGCGCCAACTCAGTCATGCGCTTTGCTGTATACATTTTCATGGCCGAATGAGTGCACTCGGTCCAAGCCCACTCTTTCGGCACAACTATGGATGAGAGGTAGACTGATGTGGATCTATGCTATGGAGCTGGCGTCTATGTGTGGCTGACACCCTGCAGTCTGCAGGTTACTGTCGGACAACAAATCAGATGAAACATCGTATTGGTTTGTGTTTGACCGCCTGTGTCATGCAGACTGCGGGGAGTCAGTTGCTGAATATACACTGGTTCTGTAGCAGTGCTCCACATACGTCTGCCTGTCATTCGTCGCTGTTCCGAGTGGATGGTCGTGGACTGATTGCGCCTCCGTTCTGCTGGGCGAAATGTGGGCAGCGAGGTGCAGCATGACTGTGTGGGTGTGGGGCGGCATGAAGGAGAGGAACATGAAAGAATGGGCATTGCTGTTAGATAGTTTTAGTATGTGTAATTCTTTAACATGGATCAAATCCTTTCCCTGGTTTAGCATTTCCTTTATTCATCGGGGCTCAGGGACAAGTGCATGCAGCAGCAAGAGGCGTACAACAGGGTGACTCCTCAATCAAATTAGACGCATGGAACATTATGTCTAACAACCTACATCACACTTCCTAGACACCCACCATTGGTTACTGTGGTGGTGGACTGCTACTGCACACCATCAGCGTAACAGCCATCATAGACACGAACCATGACATTACGTCATCATGATAATACTTCCTGCTTCACGCACTGAATGACTCAGAATGGCACAAGGAAGTAATACACTGGTAGATACATTGGAGCATTGAACTGTTTTATGGAACATATATTTGATATATGTCACACATTGTCTGGTGCAGTGTACCATCACTGCATCCCCCGATGCCTTCACAATGCTCAAATACACAGTTCCTGTCCCCTTTAACCCTCCTCTCCCCGCTGTTTTTTTTGTTGCTTCACAGCTTAACTGACTTGGTTGACGATGCCTATGTCTATGGCTGCTCTCTTGGTTTGATCTGAACCCTTGCTATGTTTTTGTATCAACATCTTCAGTGTAATTACTTATGTTTTCTCTGTTTGTATATTTGTGAGATTTTGATTTTGTGGTATTTAACAATTGTAATTGTCTTGTTCAACCAGACGTGGAACCTTTGTAAATGAGCACCTTGCTCAAAGGTTGTTTCTGAATAAATAAATTCTACACATCTGACCTTATTTAGAAATGGAATGGGGTGAGTGTTAGGCTTGAGAAGCCCAAGGCAAGCTGGCCCGGTGGCGCAGAGGGTTGAAGCACTGGACACTACATCTCACGCCCACTTTGACCCGGGTTCGAGAGCGAGCCTGGGTCATGGAGATGTGGCTGGGGGGGAGAGGAGGACTAGAGCAGGCTGCTGTCCGTGGCCTCTACCACGGAAGGGGTAGTTAGAATCCTTGGAGCTTGGCCGCCCTCTGGTGGAGGCCAGAGAAGCGGTGTCACTCTGAGAACCATCAACGCTTTGCCGAAGGGGGAGAGGGGAGGAGGAGACTGGTCTGGAGCTGTGGTGCGCATGCGCGCCTCCACGTGGATGCGCCACCATTTCCGGGGATCTGGGGCGTAGAGTAGGTTCACAGGGAGTAATGGAGAAAACGGTGGGGGCTGCCTAGGATGATGCCTTCAGACTGACTCTGGGGATCTGCCTGGGCGTGCATGGCTTTACAAGCCCCTGAAAGACCCCAAGCTCAGTAGGCTTGGCGGACGATGCAAGGCAACCTGCCACGGGAGGATAAAATAAGTTGGGGGAGAGAAGCCCAGGGCACACCCTACACCGGCTCTCCTGCCTGCTTGGGGGGGGGGTTGATAACCCTAATGCTACATTTCTCAACTTTTGTCATTTTGACCCTAACTCGGGTATTAAATACGTTTTTTGCAACTTATATATATGGTCGCGCCCCTATAGTTAGGGTTGTACTTGGACTTGAATGTTAAATTCAGAATTTTGTACCTTAATAACTCTGGCATTATTTGATGAAATAGCCCCAAATTTGACATGCGGTGTCACTCTGCCAGTTTCTCAAGATGTGGAAAGGTTGGTAATGACATCTTGTATGGTTTTTGAGATATAAAGTCGTAAAAACAGAAGAAAGCCACCATTGATTAACATGGGATTTTTTGCCCTCATCTACAGCCCTGAGGGAACAGTTTTCCTTGAAATGTTTAGGGATGATGGGGTCTGTTCCAGGGGTGTGCTTTTGGGTAGTGTGGTGAGAAGATATGTCACCATTTGTGAATTATAACTTCTTTTGTGATGTCCACTAGACGGGCAGGTAAATGAAAATGGTTTGAACTGTTAATTGTTGAGGATTTACTGTTTCTGATCAGAGAAATACCATTTGCACTTCCATCTTGTATTTTTTTTATTTTTTTGTTTTAAAAATTGAGTTCTAAAGAAATCCTTCTTAGTAAGGAATGACCAAAACTTGTATTTAGGACTCAGTCAGATGTTTAGTTCCATTATTGTGCCATTATTTGATTAATCTGAGGGCAAATATGTCTTTTACAGGAGAGAATCATATAGTCCGTCACTCGCTTAGCTAGAAGCAATCGATCAGAAAATAGCCATTAGAAGTTATTTATAGTTTGAACTTTACTGTTCGAACTGTAAAGACTTCAAACAGTAAAGGTCCATGACAGCTCCAAATGTCATACCTCCCTGGTGTCTAGTGGCAACCCCTACCTGCCCCGTCCCCTGAATAAAATATTATAAATAGCCCCTGGTAGTCTAGTGGTCCCTCCCCCCTCCCCTGTTTTCCAGTAGCCCTCCCCAAGCTGCTGTTGTGTGCCCTGGTGGTTCCTTCCCCCCTCCCTCCCTTGTTTTCCGATCGCCGTCCCCTTGCTGCTGTGTGCCCTGGTAGTCTAGTGGTCCCTCCTCGTTCTCCGATAGCCCTCCCATTACTGCTGTTATGTGCCCTAGTAGTCTAGTGGTCCCTCCCTCTCCCCTGTTCTCCGATTGCCATCCTGGTTCTGCCATCATGACCCTTGGTGAATCCTAGTGGCCCTCCTGTGCTCTCTGATGCGTAGTATGCATTATGTCCCCTGGTAGTCTAGTGGTCTTCCCCTCCCTGTTTTACGATCGCTGTTTGATGCTGCCCTTATGTTCCCTGGTAGTCTAGTGGTCCCTCCCCTCTCCACTGTTGTACGATCACTGTCCCGGTGCTGCTGTTATGTTCCCTGGTATTCTAGTGGTCCTTCCCCTGTTCTCTGATCGCCGTCCGGTACTGCCGTTATGTCCTCTGGTAGTCTAGTGGTTCCTCCCTTGTTCTCTGATTGTCATCTGGTGCTGCCGCTATGTTTTCTGATAGTCTAGTGGCCCATCCCCTCTTCTCCAATAGCTGTCCCCGAGCTGCGGTTTGTCCCTGGTGTCTAGTGGTACCCTCTTGTCAGTGTTGGGGCATTCCTGAAATAAAGAAAATCATCCTTTGCTGTTTCTTTTTTATTCTGGAAAAAAAAAAAAAGGTCCCTTGCCGATCGCCCCCACCCCTACCTCCCACGGCACTCATCACCCCACACCCATGTACCCCTACACACTCCACTCAGCTGAACAGATCCCAGGTTCGATATCCACTCTCCGATCGAAGACACATCTTGCTGCTGGAACCAGCGACTGCGGTATGAAAAACTAAGGGAAATGTATTTCAATGGGGGTTTCAACTTTTATGCATAACTCTACCATTTTTTAATATTTTGACACCAAATGTTCAACAGAGCCTTTTGGGGACCCCATCTCATGAACAATATGACTGTTATTATGCAACTCCCGCCTGAAAGGTGATTTTGTGGTCACTTGGCGAATTCACCTTTTGGGTAGGATTTGGAATTTTTTTTGCTCGTGTTCATGAGTTGGGGTCATAAGAAGTCTATGTTGAAAATTTTGGATCAAAATATGTAAAAATGGCAAAGTTATGCCATTTGTTGCAGTTTTCACTACACACACTTATAACTTTGGAAATTTTAAATATTTTGACCCCAGATTTTCAACAGAGCCTTCTTATTTCCCCACCTCATGTATGTCACAATGGTAAGTTTAGAAATCCTGGCCAAAATGTTCTTTTGCAGCTGCGGCATGGAATGGCATTGCAGTTGCGCGGGATTACGTTTTGGTGGGGATTTGAAAATTTTCTGCACTAGGTACATGAGGTGGGGTAATAAAATGGCTATGCTGACAGTTTGGTCACTTTTGTCCTATAAATGGAAACGCAGGGCCCGGAGGACCCTGTGCTTCTACAACTACATAAATGTACGCATCTGTGGAGGGATGGGGGACCCTACGCTCCCACAGGCAAATAAGGATGCAATTATACTATCTCAAAAAGTATAGATAGAAACATAGACTTTGACGGCAGAAAAGGACCACTTGGCCCACCCAGTCTGCCCATTTCCCTACCTATTGGATAAGCTGCAGATTCTAGTTAACCAACAGCCTACTTCCTGCAACCCCCCTATAATGCCTTATGTCTGTCCCATGCATCTTAGAATTCCCCACTGTTTTAGACCCCACAATCTCTCCAGGAAGCGGTTCCATCGTCCACCACTCTCTCCGTGAAAATAATTTCCTCCACGTTACCCCTGAGCCGTCCCCCAACTTTAAATTGTGCCCTTGTTCTTACACATCTCTTTTTCTGAAAGCTGCTACCCTCCTGGACTTTGTTGATTCCCTTGAGGTACTTAAAAGTTTCTATCATGTCCCCCGTCCCCTCCTTTCATCAAGGGTATACATATAAGCTCCCTCAGTCTCACTTCATATGGTTTCTGATGTAGACCCTGCACCATTTTAGTTGCCCTCCTCTGGACTGCTTCCATCCTATGTCCTTGCGTAGATGAGGTCTCCAAAACTGCACGCAGTACTGCCGATGGGGTCTCACCAACTGTCTATACATAGGGGTAACCACTTCCCTTTTTCTACTTGTGATGCCCCTCCCTATGCATCCCAGTATCCCCCTGGCTCTCCTTACTGACTTATCACATTGCTTACCCACCTTTAGGTCATCTGATATGACTACACCCAGATCTCTTTCCATTATTATTGTTGTCAGTACCTCCCCTGCTATTGTATACTCTTCTCCTGGATTTTTATTTCCCAGGTGCATTACTTTGCACTTCTTTGCATTGAATCTAAGTTGCCATATGTCTGACCATTCCTCCAACCTAGCCAAGTCCCTTCTCATCCTTTCTACCCCCCCTTGTGTATCAACTCTGTTACAGATCTTTGTGTCATCTGCAAAGAGGCATACCTTTCCTTCCAGACCCTCTGCAATGTCACCTATAAAGACATTAAAGAGGACTGGACCCAGTACTGAGCCCTGAGGTACTCCACTAGTAACCCCCTTTCTTCAGAATGTGTTCCATTCACTGTTACCTTCTGTGTCCTGTTGTGCAGCCAGTTTGCTACCCAGGCTACCACCCTGGGACCCACTCCCAGGCTGGCTAACTTGATTATTAATCTTTTGTGCAGGACTGTGTCAAATGCCTTGCTGAAGTCTAGGTAGGCCTTATCCACAGCGCCTCCCTGGTCTATTACTTCAGTCACCCAGTCAAAGAAATCAATTAGATTCGTCTGACATGACCTTCCTGCTGTGAATCCATGCTGCTTTGGGTCCTGTGCCCCTCTGGCCTCTAGGTACTCAACAGTTCTTTCTTTCAGAAGTGGTGCCATCATTTTCCCCACCACTGAGGTCAAACTAACAGGTCTGTAGTTTCCTGCTTCTGCCTTGCTCCCACTTTTGTGAAGGGGAATCACATCTGCCCTCCTCCAGTCCTCAGGTACTACCCCATCTTCCCATGATTTGTTAAAAAGTGTGGTTAGTGGTGTCACTAGGTCCTCCCTTAGCTCTTTTAGGATTCTAGGGTGAATCCCATCAGGCCACATTGCTTTGTCCACCTTGAGTTTTAGGAGTTCTTTCAGGACTTTTTCTTCTGTAAATGGACTAGCGTCAACCCCACTACCCAGAGTGCTTCTATTATTTGGTTTAGGTAACTCATCCTCTTCTTTTGTGAATACTGAGCAAAAGTATTCATACAGTATCTCTGCCTTTTCACTGTCTCCCTCTGCCCACCTCCCCTCTCCTTTATTAATCTTCACTATCCCTCCCTTAACCTTTCTATGCTCCCTAATGTACCTATAAAAGGTTTTATCCCCCTTCTTAACTGAGTTGGCTATTTTTTCCACAGTTTGGGCCTTTGCTTTTCTGACTGCTTTCCCCACTTCTTTCTGCTTTAATTGATACAGTTCCCTATCGTGCTTCTTCTATGATTCCTTATACTTTTTGAATGCAGCCTTTTTCTCCTTAACCTTCCCTGGCACCTCTTTTGAGAACCATAGTGGTTTTTTATTCCGCTTTGTTTCACACAAAGGCTTGTTGCCTCCATGATGGCAGTTTTGATTTTTCTCCATTGTTCTTCCACCCCTCCTTTCTGGCCATTTGCTAATGCATTCCTCAGGTATTCACCCATTATGCCAAAGTCAGCCCTTCTAAAGTCCAGTATCCTTGTATGGCTTGTCTCCATGGTTGTGTTTATTGTGAAGCACACTGTGCAGTGGTCGCTTGTTCTCAGATGTCTACTGACTTCTAAATTTGTGGTCCTCTCTCCATTTGAGAGTACCAGGTCTAATATTGCTCCCTCCCGAGTGGGTTCCACCACTAGGTGTCTAAGGCATGCCCCCTGTAGGGCATCAAGAATGACCCTGCTCTTGGATGTGGCTGCAGTGCATGTCGTCCAGTTAACATCTGGCATATTCAGGTCCCCCATCAACAGTATCTCCCATTTTTCAACCATTTTGAGAATGCCCTCTATCATTTTCTTGTCCATTTCCTCCGCTTGAGACGGGGGTCTGTATACAACCTCTGTGCGGATTGTGATGCCATTCCCTGTCTCCAAGGTGACCCAGAGTTCCTCTTGTCCTCCCCCTTTACTTTTTAGTTCTGTAGCTTTGATCCCTTCCCTTATGTAGAGAGCTACTCCACCTCCTCTTTTACCCTCTCTGTCCCTTCTGTAGATTGTGTACCCTAGTATGTTGACATCCCAGTCATGGTTCTCCATGTACCATGTTTCTGTGACTGCCACAATATCCAAGTGTTCCTCTTCCATCAGGGCTACTAGCTCTGGAAGCTTGTTTCCCAGACTACGGGCATTGGTACTCATTGCCGCCCATTTAATGTTGGCTTTATCCTTTTTTACCCCATCCCTGCTCTTGTTGCCCTTGTCTATTTTTCCATTTACCCCTGTCCTGCCCTCTGTCAAGCTCTGTACCTCAGTGTTTACCCTACTACCTGCCATGTTTTGTGGGGGGAGGCTTGAACTTTCCTGTTTCCTATCAGCACCTCCCCCCATTGGCTAGTTTAAAAGCTTGACAAGGAAGCCTTTAAACCTGTCACCTGTGAGCTTGTTTCCCTTCCTGGACAGATGCAGCTAAATTGCAAAAAACTTTGTTAATGCTCTAGTTGGGGTTAAATCGACAAAAGTAGGGAAATGTGGTGTTTGGGTATCCAACCCTAGCACTCCACTCCCACCCTGCACACAACAGGCATTGAGGGGTGTACCCTGGGGTCATCAGCCCTAACGCTCACCCCATTCTCCTATACTGTACCCATCTAGGCTTATTTACTTATGGAGTATGGTGACCGTTAGGGCTGATAACTCCAAGGCACACCACCAACACCTTTTGGTGTTTGTAAAGTGGAGGTGGCAGTGTTAGGGTTGGAAACCCTGACACCACATTTCTCTACTTTTGTCAGTTTAACCCTAATGAGAGCATTAGGCACTACTGCTCACAAGAACTTAGGAGAGGGGTGGGCAGCATGATGGCCGTAATGCTGCTCCGCTCCCATGTAGTTCATATTTTAAAGCAGCATTTAAAAGCTTTGTACGCTTGGATTTTATTTTTTTTAAGGCTGGTGAATGAAACTCGCATTGATTTTGACCCCTTTTGGTCGGTGTAGTATTGTTCTCTCAACCGTTAAAATATTTTAATCTGGCAGTCTGTTGTCTGTAATTGCGTTTGAAACACTAAGTTATAAAACTGAGCCGAAATAGAGGCGGCGTATTTCAGGCTGACTAGTGAAAGGTTGATTCTGAATTGCGGCCAAAGAAGAACTTTGATTCAGAGTGGAACTGGAGGTGCTCATAATCTAAGAAAAATTTTGGTGGAAAGAGAAGTAACTGGAGGTCGATTACGAGGAGACTACAAATGATGATTAAATAACTAAAACTGTGGTGTTCACCAGGATTCTGAGATATAGATCGATCAACCTTTGGATGGGCTCCTGGATAAAAAGGAGCCCTTGTATGAATGATGGTTTAAGAAATCCTTATTTTTTTGTCAGGCCACAAAGGACGCTGTTTCAGCGACTGGTAAACTGCAGAACAGAGGTAACTTTATTACAGGTATATTCTGTTTGCTTTGTCGTTATGCTCAGACATTATTGACTTTTGTGTACAGGTTTATAATCTATCTACAATTTGAAACTAGCGCTTTAAATATTTGCACCTTCGGTGTCTGAGTGTAGGTATCATGGACTTGGCCATCAAATTATTATATTGGAAAGTGCTACTCACTTTGATATGGAATTCGGGACTCTTATTTGCGGAGCCAATGTTTGGAGACCTAACTTTTCCAGAGCTGAAAACCTTGCTGTTTTTTTTTTTTATGAATATGCTGAATGGGAGTGCTGCAGTGTCTGCCCTATTTAGGGAGCTGAACGCTGAACTTAAAGAAGTCTTTTAAAAAGTCAAAGAAAGAGGCTATCGTTGTACTACTTGTATTTTCTGTGACATCTTGATGTGCCATCACAAACCAGTCTGTTCTCCACTCGTACTCCTGTTCCGTATTTATAATTTCACTCAGAAAAGTTGTGTTTTCTGTGTCCCGGTTGATGACAACGCCATGTTGAGTCTCACGCATGCATAGTTGTGCACCTTTCATTCTCGTCACACGTCATCACCGCAATAGTGTGTGTGAAGTCCAGTCTGTACAGCATTGACTTGAATGTACGCGCATAGGTAAGCGCGGTGCACTAATTAAGGATCAATGTATGAAAAAAAAAATGTAAATAAGCGTAATACAAATGAAGTCTGTATTCCTGTTGTCACTTGGAGGTTATATACTTTATCGTCCCTGACTTCTTTTAAATAAGTATATTTCAGCTCCGTTTGTGCTGCAGCTGTCATGCTGAGTTGCTGCCATACTACTACGGATGCCCTCAGATAAATCAATTTGATAGCAACGGATATCCTCTGTTTATTTCTGTGTGTTCGTGTTTTTCTGTCTACACATTTTACTTTTATGTTATTGTTTTCACCTAAACGCCAGTGTTCCTTGAAATTTCGCAATGAAATCCGTGCCCCTGACACGTTTACTGTCACTAAACTGCATAATGACCTTGTTACCCTTATACACTAAAAATGCATATTTTGATTGTTTTCAGTGAGAGCATACCATTTTCAGTTATAATGTGGCACGCAGACATCAAACATTCTGTTCCACTACTCTCAGTACTTTACTGATGTACAGACCCCACATGGGGTCCTGAACTGCATGTTGTCACATTTACCTGACAATGTAAACACAATCCTGAGATGAAAATGTATGTGTTTGTTACAGATTCTAATCATTTTGATTTTGTGTTGTCACAGTATGTACCCCCCCAACCCGGCAGTGTGCAAGATACTGATGAACTAGCATCAGGAAAGGTTCAGTCTCACAGTTTTTCAACCACAGAAATGGAGACAACACAATCAGCCTCTTAGGAGTATATGAAGGCACAGTACTTCTGAGATGCCTTTTGGGCTAGCATTATAGTAGAGAGGTTAGAGCACCAGGCTTTGAACAAGCTTGTTAACATACTAAAAAGCCAGCAGATTAGCCAGCTCAGTGGCAGAGAGGGTTGAGGTGCTGGACACCTTACCTCATGCCACGCTGACGCCCCATGTTTGGAAATGAGCACGGACCGTCGGAGGCTGGACGGGGGGAGGGTGCGGAGCTGGATGCAGCTTCTGGAAGGCAGCTCTCTTCTCCGGGGAGAGTTGGTGGTATCCCTCCGCTCTTGACTGCCCCCGAGTGGTGGCTGGGGTGGGGGCAGCACAGGCCAGAGGGAGCGCTAGGCCATTGGGTGGGAGGATGGGGCCATCATCGGGGCTGTAGTATACATGCGTGCCTCCACGCGCATGCATCTCTACTCTTGGGGCCCCGGGGTAACATGGGGGAATTGACCACAAAGAGAAAAACGGAAGAAGTGCACCGGCAGCAGGATGATGCTCGACCCTCCATAGGCTCCGCTCCTGGGCCGGGCTTAAGCTAAGCCCTGGTAACTCTGGGATGACGGAGCTGGGGAGGCTGGTCGGGCTGACGGGGGCAGCCGGTGGAGGAAAATAAATCCAAAAAAAAAAAGCCAGCAGATTAGGCCTTATGGTCCATCAAGTCTGCTCGGGGATCAGTGCCTACCTAGGGCACCGTTATAGCCTACTTTTCCCTAGGCTTGCTAGGTATCCCAGTTACGCCCCCGCATTACGTACATCCCCGCCCTCACCCCTCATGCCAATTTCATCCTTTCCCTTCCACTCCAACCCCTGTTTCTCAGTAACCTAACTTCCCTGGCCTCTTCCCTTCCTGCTGTGGCACTCTGGTCCATCTCCATATTTCCTCCAGGAGCAAGGGCCCCCCCCCCCACCTGCCCCAGCACTTCCCCCTCCTCACTGACCTGTCCACCTCAACCACTTTCCTTCCCCCTGCTGTGCCTGTGTCCATCCCCATATCTTCCCATGGGCAGTTGCCCTCCCCCTGCCCTCAGCTCGTTTCCCTACTCTGTATTTCCCCCAGGGATATTGGACCCCTCCCACTCTCCGAGGAATACACTGGCCCCCCATACCTCTCTCTCTCTCTCCCTCTCTGCATGACTTTCATCCTCGTGTTATACCCGTAATTTACTGGGTCCCCCTCTACCCTGAGGCCTCCCACTCTGTATCCTGCTCTCCCGAGACTCTCTGCCAGGAGTAGCTCCTCCTCTCCCTTGTCTGTTGAGCTCATTGCCATCGCCTGCTGACCTGCCTCCAGAGAGCCTCCTCCGCTCCAGATCCCCCTCAATTGACAGTGCCAGGGGTGTGAATCTGTTATTATGCTCTATGCCAATTGTCCTGACTCTCCTGCTGTCTCACACCCCAATCAGTGCTCTTTTGCACATACTCCGGCGCTCTCCTTCTAACTTCTTGCCAGGCCCCCTGGTTCTTATTTCTCCTAACCTCGTGCCAGACCCCCTGGTCCATATTCTGTTCAGGGCCACCCCCTAACCCATGCCCTCTGGTGCTCCCCTCCTCCTTCTTCTAGGGTCCATTCCAACACCTCTCATTATGGTAGTGTGGTCCTATGCACTCGTGCCATCCTTCTCCTGTCTGTTCCCCCCAGGTTGGGTGCCTCATCTGACCCTCTACCATTCCACCATTTTTCCCTCTACTGCCTTCCCCCCAACCCACCCCACCACAGAGCCACCATCCTTGGCACCACCCTTCCCCTTCCTCCCTACCCAACACCCCTCTTAACCACTTGACCACCTCCTTGAGATGTGCCAACCAGTGGCACACCATACATCCCCCATCTTCGAGGCTAGGGCTAGCACTATGGCCGACCCACACCCTATGCACCACACTACCCTTCCCTAGATACCAGAGCTCATGCTCTGTAGACCATGCTCCATTTCCCTCCAAGTTGGCTGCCTCATCCCCAATTGTCCTAGCAGTGCCAGGGCATGTCGGACCCCCCCCCACCCACCGATGCCCATTGGGCCAGCTACCAAATAAAGACTGCGCCTTACAGGTGTGGTAGAAAACTATCCATACACAGCAAAGCACAGATACAGACCCTAAATAAAAACAACAACCCCCACTCCCAGGGTTAACCCCCCCCCCCGTCCAACACCCGTTCAGTTATTGGTCTCAGTGCACAGTTCCATCTTGCCTGATTGCCTTCAGTGAATGGGATCCTTCATGCTGATCGGCTCCTCCCTCCCCTGCAGTTAATAGAGGTCAGGGCCAGGGTAGGTGGATGAGAGAAAATTCCCCTAGTCCTGCTGCTTACAGCCCTAGCCCACTCTGTGCGGCCGGGAAGGCTCCCTCGATCCGCCACTGGTTTCCGTTGCCCTTGCCCGCTCCGTGCAGACAGAAATTCTGTCTGTTTGCTGCTCCTCTCCAAAAGGAGTTTCTGCCACCTGGGTCCCTGGCCCACTCCCTGCTGCTGGGCAAGCGACTCTTGCAGGGATACTGCCGAGCTGCTTTTTAAAGCCTGCTCTGCTTAAGTATCTCCTGCCACTGCACCAGATTGGATGGCGGCAGCCCAGAGGAGCACAACCAAAATGGTGCAGGGTCTGCTCCAGAAGCCATATGGACAGAGGCTAAATGAGCTTAGTATGTATACCCTTGAGGAAAGGGGGGGGAGAGACATGATAGAAACTTTCAAGTAGCAGAATGGAATCCACAAAGTCAAAAAGGTTAGCATATTTAAGAAAAAGAGATGTGCGAGAACAAGGGTCACAATTTGAAGATACAGGTTGGTTAGGGGGTGGCCCTGAACAGAATGGTTGGTGGGAGGAACTATTTTATTCATGGAGAGGTTGATGGATGCATTGAGCTGCCTTCCTGTGGAGGTTGTGGGGTGAAAAACAGTGGGGGAATTAAAGACTGTATTGGACCAACATAAAGCAATAATAGTGGGGTGTAGGAGGGGGGTAAGGAGGAAGTAGGCTGCTGGTTAACTAGGATCTGCAGCTTATACAACAGTTAGAGAAATGGGAAGACTGGGTGGGCCAAGCGGTCCTTATCTGCCGTCAAAGTGTATGTTTCTATGTTTCTCATAAGGTGATATGCCCTTAGTCATATCAAACATACACAGCCATGTCCGAACACTGAGGGAACATTCATTCTTTTGTGGGAATGAATCCTCCAGCTCCCATACTCCTCCACCTTCAAGTTGTCCTCCTCCAGCTGAGAGACCTCACTCATCCATTCCTCTAAGGACTTTAGCTCCACAACCTCCTTTCCAACCAAAATACAGACCCTGCTCACCTACTGGCGTGCAGATCCTTCTGACTCCCACCTACCACCGTGATCAACAACTAATTTAGTCTTGTTCCTTCCCAATTCCTGCCCTGGCTGCCCGATGGTACTCACTACTTGTCTTTTCATTTTCAAGATGTGCTGACTAAGTGAGCATCACCAAACTGAGCAACTGCCAGTCCTCACACAACACCAGTGATTCATACAGTGCACAGACCTGGTAGTATGGTGTGGTTAATGGTTGTGGTTGTAGGCGGGCTGTGCACAGAGATTGGAGAAAATTGACGGTGCCAATGCCATGGTGGCTAGATGTGTCTCTCACTCTCTCTCGACCTAACCTGACCCCCACCCCTCCATAAGTGACTTTACTAATCTGGCTCCTCAGTCTGGCATTGAAATTAGGGCCATATGCACATGCATGCCTTGCGTTAATGTAAATCCGGCTGTGTGTGTGTGTACTGCCCATATTGTAATAGGCATACAGCTGAGTGCCATCTTCTCCAAATCGGCCTACCTTTCCGTTATGGTCTCAATATGGTCTTCAAAATTGCCCTCCGTAACTTCCTCTTTGACGCCTGAAGCTGTAACTGCCCCTAATTAATGTGATGGCATGATATTCGCGCGTCACTCCCCTAGCCTGACAATGTCCGTTGGACTGCTATTCTACACAACTGCCTGATAATGTCCACTGGACTACTACTCTATACAATGGCAACTTCTGTATGCAACATTGTCTGTTAACCATTGCGGTAAATATGTTCTTATAATTATATGTACTTGCACCTGTATGTTACCTCTGTTGTACCTCGCACTGTTTTCTTTTCTGCCCTCCCTGTGACGAGGTGCCTTTGTAAATGAGTCCTTGACTCAAAGGTTGTAACCCAGATTCTTAAATAAATAAATAAAATTAAAAAAAAAATCCGTCCCCTCCACTGCCAAAAGAGCTTTTAGCGCCACCATTCTATTCCTTAGGCTCCTTGCATTCAGTAAGACCACCCTCCAACCTGTCTTCTCCCATTCTCTGCCCATATTCTCCACCTCTTTATCCCTCCCTGTGCCCCTTCGGTTCTGCCTTTTCCCATAACAAGAGGAGTGAGCTCACTAGACTCTCCTTTCCGGACACTTATCCGATTAGTGGGCCTCTATCCCCCACCACTTCCTAGTTTAAATCAACCTTTGTTGTTGTATACCCTGCTAGTCACAGTTTTAGTACTTCCTTCCACTCCAGGCTCAAATGCAACTTGTCCCCAGTGTATAGGTCACTGTTGTCCCAGTTCCTGCACCAGCCTGACAGTAATCCATACTCGCTGGTATTGCACCAGTCCTTCAGCCACGCATTGAACTCATCTATCCTTTTCTTCATCACTTTATCCTCTTCCGACCCATGTGACCCCGTTCACTGTTGAATTCCCCCAGAAGTAGTACCCCCCATCCTCATGTCCCCCACCCACCCACCTATCCTTATGTTATCACTGTCCACAGTCCACACTGCTATGCTCCTTATTACCTCTATCCACACCATTAGGAGCTCCTGCATCTCCTGCTGTTACCTCCCTCCTGTTGTCACCTCCCCAACTGCCTCTACCTGGCTTCTCCCTCCCCCTGCTTCCTCTCACTGGCCTGATTCAAGCTTCCTGGCCCACGCTACCTTTCTACCCCAATCTGACACCTCCACTTCCACCTGCAATGCTAACACTTCAAACTTATTTCTTGTTACCCCCACAGTGATGCACAGCTCTTCCTTCCTCCCGCCCTAGGCCTTTCCTCCACCTACTGTCCCACTGCTCTCCTTGGCCCCCCCCCACATCCTCATGTGATTTATTCCTGCTGTTCATAATCTGCTTCTCCCAGCTACTTCTCTTCGGGGCCCCCCATGCCCCTGCTTCTCCCTTCCTCAGCATCTCAAGCTCTCTCCGGAGCACCTGTATCTCTCATACAGTCTCTTTAGTCTGTAACAAATTGGGCAACCTCCCAATTTCCATACTGTTTTCATCCATACAGCTGCACTGCAACCATTGCACCCCACCATCCTCCCCATGCCTGCCACCCTGCCGCCACGATGCCCCCTATTCCACCCCATTATTTCACTTTCTCCCACCACCCTTACCCATGCCCCTCCATCCCCCCATGCAATTACACCAGAGAGTAATTGGGGATGTCTGATTTGTAGTGCTGTGTTTTTACTGTATTAGTTTTTGGAGCATCCACACCATTTATTGACACCATGATTTTTTTGGGCCGGGCTACTTTAGGTTATCTGATTGTATGGTGCATGGGACAGTCATAAGGCAATTCTAGGGGGTGGGGGTAGAAAGAAGTAGGCTGCTGGTTAACTAGGATCTGCAGCTTATCCATTAGGTAGGAAAATGGGCAGACTGGGTGGGCCAAACGTTCCTTATCTGCCGTCAAATTCTATGTTTCTATGCCAGCAGAAGAAGGCCATTTAGTCTATCAAGTCTGCTCGTATTGCAGGGTCCACAGCTTGAGCTAATGTCCCTGCCCTCCCTCTCCACTCCTCCCATCCTCCCTACCCATGATTCTTACCTTCCCCCATGCCTATCCCAGCCCCTCTTAAAGCTGCCCACTGTCTTCAATGAGATTACCTCTTCCAGCAGCGCGCATTCCAAGTGTCCACCACCCTCTCTGTGAAGAAGTGCTTCCTGACCTCCCTCCTAAACCTCCCACCCTCCTTCTTAAGACTGTGCCCAATTGTGATATGGTTGCCACTCAGCTTAAAGAGACTCTCCTTATCAACCTTATTTATCCCTTTCAAGTACTTGAATGTCCCAATCATGTCTCCTGTCTTCCAAGGAGTATATGTTCAGTGCCCTCAACCTCTCCTCATATGCGATTTCCACTGACCTGCTGTTATCCTTGTAGCCCTTCTCTGTACCTTCTCCTGCAGGTTGATGCCCTTTTTGAGGTGTGGGCACCAGTAATGAACACCATATTCTAGATGCGGCCTTACCAGTGACCTGTACAAGGGCAGTATAACCTCCTCTCTCCTACTACTGATCCCCCTAACTATGCATCCCAGCATCTTGTTTGCCTTTGCTGCTGCTTTCTTGCACTGCGTAGAGTGGTTCAGGTCACTAGTGATCATCACTCCCAGGTCCTTCTCCTCCTCCTCTGATGCAGATACTTGGACTCTACCCAGGTAATACTCTGTCCTAGGATTCTTGGCTCCAATCTTTGTGTTACTCTACAGCTGCACTTGAATCACACCTATAGTGTCTTCTGCATGACAACACTAATTTCATGGGGAGGAAAGACAGGCTTCAGACTCTCCACCGCGGAGACTGAAGCAACTGACCAACACAGGGATGTACATCTGTGCAATGTCACAACAACAATATTCCATCCTGTGTGGTACCTCCTATACCTCCTGCCCTGCTTACTACAGTCTGCTCCACAGTTCAGAACGTAGGTGTCCATTTGGGGAGTGGAGTGGAGTGGTTGCTGCCTGCAGATAATGACCACTGGGTGATGCTTTGTAGAAGGCTCAGTTATGCCTTAACCATAGTCAGCTCCATAGTCACAAACATGCTGCACAGTTGGAAATCCATCTCAGTCGGAGGACTTCCCTGGAGCTGACTGCATCACAGGTGTTGCAGTATGTCAGATGACTCCACTTCTAATATATTCTCTGTCAGTTCCCCACGTCCTGTTTTTGCTAAATATTTCTACCAAGTACTTTAATACTGCCCACTTCTGCCTCGCAACCTCCCATCCCTGTCTCTTGCATGGCCCATAGGAATCAACAGAGGGTATTTCCTCCTAGAGACCTTCAGGCTAACAAAAGGCATGAACAACTAAGACTATGGGAATATATTCAACAGAAATGTTCATTCACAGACATGGAGACATGAGTGGAAGATGACGGCCTCTGTGATGCATTTAAAGGGCTCTGTCATATTAGTAGTAGTTCTGCTGAGGCCTGCTGATCTATCTAATGTATGTTTGTTGAATAAACCTCAGAGCTGTTAGAAGTTATTTATGGTGTCCAGTCATTCCTAAAACCAGCAATCCTGTAAGAAGCAACTAAAGTGAAATATTAGATGGTGTCAGAAGTGAACTTGCTGTGCTGCAGTTGCAAGAAAGAAGAAAAGTTTGTGCTGCCAAGAAAAGAAACAAAAAGACAGTATTTGTGAGTACCTAAAGCTTACTAAAAGACTGTATAACAAAGTATTTTTGGCAGTATGGAGCAATTTAAGACACCTCCACCACTATTGTTGACTGGAAACCTTGCAGAAAACTGGAGAAGGTGGGCACAGAGATTAAGTCTGTACTTCACAGCCACGGGATTAGATGATAAATCAGAGGAAATGAAAATTGCAGTCCTGCTGTACACGATCGGGGTTGAGGCCCTCGAGGTGTACAGTACCCTCAATATAATGTATGCTGACCCACAAGCTAAAAAAGCATCTGAGGTTATGGAAGCATTTAAGAATTATTGTTCAAGGCAGGATGGTAATATAGGCCGAAAACCAGACCGCCAGCTACCAACACGTGAGACACGTGCACAAAAATCAAACACGTGTGGGAGGTGTGGCAAGGGACATGCGCCAAAGGCTTGTCCAGCATATGGACAAGAATGTCGTAAATGTGGTGGCCTCAACCATTATGCAAAAATGTGCAGGTCCAAAAAGTCCAACAAACCTCATGAGAAAATGACCAAAGGGGTAGAAGCACTAGTTGTGGGTGCTGTAAAAAGAAAACAAGAAATGGTGCGGACACAAGTACCAGATGAAGGGTGGTACACTACCTTGAAGATAATGGGACAGCCAGTTAAGTTCAAGTTGGACACTGGGGCTGAAGCCAATATACTTACTAAAGAAGTGATTGCGCAGTTTCCATGCAAGCTACAAATCAAGCCGACCAGTACTGTCCTAATGGCATATGGAGGAGCACAAATTAATCCTGAAGGGGAAGTGACGCTAAAGTGTAAGACAGAAGACAGAGAGGCTAATCTGCAGTTTTATGTCACTAATATATCGGGAGCTTCTCTACTGGGTCAACAGGCATGTATCATCCTGGATCTGATTTGCAAAGTAAAGGTGATTAAAACCAAGCCACCAAGCACAAAAGAGGAACTTCTTGCACAATATAAAACAGTGTTTGAAGGCCTAGGAGAATTCCCAGGAGTTTACCACATATATACCGACCCAAAATGTTACTCCTGTGATACATGGGTGCAGAAAGTCCCATATGCAATCACGGACAGACTAAAACAGACACTGGAACAGCTGGAGCAAATTGGGTGATTAGCAAGGTAAGAAACTTACAACATGGGTAAATAGCCTTGTAATTACTGAAAAGAAAAATGGTGAGATCAAGGTGTGTTTGGACCCTAGAGACTTAAATAAAAGCTATCAGAAGACATCACTTCTCCATCCCCACGTTGGAGGATATTCAGATAGCTTGCAGGTAAAAGTTTTTTACAATTCTAGATGAAAAAGATGGGTACTGGCAGATCAAATTAGATGGCGAATCTGCAGACCTATGTACATTCAACAGTCCATGGGAAGGTACAAATTTCCTGAACTTCCTTTTGGTATACGGTCTGCAGTGAAATATTCCAGCAGAGAAATGCTGAACACTTGGGGACATACCAGGTGTTTTTGTAATAGCTGATGACATGCTTATAGCAGCAGCTACCAAGGAAGAGCATGACAATATTCTGAGAAAAGTAATGGACAGAGCAGTGGAACTCAATGTAAAGTTCAATAGTGACAAAATACAGTATTTGGTGAGTGAGGTGAAATACATGGGGCACATCATAACCGAAAATGGGCTACGGCCTGATGAAGCCAAAGTAGAAGCAATAGCTGAGATGCCCCCTCCCGAAGATAAAAAAGCACTACAGAGGCTGTTAGGAATGACTCGATTCTTGGCGCAGTACATTCCGAATGAAGCAAACCTCACTGCACCACGAAGGCAGCTACTCAAAAAAGATGTCATGTGGCAGTGGCAGCCAGCACAGGAAGAAGCCTTACAGAAGCTGAAAAAGACTATTTCTTCTGCACCAGTATTAAAATTCTTTGATCCAAAAGAGGACACTGAAATCCAAGCAGATGCATCTAAGGATGGACTAGGTGCTTGTCTACTACAAAGAAACAGACCAATAGCTTATGCATCTAGGTCATTGTCCAGTGCTGAAAGAAACTATGCACAGATAGAAAAGAGTTGCTAGCAATTGTGTTCTCTCTACAGAAATTTCATCAGTATGTTTATGGAAGGTCAGTGAAAATGCAATCAGATCACAAGCCACTACAGTCCATACTGAACAAACCAATTGGAAAGGCTTCAGCAAGATTGCAGTGGATGCTGTTGCAGATACAGAAATATGACATAGAGGTAATATATACTCCAGGCAAAGATATTCTGATTGCAGACACTCTATCCAGGGCAGTACCAAGAAAACCAGCAGAGGGAGACATTGATCTAAGTAGTGAAAAGGTCATATACTCAATCCAAGCAACAGAAACGCTGCCTGACAGCATGTTAGAGGGGCTAAAACAGGCCACACAGAGGGACAGTGAGTTACAGTTGCTATAAAGAAATGCACCTCAAAGGATGGCCTAACAGGAAAAAACAAGTCAGCATCAAACTTCAGCACTATTGGCCCATGAGACACAATATATACATAGAAAATGAACTCATAATGTTGGGTAAAAGAATCATCATACCCAAAGAGCTGAGAACAGATATGCTACAAAGACTTCACACAGCACATCAAGGAATACAAAGGTCGAAGGCACAAGCCAGAGCTGTGATGTATTGGCCAGGCATTAATCGAGAAGGAGAAATGATGGTTGAAGCATGTGGACCTTGTCAGGAACTCTTACCCAGCAACCATAAAGAGTCAATGTGCCCACATGAAATACCTGACATGCCATGGTTAAAGCTTGGTGCAGACATTTTTGACTTTAGGGGACACTCCTACTTAATAGTAGTGGACTATTTTTCAAAATACCCTGAGGTTCTCAGAATGCCTGACAAGACAGCAGCTACAGTTATTGCAAAATTGAAAGCTGTATTTGCAAGACATGGAATTACGAAAGAACTGGTAGTGGATCATGTACCATTTGCAAGTCACGAAATGAAGCAATTTGCAAAGTTGTGGGAGTTCAAAATAACTCATTCCAGCCCAGGATACCCACAATCTAACGGTTTAGCTGAAAGAATGATCCAGACAGTAAAAAGAATCTTTCTGAAGTCTATGCAAGGTCAGACCGATCTACATCTCGCATTGCTCAGTCTTAGAAATACACCAGTCACAGGACTGAACTGTACACCTTCTCAATTGTTAATGGGCAGAATGTTGAGGACAACATTACCAGCAAGTGCAAGGGCGCTGGGACCTGAAATACCAAAGGATGCACATAAATGTCTGAAAAGACTACAGAAAAGACAGAAACAGTATTATGACAGGAATGCAGCTCCACTTATTCCATTCAGAGAGGGAAAGGGTATGCATAGAGACTTCTAGTGGGTGGCAACCTGCTACAGTGGAAAGAATCTGTGATGAGCCAAGATCCTATAATGTGATTACACCTGCAGGACAGCGATACCTCAGAAACAGGAGACACCTGAGGAGAGACCGAACAGTTGCTTTGGAGGCTGAAGAGCAACGGGCAGATGAATCAACTGAATCCGTATCGTCACAAACAGTGCAATCCAGGGACAACAACCAGGAACAGGACACTTGTCAAGAGTATGAGCAACCTGAGATGGAACCTGTTGTTTTCAATGACACTTTGCCAGAAAGTCCTGAGGCTGTACCCAGTGTGCAGTCTACTCGAATGACCAGAAGAGGGCGTCTGCTTAAAGTTCCTGAGAGGTTCAGAGATTTTGTTATGACTTAAGTCAGTGGTAAAGACTTATTTCGACAAAGCTGAGTACCAGTGACTTTAGACCCTAACTCATCACAAAGTAAGACTCAACCATTATGTTAATAGTGCTTGGTAATTATTTGTCATTGATATGCAAACCTAAATCAAGGTAATTGCTTTCTTTTACTAGAAGGGGAGATGTAGTTTATGGTAACTTACCCTAGTAACATTGTAGAATGGTTTAGTCCACATCCCCTGCAGTTTTGGGCCAATGGTATGTCTGGGGTGGAAACTGGGTTTTAGAAACTGCACGAGCAGATTGTAGTAGTAGTTCTGCTGAGGCCTGCTGATTTATCTAATGTATGTTTGTTGAATAAACCTCAGAGCTGTTAGAAGTTACTTATGGTGTCCAGTCATTCCTAAAACCAGCAATCCTGTAAGAAGCAACTAAAGTGAAATATTATAATATTACCCTTCCTTCCTTCCCCTCTTAAAGGGTACATATATGGAGTCCCTTTAGTCTCTTGTCATGCCCCTTTTGTGCATACTCTGCAAAATTTTAATTATCATCCTTTGCACTACCTCCACTATGTCTATGACATTCCAGAGCTATGGTCTCCAGGACTGGACTCAGCACTACAGATCATTTCTTACCAACGCTCTGTACAGGAGCAACACCACTTACCTCTTTCAATATGGTGATACCCATCTGTATGTACACGTAGATAATACAATATTATTACACCAAGTTTATTTCACACTATTATGCTACTGCTTCTGCTCAATTGTTTGTCAAGTTCACTATGTCCCCTTTTATCTGTCATCACTGTTTGTCCGCCACCAAGGTCATCACCCTGCAAGGTCATCGAGGCATTAACATCTGCCCTTGTGAGGTCCAGCACACTTGCACTTCTGTGATTTTATTTGGCAGCCATCCTTATATTGAACCACACTGCACGGTGTTCACTGGTCCACAGCTGGCCTCTTATCTTGATGTCTGCAACACTGTCCCTGCTAGTGAGTACAAGCTCCAGTATTGCCACATCATAAGCTGGGTCACATACTAATTGCCTCTGGAATAACATGCTGCAGGGAATCCATGATTTCACTGTTTCAGCTGCAACTGCAGCTGGGAGGCTAAAATCTACATTCGGCAGATTTTCAGCCCCCAACAGCATCACCTCTGCCTTTTTTACCATCTTGCCAGTGGCATCCACCAGAACATTCATTAACTTCTGGAGGGAGCATAAGGTGATGGAGGGAAATAAAATAAATGTATAAGCAAGCAATGAAAGACAATTATATAGACACATATGGCCAATAGCAAAATGCAGACAGTGGGAAATTATACAGCAATGTGACAATCAATATGTCTGAAATTATTTTTTTATTCAAAAAATGACAGGGACATTTAGTATGCTTTAAACATATTTTTATTAAAATTAAACAGTCAGCTACTGTTCAGCTATTATTCACATTTTGCTTCAAAGCACACTCGTTCTTAGCCTCAGAATAGTGCTCTGGAGCATGTGCGCGATAATAAAAACATTCCCCACATGCCTGGGGAACCAGTACAATCTCACGTGTGTTAATGAAGTAGGACAGAAATGACTGTGACACACAGAGCTGGGCTGTTTGCGGCAATGACGTCGGAGGAAACACTTAGGGACAGCAAAATGGAGGAGGAACTACCAGCAAACTATTTTTTTATACAAAAAAAAACTTTAGAAAGTGCGATTTCGATGGGAAACGTGGTCGGGAGACTGGGAGAGGCTAATGAGCAGATCAGCAGCTGCAAGTGAGTAAACTCACACTGTAAATGATGCAAGACTTCTTTAAAGAATGTAAAAGATTTTGAAAATCTCTTTGGTCAAATGAAGAACTTGAGAGTACTAGAAAACATTATGTACTGATTTGTATTTGGATTTGAAAGCTCTAGTGTATGTTAATAGGAAAATTAGAGTATCAGTTTAATATGAATCAGGAGTTAAGTCAGTTGATGGGTGCATGTTACGGCCCTTGGAGAGCAAAGGAGTTACTTTGGCTTTATGCATTAACGTTTGGACTTTAGAGCTAATGGGGCTTTGAAAGTTGAAATAAAATGAACGGACTCCATGCACAACAGAACCATAACTTGTTAAATTTATATGGTGTCCACTCTGATAGCTTATGCTTAGATGCTACATAAATGTTTTACAGCATTTGTGATGATAGCTTTAAGGGTAATCCATGTTTAATTATTTAATTGTTTGTAGTTTTACTATGTTAAGGGATGTTTAATTTTGTTCTGTAATTATTTAATCGTAATGGTATGTTTTTATAGTTACCTTTTTTGTAGTTTCAGTCTACATCTAGTAGAATAGTACATTTCTTTAGGAGAGGAATTTTTTTTTTTTTGGATATAACCTGTTCATGGTGCTATGGGGAGGTGTGTTTGTGGGTGATTTGGGGAAGCTACCTAAGAATGCCCAGTGGGGCCTATGCCGAAATGGCTGTTGATTTCTATAGTAAGTGGATTTACGTGCACGGTAGTAGAGGGACATATCCGAAGCATGTTGTTGGGCCTACTACTGAAGTCCGGATTTGGGCAGGAAGTGAAACGAACCGATATATAATTGGGGGTCCAGTTTCTAGATCCTGTATTTGCGGCCAGTGATACAGGCTGGTAAGGTTTCTGACCTATGGGTCTTTCAGAGGGGATATGGGGCAGCATGCGCTGTGGGGTATTCCACTGGGACCAGGGACGGACTTGGACCAGTAGTATGCATGGGCACAATTCAGGCAGTGTTGCAAAGACTTCTTCATTTATACTCAGGACAAAGTAACGGTTTGTGCCATTCAGGGGACATTGGTGTGGGCTAGATTTTCACGCTTTGAGCTTGTCTACTGCTGCACGTTGACAGGGTCCCCCGAACAAGGAATGCTGCAGTCAGAGCGGTAAATTGTACACTGGGAGAGCCTGGGTGGGCTATCTCCCGAAGTATTATAGTGTACCTCCTGAAACCCTTGTTTAGGTGAAAAAAGCAATTTGAAGGAAAGAATTACCTAATTTATTAATATAAAGGGTATGAATTAATAGGATTATTAGGTTGCTGCACCCCCTTTTATTATTTTTCTTTTGGATTGATGCTAGATGAAGGATTATTTATATTTGTTATTTATGGATTCCTGAAATGTTAGATGTATTGATAATGTGGACTGTATTTTATAGTGTATTTTGAGTTTTTGTATGTTGTAATGGTTTTAAATAACCGATCAACAGTAAACATTCATTCAACTAGAGCATTAACAAAGTTTTTTGCAAAATATATATGTATCTATATGGAACCACACGGCAGCGATTTGGACCGACTTTCAGACCAGACTATGCTAGACAGAGAGACATGGCATGTGTGGCCCCTATTGTTCCTGCTGTAGTGATAGAACCAAACATTGGCCCTTAAAAGCCACCCCTGGATTACTAGCATAGGAATGGGAGAGGTGCAGGCCTCCATTGCACTGTATGCCGATTACTTGTTAGTAAATGTCATGCATCCCCAGACCTCTCTGCCAACACTTATGGAAGGTGTGAATACGTTTGGTGCAAATGTTCCACCAATACGATGGTCTGTGTCCCAGGTGTAAATGTGAGAAGGGTACTGAACGTCACCAATTTTGGGGTGATGTAGAAAAACAGAAAAAAACTGCTTAGTGAAACTTTTCATGTCAATACGAAATTGAAAGCACAAATGGTAATGCTAGGGGACCTTGATAAATTGCCCAGCCTTAAAGCAGGCCCCAGGCAGTTTGTATATTTAACACTGGTATGTGAGAAGCTAGAATTGTTAACCGTGTGGAAAAATGAAGAATCATCTGTCAGCAAACTATGGTTGAGCAAATTAGCAGAGTGTGCCCACATGGAAAAGCTGATTTACAGACCCAGGGTTAGGCTGGATATTTGTGGTACTAGATGGTTAGCCTTGGAGGAACATCTGTCTAGTCAGCGACACAACCTCCATACAGATGATCAGGAATGAAAAAACACAATTTATTATTCACAGAGGTAGATATAGTATAACAATATCATGGAGCAGAAGCAATCATAACACAGCGTCAATTTATGAACAGATTTTAGTTAGTAAGTGCAGTGAGGTTTACAGTTTTTCCACATTTCTTGTTTTGTTTCAATGTTCTGCAGAGTATAACGACTAGAAAGGTTGTGTTCTTCCACAAGAAACCGATATCAGATGTTAGCACTAGGTAGAAAAATTTTTGCTATTTTTAATTGTGAAAATCTTGCGTATTATGTAGACATATAATGGAAATTTTAGTCAAATGTGACACCCAGTACCATCTCAAAATTCAATGAAATAGTTTTTTGGGGAAAAAACAAAAATCTTCTGGTATAGCCCCCTTCTCTCCAGCCAGCCGTTATTTTCCACCTGGCTCTCTTCCAAGCTCTGTCATCCACTTTCTCTGGGACCTAACTCTGTCTGTGGCTTACCTCTCTGAGGCTCCGAATCTTGCTGTTCGAAGCAGTAGGCTGACTTATTGAAAGGTGACCTGCAATGGTTTACTGGTTAATGAAGCTAGCTGGCGTTGTTGTATACCTTAGATCATTGGCACCAGACTCCAGCTCCGCAGTACACTTAATTCAGAATCTTTAAGTTATTGATTTAATTTCTTCTTTTTTTCTTGGAAAACCCAGAAGTCAAGACTTGGCAGAATATTACAGTACTGATTTAAAGTGATTTGATTGCTTCCAATGGGGATGTTGATGTTTAAAATAATGATTTCCATGCACTGCAAAATGCAGTCTTACTCTAGTAGTGACCTTGATACTGTGGCCCAGTGACTTGTTGTTGTATCACAGAAGCTACTGGTATGTCTCAGAGGAACGCTAGCACTAGCCATCTTCACTGTTTTCTTTTGTTGTGCTCTTTCCCTGTTGAACTGCCTGCCCATCTGCTACACAAACATATATTCTCGCATATGTTCAAGTTCCCAAAATTCACCTGTACCAAAATGCCCACCCATTTACCACTCCACTGTGATTGAAAATAAAAAAAAGTTTATATTTTTACATGGAAATAGTCACGTCCATTGCTGGTTGCAAAGCTTCCCTACTTCTTTTAGTAATTTGCATTACCAGCACCATACTTGAAACTGATAACGCACATTAAGAACTCTGGCTTCTCCGTGGCAGTGAGGGATTGGTCTGGTGTGCTAGCGCCCCGGGTTCTGTCTCTGAGCTCGGGTTGTCAGCAGGGAGGATTCGGAACATTCTGTGGATGCTGTCCTGGATGGCAGCTACTTGCTGAATAGCTTTTCAGTGGCTCCTGGTGGTGGTGCCTTCAGTGGCGTGGCTAAAAATGTGCCATCAGGAACCTCTCCTACCCAGGCCAATTGCAGCATGCACAGCAGCGAGGGAGGGCGGGGAGAAAACACTGCACAGTTATGCTAGATTACGGCTTTTCGGCACCCCCATGTCTTTATTCCCCCCCCCCCCAGTGCACCACCAGTCCACCAATATGGGGCCCCTTGAGCCAGCAGCTGCTTGCTGAATTGTTTTCAGCTGCTCCTGGTGGTGGTGCCCTCAATAACGTACTAACCATGTGCCATCAGGACCCCCAAGGCCAGTTGCAGCATACAAAACAGTGAGAGATGAGGGAGAAAACTGCACCATTATGTCAGATGATGGCCTTTCGGTCCCATGCCTTTATAACCCACCCCCCACCCCCGTGCACCACTGATAGAGGCCCTCGAGCCAGCATCTGCACTGTACAGTTTCTCCTCCAGGTGATTGGCGAGGGGGTGGTCCCCGGTGGGGACAAGCTGGCTGCTTGGGAAGAGCAGTGAAGGAGTTCCAGGAAGTTCACATCCACTACGACTGGAGGGGGTCCCTGGCAGGGACAAGGGGGGCCCTTGAATGTCAGCTGAGGTCTTGATCGTATCCCTGAATGTGGCAGAAAGGGGTTAGTCTGTGGGGAGGCACTGGAGGCTCAAAGAAGTGGGGTTCTGTAACAGTGCTGGAGTCAGTAAATGGGTAGGCATATATCAGCTGAGTGTATGTCCAGCAAGGTAGGGAAAATGGGCAGACTAGGTGGGCCAAGCGGTCCTTGTATGCCGTCAGTTTCCATGTTAAGGAAGAGAACACGGCAAATAACAGAAATTTAAAACCATATACAATATGAATAATGTATTGGTGAACCATGCACAAAGCAGGGCTATATTTCCATCTCAGGGTAGAGATAACATCATAGGGATCTCACGAGCTCTGCTGCCGAGGTCTGTGATGTCATCTCAGCCCCTCATTGGAAATGCACCCTTGTTGTGTATGGTCACACACAAACTATAAGAACAATTACACATTCCTTCTACATACCTGTGAGGTCTTGATCCAGTGCATTCTGGAGGGGGTTTGCCAGTTCTCGTCTCCCTCATATGCTGTCTTGTACTTCCCTTCCAGGTGATGTTGAGCTTTCAGGAGCATAGCTGGTTGTAATATTCCTGACCAGAGAGAATGAGTATAGGGGATTTATTTATTTATTTAAGAGTTTTACTAGGAATGCATGCTGAGCAGAGTACTGTTCGATTCCAGATGCGTCCTGGAGGTCCAGGCTCCACAGCTGGGTGAGGAGAGTATGGCAGCATCATCTACCTAAGCGCCTTCGTTATTTTCCTCCTGCCCAACCTCCCCCCACTTTGTTCTGCTCTTGCCTTATTGGGGTATAGCTCAAGACATAAGGCTTGTTTCCCAGTTAGAAGTGGTCTAGAACTAAGTCCATTCACCGTAGTCCTGCTGACACTTGCCAGTACAGGATTGGATGTTTGATGCCAGTTTTTCTATGTTGGTGTCCTGCACCTTGCCAGTAACGGATTTGAGTCTCTGGTTTTTCGTATTCCTGCCCATGCACCTCCCTATCCCTGAGCCAGTTGGAGGCAGTTGTGTAATAGCAGTAGCCACACACACAAACAAGACTGTTATTCCAGGAAGAAGAGAGATTCTAAATATATATTCCTTGTATGCTGTTCAGGATATTACACAGATGAGCTCTCTCCTAAGAGATTGCTGTACACGTTTAAAAGGAAATTAGAGGAACATTTTTTTATTTTTGTTGTTCCTCCCTCCCCACCCCCCAGAATCTGAATTAACATGTATCTTTCTAGTTTCTCTTGCTTGAAGGGAGCAGTTCCAAGCAACTGGAGCATGTATTTCGCTGTGTGTGAGACACTTTTATTCTGTAAAGAGCATCTCACACTCGGGTGTCTTGTAAATGGGCTCGTTTGGGGGTGGATTTTTCATTTTGATATTTTATTGCTCAGTAATGATCAATAATAAAGCAGCAGCGCATGACAGCGGTGAGTGACAGTGACAATTTTTTTTTTCCATACAAGTATTTTCTACTCCCGTTGCATGAGCAGGCAGTTACTCAGCCCTATCCCTGCTGACCCCTTGCCGGCCCCCATCTACATGAGCTACTTGCCAGAGAATTCCCCCGACTTGCCCTCTGTGTCGAGGCTGGAGGGGCCCAGTCATAATCCAGCTTTTCAGTAATTGCGAGGGCAGAGGTCAATAGGCAGGGCTTCACAAAGCCTGCCTCATGTCAAGCATTTTATGCCCTGTTTTTTTTTGCTCCTGCCCACCTCCCCTGACAACTGGCGTAGCCCTTTGTTGGCTTCACCATACTCCAGCTCCCCGCTGTCTTTAAGGCCCACCATATGGGATCGACACTGCCAGAGTGGCCGAACTAGACACCCTTCTTCCCTGGGCTGACAGCAGTGCCAAGCGGCAGCGCATCCCCAGCGCTCGGGTCTCCCAGTCTGTTTCTCGAACTCACTTCTGAACTTGGGTCACCAGCATGGGAGTGTGCAGTGCTTACCCGCTGGGCCATCGGGCAGCAGCGGTGACAAATTTGACCTGCTGTTTTTATGTTCGCTTGCAAGGCGTGTGAACATATTGTTATCAGTGTGCTGTGAAATTACTTTTTGCATACCCCCTCCTCCACCTATAGCAGCTTCAGAATACAGACTCTTCTCCCTAATTCTGACCACTCTTCGCCTTTCCCCTCCTTTCCTCTTTGAACTCCTTGTCCAATCAGAATGCTTGAAAATGCAAGCTGCAGGGTTTCTTGTGTAACTTGTAATTCCTACTTGAAACCTGTCTCATTCTTTTGATTCTGCTGCTCTGCTTTTACACTGGGGCACTGCGACAGGGTAGCGAGCCAAGCAGTTTTTTGGGGAACACTTACAAGCTTTTTTTTTTTTTTTTGACATTTCTTGACTATGTGTTCTAAGTGCATTTGTTGCAGTTTTCACAAAATCCATCAGTGCCCAAGGAGTAACATAATATTACCATTTATTATGAAAAAAAAAATGCATTTTGAGCGACCTGCCTTGATGTCTGTCAGCTGATGCTCCCGTGTGTTCCTGTTGTCTAGCTGTGGGTAAAGTGAGTTTGGAATATTTTTAGCCTTAATGAGGCTGGACAGTGGGAGACTAAGGGGGGCGACAAGGAGGCACTACTTCACGGAGAGGGTTGTGGAGCCCTGGCATGCGCTACCTAATGGTGGCTGTTGGAACTGTGGAGGGGTTCAAAAGAGGCTGGGATAGGTACAAGGGGAGGGTGCGGCCTAGAGCCTCACCAAGGGAGGGACCTTGTGGGGGGGGGGACTAAAACAGTGCCATGAGAGGGCACTGGTCCACAAGAAGACTCGATACACAATTGGGCCTAATCTGCTGTTTTTTTAGTATGTTAGGGCATATAAAAAATGCAGTTTCTGGTAATGACATCTTGAGAAAGCACTGAAGATCAGTGTGAAACAATGGTGGACCAAAGGGATTTTTATCTCTGTGGTGTTTCTTTTTTGTCACTCATATCGGCCTTGTGAATGTGTTGTTTGTGTTATTTACCTGATGCCCATTTTTTCTGCTTTCTGCTATTTTCTGATAATGTTTACATAGCTCTGCGGCGTGATTGTTATTTTTTATTCAGAATGAGCACTATACATTGGGTTGCTTTGCTCTTGAAAGTTGAAGCTGTGACTCTGAGCATGCTCATTACCGTTGACGCTACTGAAGATGGCAGTGGCAGCATGTCCACTTATATACTTAAAAAATGTCAAAAAGCTGACTGTGTCCCTTTTAAAAAAAAGCCTGTCTATGCACCAAGTCCCATTGTCATAGCACACATTCAGAGTGCATACATAACTGCTGCTCTGTCTGTATCCTGCAACTACATTGCGACTACCAATTAGCAAGCATGGTTGGCATTGACCAGTGCTTGTTGGTTCTATTTTCAATTGCCCATATTTCTTAATTTGTATGATACCCCTCTTTCCAAATTTTGTGTCTGCTTTAACAGTCTTTCACATTTGTAATAATAAGACAAGTGTTTTATCAGTATTCTCAGCTGTTTTGTACACCTGCTGTCCCATGAGCTGCATGCTGGTTTATTATGCTCCCATGAAAAGTAATCTTGAAAACTTCAGAGAATTACCTTTGAGCACACATTTAAGGTTCCACATCAGATCAGAAAAAAATTACAATAAGCAGTTCTAGAGGAAATGCAGTTGAGTCGGACTCAAAGCACTTAGGGTAAAACAGTTACATGCAGTTTTGAACAAAAAAAAAAAAATCCACACAAATCATTGCATAACAAATTACAGGTGACGTACAGGGAGAAACATAACTGTTTTATGGTTACAGTTTCATTGGACTGCAAAGGCAGGCCACAAAGATCTCTTTAACTGATTAAACTTGGAGAGATCCAGCAGTAATCACAGAGAATTTGTTTAACCAGTTAGCGGCCCTGACAGCAAATGACCACTTGCCTGACTTAGTACACCTGAAAGGAGGCTTAAGGGCATTCTTGGCCATGTTCCTGGTGTTGTATTGGTTAGAGACTATGTGGAAACAGTTTTTTAAACAGAGGGTATTAATCCCAAGAGCACCTCTTTACCTAGCAAACAGGTCTGGAGCTTTATTCAGCTTGGTGAAGGTAGCCAATTGGTGAGTGCGTAAAGGATACAACTATAGGTGGGGTTATCTGCACCAAGTACAAAGTGGGACACCTTATTACGGATCAGCTTTACTCTGTTCAGCACTGTGTCGGGGGCAGCTGTGTAGACAGGGAGCCCATAACCTAGAAGTGACAGAATGGAACTGGCCACCACAAGGCATCTGTCCCCAGTGAGATTGTTCCCGTTTTGGTACAGGGCACTCAGTCTTCTGTTAACTATGGCCACCAGACTGTCAACTGGTGTGCAAAAGATGAGGTGTCATCCGAAGTTACTCCAAGGTATTTGAAGGTTTCCACTTGTTCAAGGTTATGTCATTGACCATTTCTGATGACAAGGGTGGAACTTTCCTCTTCTGTGGGAGGCTGGAGAAGAGCATTGTCTTTTTTTTGGGGGGGGAGGGCACTGAGGACCAGTTTGTTGTTGGAGAACCATCTTTCAAGTGACCTAAAGTTACTTTTGAAGAGCGGCAATAAGGTTGTCATGGCTGGGCTGTTTTGGAATAGATGACTGCATCATCAGCATAGAGAGAGTACATTGGTTGTCTGACAAGAGGCTAAATAGGAGTGTGCCCAACAAGGTGCCCTGGGGACACCAATAGATACTTCCTTAATGTTGGACAAAGATTTGTTGATTTTCACCTGCTGGGGGCGATTGGTGAGATAACTGTGGAACCAGTCAACTGTGTTCTGTGACAAACCTAGGCCAAGGAGTCTGGTAAATAGGAGCTCATGGTTGACTAAGTTGAAGGCTTTAGTAAGGTCAATATATGGAGCTCTGGCTAGGCTGCAGTTGTCAAGGGCCTCATGAGCAAAGTTGGTGTGTTCCAGTAGTGCTGTGTTGGTACTGTGGAGCTTCCAGAAGCCGTGCTGCTGTACACACTGGACACTGTATTTTTCCAAGGTATGTGACAAGTTGGTTAGAGACTACTCTCTCTATTGGTATAGTGCATTCTCCGCTTCTGAAAACTGGAGTAATCGGTGCAGATTTTCACTTCTCTGGGAACTGCGAGTAGCGTAGGGAAAAGTTAAAAATTCCAGAGATGGGGTGGGAAAGTTCCTTAATGGGCAGGGCAAGACATTTCATATCAACAGTGTCATTCCCACACCTAGTTTTGCCAAGCATTCTACTGAGGTATTTCTAAGTGTCTTTGACTGAAACAGCCTTCAGGTAGAATTTAGGGTACCTTGGCTCAGAGCCCACCATCTGAGAGGCTTCAAGGCCTAGTTCCCTGCAGCTGGTCTGGGCAGGCTCAGTAGAGATGACATAACTAAGATCAGTAAATGCTGTGTTGAAGTAATTGGCAATTTCGCTGTGTTGAAGTAATTGGCAGTTTCGGTGGGATCAGTGACTTTTCGACCCTCCACCACAAGCATTTGAGGAGTGGTTTTAACTCCCTTGACAAGGAGTTCTAAAACATTGCTCCAGTTCTGGGTCTGCTGGTCCTTGCAGAAGACAGATTTGGTCTCTCTAATCATACTGGTGCACATATTACGTAGCTTCCTTGTACCTTTGCAGGTGGACAGTGGACCCCGGTTTCCCTAGCTAGCACCCGTAGATTGTCCTTCTCCCTCATGCAGGCAAGGAGTTTGGAGGTGATCCATCTGGATGGTGTTCTCTTGCCTTGCATTTTTTTGGGTGAAGACTTGTCACAGGCAAGTGTAAACTCGGAGACAAAGAATTCTAGGGCCAAGTCAATCTTGGGAAGGACATCTAAGAAGCTCCAAACAGTTTGGGCCATGTAAGATTTAAATTTGGGCACCTTCATTTTGTTAGGACTTAGCTGACTGTGATCCGGAGGTGGGGGTGGTGGCCTTGTCTGTTTAGCTGCCCATAGGCGTTCCACTGGGGAGTGGTCACATAAGGTATCTGGTAAAACTTTGATAACTTTAAAATCTATCAGGGTGTGTAACTAGTACCCAGTCGAGTAATGTCATCATGCCTGTTTTATAATTACAGCCTATCTGTAGGCTTTCCAAGCTGCTCCTGTGGTCCTGGCACTCTCCGAGATGGCTGCAGCTAACTGACCACCCGACTGACCCCCGGACAGATTCAGACAGCCTATCTGCAGGCTTCCCAAGCTACTCTTGTGGCCCTAGCACTCTCCGAGCTGGCTGCAGTTAACAGACTGCCCGACTGACCCCTGGACAGATTCAGGTACGCACCAGACCTCTGAAACTCGTGGTTTTGAATGCCGCTGTTTTGACTGGATGCCCAGTGGAGGAGCCAGGCACTGATTGGCAGTTTCTGCTCTTTGGCTGATTTTCCAACGCTTGGCACTTCTTGATCTCAGGGAAATCTCTTTCTGTGCTGTGTTCTGGACTGAATGTTTTCACCAACCCCTTCCCCCACCTCCTCACAGTATTAAATAGACCCTTGCTCCGCCCCTTTCCTCAGCCTAGCAGCTGATTGGTTACTCCACTGCTGCACATTCTTATGGCTATTGGCCTCCTTGTCTTCAATACCTGACTTGACCCCCTTTCTTACTGCCCCTTTTTAAAGCAGTCTCACCCACAGGATCACACATTTGCTCTCAACTTTTTCTCCAGGCCTACCAGTTAACTCCTCTCAATTACTGCTCTAACCTGCCCTATTGTTAGGGACCTCACCCTAATTCGACTACATACCCTTTCAATTCTTACACTTCTGCTGCCTATGGTGATATACCCAGTCACAGCCAAACCATCCCAGTAGCTGGCACCTTTGCCTTAGCTGAATTTTCAACGATATCACTAAATTAGAACTAGTGTCATTGCCCCCTCACGCAGTAAAGCAATATTACAGTGATTTTTTTCCAGGCGTTTTACCAAATTTGCCCTGTGCTTCGGCTAATTTCACAGCTGGCACACCACCGTTGGCCCAGTTTTACCTCCAGCTACCTGCTACACCCTTTTAACACCCTTAACCACGTCTGCCCCCCCACCTACCAGGTACTCAGTGACCCTGCCTACTGGTGCCGCCTCAGCCTCCTGGCTTGCACTGCTAACCCTAGCCTCCCTCATTCTAGGTCACTTGCCATACGTCCACCAACATGATGAGTTGAAACTGCCGCTCATCAGGCCTCTCATCCTAAACCCCCCCACACACACATCTACAATGGGGCCACCACTCTCACTCCACTGGTGGGCTGTACCCATATCCCACCCCACTGATGTTGCCACGTTAAGGCAATGGACTCTACTTTGCCTTGCCTCTCTCGCTCTACAGAAGCTACTCATTCCTACATCCTTGCGATGCTCCTCCCCCTCCCTGATGGCACCTAAACTGGTGCAGAAGTGACTAAAACTAGCATCTATCCATATCCTGTTCCTTCTCCTCCTCTCAGGAGACATCCACCCCAACCCCTGGCCCAACCCAACCCAACCCCACCCCAGGCTACTGATCCTAAGGATCTTAAAATCACCTGCCTTAATATATGCAGCCTCCTTAACAAATTTGACTCTTTTCAGGGCTGGGTTGCCCTGAATCACCCTGATATCATCTCAGTAGTAGAAACTTGGCTCAGTGACCGTACCCCAGACTCCGTGGTCTCATTCCCTTGGTTTTCTCTCTACTGCGCCAACCGTACCTCTAAAAAAGGTGGTGGATGTGCACTATACATCCAGGACTCACTACAATGTCTTGCCTTCCAACCCCCATCCCTTGAGCATGGGGCCTAGGCCCTCACTCTGAAAATCACTATCGCACCTAACAGAGCTCCCCTGTTCCTCTCTTCTATATACATTCCTCCCCAGAATCAGAAGAGTGCTTTCCACTCTGTCCTCGCCTACCTACAGTCTCTCCCTGACAAGGCAGAAATCATTGCCCTTGGGGACTTTAATATAAATTGGCTAGCTGACACATCGGCACCCTTTAGAATGCTGCAGCCTCTCAAAACCTGTCCCAACTTATGACCACCGTCGCTAGACTGAACCGGAGGGCTGGCACTGCCATTCTCCTTGATCTGGTGCTCACCAGTGCACCCCATAAAGCTACCCAGGTCAGGGTTTTACCTGATACCCTGAGTGAGCACTCCCCAGTGCTTTGTCACTGGTCGTATATTGCAAGAACCTCCCCCAAAAAAAATTGTCTTCTAACGCTATCTCAAACCGGGCAAATTTGGACCTTAGACAATTCCTCTCAACCAGTAACTTGTCCCCCATTACAACTGCTTTGGACATTGACACTGCTCTTGACCACTGCATTGACACCTTCAGTTCTGCCTGTGACCGGTATGCACCCCTAAGCAAACAGGTCGTCAAAGGGGTTGACACACCTTGGATGTCACAAGCCCTATTAGACCAGATGCATGATCGTGACCATCTATGGCATATTGTCCTGGAAACTGGTAAACCCTCTGATAGACGGTGCTACCAAGAGGCTCATAATAAATGTATTTGGAATATTCGGAAGGCCAAAGCTGAGTACTACCGAGCCTCGTTCACTGCCACATGGGGTTTGGGGCACAAGTTCTGGGACTCTCTCAAAGAGCTCAGTGGTAAAACCTCCTCTGCACCTCCCTCTCAACTCTGGGCAAATGGATCTATCACCACAGACCCTGCCCTGATTGCAAATACATTTAATACCTCTTTCTCCGACCTTAGTAGTGTTCTCCTCCCCCAAATTTCTTCTCCCCCCCCAGCACCCCCACCTCTCCCACCGCTGCTTCATTCTGCTTTAAAACAATATCGCAGCGTGAAGCTGCCCCCCTTCTCCTCAAGACCCTCAGCAAGTCACAATTCAGCAGTGACACACTAGATCTTATGCTGCTTAGGCTCACATTTAATGAAGTTCTTCTGCCACTCATCATGCTCCTGAACCACTCCCTATCACTGGGCCAGTTCCCCTCTAAATGGAAATCAGCTCTCATTACACCCATCCTTAAGAGTGGTGACTGCAACCATCCTGGGAACTACCACCCCATCTCAATCCTGCCCCCCAACCAAAGCTTTGGAGAAAATTGTGGCCACCCAGCTTACGGACTGCCTCTCCAAATACAGCCTTCTGTGTCCTGAGCAGCATGGCTTCCGGCACAACCACAGTACTACCACAGCTCTCCTGGAGTTCATTAATGCTCTCCACGCATCTCTGGACACAGGCCACATTGCTGGTGCCGTTTTTATAGACCTTTCCAAGGCGTTTGATACGGTGCACCACACACTACTACTGGATTCCCTCACACAAATTGGCCTGTCCTCTGAGACCACTGGCTGGTTTGCCAGCTATCTCTCAGAGAGAACTCAGTCAGTCAGACTTGTCTAAATCCAGTCCTCCCCCCTCCAAGTCAGATTGGGAGTCCCTCAGGGCTCTATTCTTGGCCCCCTATTTTTCTCCCTGTTCCTCAACTTCCTACCCAAGGATTGCTTTGGGAAACTACTCCTGTATGCAAATGATGCCGTCCTCTACAGCTCCCACTGCTCTGTGTAATGCACTCCAAAAATCTTTTACGGAAGCAGAATCCTGGTTCGTTCAGCATAGGCTAGTTCTAAACTACAAAAAAACGAAGTCTGTGGTGTTTTCCCACTCCCAAAGCAGGAACAGTGGGCTACCCCTGTGCATACTGAACTCCCTCAATGACCCCTTGAGCAGGTTACCTCTTTCTAGTACCTGGGTATCACCCTAGACTCAGGGCTCACCTACTGTGACCACATCCGAAAACTAGTGGGTGCCGATAGCGTGTGTTGGTTTACTACTGGTACAAGCACTGCCTCCTACCTGATGCCCTCCCACCTAGCTGTCTCAGCCTAGTACTGTCACTCATAGATAGCGGTATCATAATCTATGGGCGTGACAACACACACCTAAACAAAATCAGGCTGGCTCTTAATAAAGTGCAGCAGACTAGCCTCCGATTGCGCAAGACAAACACACACACCTGCGCCCTGTATGCCTCCACCAACTGGCTTAACTTCAATGGGAGGCTTAAATATCAGACATGCCTCTTTGCTAAAAAAAAATAACTGCAGGTCTACTCCCACCTGCCCTAACCCCCTTACTCCAGGCACCCTTGTCTTCCCGCCACACCTGGCAATCTACAACAACCCACTTCCGGGTACCCCTCTGCAAGACCTCCTTGGGTGCACCAGGCCCCTAGCTAGCTTAACTCCCTCCTCTCAGAACCCGGACTTGGCTGGTTCAAGTCCCAACTACACGACCTAATCTTTCAAGGCTCAGCCTGTGACTGTCCTTGATTTTATGCTCTACCCATGTCCCCCCTCGTATTTGGACCTCACCCTGGTCCTGCCACCCCAGGGTGTGCTTATACCTGGACAGTGGACACCCCCAGTCCAGCCTAGACTACTAAATAACGACCAGGGCATGGCTGGTGCCACCGTCCTGCAGTGTATGTACCCTGTTAACTGATTACTGTTTTCACTCTGTAACAGTTTTTGCAACTTTCTGTAATCACTTTTGCTAATGTACAAGCTTCTTTGTAACTATTGTGTCTTATTTGTTTTCACTGTATCTGATGTCTCTGTATATAATGACGTGGAACCTTTGTAAAGGAGTCTTTCACTCAAAGGTATGTTATCCGATAACTTCAATAAATAAATAAATAAAATAATTGATTCTGTTGTGCTAAGTGACCATTTGTGTGAGAAATAGTTGGACATCTTACCCCTAAGACCTATGCTGGACTTAGGATTCCAATTGATGTTAAAGTCACCAGTAGCAGTGTATTTCCAGTTCAGATTGAGTTGCATGAAATGAGACAGAGAAATTACCTCGGTAGCTAGATTCTGTTTACCCATTGGGATATAGACAGACAGGATGACAAGAGATTTTTGCCCTTGTCCTCTGAAAAGCTTTACTGCTAGGCATTCACAGTCCCTAGTTAGATCTTTAATAACGAGTTTAGAGACTTGCAGGTCAGATCTGAGGTGAATAAGGCAGCCCCCACCTCGTTTGCCTAGTTTATCCTCCCTGAAGATATTGAAGCCTGGCAGTGAGATAGTGGCATCAGGTATGTGTGAACTGAGCCAAGTTAACACCAGGCAGCACTAACTTGACCCAGGCTTCGAGTTGGGCTGATTTAAGTAAGAGACTGACAATATTTAGGGAGACTATGTTCAGTAGTCCTTGGCTGCGGGTATCAGACCCAGAGCTAACAGCAGGACTAAGGTTGTGGTGGACATTTCTGAACAATAGGAGTAACATAACTGTAAGGCCTCTGGTGGCTCTGAGGTATGATGATGATGATAAAAAGTTTGTTTTTATACAGGATACAGATTGTTGGGTTGAGACCCTTTTTCAATAATGTCCTGTGAATTCATACATTCATTTCAAACAGTCATCGGACTCACTTTGTACATACATTACACAAACATAAACTCCTTTCTCTTACCAATATACAATCACACTATTACACATATACATTAAAAATGTTCTCTCCACTAGCCCCACAGAGGCAGTAATCTAACTAAAACAAATACACTTCTTTAACAGATATCTTTTTAGGGCTTTTTTGAACTGTGTATGGCCCTGAACTATTTTTAACTCTCCAGGCAATTTGTACCCGTGGACCGCAAGATGGTTCTGTAAGGTACTGCTTCAGTCTCCGGGATTTACTCCTAGGAAGGAGGGGCAGGTGTGTGGTCCTGGAGATGGCCAAATCGGGCAAGCACATAGCACTCCCCATGTCCCATTAGGATTAGGTGTACAGTTTTGGGGGGCATATGGCTGGGCGGTTCTGGTACAGTAGGGTTATTGGAGAATCAGTAGGCCTTGGTGCCAGCGTGTGACCAAGGGAGATAGAAACATAGAAATTGTCAACAGATAAGGGTCTTCGGCCCACCTAGTCTGCCCTATCACCACTAACAATTGCGCTCTTTCATGCACTGCTGGCATTAGGTCGTCTCCCCAAAAAAAATACTACCAGCAATCTTCTGTGCCTATCCCAAGTATGTTTAAAACCTGTAATTGTTTCTGCCCCCACCACTTCCACTGGCAGACTGTTCCACTTGTCCAATACCCTCTGTGTGTAGAAGTACTTCCTCACGTTCCTCCCTCCAGTTTCATCTTGTGCCCCCTCATCCTTGAGCATCTTTTTCTTTGGAATATAATATTCTGCTGTTCTTTATTCTTCCCTGTGAGGTACTTAAATGTCTCAATCATATCCCACTCTCCTCTAGATAGTACATACTTAATTCCCTCAGCCTATCCTCATAGGGCTTGTGATGTAGTCCCTGCACCATTTTGGTTGCCCTCCTCTGAACCGCCTCCACCCTATCTATGTCCTTACGTAGATGAGGCCTCTAGAACTGGACACAGTATTCAAGGTGCAGCCTCACTAATGTCCTCTATAGTGAAATTATTACCTCCCTTTTGCTGCTGGTGATTCCCCTGCATATGCATCCCAGCATCCTGTTTGCCTTTCCTGCCGCCTTGTCACACTGCCTACCTACCTTGAGGTCATTGGAGATGATCACCCCCGGGTCTCTTTCTTGCTTGGAGCATGGTATTTTTACCTCCCCAAGTTGATATGTAGCTCTTGGGTTTTTGTGCCCCGTGTGCATTATCTTGCACTTTTTTGTGTTGAAACCTAGCTGCCAATTACTTGACCAATCCTCCAGCTTTAGGGTTACCACCTGTCCCAATTTTCGCAGGACAGTCCTGATTTGGGCAGCTGTGTCCTGCAAAAAAAATCATGAAAAATACTGCATGACACTATAGTAGAGAGAAATATTTTCTGACTTTCCTCTTAATGTTGCAAAAAACTATAATACATTAACTAAAATACCTTAAAATGATAAACACTAGAAACAATTAAAAAACTACAACACAGTCTTAATTCTGATTATATAGAGAAAACAAGTCTGTTGCATTGGTTGAGGTTACATATTGTCTTGCAAAAAGTTTTATCCCACTTTGGGCTTCTTTAAAAGGTGGTAACCCTATCCAGCTTCCCTAGATCTCCCCTCATTCTGTCCACTCCCCCTGGTGTGTCCACCCTGTTGCAGAGCTTAGTGTCGTCAGCAAACGGGCACATTTTCCTTTTCAGACCCTCTGTAATATCACTGATAAAGACACTGAAGAAGACTGGACCCAGCACTGATCCTTGTGGTACCCCTCTGGTCGCTTAACCCCCTGCAGAGTGAATGCCATTTGCCGCCACCCTCTGGGTCTCATTATCCAGCCAATTCTCCACCCACTTCACTATCTTCTTTCCCAGCTTCTTTATTAATAGGGGCTCTATAGGGTCAGGTAGTAATGTGGGTAAGCAGGTTAGCAGCATTAATATTGCAAAGGAACATGTCTGCAGTGAGGAAGGGTGACCTCAGTTTGCAAGTAAAAACAGGTAGGTCACTGATCTATAGCCCTAGGACACAATCAGTGACAAGTGGTGTTGGCAAATTTACAATGACATGTGGCTGGAGCAGGTACTAGCAGCAGCCAATTCTGGTACGTCCCTGAGTGGCTAGCCTTAAGACACAGTCAGTTCAGGGAGAGTGTTAGCAAAGGTGATGTAAAGATAAGGATGATCTTAAACAATAGGTATTCAAAAACAACTGAGAATACTGATGAAAACCTGGTCTGAGCCATGTTAAAAAGAGCACTCATTTGATTTAACTGCAAAGAAAAAAGTGGTCGGTGAGACTCAGAATGGGAAAAAAAGGTTGTCATACAAGTCTGTAGATAAGGAGCTATCTAAAATAGAGTAAAAAAAATATAGGTCAACATTTTCACTGCTATAATAATGCACTGCTGCTTTAATACTGCCTTGGACATCACCCTTATGGTTGTAAGAGTGATGTCACATTTTTAGGGTATCAGAACCACTCAGCCACAGTATGCAGTTCTCATTCCCTAACAGTGTGCATGAGACCATGCTTAAAGCCATAAGTGTGGTCTCTGCAGCAAACATCCCACCCCAAAGCTGCTGTTGCCATGCACTGCACCTTAGCTGAGAATAATTCCAGTGTGTGTGGGGGCTTGCTTTTCAGCTGTGTGTTTTGACTCTCACCTGAAATACAGAGTATCACCTCCATGGTGCATTACCTTCCACCACTGCAAATAGCAGTAGCCTGAATTTCATTACAGAACCCAAGTCTCTAGCACCACTGTGTCACTGACAGTATGATCACAGGTGGCACAGATGGTTCAGTGCCATCACAGATTATTACAGCCTATGTCTATTTCGGCTGTTACAAGCCCATATTATGGTTCAGTGCCTCTAGAGGTATCCTTTGGCTAAACACCAATAAAAATTCCATGCAAAGCCCAGGAATATATAAATCTGTATCCTGCCCTCCAAAATAAATGTTGCCTGTTTTTCTTTAATGCTTAAATTTCTAATGCTGAAGTTGCTTATTCCTTTCAGCTGTCAGCACTGTCTCCATGCTCCTTTATGAAATGGAGACTAGGACCAACTAGAAATCCGCTGCCCCTAATGAGAGAGAGAGAGAGACACACACACACAGATTTTGCAAGGTAGAAGAACAGCTGCCAGTGAAATCCATCTGGCTTCCCCACCATCTACCCATAGTCTACCTGTCTGGTTTGTGAAATCAGTAGTTTTCATATTTTTTTGATTTCGTGGAGATAAATGGCAGAGAACAGACAGTTAAATAGGATTTTTAATATTCATAAATTCCATGCCTCTTGGCTGTCCCTTGTTATTGAAAGCGCCCCTGATTTTACCATGAAAAATTATACCTGTCCCTTCATCAATTTCGTTTTGCCCCTCTCTGAACAGCAGGAATCTAAAAGCATTAAAACAAATAACAAACATTAAATTCCTAATTAAGTACTCCTGCAAAGTACAGTACTGCAATGTATTCCTCTCTGTGCTACGTGTTCTTTTAGCTTGCCGAGTGTCTGACTTTCATCTGTGTGGTGACCTCTTTTTAGTGTTGTTCCTGTTAAATTGGTTAACTCTTGCTGTGCCGCAGACTGATCTATCAGACCAGAGTTCCAGTACATTCTAATTCTGTTGGCAGCCCAAGGGTTAAAAGACTGAGAGGTAAAACAGCTTCCTAAATGGTAGAGGTAGAAAAAGGTGAAAGCCGGCAAGAAAATGAAATATTTTAGTAGGTTTTTTTTCAGTTGCTACCTGTAAAATGTCATGCTAGCCTTCCATTTTCACTGATACATGTATGAATAACCTACTGGTGATCATCAGTCAAACCACGGCAGATTTTCTTATAGTAAAGCCCTGGCAATGCAGACCTTGACTTAACATTGCAGGGTCACTTGGAACACTTGTTCATTTGAGAGAAACTAGCACTACGAATGGGCCCCATTGCTGGGCTCTGCAAGTCCCAGAGACGAACTTCTGCTATTCTCTTAACCTGGTCAGCCATTCTTGGAATCAAACTGTGGTCTGTGACTGTGCAGCAGACTGTCAAATAAGCATTTTTTTCCCCAAGCCACCACACTAGCAAATAGCAACTCTATTGTGTATGTCTGATCAAATTGTACTCCAAATTCCCCTAGGCACACACTCACCTTCTGTTAGTGGCAGGACTAATTTCGCACTCCTGGTAATTATTCAAGCTACATATGCCCACACTGTTGAGTTAGATCCCTCCCACTCTCCTGTGCACCCTCCCCTACAGAAGTAGCTACTGTTTCTGAGAACAGAATCAATTTAGATTCCATGGGCTAATGGTGGCCAGCAATAGGTTATGAGCAAAGACCTAATCAGACTTCTCAGGTCAGTCAATAAGACATAGAATTGCAGAGCAGTATACAGTTTGTGGAGCAGTCAGGGTTTCTGGTTGACAATTTCCGTAAAGAGTTTTGAATCTTTTTTTTTTTTGTCTTTCTGTTTTGCCCACTTCTGCTCTGCCTGGTCCCCTCTCTGTGGGGCTCCCTACCAACCCCATCACCTGTCATCTCTGAGACTTACCCCTTACCTCCTCCAGCCCCCATGGCTTGCCCCTACTGTGGAGTTCTAGTCATCAGGGCTTGTCCCAGTGCCCCTCAAGTTATTTTCGGCTAGCCCCTGGAGGCAGGTAGCACAGTTGACAGTGCAGAGCCTGTGGAGGGAGCCTCCCTTCATACTGCTCAGTTGTGATAGTTTTCCTTTGTTACTCTTGCCCCCCCCCCCCCGGTAGGATGTCTGTATGCAAGGGGCTCATGACCACTGCAGCATGTGCATAGTGTCCCCACGTATGACTGATGTCCACCCACCCAGTCTCTCTCTGTTGCGCTTCTATTCGTGGTCACTTAGGTAGCAGCAATGTGGCACAGGCAGCAGCATTCCTCCTTGAAGGAGGTGGAGGAGAGCATTCTCTGTGATTCTTGACCTTCCCCCCCGACTGTGCCCAGTAACTCTGGCTTCTTCCCAAACCCTGGTCTCCAGAGTTGCGAGTGGTAACCCTGCCACTGCTCCAGCAGGCCAGTCCTTGGATCCCTTCTTTGGAAATTGCAGTGGTCCCATGCAGAGATTTTGGAGTCCCATCAGGAAAAAAAAAATGTGTTTGTATAACACTGCTTGCTAGGAAAACCTGTTCTAAAATACTATGGTAAAGATAATGAATGGAATATAGTTGGACCGTTTGCTTTTCCAATCATGTCTCAAGTGTAAAATCGAGGGAACTGGAGTCCTTACTGTGGGGTTAATGTAAGCGCTGAGAGCACTGCATTATTTATTTTTTTGCAGAAAATGACAATGCCGGATGCCATACATCAAAGCTCCGTCAGCATCTAGTGTTTTTTTTTTTTAATTGATTTTTATTTTGTTTTTATACCTTGGTTTAGAAGAAAAATAGATGCCTCAGGGTGGAAAAAGTAAGGTTCCGACTTAGCGACTTAAGTGAAGTATGATCAGCCTTACTGTTGTCAGTGAAATGGTATTGCTGTGCTCTGTGATATGCATGAAAGATTACCGTTTTTCTCTGCAGCAGTTTACAGAGACAAATCAGGAAGTATATACAGTATGATAAATGAAACAAAAAGGTAAAATTAAATGTGTGCTTAAAATATAAACTGAAGTTAAGAGTCAACGTGTCGACCATTACATCTTTTTCAGTAATAATCTGCAGAAAACATAGTGGATAAAATAATTCAGTAAGTCTTAGAATCTTGATATTAAGAAAAAAATGTGATGAACTCTTGATTGATGGTACTGGAAACTGAAGCACTCAGTGTTGGAATCAGAGATTTTTTTTTTTTTAATTAGTATTTATGCTCCCATCTTCAGCCTGTACTTCCAGTCCCATCACCCCACCATCCCATGGCTTACCTTGCTCTATCCCCTCCCCTCCCCATGGGAGGTTGCTAGGGGTAGGGACCAAGTCCCTCTGTGGTGACCGAATCGGTGAGTGGAACCAGAGCCTTGTCAGTGGGTGCAGGGCCATTGGAATGCAGGAATCATCCCATGTCCTGGCAGGCATTTTCGCTGTACTCTCTCCCCTCAGTTTGGCATTGAGAATGCACATAGGCACAGAGCCTGCCGACTTACCCTCCCTCTTGCTGTCTGTGCATAGAGTGTCTCCCATCATACCACAGGAGGAGCTTGTGCAGCAGCATGGTCTGTCGCACTCCTCTGGAGAGGGCAATTGTCCATTGGGATGCTCAAGTCCTCTCCCTTTGTTGGCGCTTCAGCAACTTAAGCTCGTTCGTGAACCTGGGTCACTGGTGTTGTGTGGGTAGCCCTACTGGTGCGCCAGTCGGTCAGCTTTTGGAATCAGAGTAGTTTTTAAAATGTTTTCCAGTAACCCACTACCAGTCTACTGGGCCATCCATTCTCCAAGAATAGCAGTATTTTTTTTTCAATGGAAAGCTGCACAAATTTTCCCTCCCACCATCCTCTCAATTAGCAATTTTCAGTTTTTAAATTACATAATTGCCTCATATCTCTAAATAAGTCAGCTCTCCATAAGTTGCTTCCACGTTTCACTTTGTGCGAATATGTGTGGTCAACCAATCACAGGGTCAGCATATATTTCTATAGCTAGAGTGGCAGAAGCACAGGTAAAGCAAATGGTGGCAAAACAGTATGCATGTGTGACACTAGTTTGGCTAAAACAATAAGGCTAGGCCTGGTGCCTTCAGGGATACAGAAGCTTTTCATAGGGGGTGAGAAGCTTCAGATGTACAGAAGCTTCTCACCCCCCTATGAAAATAGTTGCTGCACCAGAAACGCAGGAAGCATAGTTTTCAAAATTCCTCGCTGTCTTACCTCTCTAGGTCAGAGGGCTTTTGTCACCGTGCTCCTTACTGGCTTAACTCTCTACCTCCAGACATCTCCTCTGCGACTACATTAGGCCCCTTTAAACAAAACCTTAGGAAACATCTTGTTGCAAATGCCTACCGTGATTGTTCTTCTCACGATCTCCGCATGGCTTCAACAACAGCTTTCTCCTACCTACTCTCCCCCTGGGGCATCCATCTGACGGCCCATAATTTTCAACGTTTGGTGCCTTTGATTCCTGCATGGATAATTGTATGTGCCAGAACCTCCCCCTGGTAATCCTCACCTCTTCCATATCTCCCCTAGTATACCTCCCCCTTATTAGCCACACTTCTTCTATATCTCCCCTCACCCCTTTCTCTCCTTAGTCCACCCCCTACCACTCCTTCCTAATTCCTCCCTGATTGGACAGTCACTCTGACCTAGTTCCACTTTACATAGAAAAGTCTCTCTCCTCAGACCCTCTACTGACGAGGCCTCATGGGCCGATGTATCTCTCCCCTTGCATTCATACCTGTATATTTTGTGTATAGCAGCCCTGTCTTACCAGACAGTTAGCCCCTACTACTCCTCTTTCTCTCTCTCTCTCTCTCTCTCTGATATTTGAATTTTGGCATATATTGTACACTGCCTACATTGATGTTATTTTTTCCTGTCCTATAGTTCTGTAAGTTATGGCATTGTGTGTATAGTCCTAAAATTGTGCTGCTTACCAGCAACACTATCTGTTTTTGCTGTTTTGTTTAACCTGCCGTGGAACCTGTGTAGTGAGCTTGTTCTCAAAGGTGTTAATCCGAGATCACAATAAATAAATAAATAAAACCATGGAGCAGTGAGCAAAGTGTTTGTATTTTTTTTCCGCTATGGAGTCTGTCCGATAGCACTCCCTTCTTCTCCCCATTTCCTTTAGAGAATTCACTGGTGTCCAATAACACAACCTGATCCCCACTCCATGCAAGCACTTTTGGCATCTAGTGGACCCTTCTCTCTCTATCCAGTTTCAAGCAGTCCCTGGTTTTTAGTAGCACACAGCCCCATTACAGCCTCAGCTACCTGCACCCCGGGTGCCGGCCCAGTGGAGGAGCGGTTGTGCTTCCGCTCCCCACACCAGCAACCCAGACTTGGGAATGGATTAGGGTCATTAGGTGGGCTGGCAGGATGAGGGAGGATTGAGCGCCTGATGGCAGCTCTGCTTCCTCGGGAAGGGGGTACACCAGGTGCCACTGAAGAGACTACTAACTGGCAGAGGCCAGGTGGCAGTGCAGCGGGAGTGCACGAGAGGCAGGGCTGTAGCATGACGTGTGTGGTGCACATGTCCCAATACTACAACCCATATGGAGAAAATGGAGGAAAAAGAAGCTGGGCTGCCCACTGCCTGCACACATACCCCCTTCACAGGGTCTTGCACGATGAACACAGCGGGCCACCCACCTGTTGCAATTCTGAAGAAGTGTTGGATAACCATAAGTCTGTGAGAAAGTCAGTGCTAGGGCTGGCGTTGGCAGATCGGAGGGGAGGAATAACTATTGATAAAAAACACTAGTCGCACCCCAACGACAACTGCCGCAGCCCTCCATTCACCTCATTGGCTGGCCACCATCTAACTGACGGTACTGAAAACCAGTAATTGCAGCTTGCAGTATTTGTAATTGGATGGTAGCTAGCTAGGGGGTGAGTGGAGTGCTTTGCCAGTTGTAATTGGGGAAGGGGGGGCAGTGGAAGGGGTGATTTTGGGATACAGTGGAAAGGTGGGAAAGTGGCACTTGACATTAGCAAGACTTTGAAGGGAACAAGGATAGGCAGAGGAAGGGGGTGCTGCTAGGCACATGAGAGGAGCAAATTCACCCCACCCCATTTATCAACAATTTACTAGCAGGGCATGCTGATGGGCGGTCTATTCATTTATCACTTGTTGTCCAAGGAAATGGTCTTAAATTTCACAGAATGTGATGCTTTTATGTCACTTGCAGTTTGCATAAGTGAGTCTCTCAGCTGTTAATGCAGGCAGAGTTTCCTCTCTTGCCTTACACTAGTTTCTGTCATTGCCCTGTAGTCTGCTCTTCTGCTGGTCTGTTGATTTACTGAACATTTATTTTAATGGTCTGCGACAGGAAACAGCTGATCCCAGGCTTTTTAATTAACACATTTTTCAACTTCTGTTAATGAAATATTGCATTTTAATAGTCTTCTTGAGATGTCACCTGTTTTATTTTGTATTTTATGTGACAGGGATCACCCAAACGTGATCAAGCGGAGATTCACCAGTGTGCTGATTGTCTCCGCCCTCTCTCCTCTGTTCATCTGGCTATGGAGGGGAGGCCACAGGAATTAAGGTATGTTATAAGATGGTATCTTGTAAACCAACAGATATAACTGCATTACCATGGCCTGGAACATGATATTTTCACTGTGTCAGACTTAGGTTACCATCAATGGGAAAATGATTCATTCTATGGCAGGCCTACCTGGGCTTCATTGCTCAGTTATGCATTGTCTTATTAATGGCTTAGTAGATTGTATGTTTGCCTCTGGGGAAGAAGATCAGAAGGTTGTTGGTTCTCATCCCACACCAGGAATGTAGGCTAAAACCCAATACTTACCCAGTAGCGTAACACTAGGGAGGTGCTCCACTGTTGAGGTGCTGGCCTTCAAATGAGGCATTAAACAAAGGTTCCTTTTGCCTGTTTCTGATGGCAGTCCTGGTGGGAGTTAAAACTCCCATGGCACTTATTGTAAGGGTAGGGGATTTTCTTTGGTGTCTTGACCAGAACGCCCCCTTTCAATAAGAGAGGTCCATGTATTCCCCCCAACATGTCTGGAAACAAACTCTCACTGCTCAGTGGGCTTTTCCTGGTGTAAGGAAAAAAAATACAAAAATTCCAACACAAGCTTCCAGTATGTAGGCAGCAGCCTGATTCCGTAGTTTATATGACAAAGAAAATAATTTCAATCTCATGACCTGTTATAGAGCTCCTGATATCTCAGGGGAAACGTATCAAAAAAGCTTCATTTCCTTACCAGTTTTAACTTAGAGTTCATACATGTTCTCTACTTAGTTCCACCTTTGTCTTTATAATTGCACACGGCATCATATAAAGAGGAACTCCGTCCCCTAGACATCATCTGCCGTGGCTGCTTGTCTACACCTGACATTATAATCCTCTTCATATGACTTCACCATCTGTTGCAACGAAAATCGCTATGTCACAAATAGAAGTCTATAATTAAGCAGTTAGGCATGATGGGGCTGCATTGTGGTGGGATAACAGCATACCACTGGTGGATTGACGCACAAGGTGAAACCAAGTGCTTCCACCACCTGAGAAGGGCCATTATTAGCTCACCAAAACACATCCCCTGGAGTGCCTTATTGCGATTATGAAATGGGTCCTTTTTAGTAAATTGGATGAGTTCTTTTAAACATATTACTTCCAGCTGGACTGTTGTGCTGGGATAGTGGCCTGGCTGAAAGTACCTCTTGGCCGGTCAGGAGCCAGCATTCCTTCTACCCATTTCATAATGTCACGTAAAAACAAGCAGTCAGAGCAGATGCAGTCTGCGGGACAGTGGTGTGATAATATGGATGGTCACATTATAATAAAGTGAAAGAAATACAGTATACAGAAAATAAATATCAGCAGAAAGGTTTTAAAAAGCATGTTTTTCCAGAGTTTCCCCTGTGACATAAGGGGGTCATTAAGCCCTGCTGCTTAGTTTATCAGAGGCAGAAATAACATCTTGAAAGTATTGTGGCTGTTTCCATTTCTGAAAAATGTGCTGGTTTCATTGCTGGGACAGCCAGATGGAAGAGTTCTTTACTATTTGGCATCAGCAAGGTAACATTTTATTCTGAAAATGTTTCTGCAGCAACTGCTGTGATAGAAAACTCAATTTTAGTAGCAGAAGGAAAAATATGCATAACATTTTTAGGTACCCTTTCGTGAAGCAAGTCTACAGTCACTTTTGGGGAACTGGATGCACAGCAAGTGATTGTTAAAAATACGTAATCTTGTGTAGCAGTCATTGAAAATTATAGTCTAATGTATGGATACTGTTTTTAATACCATACAAAAGTATACAAAAAAATCTCGGTAATAGTATTGAAAAGTAACTGACAATAGCACACTCGTCCAGTGGTAATAGCATAGTTCAGAAGTGATAATACTATCATTCCCACCTGAACGATAATATTATACTGTCACCAAAAGGCAACAGAGCATGCTCTAGTTTGCCTACCCATGTTTTCCAAAGCGTGTCTTCCGATTGGTTGCTTTTCCTGTGTGGGCGGGCAGAAGACTTTGTAAAACATGGTGGCCAGTCTTTCACTTAGCAAGAGTGTTTCTCGTTGAGAAATGTCCCCATCTTTCTCTTTGAAAAATGGATATACTGTATCTGGTTGATCCTGTGTGCCCCGTTCCCCGAAACAAGAAAAGATAGGACTGCCTACCAATTTTACTATGCTGTGCTGTGAGCGTCAGGAAGGGAGGGGCCGAATGAGACATCATGATGCAGTGCGGCGGTCGACCAGGACTGAGACTGTCATTAAGCGGCCGACCACCCCTAACGAAATAAATCCCACCCATATATTTAAAAAAAAAAATAACAGGTCACTGTGCATTACCAGTGACATACCATCCTGAGGTTCTGGACACAGGAACCTCTCGAGCTTCACTCTAGAGGTTCTTATGTGTCCAGAACCTCTCAATGGTATTACTCACCGGTAATGCCCAGTGACCTATCCATTATTCTCTTTTTTATTTTGCTTTGCAGTGCTACTGTATCATGTAAAGTTTCCCTGGTAATTACTGACCTACTTTACATTTACATTGAATAGTCATGATCTGTGGGGGTTTGAACCAGCTTTATGATTGCGATTATAGACTGAGAAGGTGCTCCTGACCAACTGGAGAGCTCCTGTCCCCTGTGCATAAGACATTTACATTCTTTTTCATAAAGAGTGTCTTGCGCACGGTTGCTGTGGAAAGTGGCACGCTGGGGGGATGTTTATTTAAATGTTGTTACTGATCGACCTTCATCAATAATATATTAATACGACTGTGGTAGCGCTGTGCACCCCCCCCCGGCTTTGAGTTTGAGGGAAGAGACTCTGTACTATCATTTTTATATCCCCCTTTAAGTGTGTTGCACAACAGCACCTTTTCTTTCCTATCCTTTACTGTTCTGTAGGCTGGCCACCTACAAATCTTCCTTCTTTTCTCCCTTTCTGTCTCTCCCCCCCTCCCCCCTTTGCCTTGGGAGAACACTGCCTGCCCCACCTGGTTTGCCTGCTTGACTGGCTGTTATGCCAGTAAAACTGTCAAAAAGAAGACAGATAATACTGTTTAAGAGCGTTAGCAATAGAGCCGCTGTATTGAGCTGTTTTTGTTATGTTTCTGTGCCCTTGCTCCCCGGCATTCGTGCAGGATCGCAGCGCCACACAGTTGCTGAAATAATGTACTCAGCTTCTACGGCTAGAAATAGCTCAAAAACATCCCCTTTTGACTTTGTGCCTGTATCTGTGTCACCTACCTGTGTAGGTTGTCAGGAAGTCCAAAATTAGATGTTTAGGCTGATTTGCCTCCCTGATTCTTGGGATGTTTGGAAAATAAAGAAAGAATCACTCCTGTAGTAATAGTGAAGGAAGGAGCTGTTGTCCACACTCTTTTCTCTCAGTCCTGTTGTTGTAGTAAAATAAAGGTAGTAAAGTAAAAGTCCCTTGCCTCCGGTAGCCCCATCGGGCTGTGACCGCAGCCGCGGTCGGATCATCCAGCAAGCACCCCACGGCGCTCAAGAGCCCCACAAGGACAGCAACAGGCCTCTGGTGGCCCCATCAGGCTGTGACCGCAGCTGCTGTCGGATCATCCAGCAAGCGCCTCACAGTGCTCAAGAGCCCCACAAGGACAGCAACAGGCCTCTGGTGGCCCCATCAGGCTGTGACCGCAACCGCAGTTGGATCATCCAGCAAGCGCCCCGCAGTGCTCGGGAGCCCCACAAGGACAGCAACAGGCCTCCGGTAGCCCCATCGGGCTGTGACCGCAGCCGCGGTCGGATCATCCAGCAAGCGCCCCACAACGCTTGAGAGCCCCACAAGGACAGCAACAGGCCTCCGGTAGCCCCATCGGGCTGAGACCACAGTCGCGGTCGGATCATCTAGCAAGCACCCCATGGTGCTCGGGAGCCCCACAAGGACAGCAACAGGCCTCCGGTAGCCCCATTGGGCTGTGACCGCAGCCACGGTCAGATCATCCAGCAAGTGCCCCACGGCGCTAGGGAGCCCCAGAAGGACAGCAACAGGTATGGTGAGCAGCGCTCCAGCACCGGTTCCCTTGGGGAGTTTTCTGGACATACCAATTGGACTTCAAATTTTGGCACCACGCTGGGATTGGCGCTCATTGGCTACCCTGTCAAGCAGCATTCCCTGATTGGCCAACTCCTTTGCCCGGTATTTTCAACGCTAATCTGCTTCTCCCTTACTGTTTTGATGGGTGCTTGTTGTTTTAAAACTCTGTATAGGATATTATTCACTCAGGTGGTAGCGCTCCCTGCTTAGACTGCTGTTTCCATTTAGGAGTGAGGGCTGAACAGCGCTGTAAGCCGCCCAAATTCACGCTGGCACCCCCTGTGACGAAGTATCCCACGGCTGCAGCTACCTCTAGTCCTCTTATTCCCTGGAAGCGGCAGTCCCTGCTCGGACCCTTTGCCATCAGTACAGCTATAATTAGTAAGTTGCTTCTGTGACTGTTTGGCCACACAGTTAAATTCCCTGGCAAGCCTGCCATTTTTCTGCTTGGGGTAAAAGGAAAAAATATAAAAAAGGCCAGTTTTACAGACCCTGCCCATCTCCAAGGTGACTTGCTTTTCTTCCCTTTTGTTTTACAAACCAAGGCTCGCAGACTGAGCTGGCGCCTTGCTGCTGTCTGAACCCGCCACCTGATCTAACAACACAATTAAGTGCTCAGCTGTTTTGTGCCCCTTTGACTCACATTTGTTTGAACCGCCCTCCTCGGCTTTATTTAACTCCGTGTCTGCTTTCCCTTCAGGCCTCCGGTAACCCCATTGGGCTGTGACCGCAGCCGTGGTCGAATCATCCAGCAAGTGCCCCACGGCGCTCGGGAGCCCCACAAGGACAGCAACAGGTACAGTGAGCAGTGCCCAGCACTGCCCCTCGGGAGTTTTTCCCCGCCCCCAGCCCTCCTAGGCCACCTAAATGCTCTCTTCTCCCCCCATCTTACTAAACCTCCTCATTGGCTCTCTCAATCTTTCTAAATCCCTCCTCATTGTCTCTCTCTCTCCATCTTGCTAATCTCTCCTCCTTGGCCCAGTACCAAGTCTACCTATATCCTTACTCCTCCTACTCTCATTGCTATTCCTCCCTATGTTTTGATTCTACTGTACCGTTTTTTGCTGCTTTATAAATCCCTGCCTTATAGGCGATCAAGCCGCTATCACCTCATTTGTCGTCTGCCCAGTACACCCTGGCCATGGACATAGGCACGCTACTACGGAGAGTGTGGGTGTTCTTTTGCCTGTCTCTGCTGTTGCACTTTCACCCCTTATATCCTCACTCCTCACCAGACATGCCACCATCTGTGATATGGGGTCCCAACCTTATGCCTTCCCAGGCTGATGTCATAAAATTATTCGAACATCTCTTATGTGTCCTCAATACTCCATATCTGCTACTGGACCCCTACTCACCACAGCAAACTGGTAACTTAGATTTGCCCCCATTAAAGATTTTTAATATGTCTCCCCACCTCGCTCGCCCCACATTGTCCCACGTGGCAAGATCCTGTTCTGTGTAACATTAACACAACTTGGTACCAGCCTCAAGGACCCTCCCTCTCACAATCATATCCCCTGCAAATGAAGACGGACTAAGCTCGTAAAAGTGCTCTCAGAAACAATTAAGAAGATCCTGCTTCTCTTACTGCTGTGCTCTGGTAATGTCGAACTTAACCCTGGCCCTCCAGCACCCATCAGATTGCCTGCAGACTTACCTAATCTCAAAGGGTTAAGCTTCATGTACATTAATGCATGCAGCTTGTTAAAAAAAATCACACCTATCCAGGCCTGGATTTGCCACACTACCCCAGATATCCTGGTTGTCACCGAGTCTTGGCTTTGCCCAGCAACTAGCAGCAATGAAATAAATCTCCCTTCTTATTCATTGTTTCATACTGATAGACGGACCAGAGCTGGAGGGGTGGCTATTTATGTTAAGGACAAATTCTCAGTCTCCATATTAGACTCAACCTGAATTCCACACGAGTTCGAAAGTCTTTCCCTGCTGGTCGAGATTGCCCTGGTGTATCACTTTGTGTGCTAGGTTGTTATAGGCCCCCGTCTGCTGGCTTGCAGCCGCTGAACCATCTAAGCACTATCCTAGGACAAGCATCCACCAACACTGTACTACTTGGCAACCTCAACCTAGATTGGCTATCCTAGTGCATCTTCTCCACTAAAGTCACTCTGTGACTCACTTGGACTGTCCCAACTCATCAATGAAACAACACACCCAAATAAAACCATCCCTGCTAACAGCACCCTGTTAGACATTATCCTCGTGAGCAAACCCCACTTATTCACCCATGCTGGTGTCTTCTTCTCAGACATCAGCGATCACTGCTTTACTGCCTGTGTAAGGTCCAACTGCACCGCCTCTTCAGGAGCCAAATTCTCAACTACTAGGTGCTTACGCAACTTCAGCCTTCAATGCTTTGACTAAAGTCTCATCCCACTGAGTGCACTTACATTTGTTTCACTCAACCACCATGGTCTCCTCTTTGACAAAGACAACCTGAGTACCACTAACCTGGTTCTGTCTGCTCCTAAACTTCTTATTTCTCCCTCTCTTCCCTCTCAAGCTCTCCAATCCTTATTCCTTGCCCTTGACACTGCCTCTGAGTTCCTTTTTCTTTTCTGTACATAAATGTTACTGTTTAAGTTGTGGCCTTGTTAAACGGCTTACTGATTGTTTATAACACTGTCTACTATGTTTTTGTACTTAATGACGTGGAACCTTTGTAAAAGAGCCTTGGCTCAAAGGTATTAATTCCTAGAACAATAAACTTCAAACTTCAACTCTTATGCATTCATCTCCGAGTTAACACATTCTGTACACTGGTTAGACTTTTATCTTGCAAAGTCTGTGACTACTGCTTACGATATCCTCCAAGACATTATCCTAGCCGTTCTCAATAAACATGCACCATTAACAAAAACTCGGATCAGGAAAAAAACCTGTCCTTAGTTCTCTACCGAACTGAAGGATGGCTTGCATAATAGAGACCTGCTGTGGAAGAAGGCCCGCAAGACAAAGACCGGGAATGACTGAAATCTATTCAGGAGGGCGAGGAACCAGTGTACCAAACTGGTAAGAGAAGCAAAGGCTAGTTTCTGTCGCTCCCAATTGGATCTTTCATCCATCTGCTCCTCCAAATTCTGGAATCTAATCAAGGATATTGAAGGCCACTCCACCCGTACCTCATTGCCGACACAAATCTCGATTGGCACTGCTACACTCACCGATAAATCTTCAATCCTTGACTCTTTCAACAACCATTTTGCCACCGCTGTGTTAGCATTCGATACCTCCCCCGCTAACACACTTCACACCCAGCTTGGACCCAATGATCAAGGATCCCCACCCCCAAATCTATCTTTCTTCTTTCAACCTACAACTTTGAAGGAAGTCGAAGATCTCTTACTCCAGTTGGATCCTAGAAAAAGTGCAGGAGCTGATCAAATTGGTCCTTATTTCCTAAATCTGGGCTATTGCGCCCTGGCAATGCCCATTACTCACCTGTTTAACCTCTCCCTCTCTCAAGGTGACCTCCCTTCTTTCTGGAAAACGGCCCATGTTATCCCACTGTTCAAATCTGGAGATCCCAGCGACTTGAACAATTACGGGCCAATCGCCCTTCTACCAGCCCTGTCTAAGATGCTGGAAAAAGTTGTGAACACCCAGCTTAGGAACTACCTGGAATCGGCAAAACTGCTAAATCCACTACATTCAGGCTTCCGATCATAGCACAGCACAATATCGGCTCTAGACAAAATGACCAATGACTGGCAGATTGAGTTGGACAACAAGAACTTTGTCGGAGCTGTATTCTTGGACCTAAGCAAGGCATTTGATACTGTTGATCATGGCCTGCTTCTCATGTCCCTTCGGCAAATTGGCCTAGGCACAATATCTACCAGATGGTTCGAGAATTACCTTGTAGGTCAATCACAGCAGGTAAAAGCAGAAGGCGAAGTCTGTCCTTTAAAACCTCTCCTGAGAGAAGTACCTCATGGTTCCATCCTGGGACCCCTGTTATTCACAATCTACATTAACAGGATAGACGACACCATAAAAAAGGCCCAAATACACCTCTTTGTGGACGATACAGTGCTTTATGTCAGCGGACCTTCCCCTGACATTACGTACTCAGTTCTCCAGGATGAATTTAATCTTCTACAACGTCAGCTCATAAATCAGAAGTTACTTTTGAACGCCAAGAAAACAAAAGCAATGTTCTTCTCGCCTTTTCCCAACCTACCTAGCCCAGCCTCGGTTGGGACTCTCCCCCTGTTCACTACCGTGCTTGGTGAACAGCTAGAGTATGTGACCAAACTCAAATATCTGGGGGTATGGCTCGACAACAGACTCTCCTTCCGGGTCATATTGAGGAGCTGATAAAGAAACTTCGTCAGAGGCTTGGCCTTTTTTTCAGGATAAAAGACCTCCTCCCCAGGGAAGCCAAGAAGAGGCTAGTTCACACTACATTTCTTTCTCTGCTAGACTATGCCGACTTCCTGTACAACCAAGGGCCTGCCGGAGCGCTTCCTAAACTCGACACGCTTTATCACAGAGCCCTAAGGTTCATAACGGGCCTTCTCTATTCCATCCACCACTGTTTGTTGTACACGGCCATAGGGTGGTCCTCTCTCAACTTCGAGCGACAATGAAATGCCATCATCTGGACATAAAAAGTCATTCCTAAATAAACTCCCAAACTACATTTCTGATTGCTTACCATTTTGCACTATCAGTAAGTATGCTCTGAGAAGTGCATCCTATATCTCCTTGAAGGTGCTGTATGCCGTTCTCGCTATTGCACAGCCATTAGCCATGTGCTGCCATCAATGTGGAATAAACTGCAAAAATCTCTAAAGCTAAACTATGTCGCCAGCTTAGGAACGTTCAAAACACTTTACTCTAATTATATCACTGAACCCTCTGTCTACCACTCCTGATCACGTACCCCATTTTTCTGGACCCATTTCCACCTCGCTGCAACCTTCCATAACAATTGGTCCAGCCACAGCCTGGCCCTCTCTCTCTCTCTCTCATACACACACCGCCTTTTCCCCTTCTTTGCTTCTCTCCTCCTCTTTCCTCCCCCGGCACTGCACTGGCTTCGCTTGCACCCTGCCCTCCATCTTCTTCCTACTAGAAGACCTCATAACACAATCTGCAGTGTACACCCTACTCAGAACGCCCTTTCCTCCACTGCTCCCTCACCCCTGCCCCTCCCATACCCCTTGTAGAGCTCTCTACGTGACCTCTGTGGCTCCAGTCAGCTCACCTCCCTCTACGACTCCATACTTTTGCACCTTAGTTATGGAAGCCATCTGCAGTACTGACTGTTTGGACAGTTGTTTGGCTGTTCACTTATTCTATCGACTCTGCTCTCTCCTGCTTTCTTGCTAGTATATTGTAATGTTGTGTATCTCCTTGTTTCCCTTGTGTCTCAACATTAATGCACTCTGCTTGACCCGACACATGTTCATTTAACTTGTATCGCATGTTATTATCTCTGTTTATCTCCACACGGTTTATGCTATTGTATTGTAATTATTGTGTATCATACCTTATTCTGTATTTGTTACATCCAAGTCCACCTTGAGAATGAGCCTTGCTCAACGGTGACCACCTGGTTAAATAAAGATTTTGATTGATTGATTGAGAAGGGCCTTTTCCTGACTGTCCTTTCTGTGCAGGGTAATCCAGGGCCAAGTGTAGGGAAAGCGAGTGTTTCAGTGCTTTAGCACTGTTCCTTTAACACTGGACTTCGGTTGTCAGCCTGTTATGTACCGCTGCACTCATACAGAAGCTGTTACTCATAGCGCAGCCTTTGCAAGTCCTCAAAGATAGCAAAATGCTTTAAAATGTAGTCACTAGCTGCTTAATAATTTTCCCTGTGTTTTTATAACCTGTTGTAGCCTTTTCAGGAGGTGTTTGCCCTGCGAGTGTTCAGCTGGCGCCAGAAACACTCGCAGATTTGCAGAACCGACTTGTAAACAACCTGAACTGATGAACAACGCCACAGAGGGTTTCTCATGTGAAAGTGTGCGTATAAACAGCCAGAAAGCCCTTCCTTGCAACAAAAAGTCCTTCCTTGCAACAAAAGCCCTGTATTGGGGTAACAGCCTGTATTGCAGTACAAGTAAAGCCAAGCTAAATAAAACTTGCTGTGGTTTTCTTTCTGTGACTGCCTGTTGCTCCAGGAATTATGCCAAAATAACACTCTTGTTTGGTAACTCGCCTGTCTATGCAGAGCTGGTGGTCTGTTAATGGCCAGTGCCCCTTGGCTCTCCTGTTTTTATTCAAGAGCTTCTGTCACTCGCAGAAAGTGGACAGGGCTTCAGGAGGAAAATGTATGAAAACAGATTGTTTGCCTTCCGTTTGTGTATATAATGCTCCTCATATATAAATTTGATGATGCCTTTTTCTATGATGTGTTTTATAAATATTTTTGTTTAGTTTAGCAACTTTTGTTAGATTAGGAGGCGGAGCCTCTTACATCATGTGATTCTGTTGTATAAAAGGGATCCCCTTCTCTGTCAGTTCAGATCAGTTCAACCTGGGAATATGTTGAGGTAACCCAGAGGGTGAACTACTGCCAGGTCCAGACTGTGTAATGTTTGTTTGTTTTATTATTATTATTTTTTTTTTTTAAAGTTCTTAATTTGTTTGTTGTTGTTATAAATAAATTCATATTTTTGTGTAACTTCTGCACCTCCTTGCGTCAGTGCTTTACTCATACAACCCACGACCACAGTGGTGTTAGCAGTGGGATAGGTTGGTGGTCTAGTCACATAGGGGAACACTAATCATGATATCTGCCCAGATATCCAGAGTGAGCACAGGAGTGGTACCATGGAGGATAAACTTGAGATGTTGGAGATAGAGATGAAGGTGACCAGTGTGATGACCAGATCCAGGGTGAAACAAACTGGGGAACCGCTACTACCTGGTCTGCCCACAGGAACCCATCCTAAGGCGAAGAGAGATGCAGCAGCAAGGGTGAGTTTTTCTGACCTTGGTGAGGAGGAGTCAGTGGAAGAGCCACCTGTCGATGTCCCTCCAACAGATATAGCAGAATTATTGAGGTGGTTGGCTGTCCGCCAACTTGAAATGGAGTGACAAAGGGAACAAGACCTTCAAGAACGAGAGCAGGAGAAATGACAGCAGGACCAGAGATGGGCCAAGATCCTGAGGGCACTCCAGATCATTGGAACAGGTAATAGAGGACAGGACACCAGCACCAAAGACATTAAATTGACTAAGGTGGCCCCCACTGATGAAATAGAGGCTTACCTTACCACATTTGAGGGGGTGGCCCCAAACTCAATGGATTGTGAGACTTGCCCCTTATTGAACTGGAAAGGCACAACTGGCTTGTATCAACATGGACCCCAGACATACTGAGAACTACGAGCTAGTGAAAAAATAAATCTTGAGATGTTATGATAGTAACGCTGAGACTTACAGGCAAAGATTTTGCTCTTTACGCTGTCAACCTTCATATACCCCCAGAGAGACCTTCATTAGGTTAAGAGAGCTCTGTGTAAAATGGTTACAATCCCAAGAGAAGTCTAATACTGAAATCATAGAGACTGGTTATAGAACAGTTCCTTCAAATTCTTCCTAATGAAGTGCAACTCTGGGTAAGGGAGCATAATCCAGAGTAAGCAGAGGTAGCTATCACCTTAGCAGAAGACTTTTTGTCAGCAAGGCCATCTATCAAAAGGAATGTTAGGGGAGAATCTAATACCTCTGCAGTTAAATCTCCCCCTTCTTCCTCCCACTCCTCTGCTGGACAGAGTACTGGCTGATATGAAAAAAGATCTGGGAGAGGATGGAAGAATTACTCTACAGAAATCATTTGCCATAACTGTAATGAAAAGGAACATATCACCAGGTTTTGCCCTAAAAAGAAAGAAACTCTGGCACACCTGGCCCTGTTAACGACTGGATACTCAGTGACTGAGGTAACCATCAAGGATACTACTGTGTTGGGTCTTCTAGATACAGGAAGTAAATATACCCTGATCCGCCCTGAATTGCTGAGCCCTAATTATAAAACCGAAACACCAGTAGAGATGGTATGCATTCATGGGGACACACACAGCTACCTAACTGCAAATGTTGCATTAACTGTAAAAGATCAAAAGACTTCTGTGTGTGCAGGCATAGTTTCCAACTTGCCCGTATCTATGGTTCTTGGATATGAATTCCCTGGGTTTGACTCTTTGCTTGTTACAAAACAACATATGGCAGCTGTCACAAAAAAGGCCCAAAGCCGGCAGGAAAAACTGTTGGGGAACACGTTCCCCTTCGATGAGGACATCATGGGTACCCCAGGAAAGAAAAAGAAGACCAAGAAAGAGAAAAGGACTTTAAAAATCTTATGGAAGGATAAAGAATTGAATGAAACACCTGTGGAATTAAAAGTAGCTAAAAATGTTACAGCCATTGATCAAAAATGTGATTCTTCCTTAACCTTTTTTTCCAGCAGGTGGGCAAACTACCAACTAAAGGTGGCCCTGCAATGATTAAAAATGACATTCTTTATAGAAGGTGTATTCATCCAAAAACAGGGGAAACAGTGGATCAGGTAATGGTACCAACAAAGTATAAGGAACAGCTACTGTATTTCGCTCATGATTTTCTTTGTTCAAGTCATGCTGGCAGGGATAGGACCCTGGCCCATTTATTGCAGTGTTTCTAGTGGCTGACTATCCATGACCAGGTGGCTGAATATTGCAGATCATGTGCAGAATGTAAGAAAGTAGCCCAAATAGGGAAACGTGATCTGGTACCATTGGAAACCCTACCACTGGTAACTACGCTATTTGAAAGAATGGCTATGGATCTAGTAGGCCTGATTGAAAAAAGTGCTAAGGAGAATAGGTTCATACTTGTGGTATGCGATTGTGCAGCAAATACCCCAAAGCTATACCCCTATGTTCTATAACAACTGAACAGATAGCTGAGGAATTGGTTGAATCTTCAGTAGGTTAGGAACAGCTGAAGAAATCTTGACCGATAGGGGAGGTAACTTCAGTTCAGTCCTAATCAAAAAAGTCTATCACCTGTTGGGAGTAGTTGCAGTGCGTACATCACCCCCAAACAGATGGATTAGTGGAGAGATTCAACCAGACTCTCAAGCGTATGCTGAGAAATTTTGTGCATGATGAAGGAAAAAAATGGGACCGATACCTTCCCTTATTACTTTGCCTATAGAGAGGTCCCCCAGGCCTCAACTGGGTACTCCCCATTTGAGCTTTTGTATGGACGGACTCCTCGGGGGGCCTTGATGTTGTCAAAGAATATTGGGAGGAAGGACAAGAGGTTGGAACTACCAGTATCGCTGAGTACATGATCCAACTGAGAAAGCGACTGGTAAAATATACGGAGGAGGGAAATGCTAGTCAGGCCCAGCAGATTCAGAAGCATTATTATGAACAAAAAGTCTTGAAAAAGTGGCAGGAAAAATCTGAGCCCTCAGCTAGTATGAGCATCATGCCAGAAAAAGGGGAAACTGACATGTATGTGGCATATAGCCGGTTGGAAGGAGGAGGCCAGACAGGAATAAATGAGCTGGATATAAACCCTACCCAAATGAACATGAAAAAAGGGAATTTAAGCAGGTACTTGGGCAGTTCAGTACAGCCATTACTAAATAACCTGGGAAAGCTGTGGGAGTAGAACTCCACATTCATACCTCTTCCCCTCCTATCAGGCAAAAACCTTACAGACTTCCTGAATGGGTGAAATCAGAGGTACAACAAGAAATCAAAAAAATGAGAAAACTGGGTATTATTGAACCCTCAGAATGTCCATGGGCATCTCCAATTGTAGTTGTTCCCAAGAAGGAGGGTGGTATCTGTCTGTGCCTGGATTTCATCAAACTAAACCAGGTGTCCCAGTTTGATGGGTACCCGATGCCCAGGATTGATGATTTTTGATTGACCACATAGGTAATGCCCAGTATATTACAACGTTGGATTTAACCAAAGGATGCTGGCAGATTCCTTTGTGTCAATCATCTCGTGAGAAAACCACGTTCAGTACTCCCATGGGTTTATTTCAGTTCATGACTATGCCTTTCGGTCTACATGGCGCACCAGCAACATTTCAGAGGTATATGGATCAGCTTTTAGCCCCTCATACTGCATATGCGGCTGCCTACTTGGATGATGCGATCATCTTTAGCCCAGATTGGCAGACCCATATGGAACATCTAACAGCTGTTCTTAAAAATTAGCGGTGGCTATGAATGAGATCCGATATTTAGGTTTTTATTCTGGGTAATGGTAAAGTAAAGCCAGAAATATCCAAAGTAGAAGTGGTAGTTCAGTGCCCGGTGCCGCAAACGAAAAAAACAGGTGATATCATTTTTAGGGCTTGCAACCTATTGTAGGAGGTTTTTGCTTAATTTTGCCACAGCAGCAGCCCCCCCTTACTGATCTCACCAAGAAAAGGTGTGGGACTACTGTTAAGTGGACGCCAGAATGCGAACAAGCATTCCAGTCCATCAAAATCGCCTTATGTTCCTCACCAGTTTTAAGGTGCCCTGATTTTGATAGGCCCTTTGAGGTACATACTGATGCTTCCAGCATGGGTATTGGGGCTGTACTAAGCCAAACTACTGATGGAGAAGAACACCCTATACTGTATATTTCCAGGAAACTTCATGACAGGGAACAGTGCTACTCAGCCATCAAAAAAGAGTGCTTAGCCATCAAGTGGGCAACAGAGGCCTTGTGATTTTATCTGTGGGGAAATGAATTTGTACTGGTTACAGACCACAGTCCCCTTTGCTGGATGAACAAGATGAAGGATAAGAACGCAAGGATCCTCAGATGGTACCTAGCACTGCAGCCATACAAATTTCTTGTCAAGCATAGGCCTGGATCCCAGCATAAAAACGCAGATTTTATGTCCCCCTACGCTGCAGGCCACAGACCCTGGTGATCTGAGCCATACTGACCCTGTAAATATGTAGATTTGTAAATAGAAATAGGAAGATAAGTCTTGGGTTTGTTTTTGTTTTATTTTCTTTTTGGGTGTATGGTGTGAGGGGCTAGGACTTAAGATAGTTCTGTCGATAGCCAAAAGGGTAGTCTTTCACCGTTACAAAGACTACACACCCCAGGGCAGTTGTTTGCTGATTATAACTTTTATTAATGGTTGTATAATCGTGTGGTATTGGTGTAATAACACCATTTGTATAAGGGTGCCCTAGGGTGGGACTTCTAGAGAGGGCGGGTGGAAGTTCCAGCAACCCCCTTGGGTTGTTCCAGGGGGATCCCCTATTCCTTTTATAGGATTCCTTCTGTAGGAAGTAGTGGATGTCTCCCCTAGTTTCCTTCTGGGCAGGATGGTGTGGGATAGCGCTGTGCCTCCCCCCTTCTGTCTCTCTCCCTCTCTCCTTTTGCCTCAGGAGAGCACAGCCTACCACCACGTGGTCTGCCTGTTTGACTGGCTGTTATGCCAATAAAATTGTCAAAAAACAGACAGATAATGCTGTTTAAGAGTGCTAGCAATAGAGACACACTATTGAGCTGTTTTTATGTTCCTGCACTCGCTTGCGTTACTGCACGAACATGCGCAGGATTGCAGCACCATGCTGTTGCCGAAATAATTTACACAGCTTCTAGGGCTAGAAATAGCTCCAAAACATCCCCCTTTTGACTTTATGCCTGTATCTGTGTCGCCTACCTGTGTAGGCTGTCAGGAAGTCCAAAATTAGATGTTTAGGCTGATTTGCCTCCCTGATTCTCGGGATGTTTGAAAAATAAAGAAAGAATCGCTCCTGTAGTAATAGTGAGGGAAGGAGCTGTTGTCCGCACTCTTTTCTCTTGGTCCTATTGCTATAGTAGTAAAATATAAAAGTCCCTCGGAGAAGGGCCCTTTCAAACAACATGAAGTCTTGCTATATTATGACAATTGCAGTTTGTCCCACCATTAGAACTGCTCCGGAGGTGAAAGAGTTAACTCCCATTCAAAGAATGGAACTTGGAGCTCGAGCTCGGTTAGAGAAGCTCTGTCTGGGTTATTTCAAACCTAAACTGTCAGATTCTTTACTCTGCCTCACTGAACAGTCGCTCCGGAGATTTCTCCTACTGCTCGGTTCATTTCTCGGTTTAAACAGTGTTTTCTCGGTTCAAATCAACCCAGAATATTATTATTTTAACCGCAAAACCGTTCGGTTCAAGCTCTGTCTGTGGTATCGTAAGTTATTTAAGTTTATTTTCTGTGTGGAACTTGTAAATGTTATCGGTTCGGTTTTGAACCGATCAGCTTGTTTTAAAACTTGAATTGAAGGTTTTAGAGTGCGGTTCCCGGTTCTTATCGGTTCTAAAAACGGATTTCATTACGTTTTTCAAGACCATGACACGGTTAGGAACCGATAAGGGTGTCTTGCCTGGCACTGCGTTAAAAGGGCAAGTTTTGGTTAGGCTGGCATTATGTCTGAAAACCAAAGGAAAACCAGGCCCACTTGGTTTCAACACTGTGATGCCTGTGGGGAAGTCTTTGCCAAGGCTGACCCACACACCACATATGTATATTGTCTGGGGTTTGACCACCTCAATTCAGAGTGCCAGATTTGTAAAAATTCCCTGCAGCCACCCTGGATAAGAAGTTGGCAGGCTCAGGGCAGAGGCCAAAAGTCAGCTGACCCGGATGGTAGCCAGGTTCGGTGCCAACCCGAACGGAGAGTCCTTCTGACCAGGGCGAGACTTCCTTGGCAACGTGAAGCTGGCCTGGGAGCCAGTTCCAGTAAAGAAACAAGAAAATCAGCAGGTGTGGAGCCAAAATTCCTTCTCCAACTGCTGCAGAGATAGCAAGAGCTATTCAGATTGTCCAGTCACTTTCTCCGGTTCCGTCGAACCGCCACTGTCTGATAAAAGGTCGGTTCGATCGGTTCCACGGTTCAGGAATATGTTGTTGAAGAATTTTGTGAACCAGAGGAGGGGAGGATGATTATGAACAGTATGAATGTGACTTTGAGGGTCTGGGTGTGCCCATTGAACGGACATCTCCCCAGACAGACCTTTAGAATCTCCCCTTTGCTTTCTGAGTCCCCTCTCACTTTATGTTTTACAAAAGTTGCTGAAACCCTCCAGCTTCCATTGGAGGAAGCTGTGGATGAACAAGAGGAACCTGATTTTGTAGAAATGATGGATATTCCAGAGTCTAGGAGATTGTCTATTCCCTTGCATAAATCATTTAGGAAACAGACAATAAGATTTTAAAACTCCTAATTCTGTGCCTCCTGTGGACAAAAAGATGGACAGGAGGTACACTCTGTCAGGTCCTGATACAGAATTCCTTTCACAGCAATGCAGCCACGTTGGTGTGGTTCAGGCTGCAGCCTGTGATAAAGCTAATATTCTTTTGGCTTAACATCCTCCTGACAAGGATTCCAGGAAGATTGATGCCATGGCTAAAAAACAATACATGGCAGCGTCCTTGGGACTCAGGCAAGCAAATTACATGGCTTATGTAACAAGGTATCAGAAATCTAGATGGGACACTGTCATGGCCTTGGCCAAACAGGCCTCTGGCCAGCTTGCTAGTGAGCTGGAACAGGTGGCTGCTGATGGCATTGAGGTATCTAAGGTGCAGTTTCATGCTGCTGTGGATTTTAATGATGTATCCTCTAGAGTCATGGCTACGTCTGTAGCTTTTCATGAGTTGGCCTGGCTCAGGTGTACTAGCTTGTCACAGGATACCCAGACTAAGGCTATGGATTTTCCTGTGGTTTGAAATTCTCTGTTTGGGGAGCAGACGGAGAATTATATGAAAAATGGATCAATATAGGACTACCTATAAGAGTGCTCAGGCTAAGGAGCGGCAAGCCACTCCTCAGAGGCAGGCCCCAGGGTAGAGGTAGGCCTTTTCACAGGCCTTTACCAAACCCAGGCCTCTCTGCTTATGCTCAGAGGGGTTCTTCAGAGGAGAGGCAGACGGGTGTGGGCAGGCCTGCTCCCACCCTCAGCCTAAAGCACCTGCCAAACAGACACCCTGATGGGGTGCCCAGGGCCGATTCTCCTTTACCTGTAGGGGCAGGTTGGCTAGCTCGTTCAGAACTGGGTGTCTCTAACTTCAGACAAGTGGGTCCTGGAAGTAGTAAGCCAGGGTCTGGTTCTCAGCTTCAAAAGTTCCCAAAGATGAGAATCAGGTCTTTCCCACCTGCAAACGCTTTAGAGACCTTTACTTCAGAAACAGAAGTCTCAACCCTGCTGGCTCTCAGAGCTGTAGAAAGGGTTCTCCCCTACACCAGGGCAAGGGTCTGTACTCCAGATATTTCCTTACCCCCAAAAAAGACAGGAGAATGGTGGCCCATTTTAGACCTGAGATATCTGAACAAACACCTTTTGAAACCAAAGTTCAAAATGGTAACTCTGGCAATGATTTTACCCTCTCTAAGGCCAGGGGACTGGCTAGCCTCCCTGGACCTCAAGGATGCCTATTTTCACGTCCTAATCAGAAGCTCCCACCGAAAGTACCTCAGATTCGAACTGCCCTCAGGTCACTACCAGTTCAGAGCAATGCCCTTGGCCTCACCTCTGCCCCAAGGGTATTCACAAAATGTCTGGCAGTAGCAGTGGCTCATTTAAGAGAGCAAAGGATTGCTGTCTTTCCCTATCTGGACGACTGGCTCATTGTAGCCAGTCCCCAGAACAGAGTAAGATCTCACCTGCAAGTTACCCAGCAGCTGCTCTCCTCCCTGGGCTTCTTGCTCAATCTTCCAAAATCAGTTCTGGAACCAGTTCAGGTGCTCACCTTCATAGGTGCAGAATTGGACACAAAGCAGGCCAGAGCCTTCCTACCCTTAGAGAGGGTAAGGAACTTGGTGGCTCTGGCCTCCTCCTTCACTCTGCAGGTCTCTCGACCAGCAAGACACTTTTTGCAGCTCCTGGGGCACATGGCTGCTCACAGCCGAGTGCAAGGAGCAAGATTTCAGATGAGGGACATTCAGTTTCACTTGAGAGCCTTTTGGTCTCAGAGAAGAGACCCCTTTCCAAGTTGGTCCCAGTGACCAACCCTAATCCAGGCCCTCCAGTGGTGGCAGGATCAGAGCAATTTAAGACTGGGGTCCCTTCATTCCTCTGTCTCACTCCTTGACCCTCACTACAGATGCTTCCCTCCTGGGGTGGGGAGCCCACATGGCGACCTCTCCACTCAGGGAGTGTGGTCCCCTCAGGAATCTCTGCTCCACATCAATTTGCTGGAACTCAGAGCTGTCTTTTTAGCACTTCAAGTGTTTTCTGTGTCTGTTCAGAACAAAGTGGTGCAAGTCAGAACAGGCAACACCACAACAATGTGGTACATCAACAAACAGGGGGCACTCGGTCTTGACCTTGTGCACCGAGGCAATGAAGTTGTGGTCTCTGGCCTATTCCTGAACACTTCCCTCATAGCAGTTCACCTTCCAGGAAAGGACAATGTCCTAGCAGATGCTCTCAGCAGGATTTCCCAGGGCCATCACGAATGGTCTCTGGATCCTCAAGTACTGGGGATAGTTTTTGCCAGATGGGGCACCCCTCAGATAGATCTTTTTTCAGCCCCAGACAATCACCAACTTCCACTGTTCTGTTGCAGGCCCCCAGTGTTGGGCTTAATCCACCTGGATGCCTTTCTCCTAGATTGGGAAGGGAAGTTTCTTTATGCCTTCCCCCTTCCCTCTCCTATTCAAGGTGCTAGTCAAAATCAGATCCCAGCCTTGCGGGATGATTCTGATTGCCCCAGATTGGGCCAGGCAGCCCTGGTACCCACTCCTTCTGTCACTAGCAGTCCATCTTCCCCTGTGCCTCCCCAGGAATCACAACCTGTTAACCTGTGCACCGGGGAGAGTTTGGTATCCGAACCTCAAATCCCTCAACCTCAAGGCCTGGCTCTTGAGGTGTTAGAATTTGCTGACCTGCACCTTTCTCAGGGTGTTCTTGAAATCCTAAAGGCTTCTAGGAAGCCTTCCACTAGGGCTACTTACAATTCTAAGTGGAAAAGGTTTTCCATTTGGTGTTCTGGGAAACATATTTCCCCGGAATCTGCTGATTTGCCCATTGTTTTGGACTATATGGTCCACCTTAATTCCTCGGGACTGAGACCAGCTACCCTGAAAGTACATTTGGCAGCTGTCTCTGCTTTTGTTTCAGCAGGAAAGCCCTCCTCTCTTTCCGCTCACCCTGTATTTTCCAAGTTTTTTAAAGGATTACTTCATTCTAATCCACCTTTTAGGGATCCGGCCCCTGCCTGGGACCTTAATGTTTGCATTGCCCAGTTAATGCACCTCCTTTTGAACCTCTGTCTTCTGCAGAGCTTAAGTACTTAACTTGGAAAACTGTTTTCCTAGTGGCTATCACTTCTGCCAGGCGCATAAGTGAGTTGCAAGCCCTGTCAGTAGAAACTGACTTTATTTCTTTCCACAGGGATAAGGTAGTCCTCAGGACTAACAGGAAGTTTTTGCCTAAGGTGGTTTCAGATTTCCATCTTAATCAATCTATCTCCCTTCCAGTGTTTTTCACTGACCATTCTTCCTCTGGTGAGAGGAGATTGCACAGTTTAGATGTTAAGAGGGCCGTAAGTTACTATATAGAGCGTACCAAGGGTCACAGGTTCGAATCCCTCCAACTTTTTCTCACTTATGGTGAGGTCGGAAAAGGGAAACCTGCCACTAAGAGATCCATTGCCAGGTAGATTGTCTCTTGTATCCAATTTTGTTATCAAAAACTGGGGAAAGTTCCCCCTTCAGGCCTGAGGGCTCATTCTACCAGAGGTACAGCTGCGTCTCTAGCTGCTGCCAGAGACATCCCTATCTTAGAGATATGTCAAGCAGCTACCTGGAAAACGGTACATACTTTCACCAAGCATTACTCCCTGGATGTCCAGGCCAGGAGGGATGCTCGGTTTGGCACAGCTGTGCTTCAGAGCCTATTCCCTAAGTAGGTTCTGTCCCTCCTCCATGGAGGTACTGCTGTGTATTCTGCAATTGTCATAATATAGCAAGACTTCATGTTGTTTGAAGAAAAAATTACTCACCTTAGTAATGTTGTTTCTTCTAATGGAGTCTTGCTATATTAATCTCCCAACCTGCCCCTCTCAGAACTTCTACTTGGGTATGGGGTGGGCAGCCTAGTGTGGGCATAGGTATGCCCATTATATGTTTTCCACCCTTCTTGGGGTTTGGGGTGTGATGTTTTATTTTATGTCATATTATTACTTATATTATATTTACTTCTGGTCCCCTGACTTGAGTCTTTGTGTTGGGACCAGAGTATGTCTTAATAGTCAGGTAGCCAGTTGGCTAGTGTAGGTTACAGCTTCCACACAGACCTTAGTGAGTTTTGCTCGTAAAGATCTGACAGTTTGGGTTTGAAATAACCCAGACAGAGCTTCTCTATCCGAGCTCGCGCTCCAAGTTCCATTCTTTGAATGGGAGTTAACTCTTTCACCTCCGGAGCAGTTCTAATGGTGGGACAAACTGCAATTGTCATAATATAGCAAGACTCCATTAGAAGAAACAACATTACTAAGGTGAGTAATTTTTTTTTCCTGATTCTCCTTTCTGTGCAGGGTAATACAGGGCCAAGTGTAGGGAAAGCGAGTGTTTCAGTGCTTTAGCACTGTTCCTTTAACGCTGGACTGCGGTTATCAGCTCTGTTATGTGTACTGCACTCATACAGAAGCTGTCACCCACAAAGGTAGCCTTTTGAAAGTCCTCAAAGATAACAAAATGCTTTAAAATGTAGTCGCTTGCTGTTAAATAATTTTCCCTGTGTTTTTACAACCTGTTGTAGCCTTTTCATGTTGTTTTCAGGAGGTGTTTGCCCTCTGAGTGTTTAGCTAGCGCCAAAACACTCGCAGATTCACAGAGCCGACTTGTAAACATCCTGAACTGGTGAACAACGTCGCGGAGGGTTTCTCTTGTGAAAGCATGCTGTATAAACAACCAAAAAGCCCTTCCTTGCAACAAAAGCCCTGGATTGAGATAACAGCCTGTACTGCAGTACAAGTAAAGCCAAGCTAAATAAAACTTGCTGTGGTTTTCTTTCTATGACTGCCTGTTGCTCCCGGAACTATGCCAAAATAACACTCTTACGAACATACAAAATTTGCCAGCAGATAAAGGCCTATAGGTCTATCAAGTCTGCTCGAATGTGGCGCTAGCACCCCTTATTCTGCAGCTGCCCTCCTTCCACCCTTCCCCTTCATTAACCCTCCCCCTTGTCCTGTCCCATCCTCATTTGAAGCAGCCCACTGTTCTACTGCATACCACTTCAGCAGGTAATGCATTCACCCAGCCACCACCCTCTCTGTAAAAAGTGTCTCCTCATCTCCTCCTGAACCTTCCTCGCTCCAGTCTCATATCATGGCCCCTGGTGCCCTCCCTCCCTTACTTTGAACAGCCCCTCTGTCCCGTCTTGTTTATTCCTTTCATGTATTTAAAGGTTTCAATCATGTCACCCTGTCTCTCCTCTCCTCCAGTGAGTACATGTTCAACTCCTTCAACCTCCTCTCGTATGATAAGTCCCCAGCCCCTTGATCATCTTTGTGTGCTCGCTGCACCCCTCCAGTAACAATGTCCCTCTTCAGATATGGGCGCCAGTACTGCCAGTACTCCAGGTGTGGTCTAACTAATGACCTATACAGTGGCAGAATCACCTCCTCCCTCCTCGAGGATATACCCCTTGCAATACAACCCAGCATTTTGTTGGCCTTTGCAGCTGCCTTCCTACATTGTGCCGAGTTGTTCATTGACCCTGTAATGAGCACACCCAGATCCTTCTCCTCCTCTGTCTGTGCTAGCTGCACTCCCCTAGCTGGTAACTCCTCCTTGGGTTCTTCATCCCAAAATGCAGCACCTTGCACTTTTTGGCATTAAAGCCCAGTTGCCAGGTGTCTGACCAGGTTTCAAGCTTTGCCAGATCATCCTGCAACCCCTGCCATCCCCCTAGGTCATCCACCACCGCGCCTACCTTGGTATCATCAGCAAACAGACTGATCTTGCTCTTGATGTCACATGATATGTCTGCAATGAATATCCCAAACAACACTGGTCCCAACACTCGAGCCCTGTGGAACACCGCTCGTCACTGCCTTTGGGTGTGAGAGCTCCCCACCCACCACCACCCTTTGTTGCCTTCCCTGCAGCCAGTTTCCTACCCATCTCACCAGCTTTGCACCAGCCCCTGTGCCTACTAACTTCCTTCCCAGCCTTCCATGTGGCACTGGGTCGAATGCCTTACTGAAGTCAGATACAGGACATCCACTGCATGGTCCCTGTCCAGTTGCCTAGTTACCCAGTCATGGAACTCGACCAGGTTGGTTTGGCAGGATCTGCCACGTATGAAGCCATGCTGTCTGCTGTCCTGTAGTCCTTTGGCCTCTAGGAGGGCCACCAGCCTTTCCTTCAGGATAGTCTCCATTAGCTTACCCACGATGGATGTGAGGCTCACTGGTCTGTAGTTTCCTGGTTCATCCTTGGGGCCAGTCTTGTGGAGGGGCACCACATGAGCCATCCTCCAGTCCTGAGGTATACACCCCGAATGTAGTGAGGCATTAAATGGGTCTGCCAAAGGTCCTGCAAGGACCTCTGCCAGCTCCTTCAGTACCCTGGGGTGGATGCCATCTGGGCCTGGCACCTTGTCCACCCTCAGTGCCTTCAAACCCTCTCGAACTCTGCTCTCCATGATTTCCCCATCTGTCACCACTTCCCCTGCTTCTGCCATTTCTCCCACCTTGGGTGTTACCCTCCTCTTCTCTTTAGTAAATACTGAGCAGAAGTACTCATTTAGTGCTTCCGCCTTATATCACCCTGCTTCCACCCAACCCCCCTCCTTCCTAATCCTTACTATGTGGTCCTTACAGCTCCTTTTCTCCCTGATGTATTTAAAGAGTCCTTCTTCCCCTTCTTAATGCCTTGTGCCAGCCTGAGTTCCGTAGATGCTTGGCTCCCCTTACTGCCCTTGTCACCTCCTTGATTCTGTCAAGTACTCCTCCCTGTCCTCCCCCTCCCTGTTTTCTTGTACTTCCTAAAGGCAGCTCTTTTCCTCCTTACTTTTCATGACCTCCTTGCTCAACCAGATCGGTTTCTTAGCCCTAGCCTTCTTGCTCTGGGCTTTGCAGCAGGTTTTGTTGCCTCCACTATCCCCAGCTTTATGAGCTCCCACCTCTGGTTAGTGTCCATACTAGATTGAATTCTGGCCAGGTACCCTTTACCACTTCCCCATCCTCCCAAAGTCAGCCCTCCTGAAGTCCAGCACTGTTGTGCCAGATTCCACTCCTTCCTTGCCCATATCCAATGTGAGCCATACTGAGCTGGTGGTCACTCCCTGAAAGCGTTCCTCCACTGTGAGTTCTCTCACAAAGTCCCCATTTGCCAGCACAAGGTCAAGGGTATTTCCTAACCTGGTTGGTTCACTGACCATTTGCAGCAGGAAGCTGTCCTGGAAGGCATCCAGCAGTACCTGCTCCCTTCTGTTCCTGGTTGTTGGGGTGCTCCAGTCCACTCCTGGCATGTTGAAGTCCCCACAATCACCACACTACCCTTCTCGCAGGTCCTCCTGATCTGTCCCGCTAGTTCCCTGTCTAACTGCTCCGTCTGAGATGGTGGCCTGTACACCACTCCCATTCTAAGAATCCTATTCTTGGAATCCTGGATTTGTATCCAAAGTGACTCCGTACTACCCTCCTCCCCAGGACTCTTGTTTGTTAACTCACCTACCTGTGCAGAGCTGGTCTCCTGCTAAGGGCCAGTGCCCCTTTGTTCTCCTGTTTTTATCCAAGAGCTTCTGTCACTCACAGAAGGTGGGTGGGGCTTCAGGAAGAAAAATGTATGAAAACAGATTGTTTGCCTTCCTTTTGTGTATATAATGCTCTTAATGTATAAATTTGATGATGCCTTTTTCTATGATGTGCTTTATAAATATATTTGTTTAGTTTAGCTACTTTTGTTAGATTAGGAGGTGGAGCCTCTTACATCATGTGATTCTGTTGTATAAAAGGGATCCCTTTCTCAGTCGATTCAGATCAGTTCATCCTGGGAATAGGTTGAGGTAACACAGAGGGTGGACTGCTGCCAGGTCTAGACTGTAATGTTTAATTGACTATTATTTGTTTTTGTTTTTGAAAGTTATTACATTTTTGTTGTGGTGTTATAAATAAATTCACACTTTTGTGTGACTTCTGCACCTACTTCTTGTGTCAGTGCTTTACTCATACAACCCATGACCACAACGGCCATGGAGACCTCTGTTACTATTTTAAGAGTGGTCTTACTTACATTCTTAGGGTGTCTGAACCACTCGCCTAGTGTTTCTGGTTCTCGCACTATAAGAATTCATGGGAAACCACTCTTACAGCCGTAGGCTGATCTCCCTGGCTGTTTTAACATATTTATCACAAGTAACTGTCGGCTTTGTGCTTTGAACAGGAACAGTTCTAACAGTTGACTATGATACCTGGTTCCCCCTTTTGCACATAGCTTTCGCCTGTGTGGTTTCCTGGTATATTGTGATTATTCAAACAGTCTCATGCACTACGCTGTGAACTTGTGCCTGGGATTGCTAGAAACAGCCAGTGTTTAGAATGTTTAGATCCAGTCATTTGCACAAAAATTGTGATCTTTGTAAACAGTGTAATCCAAAAACAACTAAATGCAGGGAGTAAAGACTGCCATCTGCTGTGATAAACAGGACACATTTCAAAAAGTTTTTGTTGGTGAAAACAAAGTTTAATGTTATGAAAAAAGAGCTGGCTAGTGGTATTCATTTTCCTAAGGGTAAAACTACAGATAAATCACTTCTTGAAATCTGCCAAGTCTTCAGGTAGTGGGACCTCTGGCTGCAAAAATCTCAAACTTCAGAGATCTGCAGATGGAACTGCAAAGTCTCTTGATTTACCAGGTGGCAAACAGTCTCAGAAGGAGAAGCATGTGAAAGACCTTGTGCCTGAACTCTATGTAGACTTAAGAACATCCTGTCCTACAAGTGGAGAGGTGTCTTCTTTAGAAGAATGTAAACACGTGACAGTTCGTAAAATCCTCAAAAACAGCACGCCAGTCTCTACTCCTCATATTGTGCATGATGAGAGATGTTCTGAAGAAGAGGAAGAAATGGAGAGTGCACCTGAGCTCACAGGTGAGACTTGAAGGGCTATTCTCACACTCCTCTTTCCTCAGAGGTGTGTTTATACTAACCTGGATGTTAATACTACAGAAACAAAGGCAGACCAAATTGAGTCTGATTTCCTAAATAGATTAGCGTTGACTGCAACCAAAAAGTCACCCTCTCTGTACAAGACTCCCTTAGAAATTTATGTAACAAAATTTTCAAGGAGTCGGACTCAGCGTCGGCCATAGATAAGAAAATTAACAGAAGGTAGGTTGACCCCAGAGAGGGGTCAGAATACCTTTTCATCCACCCCTCACCTAAAGGCCTGATTCAGGTAGCTTCTAGTGAGGAAGCTTGATCAGCTTTGTCTGCTTCTCTCCTAGACAAGTATTCTAGAAAGGTAAACTATTTTGGGGGAAAAATAAGCCTGATTCTTCGCAAGGTTGGCACTAAGACGGACTGCATTATCTTAGTTATGTTGCCAGTTACAATATTCACATTTGTCTTCAGTAATTCTACACTGAAAAATTTCCACAAAATGGAAAGAGGCATGTGTTGCTGTAAAGGCTGACTTGGAAGTTTCCAGTATCCACCTCAGTTGGTACTGCATTTAAATAGTACTGTTTACAAAGGCTGTAGCCAACGCAGTGGCCACCCGGAAGCATGCTTGGGCTTAGAACAATTGGCTTCTCAGCTGAGTTGCAGCAGAAAGCTTCAGTCTTCACTTCGGACAGCACCTCTAGAGACATAATGGAAGTGTACATGAAAGAAGTTAAAGATAACAAAACTGACCTCAAAACTCAAACTGAAGTAATAGAGGTAGGGTCTAAAGGCATTATGGAATGGGTGGTTTAGGAAGCGGTCAGCCTAACAGATCCCACCACTGGACTGCATTTATATTTGCCAGAGGAACTGACAGAGTTAGAGAAAAAAAAGGGGGGGGGGGGGCAAACCGGTGCTTGCTTCTACCTGTCCTTCACAGACAAAGGTTTATTCCTGACTTAAGTGTGTATGCTGCTGTACTTCAGAATCTTCCTGTGAGAGAATTACCTCTCTTGTTACCTTCAGGAGTGGGAGAAGATTACAGTATGTCAGACAGGTGGATCTTGAGGTAATAATATAATGAATGAGCCTCTCATTTCAGAGTTTTCCAAATTAGATTTCTGAAAAGTCATGGAACAGAAAACAATTTAATTCAGTTAGCAGTTCAAAAGTCACTTCAACTGAAAGCACTGGGAAAAGTACCGGAGAAAAAACGGGCAATGATTATTTTCCATGCACTTCCAGACAACAAGAAAATGGAGAGAGGCAGCCAGTTCTGGACTTGAGAGTCCTGAACAGACACATACACAAAGAGAAGTTTCAAATGGTATTATTAAAGTCTATAATTCCTTCACATGTTTGCCTATTTATTTTTTGTGTATGATATACTGTGTAAAAGATCAAATTCAATAACAATAGTGCCGGCTTCCCCCTCACGACTGCCACTGGGAAGGATACACTCAGGTGGTTGTTGCTGATGTCACCGCCTACATTGGCAAGGATGATGGAGAAAACCGAAGAAAAGGAAAACTCGTTGTTGAAGCCTCTGTCCTTCAGCCATCTGTATAAGCGTAGGGAAAAACATGCTTCACTGTTGAGGTTGAGAACTCCATTGAAAGAGCGCAAGTCCTCAACATAGTCTGCTCCAGTGTTGTGACTACAGCTCCCCCCCGGCCTGTCTCTGAGGCACCAAGGTTGGGGCTTGGCTCTGGTGCTGCTGTACCTATTTCGGACAATATACCACCTCTGCTGTCAGGTTCTATCCTGGCAACAACTGCACCCATAAACCCGCAAACGGGTGTCATCTCACAGGCTGTGCTGTCTTCATTTTCAGAAATATTTCTTAGCTTGTTCCTGGCATTGCAAATGGTGTCAGTTCCTGCAGTCCCATCTGGTCTCCTCTGTCGGTACTATCTTTGGTGACGATGGGGCTTAAAAGCATGCCTGTAATTCCTCCCATCTCAGCCACCACCTCCGCTAGCTCCTTCGATAATCCCATTGTCATTCAGCATAATAACGAGGTGGAATATAATCCAGATCTCCTAAATATCATGGAGAATTTGAAGGATGGTGGGGGGGAGAGAAGATCTCTTTGAAGGAGGATTCTCTTCCTGCTCTACCCTCTCGTTTTGCAATGAGGATTCTGTGGTTTATAACCCCAGGTCTCCTTCTGAAGATCTCTCATGTCAGGCTCTGCTCAAGCAAATCCGAGATGTTATGGGGTCTGAGGGTGAAGATAAAGATTATAGTAAAAAAAATTTAATGGAGCTCTTGGAAGTTACAACTGCTGCTACTGTTGTGGTGCCTCCTGTATACCCAGCCTTGGGTGATGCTACATTCGCTGCCTGGCACAGGCCTAACACCCTGCCTGCAGTTTCTAGAAATGTTGCTAAACAGTATCATGCTCCATCTGTCAAGTCTTATTATGCTCCCCACTCAGAAACTGATTCTGTGGTAATCATGGCTGCTCGTGTTCATTCTAGGTCCCCTAAAGTAAGTGTACTCTGCTTCCTGACAAGCAATCCAGGAATCTGGATGTTATGGGCAAAAGAACTTATGCCTTTGCATTCTTGAGCATAAGAACTGTAAATTATCAGGCCTTCCTGATAACATATCAGAATAACCTGTGGAAATCTGCGATGACTATTCAGGTGCTGCCTGATAGTCCTACCAAAGCTGAGCTCCTTAAAGTCATTTCAACTGGCATTGAAACTGGAAAGCATTTGTTGCATTGAACATATGATGCCTCTGCCAGGGCTGCTGTTTCTGGTATTCACCTCAGGAGGTATTCCTGGCTCAGGGTTGTTGGCTTTGCTGCTAAAGTATAACAAGCTGTACTGAATGCCCCATTTAGGAGCTACAAGTTATTTGGGTCAGATGTTGACAATGCATTCAACTTCAGTCATCCAGAATAACATTAAGGTCTGTAAAATCCCTGATCCCGCAAAATACAAGAGGATGTGGTAGAGGTACATTTTGTAAGCCAGCAGGCCATGGCTACTGTGAGTCCTGAGGGAGTGGAGGCAGTCCTTTTCCAGATCCCCTCCCACACTGCTGCCCATTCCAAGGCAACCAAAGGTGCAGGTCCTAGTGGCCCTGCTGCTCCCAGTATCTTCTGATTCCCCACTTCCTCCATCCTCCACAGTTGCTTCCGGGGGTGCAGCTCAGGGAAGGATCTCCCTTCATCTGTGAAAATGGATGGAGATCACCATAGACAAGTGGGTCCTGGAAATAATAGAAAAAGGGCATGCTCTGGTGTTGCTGTCCAACCATCCAGTTCACCCTCCACCCTCCTCATTATCCTCCAGGCCACTTGTCATTTTGAGAGACAAAGTGCAGTTGCTGCTTCTAAAAAAACAGTCAAACCTGTCCCTCCCAAAGAATGGAAAATGGGTTCTATTTAGGGTGCTTCCTGGTTCCCAAGTCGACAGGAAACCTGCATCCTGTTTTGGACCTCAGAGGCTTGAATTGATTCATCGAATACAAAAAGTTTCGAATGGTGTCAGTTCAGGCTCTTAACCTCCTACTGTAAAAGGGGGATTGGCTCTGTGCTCTGGGCATGAAGGACGCTTACTGTCATGTAAAAACTCGAACATGTCACAGGCAGTACCTCCACTTAGGGACAGTCATTATCATTTCAGTGTCTTGCCTTTTGGCTTTCCTTGGCACCACAGGTATTTACCAAATGCTTCACAGTTTCTCAGATTTCAAACAACTTGAAGTCTTGCTGTATTCTGACAAGTGCAGTTAGCCCCAGCCTTTAAACTGCCCCGGAGAACAAAGGGTTAACCTTTCTATGCAGAGCTCGAGCTCAGTTGATGTCTCTGTCTGTTTCTCTTTGAAAGCTAACCATCAGATTCTTTACTTCACCTCACTGAACAGTCGCTCCGGAGATTTCTCTTGCAGCTCGGTTCGAAAGTCGGTTGAAGTGTCGTTTTTTTCGTCGGTTTCTAACCGAAAAAGTTTTCCGCATAGTCGGTTCAGTCTCTGTCTGTGGTACCGTGAGTACTAGATCAGTTTTGTACTGTTTTTTCTGTGTGGAACTTGTAAAAAGTGTGGATCAGTTCGGCTGAACCGATCATTTGCTAAATTCTTGTGAAACTTTAGTGTGTGGTTACCGGTCCTTATCGGTTCTAAATAAAACGTGTTTTGAAACGTTTTTTTCCAAGACCCATGACACGGTTAGGAACCGATAAGGGAGTCTTGCCCGGCGGTTGCCGAAAAAAGGGTAAGTTTGGTTAGGTTGGCCATGTCTGAGAAACCCAAGAAAAAAAACGGGCCTACTGGGTTTCAACACTGCAGTGAGTGTGGGGAGGTCTTTGCTAAGGCCGATCCCCACACCACCTGTGTTTATTGTCTGGGGTTTGAACACCTCAATTCAGACTGCCAAATTTGCAAACATTTTCCCAAATCTACCCTTGAAAAAAGATTAGGTAGACTGAGGGAAAAGGAGGTCGAGAAGTCCGTTGACCCGGATGGCCAGCCCGGTTCAGTTCCGACTGAACCAGAAGGAGTGCCCTCTGACCAGGGCGATACTTTTGGGCAAAAGGAGAGCCGATCCCGAGGGGTCAGTTCCAACCAAAAGAAAGTGCAAAGAAAAATCGTCCAGTTCGGATCCAGAAGTCCATGTTCCAACCGCCGAAGAAGTAGCCAGAGCGATTCGGATTGTGGAATCGCCTCGCCCGGTTCCGACCGATCCGGCACCTTTTGGCAGGGGCTCTGTTCAGTTGGTTCCCCCGGTTCACCATTATACTTTGGAAGAATTTTATGAACCGGAGTTTGAGGAAGAAGGGGAGTTCGATGATGATGATGGTGATGGTGAAAGTCTAGATGTGCCTGTGGAACCGGACATCTCCCCAGACAGACCTTCAAGTGTATCCCCTCCTAGGCTTTCTGAGTCCCCTTCTCACTTTATGTTCTACAGAAAGGTGGCTGAGACCCTCCAGCTTCCTATGGAAGAGGTAATGGAGGATCAGGAGGAACCTGATTTTGTAAAAATGATGGACATCCCAGAGTCCAGGAGACTGTCTATTTCCCTCCACAAACCTTTTGGGAAACAGTCACAAAAAATTCTGAAGTCTCCCAATTCTATACCTCCTGCGGACAGAAGAATGTACAAGAGGTATACACTCTCAGGCTCAGAAACTGAGTTTTTATATCACCAATGCAGCCATGTTGGGGTTGTGCAGGCTGCTGCCTATGATAAGGCAAGCATTCCCTTGGCTTCACACCCCCCAGACAAAGACTCTAGGAAGGTTGATGCCATGCCAAAAAAGCTGTACATGGCATCTTCCTTGGGTCTCAGACAGGTGAATTATATGGCCTGTACAGCTAGGTACCAGAAGTCCAGGTGGGACACTGTACTGGCACTGGCTAAACAGGCCTCCCCCCAGCTAGCCAAGGAGCTGGAGGTGGTGGCTGCAGATGGGATTGAGGCATCTAAAGTTCAGTTTCATGCTGCTGTGGACTCTAATGATGTGTCATCAAGAGTCATGGCTACATCTGTGGCTCTTCGGAGAATGGCTTGGCTCAGATGTACTAGCCTCTCGCAGGATACCCAGGCTAAGGCCATGGATTTTCCTCTAGTGGGTAATTCTCTGTTTGGGGAGCAGACAGAGAATTACATGAAGAAAATGGATGAGTACAGGACCACCTACAGGAGTGCTCAGGCCAAGGAAAGGCAGGCAACTCCTCAAAGGTAGCAGTCTAGGGGCAGGAGCAGGCCTTTTCAAAGGCCTTTTTACCAATCACAGGCCTCTTCTCCCTTTTCACAGAGAAGGTTCTTCAGAGGGAGAGGCAGAAGGGGGATGAGCAGGGCTACATCCACTCCTCAGCCTAAGGCCCCTGCCAAGCAGACACCCTGATGGGCCTGCCCGGGTAGACTCTCCTATTCCAGTAGGGGGCAGACTGGCTTACTTTGTCAAGGACTGGATGTCTGTTACATCAGACAAGTGGGTCCTGGAAGTGGTAAGCCAGGGACTGGTTCTCAGCTTCAGAAAATTTCCAAAATGAGAGCCAGATCTTTTCCACCTTCAAATCTCTCGGAAACCCTTGCCCTAGAGGCAGAGGTGTCATCTCTTCTGGCCTTAAGAGCTATAGAGAGAGTACCTACCCTACACTGGGGCAAAGGGCTGTACTCCAGGTACTTCCTTACCCCAAAAAAGACAGGGGAGTGGCGACCCATCCTAGACCTAAGATACCTAAACAAACATCTTTTAAAACCATAATTCAAGATGGTAACTCTGGGAATAATCCTTCCCTCTCTAAGTACTGGCTAGCCTCCCTGGACGTCAGAGATGCCTACTTTCACATTCCCATCAGGTGCTCCCACAGAAAGCACCTCAGGTTCGAGTTGCCCTCAGGCCACTATCAGTTCAGAGCAGTGCCCTTTGGCCTTACCTCAGCCCCAAGGGTTTTCACAAAGTGCCTGGCAGTAGTAGTTGCCTTTCTAAGAAAGCAAAAGATTTCCATTTTTCCATATCTGGACGATTGGCTAATAGTGGGCTAGTCTCCAGATCAAGTTAAGTCTCACCTGCAAGTGACCCAGCAAGTACTCACTTCTCTAGGATTTCTTCTCAACCTTCCCAAGTCAATTCTCGAATCAGTCCAGCTTCTTACCTTTATAGGGGCAGAACTGGACACAGAGCAAGAGCCTTTCTTCCCTTGGAAAGGGCAAGGGTTGTTACGGAACTAGCCTCTTCCTTCACCCTTCGTGTATCTCGACCAGCATGGCATTTCTTCCTGCTGTTGGGCCACATGGCAGCTTCAACAGCAGTGGTCCAAGGGGCAAGATTCCAGATGAGGGATATTCAGTTCCATCTGAGAGCTTTTTTGGTCTCAGAGGAAGGATTCCCTTACCAAACTGATCCCAGTGACTCTGACCTTGATCAAGGCCCTCCAATGGTGGCAGGATCAGGACAATTTAAGACAAGGGGTTCCTTTTGCCACTCAGCCTTGTTCAGTGGTCCTTACCATTGACGCTTCTCTTCTGAGCTGGGGAGCCCATCTGAGGACCCTCACTGCCCAGGGACTGTGGTCCCCCCAAGAATCCCTTCTCCATATCAGTCTCCTAGAACTCAGGGCAGTTTTTCTGGCCCTGAAAGCTTTCTCTCAGTCAGTGCAGCACAAGGTGGTTCAGGTCAGAACGGACACCACCACCACCATGTGGTACATCAGCAAGCAGGGAGGCACTCAGTCCATGGCCTTGTGCACGGAATTCATGAAATTGTGGTCTCTGGCTTACTCCCTGCAAACCTCTTTGGTAGCAGTCCACCTTCCAGGGAAGGACAGTGTGCTAGCAGATGCACTGAGCAGGGTTCTCAGGGCCATCACGAATGGTCCCTGGACCCTCAGGTGTTGAAAGTGATTTTCTCAAGGTGAGGCACTCCAGAGATAGATCTCTTTGCAGTCCCAGACAATCACCAACTTCCTCTTTTTTGTTGCAGACCCCTAGTCTTGGGCTCAGTCCCCCTGGATGCCATGATTCTGAATTGGGAGGGGAAATTTCTGTATGCCTTCCCCCTTCCCACTCCTGTTCAAAGTTTTAGTCAAGATAAGGTCTCAACCTTGCAAAGTGATTCTGATTGCTCCAGATTGGGCCAGACAGCCCTGGTACCCCCTGTTGTTGTCCCTAGCAGTCCATCTTCCCCTGTCTCGTCACAGGAATTACAAGTGGTTAACATTCTCTCAGGGGAGGATTTGGTACCCCAATCTCAAGGCATGGCTCTTGAAGAGTTAGAGTTTGCAGATCTGCATCTTTCTCAAGGGGTTCTGGATATTCTCAAAGCTTCTTGGAAGCCCTCCACCAGAAAGATGTATAACTCCAAATGGAAGAGATTCAGCATTTGGTGTTCTAAGGAGCATATTTCCCCAGATACTGCTGATTTGCCTACTGTTCTGGATTATGTGGTCCATCTTAATGGCCTAGTCCTCAGACCAGCTACTCTCAAGGTACACTTGTCAGCTGTTTCTGCGTTTCTGTCTGTGGGGAAGTCTTCCTCACTATCTTCTCATCCTGTGTTCTGTAAATTTTTTAAAGGATTGCTTCACACCAGTCCTCCTTTTAGAGACCCTGCCCCTGCCTGGGATTTGAATGTTTGCATTGCTCAACTTATGCAACCTCCTTTAGAGCCTATGTCCTCAACAGAGCTTAAGTACTTGACTTGGAAAACTGTGTTCTTGGTAGCCATTACCTCTGCCAGGCGTATCAGTGAACTGTAAGCACTATCAGTGGAACCTGACTTTATCTCCTTTCACAGGGATAAAGTGGTCCTTAGAACCAATAGGAGGTTCTTGCCCAAAGTAGTTTCAGACTTTCATTTAAATAAGTCTGTCTCTTCCTGTTTTCCTCACTGATCATTCTTCCTCAGGAGAGGGGAGGCTACACAATTTAGATGTTAAAAGAGCCCCTAGTTACTACATAGAGCGTACCAAGGGTCACAGGTTGGACTCCCCCCAGTTGTTCTTCACTTATGGAGAAGTGGGAAAGGGCAAACCTGCCACCAAGAGATCTGTTGCCAGGTGGATTGTGTCTTGTATACAATTCTGCTATGAAAACAGGGAAAATTCCACCCTCAGGCCTGAGGGCTCATTCCACAGGAGGTACAGCTGCTTCCCTGGCTGCTGCCAGGGATATCCCTCTCTTAGAAATTTGTAAAGCAGCCACCTGGAAAACAGTCCATACCTTTACCAAGCATTACTCTCTGGATATCCAGGCTAGGAGTGATGCTTGGTTTGGCACAGCAGTACTTCAGAGCCTATTCCCAAAGTAGGTTCTGTACCTCCTCCATGGAGGTACTGCTTGGTAGTCTGCACTTGTCAGCATACAGCAAGACTTCAAGTTGTTTGAAGAAAAAATTACTCACCTTAGTAATTATGTTTCTTCTATTGGAGTCTTGCTGTATTCTGACCTCCTTCCCTGCCTCCCCTCTCAGAACCTGTTTTTTGGGAAGTGTGGGCAGGTGCAGTGTTGTACCTCAGGGGTGCTCTTTTTACACCCTCTTCTTTGTGTGGGTGTTTTATTTTATTATATTCTTCTTTGTTTGGGTTTTGAGTTTCCTGACTTGAGTCTTCTTTTGGTAGTCCAAAACTTGTTGTTGCCAGTTGGATATTAGAATTTTTTTTTTTTTTTTACAGTTTCCACGTAGAATACTATTGGAGTGTTGCTCGTAAGAATCTGACGGTTAGCTTTCAAAGGGAAACAGACAGAGACATCAACAGAGCTCGAGCTGAGCATTCTGTGCTCTGCATAGAAAGGTTAACCATTTGTTCTCCAGGGCAGTTTAAAGGCTGGGGCTAACTGCACTTGTCAGAATACAGCAAGACTCCAATAGAAGAAACATAATTACTAAGGTGAGTAATTTTTTCTTTTGTCTCATTCACTCCTGGGAAAAAGGGAGCACCTGTCACTAAATAATGCCTGTTCAAATGGCTGACTCACTGCGCTGAATTTTGCTATAGGAAGTATGGTAAGGAACTTCTTGGTGCTGTGCTTGGATATTCTACATGTGGTATGGCCACTTCCATTGCTTGCTTTCAGAATGTTTCTGCTGTAACCGTCCCGGTGGCACTGAGGGTTGAGGCAGTGGACGCCACACCTTGTGCCACGCTGGTGACCCGGGTTCGGGAACAGACTATGGTCGTTCGGGGTTTAGCCAGGGAGGTAAGGATTGAGTGTCCAGAGGACCACTGTTCTTTGGGGTGGGGGATTTGTGCTGCGTGTATCAGCACAACAAGAGGGGTTTGGCCTGCACCCAGGGTGCTTGGCTGCCTCCGCGTAGGTGGAAACAGCTGCTGCACCCATTGCATGAATGAAGGTGTGGGGGAGAAGACAGATGAAAAATACCAGGACCCAGCAGGACCCATGGTGACGATGGGCGGGAGGCGTGCCGGAGGCGTAGCCTTCCAGGTCCAAATTGGTGTACAAACAATGTCATGATAAAAAAAAAAAAAAAAAAAAACAGAATGTCTCTGCAGCTGGCATTTGTGCTGTTGCCACATGGAGCAGTCTGCATGCTTTCACTAAGTACTATAGTCGAGACATAATCTCATGCAAACGTGCTGGTTTTGGTCTTGCGGTATTGTAATGCCCTCTGTCCTGGTTGTATATCAGACTTTGCCATCCTCCCTTGGTACCTTGTGTACTGCATGGGAATAGTTTCAAAGGTGTGTGGCCTAATGAAGGAGATGTTCTCGAAGAAGATAGAACAGTTACTCACTATAACAGTAAATCTTCGAAAGACTCTCTTCCATTGGGTCACAGCGCACCCACCCGCCTTCCTTATTTCTGAGGTACATGCTTGCAGTTTTGTCCACTGCTTTGTTTGGTGATATCCATAAGTGCCATGTGTGTACTGTATTTTCAGTCCCATGCCTTTTCTTGTGTGCCTGGTACTGGTTTGATCTCCTGGTCCTCATGGTAAGAGGCCCGCTGAGCTTGTCTCCAATGGGCAACTGAGGAGCCATGGGGCCGCCCAAGTTTTATAGGCCCGACATTGCTCGTCATTGTGAGTGCTACCCCCTCAGCTGCCAAAAGTTTCTGAATGGTCCTAATGCCGATGGCTTACAGTTCTGAAGCTGTGGCCCAATAGAGGAGCTTCTCTTGAAGATCTACTGTTGGAGTGAGTAACTATTCTTTACCCCTGCTGAGATGACTGGCTTATACGTGGAAACAAGAAAAAAAACTATATTTCCAAATGGGAAATATTTCTTATTTGCTGTAACAACAAATCTTTGGTTTGAGACCATACTAACCTTGGTAATATTTTGGATTATCTATTAGATCTGAAGGGACATTGATGAAGGACCACCTCCATTAAATTGATTTTCCAGTTGACAGCAAAAATCCAAATTTGCATAAACTGGACCTCAGGTACACAAATCCCGAAATGTCCATTTCAGGACTTTACATTTATTATTACTGAAGACATTTGCATTAAAACAGTTCCCATGTGACTTCATCTGTTCCCACTGCTTACTTGTGCTTTGATGTCACAAGCAAAGGAATTTGTTTCAAGTCAAGCATAAGAAGCAGGGACAAGTTAAGTGAAAAGGGCAAAGAGCCTGTTTTCTTGGAAATATCTTTAGTGATGAAGCATCTGGGGCCCGGGAGAGGCAGCTTCGTGTATTTGAGTTTGTGAAATGGGTCTCATTTAGACTAAGGCCTGCTTTATCAGTTATCCCCAGGCAAATCCCAGTTGTTGCAACAGTGAAACAGGTGAATTGCTCCTATCAGTGTCTCATGGATGTGATGGGAACATTTGGTGGTCAGCTAAATGATGTGGTCAAATAGGTGTCTCGGAACATAGTTAACTTTGAAAATGTGGATACGCGTGTCATGACTATTGAGGAGAAACTTGCCGAGTCAGTGCAGGAGGTGTCTAAATTAAACAAAATGCTGTCTGATAATACCACTAAAATTGAACAGTTTCTGAAGAAAACGCCTTTTTTTTTTTTTTTTGAGATAGAAGCTCAGCTTTGAGGCACATGGAAAACTTTGAAACCAGACTGTTATTGTAATCAGAGTCCATTAGGCTTCTAGCAGAATTGCAGACTCTATCAAGACAAACCCGTTATTGAATTGGTTTAGGAGATTATGGTGGTGGTGGCCTTAGGGTACCTCGAAACAAACATTCCACCTATTGTAAGGGCCTACAGTTTAAAAATGCATCCAAAAAAGAAAATGAATAACAAAAAAATCTTAGGAACTGATTTAGAATACTCATAGAGCTAGGCATGTGGACACATGTGCATTTATGGCAGTGTACTCAAGAAAAACTCAATAAACTTGCTTAATTATGAAAATGGTTCTGTTGCCAAATACAATAAAAGATCCAGCAGTCCGACTTCAGATGGCTAGTAATTGATAGGTGCTTGCAATTACTGGCCATCTGGACATAGACTGCTGGACATTTTATTACATTTGGCAAAACTACAAATGTTTCAAGTAAACAAGTTTATCAGGTTTTCCTTGAGGGAGCTGCCGTGGGTGTTGTGAGTTTCGTAGTGCTGTGCAGACTGGTGCTGAGGCTGTAGAGCAACACTGAATTAAAAATAACATTAGAGTTGAAAAAATGCCCCTGAAAGAACAGGAATTTTCTTTTAATGCAGTACACTAAGCATGTTGATCACAGAACATGTACAAAAAAGGGAACGTTATATACAGTTCATTGAGCAGTTAGTTACAGTAAAATTGTAGAGGTTAACTCCATTACAGACATATAAAGAAGCCATCAGAATAAGGCCATTTGGTCTATCTAGTCTGCATTTATTGCAGGGTCCTCAGCTTAAGTTACTGACCCTGCTTCCCCCTCCCCAATCTGCCCTTCCCCTCTCTGCCCATCCCGTGACCTTTATTTTCTCCTTAAGTCTGTTCCAGCTTCTTGAGGCTGCCCATCGTCTTCAGTGAAATCATTTCTTCCGGAAGCACATTTCAGCCCGCCACCACTCTCTCCGTAAAGAAGAACCTCCTAACCTTTCTCCGAAACCTCTCTCCCTCTAACTTAAGATTGTGTCTCCTTGTGTTTTGGTTTCCACAGAGCTTGAAGAGACCCTCCTTATCCACCCTGTTTATTTCTTTCAGATACTTGAAGTTCTCAATCATGTCCCCTCTTTCTCTCCTCTCCTTCAAGGAGTATATGTTCAGGGCCTTCAGCCTCTCTTCATATATCTTACCCTGCTGGTCCATGATCATCTTCATTGCCCTTTTGGACGGTCTCCAGGGGGTTAATGTCCTTTTTAAGGTATGGGCATCAGTACTGTACACTGTACTCCAGATGTGGCCTCAACTGATGACCTGTACAAGGGCAGTATCTCCTCCTCCCGCCTGCTGCTGATCCTTCTGGCAGTGTAGCCCAAAATTTTATTTGCCTTTGCTGCTGCTTTCCTACATTGCGTGGAGTGCTTCAGGTCATTAGTGATCATCACTCCCAGGTCCTCCTTCTCCCCTGATGCAGATACCCAGACCTCTCCCAGGCTGCACTCCTTCCTGGGGTTCTTGGCTCCAATGTGCATAACTTTGCATATCTTTGCACTGAAACCAAGCTGCCAAATCCTGGACCACTGACCACCTCTCTAGTTTTTCCAGTTCCTTCTATAGGTCTTGTATCACTTCTGCTGCGTCCACCCTCCCACAGAGTTTGGTGTTGTCTGTGAATAGCCACATTTTGCTCTTAATGCCAACCCCAGTATTACTGATGAAGAAATTGAACAGCACTGGTCTTAGCACTGAGCCTTGTGGGACCCCACTGATGACCTCCCTGGTGCTAGATCGCTCCCCCCCACCACCACTGTGTGGGTCCTGCCCCTCAGCCAGTTTTCCACTCATCTGGTTCACTTCTCTCCAACCTCAAGATCCGCCAACTTCTTGATCAACCTCTTGTGGCGTACAGAATCAAAGGCCTTGCCGAAGTCCAGGCAAAGGATGTCTGCTGCTTGGTCCCTGTCCAGTGTTTTGTGACCCAGTCTAAAAGTCAGTCATGTTCATTTGACACGCCTTCCCTCCATAAACCTGTGCTGGAGACCATGCTCATCCAGGTACTCTACCAACCTTTTCTTAGAGTATGGTCTCCATGAGCTTGCACAATTGAATTCAGACTGACTGGTCTCTAGTTCCCTGGGTCATCATTGGGACCACTCTTATGGAGGGGCACTATATGTGCCATTCTCCAGTCCTGTAGTACCGCTTCTGACTCCAGTGAACTGTTGAACAGGCCAGCCAGTGGATCTGCAAGCTCCTCCACCAGGGCCCTCTGCACCCTGGGGTTTATACTGTCTGGGCCTGGGGATTTGTCTACCCTTAATGCTAGAAGCCCTGTGTTACCCTATCCACCTCTATCAAAACATCTGTGTCCACCATTGCCCTTACTCCTCATCTTCCCCCTGTTGGCACAGGTCTGTCCCTCTTCCTGCTAAAGACAGAACAGAAGTACTTGTTCAGTACAGTGTCCCGTAAGTTGTCTAAACGTCAGATTAACTTTTTAAATTTCTTCATTCGCAAGATTTTTTTTTTACAAAACTGATATGCATTGTCAGAAGCCTTCATTTGTCCCCCATCTGTTTCTCCACTATAGCATGCCTCACAAACAAGTTTCTTTTTCCATAAAAGTTTTTATTGAGTTTATAGTATGAAACAAAAAGCATGTACATAGCAATGTACAAAATTTCATAAAAGGTGGTGCATGCACTGTGATCATGATAATAAAAGTAGATATAAATGCAAAGTTGGTAACAGTTGTAAGAAATTGTAACATAGGAGCAGGGTCCTGCAGTACTGTAGGAGAGTGGAAAACAATATTGGGGATATTCCCAATGCATAATAAACAATGGCATGGTCTCTGTGGCATACTAAGGCTGGTGCATAAGGACTATCCAAGCCTGTTGCAAGGCCTATGCAGTGTGACAAAGCAAAGGAAGGAAAGTTATGGGGGCCATGCATGGGAGAGGTGAGCGGCAAAGCTGTGGTAATAGAGGAGGGAAAAGAGTGAAAGTGGATAGCTGGAGGGCAGGGGTAGGTTGATACCATAAGGGGGGGGGGGAGAGGAGGGTTAAAAAAACCACAGCAGTCACACAGAGGGGTGTGTGAAGGCAGGATGGAGATCATCCCTTTGGTAGGTTAGATTAAGGGTGACTCGGTAAGGTAGAGTATGACAGAAACTGAAAGGGCATACTGCCTCACCTGTGAGGGTAAGGGGTTAGAGGGTTATCAATTTTCCAGTAATAGAAAAGGGTCCCAAATTTGGTCGTAGCAGGGTAAGTGTCCAACGGCCACGTGGGCTACCCATTTATACCTCACTGTAAGGGTGAAGAGGTTAAACCATTCTGTATATGTAGGAGGTACAAAGTCTCTCCAGTGGTGTAGAATGACTGACTCTCTTTGCAGCCACAAGGGCTCTTGTAACCAAAAGTTCCTGCATTTAGGTCAAGGAAGCATTGGGCTGGGGGAGGCCCAGTAGGGCAAACCATGGATCTTTCATCTTGAACAGGGGCAATACTCCTACAGAATGACAAAACTGTGTCCCAGTAATGATCAAGCATAGGACAGTACCACAAGATGTGTGAAAAAGAGGCTTGAGTAGACGAGTATCTCCAGCAGTCACTGTGTGGGAGTAGAACGGCTTTGTAAAGCCAGAGTGGGATACAATAAGCTCTATGCATGATCTTGTATTGAAGGGTTTTAGCCTGTTAGCCTGTACCTTTCTCGATGCTTTGTAGATATGTGGCCAGAGCTGGTCTCACTCTGCCTGGGGGATGGAGACATCCAGTTCATGTTCCCAGGCTTCGTGAAGGCCAGCCAAGGGTGGTGACATGGTCAGGAATGACTGGAAGGATGTGAATTTGTGTGACAGGCATTTCAGAGAGGAGAGGGTTTCCTGCCAGTTGTCCAGAGAGGTAACAATTGGTTGGGTATAATCCTTGGAAATTTTAGATCTTACTTCGAGGGGGGCTCTAGCAGCAGGCAACACCTGTAGAACTATACCACCAGGTGCTATGACCACACGGAAAACTTCTAGCTAGCAGTCTACAGCAGGGGACTGCCCCCGATGTCAGCATGCCAACGTTCGTCCTATAGTATAAAAGGGGCCGTTCCCCAGAGCTACCCCAGTTCTTTTCCCACCGTCGACCTGCGCATGTCAGAACTCCACGGACACCTGCTTCAGTCGACCACAATTTTCTTTGTGATTTACCTGCAATTTCTTTACCCTTTTCAGTGGATTTAACATTGAGTTTTGGTGTTTTTCTTCAGACCATTTATGTCTTCTTCTTCAGCTTCGTCTTCTAACCGGCCTACAAAGTGGTCCTGTGGCAAGCAGATCCATGCCAAACATGGTCACTCTTCCTGCCTACTCTGTTTAGGCCCCAACCATGACACCAGTGCCTGTAAGCACTGCCATAATTTCAACCAGGCCACACAGAGACGCCACTTGAATACCCTACAAAGCAATCTACTCCAGCAGAAATTAGCCGCTGTGGTTAAAGAGCTTCAGGCAAAAAGTTCTTCTACCTCCCTGGCCTCCAGGGCCTCGTCGTCTTCCTCTTCCCAGAAGGAGAAAAAGTCGAGTGGGAAGGACAAACACAGAGAACGTCCTCGGTCTGCCTCCTGTGGGAGGTTGACCTCTTAAGCCTCTGCAGTCCTCACTCCCTCCGGGTTGCCAGTGGCTCCACCGCCTACCCTTATTTCTGTTACGTGCCGTGGCTCCTTGAGGCTGTGGGACTCTTCCTCTGCCTCCCATCCCCTGATGCTCAGGCCCTTGATCCCAGTGGGTCCTCAGCCAGGTGGCTTGACCAGGGCGGGTTCCTCTGGCGCGGAGCTATACCCATCGTGGCCCCCCTCCCCCTCGGTCAAGGTGTTGCCTTCATCGGTTTCCAGCTCTGGGGACAGCGCCGGTCCTTCCAGACATTGCATGGAGCAATTACCTACCTCCTCCTCAACACAGGCGATGCCTCTGCCCATGTCTCAAGGGACCCCACCACAGGCACCAGCCTACCCTTTGGAGCTTCCCTCGACTCTGGACTGACGCCAGCCTTCGCCTTCTAGGCTGGTACCGGCTCCTCTAACGCCTGCATCAACGATGCCTCACCCATCGTCATCTTCTCCACAGCTTGCGCCTCAGCCGTTGCCTTCAGCCCACCTAGGGATCCGCAGCCGACGCCTGCTGGACTGAAGCCAGGGTACCCGATGCTGCCCCCCCCCGATGTACCAGTACCCTCCACCTTTTTTCCAGTATCCACCATGCAATTCCCCCCCCCGGTGCTTGGTGGTCCTTTATGAAGGAGAAGGAAACCCCTAGGAGGCCTCCCTCTTCACCCCTTAGGGACTCTTCTCCTAGGTACCCGGGCCAGTCCAAGCCCACTACATCTTGTAATACAGGAACCTCTGGGAGCGATACGGGTGTCACCCCTCCCATGCACAGAGGACCGTCACCCGCTGATGCCGGTCCCTGAGACTGACTCTTTGGGGATGACTCCTCTTCCACTTCAGAGTCCCCAGAGGAGTCCGGGGACTCCTCTGACACTCAGGGTGGACTAAAGAGACCACCAAGTCCCCCTCCTGGAAGACCCCTCTCTTATGGACGTGATGTGCCATATCGAGTCCCTTATGGGGTGGGATATGGAGAAGTTGGACCCAGAGCGCCGTTGCCTCTCTGTCTACTTGTGCAAGTCAGAGACTCTCCCTGTGGTTCTCCCTTCCTTGATAGAGACATATGAGGATGTAACCAAGGTGACTTGGAATTGCCCTTTGTCCACTCCAGCCATGGCCAGAAAGGCAGACTGCCTTTACCACATGCCAGTGGGCAAGCCCTTCTGTGGTGAGCAACCCACGGCAGATTCGGTGGTCATGAATGCTGCTCATGATCGTATGAAGAAGCCTCAGCATTTGAACACCCACCCACTGGACAAGAAATCCCACCAGCTAGACCAGCTGGGTAATCGGGTTTACTCCTCTATGACCCTGGCCATCTGGGCCCAGAATTATGTGGCCCACATGGTGCAGTACCAGAATGCCATTTTGAACCAGGCAAGAGATTTTGTGGCAGCTCTCTCTGATGACTTTACCAATACCCAGTTAGTCCAGCTTCTCAAGTCTGGATCTGATGTAGGCAGTCATATCCTCAGAGCAGCCTATAACACGGTGGATACTGTGGCTCATGGGGCAGTGGCAGGAGTTTGCATTCGTTTACTTCCTGGCTCTGGGTGTCCGTGTTTGCGCCTGATGTTCAGGCCAGAATTATTAATGTCCTTTCTGGGGATCGGTCTTGTTTGGGAGAGGTGCTAAGGATTTCATCTCCAGCCTCCAAGAATAGGGGAAAGGCTCTGAGGTTGGTAGATTCCATGTACTGTTCCCAACCATGATCCTTCCAGCACCAGCCTGCCCAGGGCCAGCAGTCGAAAGGCCCTTTTAAACACAAGACAACCACCCAGCCTTCTGGAGCAGCCGCCCATAGGGCCCCCAGAGTGCCCTCAGCCACCCTGCCTGCCCTCAGCTACCCTGCCCACCCCGGCTCCACTGCCTGGCTACTTACCCAACCTTCCTACCAGTGGAGGCCTTGGAGGAGGTGTTTGTGTGTCGGTTCTCCCTTTATCTTGGCAGGTGGCGCACTGTAACCTCAGACCAATGGGTGCTTCAGATCATCAAGCAGAGTCATACTTTCACGTTTCTAGACCCCCCCCCCCGAAAGCCCTCCCTCATACTCTCATCCTAGTTTCCCTGCCCACTGCCACTTACTCCGTTTCTGTTTTTCAGGAGGACCACTACCAGTTTCGGTCCCTCCCCTTTAGCCTTTCTCAGCACCTCAAGTCTTTACCAAGTGCCTAGCGTGGTGGCAGCAGCCCTGCGGAGGTGGGGATTTTATGTGTTCCCGTACCTGGACGAGAGGCTACTGATAGCCCCCTCCAGGGATCATTTGCTGCAGACCCTGGAAGGCACCTTTCGGCTTTTCCAGCCCTTGGGGATAACTATCAACCTGCCAAAGTCTTGTCTGACCCTGAGCCAATGCCTCTTGTATATAGGAGCGGTCGTGGGCTCTTCCTGGGGACATGCCTTCCTGCCAGAGGACAGGGCAGAATGCTTGATAGTGGAGGCCCAGCTGGTGTCTTCCAGTCACCAGATCCCGGCCAGATCCTTTCTGCGTCTACTGGGGCATATGGTAGCAGCCATAACCACGGTTCCCATGGCCTGCCTGCATATGAAGATTCCCCAGTGGACTCTTCGAGCCCAGTGGGACCAATGCACCGACAACTTGGAGCAGCCGGTGCCGGTGTCCGACCCAGAGAGATGGACCTTAAAGTGGTGGCAGAACCCTGCCAACCTGCTGTTCAGGGTTTCTTTCCGCTTGGTGTCCCCTCAGCAAATCCTGACCATGGATGCTTCGGAGCTCGGCTGGGGAGCCCATCTAGGAAGACCATCAGACTCGGGGAGTTTGGTCAGAGTCAGAACATCTCTACATTAATGTGCTGGAGATGCGGGCAGTTCTTTAAGCTTTGCAGGCCTTCCAGACCCATGTTCTTCCAGGCTCGGTGCTCATGAAGACAGACAACATGTCGGTAGTTTTTTACATGAACAAGCAAGAGGCACTCACTCTTACCCTCTTTTTTTTTGGTAAGCCATGAGGATCTAGTATTGGGCCATAGAACACGACCTGGAACTCTCAGCCATCCATGTTCCTGGAGTCCAAAACACCCTGGCCGACAGTCAAAGCCGGTGTAGTTCGAGAGCACACGAGTGGGAACTCTTGTTCTTGGTGGTCAAAGATCTCTTCAGTAGGCGAGTACGCCCAGAGTTGGACCTTTTTGCATCCCCACTGAATGTAAAACTGCCGCTTTTCTGCTCACTTGATCCAGGGCCTGGAGTTTTCTGGCATGATGCATTGTCTGTCTCCTGGAAAGGTAGGTTACTGTATGCTTGCCCACCCTTCCCTCTCCTGCAGATTGTTCCCCTGAATCTCTAGTTAGAGGAGGCAGAGACGATTTTCATAGCCCCTACTGGCCATGCCAGATTTGGTTCCCTCTACTTCAGCAGCTGGCTGTGGAACCTTGAGTTTCCTTGTCCCTGTGGATTGGCTTGCACTCCCAGGATCAGCGCACCCTGGTCCATCCAGATATCAAGTTACTGCATCTCCATGCATGGCTCCTGCAGACTTAGCTTTCGCCCACTTTGAGTTGTTATCCATGATTGCCAATGTCCTGGTGGCTGCCAGGAAACCTTCCATGAGAGCCACCTATGCCATGAAGTGGAAGCGCTTCTCCCTCTGGGCTACATTTCGCCACTTGGATCCCTTCATCTGCCCGGTTAACCTGATTTTGGAGTACCTCCTCTCCCTTTCGGACTCTGGTCTGGGGTGCTCTTCGTTAAAGGTGCATCTTTCTGCCACCTCTGCGTACCATGCACCTATAGACAGCAAAGCTGTTTTCCAGCTGGACATCTCTCACACATTCTTGCAGGGCATTCTTCATTTGTAACCTCCCATTCGGGATCCTGTCCTGCCTTGGAACCTTTTTTTTTCATTTTGAAAAGCTCACTTTGCCTCCTTTTGAGCAGGCCGCGAGTTACGAGCTTCACTTTCTGTGGAAAATTGTGTTTTTAGTTGCTATTACTTCTGCTCGAAAGATTTCCGAGCTTTAGGCTCTGATGTGTAAAGAACCTTATTTGCTTTTTCACAGAGACAGGGTAGGGTGTCTTTGCATACCAATCCGGTGGTGTCTGAGTTAACGTTAAATCAGTCCATCCACCTTCCAGTTTATTTCCCTGAGTATTCTAATTAGGGGGAGGCTGAATTGCATACTCTTGATGTTCACAGGGTACTACGCTATGACACTAACTGCACCCAGCATGTTCGTAAGACTGATCAGTTGTTTGTTTCGTTTTCCCCTAAGCAGGAAGGGGCACCTGTTTCAAAACAATGTTTGTCTAAATGGTTGGCAATTTACATTGTGTACTGTTACCATTAGTATGACAAGCCCTTGCCTGGGCCAGTTAAAGGCCACTTTACTAGAGGTATGACAGCCTCTATTACCTGCTTCAGAAATGTGTCCACTGCAGATATTTGTGCAGCTGCCACTTGGGAGTTGATTCCACACCTTTGTCAGGCACTACAGTTTGGACATTTCCTCCAGACGCAGAGCTAATTTCGGGCTTTCATTCCTTCAGGGATTTCTGTCATGACTGACTTTCTGTCCTACGTTTTTGCCTCCTCCCAGATGACTTGTGGTCAGTTCCGGTACTGCTTGGGACTCAGTTTTACCGGTGTTACCTGCTGCAAGAGCCCCCTCAAAGTAAGATAGTACAGTTACGTAAGACCTACCGTAATAGTAGATCTTTGAGAAGCGCACATGCAGCAAGCACTGCTTCCTTCCCTCCTTCCCCCTAATTGCTTCTTCTGCTTTACAGGTATGCTGCCTTTCCTCAGCTTTGAGGAAATGCCTCGGTTCTCCATTTGTTTGCCTTTGACGCCTGGGTCTCCGGCGGGAGAACTGAGGTAGGTCTGGGGATCACCCCTTTTATACCATAGGATGGACGTCAGCATGCTGACGTTGGGGTCGGTCCCCCATTGTGGACTGCTAGCTAGAAGTTTTCTGTGTTGTCCTAGTGCCTGGCAGCTTAGTCCTACCAGTGTTGCTGGCTGCAAGAGCTTCTCTTGAAGAACTACTGTTATGGTAAGGTAAGTTCTCATGTAACTGTACTTTTTCAGGAGATCCCTGAGTTTGAGGTATTTCCAGAACTGAGTATGAGGGATGGTGTGCTTGTAAGACAGCTCTGTGAAGGAGTACAGAACCCCTGTGAGGGGATGGTATAAATCACCCAGAGAGGCAATGCCCAGATGCATCCATCTAGCCCATATTAGAGATTTGTCTTCAATGCAGAGGGTAGGACTATGCCAGAGAGGATGACTACAGGCTGTACGAGGTAACCAATCTACGGTGGAGGAAAGGTGGGACCAGATAAGCGTGGTGCATTTAACACTGGGAGGCGCCTCTCAAGGTAATTTTCAGTCTGGGAAGAGGAGAGCAGTAGGGGCAGGAAAACTGGTCTGTGATAGCTCTAGGGTAAGCCAATGTGGGGGCAGAGGGTTAAGCTGTGGTTTCAGCCAAACAAGTGCCTGGCAGAACACCACCAATTTGTGGTGTTGCTTTTTTTTAACATGAGGCAAACCAAAGCCACCTTCTCTCAAGGGTCTCATTACTGTTTGTAGTTTTATTTTTGGTGATTTCCTATCCCAGATGAATAGTGACATTTGAGACATAAGGGTTTTGAAAAAGTAGAGGGTTGCTTAAAATATATTGGATCTTAGGAAGGGTAAGCAATTTGAAAATGTTAACTCTGCCCCAGGTGGAGAGAAGGAGGGTTTTCCAAGCATTCAAATCGATGAGGAGTTTGTTGAGTACAGTGGTGGTATTTTAGCCAGTTGTTGCAGCGAGAGTGGATTTGAGCTGTACTCCCAAGCATGTAACACCATCTGTTGACCATTGCTAGGGGTAGGGAGTGACTAATGCTGGGGTGCACAAGGAACAGAGTGTAAGAATTCGGTATTCGGCTTCATTCAGTTTGTAGCCTGCCAGGTTGGAGAATGTCGCCAATAATTGCCTGGAGAGCTTTGGGGAATATCAGTGAGGAACAAGGTTATGCCATCTGCAAATAAGGCAGTTTTGTGGGGCATGTCCACTACAGGGATACCTGTGAACTGAGGGGAGGCTTGGATTTTAAGCGCCAGAGGTTCTACTGCCAAAAGGAAAAGGAAAGGGGACAGCCTTGCCAAGTTCCCTGGTATAAGGAGAAAGGTCAGGATATTATGGTGTTGGTAAGGACTGTGGCTATGGGTGAGCATATATGAGGCGGACCATATCTACAGTACAAAGGATGGGGGGGGGGACCAAAGCGAAGGAGCGCGTGAAATAGGTATGGCCACTTCAACCTGTCAGAGGTCTTTTCAGCGTCCGGTGATGGTGGCAGTGGGCTCTGGGAATCTCTGACTTGCCACAGAAGGTCAGGGGTGTGCCTAATGTGGTCTGACCCATGCGGCCAGGGACAAACCAACTTGGTAGGGGATAATTAAGGAGTCTATAATGGGTTCCAGATGGTGGGCCAGTACCTTTGCAAAAACTTTGGCATTGATATTGATCAGTGAAATAGAACGACATTTGGCGCATAGAACACTATCCTTCTCCTTATTCGGTATCAGAATGATAAGTGCCTGCATGAAGGGGGAAGGTAGTTCTCCTTTAGCAAGTGCTTTGTTGAACACACGAGTTATTTGAGGTACCAAGATCTCTTCAAAAGCATGGTAAAAATCCAGTGGTGAATCTGTCCAGCACCGGTGATTTCCCCAAGGAGAGAGAACAAATACCCCTTAGAACTTCCTGAGGGGAAATGGGAGGCCGAAAGCTGTTGGGAGACATCAGATGACACTTGAGGCAGAGAAAGACCTTGATAGAGCCGATCAAATGCTTCTGGAGAAGGGACAGTCTCCGATGAGTACAGAGTTCTGTAAAAGGCCCAAAATTCCTCATTAAGAGTGGATTTTATCATCTGAGGAACATTGCCCAGATTCGAACCGTTAACCCCGAGAACCTAGCCTCACTAGTACATGCTTTTGTAACATCAGACTGGATTACTGCAATGCCCTGTACCTTGGGCTATCTGGAGGTAACTCACGTCGATTGCAGCTAGTGCAGAACGCGGTGGCAAGATTATTGACGTGTGTGCGTAAGTATGATCGTATCACACCAGTCCTCCGTGAACTGCACTGGCTGCTGGTTAGGAGGAGGATTAGCTTCAAGGTCGGGTTTCTGACCTATAAAGCCCTACATGAAGGGGGACCAGTCTGCCTGCAAGATCTCCTTGTGCCTCACCGCCCATCCCGGGCTCTCCGTTCCACAGAGGGTTGTCTTCTGGATATTTCTAGGGCGAGGTTGCGCCACTTGGGCAATCGAACGTTCTGGGTGGCTGCACCTACCCTATGGAATCTACTACTGTACCTAAACAGCTACGGGAAGCACCCTTGGTGGATACCTTTAAAAAAGGTTTAAAAACTTAGTTATTTAACCAGGCTTATAATTTTTAGATAATTAAGTTTATTGGGATTGATTAGATAGATAGTGTTATTTATTATGTTTGATTGGATAATGGTGTTGATTTTAATTGTATTTTTGTATGTTTTAAAACTGTTGTATTGTATTGATTGTGAAGTGCTATAAGTCTCCGGGAAGGGCGCTATAGAAATAAAGTATCTATCTATCTATCCATCTATGTCAGTGGTGGGGGCAGTGGTGCCGTCAGAGCGGTGAATAAGTATATATTTTATGTTTTTTTTGTTTGTTGTTTTTTGTGGCTTGGTGGCTCTAGCATGCAGTACAGAAAATCTTTGTTTGCAAAGGTAAAGGCAAAATATGAACAGATTATTGTCCAAAATTGAAATGTTGCATGCAGAGAGAAGGATATCTGGCAGCTGGGTAATGGTGGTGGTTGAATGTGTAGGAATTTTCTGTAGTACTTTGCACAGCCTTTGCTAACCAGCTTGTAGTGGGTTAACAAAAATGGGGGGTTCTTTTTGATTCATATTTAAATAGCATGCCTTTTGGAGCCATGGATAGGGTTAAGGACCCTGGGTATCAGTGTGGAAGATAAACTATGGCTAGAACATCAGATGGTGGCAGTAGTTTGCAGGGAATTTTTTCATCTAAGGAGTATTGCCCAGATAAAGCCCTTTGTCCAGACTCTATTACTGCAGCACTTTATACCTAGGGCTGCCTGGGAGGTTGATGCCTCACATGCAGCTGGTGCAGAACGCAACGGCCATGTTGATTGCTGAAACTATGATTGAGTATATCACTCCTGTCCTAGGTGAGCTGCACTGGCGGCCAGTTTGGTGGTGCATCACCTTCAGGATTGCGTTGTTAACTTACAAAGTCCTGGGTGATTTGGGTCCTGACTACCTAAAAGATATGTTATCCTTGTGTAGTCCTGGCCATTCTCTCCACACCACTGAGGGGAATATGTTTTCTGTTCCTGGATCCCGTTTAAGGCAGCCAGGCAGCAGGAATTTTTCTACTGCTGCTCCTTATATTTGAAATGCCCTACCTGCTTGTCTGTCTAGCTCTCCCTCAGTGGAGGCATTTAAAAAGGGGCTTAAGTTTAATCTTTTAAAGCCAGTTTTTGAGGATAGCTAGGCTCTTGCGATCTGTTAAAGAGTCAAATCTCCCTGTTCGTTTGACCTGTGATACATAACAGGATTTTACCTTCTCTGCTTTTCTATTGCTGTAGCATAATTGTGGTATGTTCCGTTTGTTTGTGCTTTATTAATTTGTTTAGAATGTACAGTGCCCTGAGCTTATTGAATTGGACTCTATATTAATACAATTTGCCTTGCCTTACTTTGAGTTGGCTGCTCTAAGAAGTGCAAACTGTAGTTTAGGGTGCATTTACTGACGATTCTTAACCAGTATGATTGCAGGATTCTTGGCAACCATTTAAAAATGCCTGTTACTAAACAGTATAGCTTGTGCAAGATCAAGGGTGTCTGTTCAGTTACATGTATTTGGAGTCAGCAGTGCTTCAGGAGTATTCAAAATGTGTCTGGCTGTGGTTGTAGGATTTTTGGAGGTGACAATAATATAATCAGTTCAAAACTGCCTGTAGGGTGTTGTGCTAGCCAAAAAGAAAACGGACTCAACAAAATAACGTTTTGTTTGGCAGAATAATTGCATGTCTGTCTCTTAAGATGAATGTATCCTTTTTAAAGCAGTGTTATGGAATTTTTTTTTTTTTAGATAATTCGCAGTTAGCACAGTTATAAATCACGTACTAGATCTCAGCCAGTCAGCACACAGTCACTGAACCTCTTATCCTATGATCTCAGCAAGTCAGCACAGAGCCAGTGAACCTCTGTCTTGCTTACAGTGTTTTCTCATGCAGGACCCTTAGGAATGGAGCATAACACTTCACAGCTGGGGGGATGGCGCTTCATTTAACTTTTGAATTGGAAAAAAAATACAGTTTCTTATAAATCACTCTAGCTAACTTGATTGTCTTATAATAAAGCCTCAGAGGGGTGTCTCTTAATGGTATATGTGACTCTTCTGTCGTGAGGGTTGGGCAGCCAAAGCTGCTCAGCTTCGTTTTGCGGTCCTCTTGCCCAGACCTCATGTTTGGAGTCTCTTATACCACTAGAGACACCCTACAGAGACCCTATTATCTCATATTAAACAAATAAATCAGTATACCATTTTTTATTTTTATTTATTTCATTTCATTACTGAATGTGATATGAGGTTTTAGAGTTTTAGAAATCCTGCTCTCCTGCCATATGTGCCTTTATAACACTAAGCATCATAGTATGGCGTTGTGCTGCTTACCATCAGAAATATGTGCTTGCTCGCTCTCTCAGAATACATTTACAGTATGATTCCAGTTTGTGCAATAAAAAAGTAACCTCAGTGGAAGAGAGTTTTAAAACCTGCTGGTGGTAACCATATTTAGTGACTGGAGTCAGTCTGACCTCCATTGTGGGCAAGCTCTTGGAGACCATACTAAAGGACAGGTTGGTGGAATATCTAGAGGAGCATAGTCTCCATGATGCGAAGCAGCATGGGTTCATGGGAGGGGGGAGATCGTGTCAAAAGAATCTGACTTGTTTGACTCTGTCACTAAGACAATAGACAGGGGCCAAGCGGTAGACATCCTCTATCATGATTTCAGCAAGGCCTTTGACTCTGTGCCCCATAAAAGGTTGATCAGGAGGTTGGTGGATCTCGGGGTTGGGGAAAAGATGACCAGATGGGTGGAAAACTGGCTGAGGGACAGAACCCAGTGGGTGGTTATAGAGGAGAGTTGTCTGGCACCAGAGAGGTAATCAATGGGGTCCTGCAGGGCTCAGTGCTGGGGCCGGTGTTGTTCAGTGTCTTCATCAGTGACATTGAGGATGACATTAAGGGCTAAATGTGCCTATTTGCAGATGACACCAACCTGTGTGGGAGAGTGGACACAGCTGAAGGGATACAGGACTTACAGGATGATCTGGAAAAGCTGGGAAGGTGGTCCAGGATGTGGCAGCTTGGCTTCAATTGCAAGAAATGCAAAGTTATGCATATTGGAGCCAAGAATCCCAGAACAGAGTACTACCTGTGTGGAGTCCGTATATCTGCATCAGAGGAGGAGAAAGACCTGGGAGTGATGATCACTAGTGACCTGAAGCACGCCACGCAGTGCAAGAAAGCAGCAGCAAAGGCAAACAAGATGCTTGGATGCATATCTAGGGGGATCTGTAGTAGAAGAGATGAGGTTATACTGCAGTGGCTGCGGGGCAGCAGTTTTCCTGGAGACGTTCTGGAACCTGCGTTGTTGCTCTATTTGCAGGCAACTGTCAGCTCTGAGGGAGGAGGTTGCCCACCTCCAGGCTGAACTGGCAAGGACTAAGGAGGCCTCCCCCACCCAAAGAGCACCAGTTCCACAACCACTGCCTCAGAGGTTGCCATGTGTGAAGAGCAGATGGACCACAGTAGGTTCTGGTAGGATGAGGGTGGTGGAACAGAGGCGTAGGCCCCGAGTAGTACCTCTACACAAATCATATGTCAGTCTGGCAAATCAAGGTTCCTCTATGATGACACCCTCAGTGGAGACCAAGAAGAATGCTGGGGACATCCACAAGGGAGACCCACAAAAGAGTGGCAAGGGACACCACAGCAGAAAGAAACTGCTTCTGATAGGGGACTTAGTTGTTAGGTATGTAGACCTGGGGAAGGGAGAGGAGAGGGAAGTAAGGTGCCTGCCTGGTGCCATGGCTTGGAGGGACAGGAAGCAAATCCTCAGGATTGCAGAAGCAGCATCACAGGAGAGGGAACTAGATATCATTGTCCACCTCGGGACAAATGACCTAGCTAGGCATGAGATCAGTGCAGTGCAGGATGAATTTGTGGAGTTGATGAGGGGCCTCAGACAGGTAGCAAGCACGGTAACCTTCTCAGAGGTGCTGCCAGTCTATGGCAGTGGTGAGGCTAGGGTACTGCACACTATGCAGTTTAATGAATGGTTGCAGAACTGGTGCAGAGCACAGGGCTTTGGCTTCATTGGGAACTGGGGGTCCACCTGGAGAGATGAAGGTCTGTACTGGCATGAAGGTCTGCATCTGTCCAGGAAGGGAAACAAGCTCATAGGGGACAGGTTTAAAGGCTTCCTTGGCAAGCTTTTAAACTAGCCAAGGGGGGAGGTGCTGATAGGAAACAGGAAAGTTCAAGCCTTCCCCCACAAAACATGGCAGGTAGTAGGGTAAACACTGAGATACAGAGCTTGACAGAGGGCAGGACAGGGGTAAATGGAAAAATATACAAGGGCAATAAGAGCAGGGATGGGGTAAAAAAGGATAAAGCCAACATTAAATGGAGGGCAATGAGTACCAATGCCCATATTCTGGGAAACAAGCTTCCAGAGCTAGTAGCCCTGATGGAAGAGGAACACTTGGATATTGTGGCAGTCACAGAAACATGGTACATGGAGAACCATGACTGGGATGTCGGCATACCAGGGTACACAATCTACAGAAGGGACAGGGAGGGTAAAAGAGGAGGTGGAGTAGCTCTCTACATAAGGGAATGGATCAAAGCTACAGAACTAAAAAGTAAAGGGGGAGGACAAGAGGCACTCTGGGTCACCCTGGAGACAGGGAATGGCATCACAATCCGCACAGGGGTTGTATACAGACCCCTGTCTCAAGGGGAGGAAATGGACAAGAAAATGATAGAGGGCATTCTCAAAATGGTTGAAAAAGGGAAGATACTGTTGATGGGGGACCAGAATATGCCAGATGTTAACTGGACAACATGGGCTGTAGCCACATCCAAGAGCAGGGTCATTCTCAATGCCCTACAGGGGGCATGCCTTAGACAGCTAGTGTGGAGCCCACTGGGAAGGGAGCAATATTAGACCTGGTACTCTCAAATGGAGAGAGGAGCACAAATTTAGAAGTCAGTAGACATTTGGGAACAAGCGACCACTGCACAGTGTGCTTCACAATAAACACAACCAAGAAGACATGCCATACAAAGACAAGGATACTGGACTTTAGAAGGGCTGACTTTGGCATAATGGGTGAATACCTGAGGAATGCATTAGCAAATGGCCAGAAAGGAGGGGTGGAAGAACAGTGGAGAAAAATCAAAACTACCATCATGGAGGCAACAAGCCTTTGTGTGAAACAAATAAAGAAGACAAAGCGGAATAAAAAAACCACTATGGTTCTCAAAAGAAGTGCCAGGGAAGGTTAAGGAGAAAAAGGCTGCATTCAAAAAGTATAAGGAATCACAGGAGCAGCACGACAGGGAACTGTATCGATTAAAGCAGAAAGAAGTGGGGAAGGCAGTCAGAAAAGCAAAAGCCCAAACCGAGGGAAAAATAGCCAACTCAGTTAAGAAGGGGGATAAAACCTTTTATAGGTACATTAGGGCGTATATAAAGGTTAAGGAAGGGATAGTGAAGATTAATAAAGCAGAGGGGAGCTGGGCAGAGGGAGACAGTGAAAAGGCAGAGATACTGAATGAATACTTTTGCTCAGTATTCACAAAATAAGAAGAGGGAGAAGTTACCTAAACCAAACAATATAAGCAGTCTGGGTAGTGGGGTTGACACCAGTCCATTTACAGAAGAAAGAGTCCTGAAAGAACTCCTAAAACTCAAGGTGGACAAAGCAATGGGGCCTGTCGGATTCACTCTAGAATCCTAAAAGAGCTAAGGGAGGACCTAGTGACACCACTAACCACACTTTTTAACAAATCATGGGAAGATGGGGTGGTACCTGAGGACTGGAGGAAGGCAGATGTGATTCCCCTTCACAAAAGTGGGAGCAAGGCAGAAGCAGGAAACTACAGACCTGTTAGTTTGACCTCAGTGGTGGGGAAAATGATGGAATCACTTCTGAAAGAAAGAATTGTTGAGTACCTATAGGCCAGCGGGGCACAGGACCCAAAGCAGCATGGATTCACAGCAGGAAGGTCATGTCAGATGAATTTAATCGATTTCTTTGACTGGGTGACCAAAGTAATAGACCAGGGAGGGGCTATGAATATTGCCTACCTAGACTTTAGCAAGGCATTTGACACAGTCCCACACAAAAGATTAATAATCAAGTTAGCCAGCCTGGGAGTGGGTCCCAGGGTGGTAGCCTGGATAGCAAACTGGCTGCACAACAGGACACAGAAGATAATAGTGAATGGAACACATTCTGGAGAGGGGGGGGGTTACTAGTGGAGTACCTCAGGGCTCTGTACTGGGTCCAGTCCTCTTTAATGTCTTTATAGGCGACATTGCAGAGGGTCTGGAAGAAAGGTATGCCTCTTTGCAGATGCCACATACATCTGTAACACAGTTGATACACAAGGGGGGGGGTAGAAAGGATGAGAAGGGACTTGGAAGTTGGAGGAATGGTCAGACATATGGCAACTTAGATTCAATGCAAAGAAGTGCAAAGCAATGCACCTGGGAAATAAAAATCCAGGAGAAGAGTACACAATAGCAGGGAGGTACTAACAACAACAATAATGGAAAGGGATCTGGGTGTAGTCATATCAGATGACCTAAAGGTGGGTAAGCAATGTGAGAAGTCAGTAAGGAGAGCCAGGGGATACTGGGATGCATAGGGAGGGCATCACAAGTAGAAACAGGAAGTGGTTATCCTCTGTACAGACAGTTGGTGAGACCCCATCTGGAGTACTGTGTGCAGTTTGGAGACCTCATCTACGCAATGACATAGACAGGATGGAAGCAGTCAGAGGAGGACAACTAAAATGGTGCAGGGTCTACATCAGAAACCATATGAAGAGAGACTGAGAGCGTGTCATATACCCTTGATGAAAGGAGGGACAGGGGGACATGATGGAAACTTTTAAGTACCTCAAGGAATCAACAAAGTCCAGGAGGGTAGCATCTTTCAGAAAAAGAGATGTGTAAGAACAAGGGGCACAATTTAAAGTTAGAGGGGATGGCTCAGGGTAATGTGAGAAATTCTTTTCACGAGAGAGTGGTGGGCGCATGGAACCGCCTTCCTGGAGAGGTTGTGGGGTCTAAAACAGTGGGGGAATTCAAACATGCATGGGACAGGACAGACATAAGGCAATTATAGTGGGGGGTTGCAGGAAGTAGGCTGTTGGTTAACTAGAATCTGCAGCTTATCCAATAGGTAGGGAAATGGACAGACTGGGTGGGCCAAGTGGTCCTTATCTGCCATCAAAGTCTGTTTCTATGTCCCTGGTAAGGCCTTATCTAGAGTATGGGTTTCAGTACTGGTGCCCGCACCTCAAAAAGGACATTAACTTGCTGGAGAAGGTCCAGAGGAGGGCTACAAAGATGATAGCGGGTCTGCAGGGTAAGCCATATGAGGAGAGGTTGAAGGCTCTGAACACGTACTCCCTGAAAGACAGGAGAGAGAGAGAGGAGACATGATTGGCACCTTCAAGTACTTGAAAGGGATAAATAAGGTGGATAAGAAGAGTCTCTTTAAGCTGAGTGGCAACCATAACACAACGGTGCACAGTCTTAAGCTGGAGGGTTTAGGAGGGAGGTAAGGAAGCACTTCTTCAAAGAGAGGGTGGTGGACTCTTGGAATGCGCTGCTGGAAGAGATGGTTTCGTTGAAGACAGTGGGCAGCTTTAAGAGAGACTGGGATAGGCATAGGGGGAAGGTAAGGATCATGGGTAGGGAGTATGGGAGATGTGGGGAGGGAGGGCAGGGACAGTAGCTCAAGCTGTGTACCCTGCAAGACGAGCAGACTAGATAGATCAAATGGCCTTCTTCTTCTGACTTCTTTGTATGTTCGTTTGAGTCATTAATGATAGAACTAGTTAAAATATCCTGGGAATTACAAACACACTGAGGATGAATTTAAAGATTTCAGAAACGCATTTCTAAAAAATAAATATGGCATTTTGTTTTTGTCAACTATCAAATACTGTACTACAACTTTAAAGAGCTGGACTCATCATAGAGGACAGAGTAGTTCATTGGATTGGAAGTGGGTTATAGACTTGGCCACTGATTCGAATTTATCCCAGGATGGTTGTGGGAAAACACTGTAATTTTCTAATGGCTGCTTGGTGGCTTATGTGAAATGAGTTGTGGTCATTTTAGTCCCATTCCTAGTGGGCAGGTGTCCACATTATAAAATCACCATCACAGTTGACATCCTCCTTGGCAGACTCATACGAGAGGCCAAGGATTGAATTGTCATGGAGTCTGAATAACCCTCTCACCTGTTGAGGTGATCCTACCATAACATGACTGACGCACATTGGCAGGGCAGTGTCTGTGGTCTCTCTTGCTGTCTGTCACGTTTCATGAGCACTAAGGTTCCCTAGAAATATTCAGAAGAAAAAAAAAGTGTAGAAATCTTATCACGTAGTGGAGTCCCATGCCCAGCCTTTGCTATACATGACATTATCCCAGGCGTACATTAGTTTTGAAAACTTGATTAGCAGTCGTTGCTAATCAAGAACATTTTGATTAGCAGCCAGCCAGGTTTGAGGAGCAATTTCACTGTGCAGTCATTTTTTTTCTATAAGATACCATCCGTAAGAGTGCAGTTGCATGGGAATGTATTCTGTGTTTTTTACCACAGTTACGGGACAGTATTATTGCAACTTGGAAATGTCTGCTCAGTGGGGCAGATCAGCAGATTAGTAACTTCTGCTAATCAAGGCTGCACTTGATTAGTAAATAGTGTTTTTTGGGGTAGCAAATTGCTGTGTGAACCTGCCTATTTTATGCCTTGTTTTCAGGGGCCTTTTTCAGGACATGCTGTCTACAGACATACGAATATTGCCTACAGAAGACGGCCTAGCGGTTTATGAAGTCTGCTCATGTTGCGGAGCACTGTATCAGTAACTACTCAATCAATCAATCAAAATCTTTATTTATTCAGGCAAACATCATTGAGCATAGCTCATTTACAAGATGGACCTGAGTGGTCATAACAATATAAGGTTACAAATTTTACACAAAAACATGGTACTGAATAAACACAAATACAGTGATTTATGAATGAGACAGATAAACAAATATTTACATATATACAAGGCAAAATGACAATAAACCTAAATCATATTAAAAGGAAAGAAACAAACAGTATAGTAGGGATAAAGCTCGGGTAGTTGGACTTGGGTGGGCATTTTTGTATGAAGTAGGCTGGAGAACAAGCTAGAAGAACGATAGAGAAATAGGGGGTAGCATAAAAGGGGTGGGGAAGGAGGGGGTGTGAGAGGACTAGGTCTTATGGAAGCAGTTGCATGATTCTGGGAATAGACTAGTGTACAGTTTTTTGAAGGATGTTAAAGGAATGAGGGTATCCAATTTCAAGGTCTTTTGAAGAGAATTCCAGATAAGTGCTAGGGAATAGCTGATTGCAGCCCTTCCATACGGGTGCAGGTGATAGGAATCTTCAGCATGATCAGTTTATTGATCCTTAGGGTGTAAGGCCTGGATGTGATCCGTTGAAACAATCTGAGATGTAGGAAGGAGTTTGTTTGTCAGAGCTTTGTAGATCTAGACAGCAGCATTTTGTTTCTTCTATGTTGTAGGGATGTCCAACTGACTGCATTGTAGAGAGCAATGATGGGTGCTGGGGAAGATCTGTAATGAATCTAATAGCTCTATGATACAAGGTGTCTAATTTATTTAAATGGGAGGGAGCAGTGGCCATAGAGGAAGTCAGCATAGTCAATGAGGGATAGGAATGATGCCAGGATTAGCCTTTGTTTGGAATCTCTGGTCAGGTAGTGTTTGATCCTATAAAATAGGCCAAGTCTTTGTCTAAGCTTTTCAGGAGCTCTTCAATGTGGCTGGTGTAGTCAAGTTTATTGTCAATCCAGACTCCAAGATATTTGAATTTGTCACGTATTCCAGATTTTCACCAAGGATGGTAGATAATTGTGGGAGGGTGAATGATGGGACAGTGGAAGAGCAGCTCTTGGTGGCAAAGAACATAGCTTTGTTTTCTTGGCATTTAGTAGTAATTTCTTTTCTAGTAAGTTGTGCTGTAGGAGGGAGAACTCAGACTGTAAAAGCTCACAGGCTTTTGATGGTGAGGGATTACTGACATATAGTACAGTATCATCTGCAAAAAGGTGAATATTAGATTGTGAGAGATTGGAGTCAATATTGTTGATGTAAATGGCAAAGAGGATGGGGCCCAGGATGGAGCCTTGCGGTACACCTCTTAGGAGTGGTTTAGAGGTAGATAGGTCACCTTCATTTTTTACCAGTTGTAATCTTCCGGAGATTGCTGGCTTGGCCCCCATATTCCCCCTTCCCCCCTTTTCATGCCCTCCCCTCTTGACCCCGATCTTCCCTTTTAACCCTATCCTACATTGGTTGTCTCAAGGGAGATGACCTCCAGGGAGCTAGTAACTGCTAATAACTGAGTAATGGCATCGTCACACGTGAAAAAGGCACTGGTCTTTGTCCCATAATGTCAAGAAACTGTCAGCAGCCAAGGCAGTGGAGGGAGTTTCATGTGGGTCTATTTTTTGTTTTGACAGGCAGAGAGTGGGTTGTGGATGACGCAAACATAGAGATGAAGACATTAATATAAGAGGCTAGCCTCGTTACAACATGGACCTGTTTATTAACTGTATCAACCAGAAGCAAAATTTTGAGACCAGGTGCAATTTTAAGAATAGCTTGACTAAAAAAAAAAAAAAAAGAATTGACAAAGGAGTAAACTGTCTGCGACAGTATGTACAAAAATAATAGAAAACTGTACTGTAAGATCTTCATCGAGGATATCCTTTCATCAGACCACACCTATGGATCTTATAGTTGGCAGGCATAAGGACCACACGAAAATGTTTGCAAGCAGTCTACTGGGGACCGCCCACAACATCGTCCTGTGTTGTCCTTTCCCATATAAGCATGGGTCGCCCCTTTCCTCCTCAGTTTTTTTCCCGCTGTCCATCAGTACTCGTCAGACCACTGTGGAAATGTTGCTGCTTTTTTAAATTTTCCTGTTGATAGCAGTAATCACTTTCAGTGTAATTTTTGGCGAACTTTATGTCATCGAAAGAACCGTCTATCACTTTTCCGTGGTTGGGAATGCGGAGCTAAGATCTATGGTAGCAACTCCCATGCCTCTGTGTCTGTGACCTAGGCCCAGGTCACAACATGAAAGCGCGCTGTATCTGCCAGGAGGGCTCAACATGGCAGTGGCAGAATGCTCTGGGATAGTGTGTTCTCAACATGGCAGCAGCAGAATGCTCTGGGATAGTATGTTCTCAGGCAAAAGGTCACCAGAAGCTCTGGTCAGAAGGGGCAGCTGTGTCGCCATGTCAGTCCTCGATTCATGGGCTTCTGTCTGGGAACAAGGCACATCCAAAGTTGAAGTCTCAGGCAGATGTCAAGACCAGGACGGGGAGCATGCCTCCCTGGTGGCGCTCCGGGTCACTCCTCCATTCTTCAGCGATGACCTCTTCTTTAGTGTCATCTACTTCGAAGTCACTGCCCCTGAACTGTCGATGAGGCAACACCAAGGTCGGAGTCTGGGGCAGTCTCTATCAGGCCGCCTATGGCTGGTACATCCATGTCGACGGTGGTGCCTCTGCCTCCCCTGTTGACCTCCTTCTCAGGCTAATAAACTCATGTTGGCGGTGTCGGCTCTGCCTCCCCCCATTGACCCCTGTTACTTCTGGAGCATTCACATCAATAGTGCCTCTGTCTATCCCATTGCCGCCCCCCTTTTTCTGCTTGAAGCACCCATGTTGATGGTGGCACTGCTGTTACCACCTCGTCAACTATTATTGCTTCTTCCATACTTATGCCGATGTTGGCGCCTCTTCCTCCACTGTCAACTCCCTGTTGCGCCTGTCAGTAGCGCAGACGTTGACACATGAGTGTGGTGGAGTTAGGCTACACCCTCGGCTGTGACTGATGGACCACTTTTCTATCTCCTTATTTCCTAGTTACCAAAACGTCTGTGCGCAACAGTTAATGCTTTTCTCTTTGCTTTTCTTCTTTTCCCCCCTACCCTAGGTTGGCCATCTAGCGTAGCGCTTTACTATCCCTACTAAACTTCCTACTAGTTCTCTCTTTTCATTCCTTTTCCATTTCCATCCATTCAGTCCCTGGAATGGTGCCAAACACCTGGAGAGGTGTTGTGTAAAGTGCGTAAGTGCATTTTGTGTACAAAAAAGCATGAAGGCTATTTGAGATAGCAGGAGTGAATACAATTAATAAAACTTTTTTTTTTTTTTACAGCTATGATTTTTTTTTTTTTTGCCAGCTTACAACCAGAGGGCTCCCCGACATCTACCATCCGGCACTGACCCAGCCCCTGGGCTTGCCTCCTCTGGCAGTGTTCCCCAACCCCTGCCGGAGACCAGATTCAAAGGGCCAGTGCCGTGGCTGGCCAGGAGCGGAGCCTGCGAGGCATCCTCCATCACACTGCTGCAGCATGTATTTTTCTGTTTCCTTCCCCTAGAGTTGGGCATGCAGTGATGCCTATGGAGTGGAACGTGCACGTGTCCACACGCGCTTCCTTCCAAGTATCTGCTCCAACTCTTCCCTTGTCTGCAGCACGGCAGCCATGTCTGGGGGAAGCCAGGCACCAACAGCTGAAACCCCCCCTCCCTGGAGAAGGAGAGCAGTCTGTCGGACGATCAGTTCTTCCCTTCCCCTGCTGACCCCCGACGGTCCATGCTCATTCCCTAACACGGGTCGCCGGCGTTGCGCGAGGTAAGATGACCAGTGCCTCAGTGCCACTGGGCCATATTAATAAAACCTTTTTTTAAAAAAAGGACCCAGAAGCCATATAAAACAATTTCATGATTAATACAGTTAAAAAAAATTGTTAGGGTATTTTCACAAATTCACACTATAAAACCTGTTACTGTATAAGGTTCTATGTATAAAAGAGCTTAGTCACTGTGGATCAGAGATATAGAAAGTCAATATCTGTGGATATATACACTGTACCTTTAACTGAACCAGGAAATCCCCTGACACAATCCCTTCCCCACTTGGTTTTGAAACATGTCCAGACATGTAAGGGCTCAGTCAGGTGACCCTACCAAAAAGATATAAAAACCTTTGCAAAGAGTTTACATAAACATTGATCACCAAGACAGGAGGCATTTCCCAGGAATTAATGCATGGTTGGGGTGGGTGGGTGCATAAGGCCGAAGGCCGAGTGCTTTCCTCCAACCAACCATGCATTAATTTTTGGGAAATGCCTCCTGTCGAGGTGAACAATGCACTTGTAACACGTCTGTTGCTGTTAGAACTTGTGCTACTACTGCTAAGTGTTGCTGAGAAATAAAGACACATACCATATATAAATGAGTGCTTTCGTTTTTATATAGTTCTTGTCAATTCAGTTCCACTAACTAAATTAGCAGAACAGTCGTTATTTTGCCACATATGAGGAACATCGACATATTTGTTTAACAGTGCAGTTCTCTTCTGCTATATTTCTCTCACTATAATTATACTGTTATAGTACATTTTATGAGACAGTTTTCGAGTTTTTATCACTTTGCAACGCATATGTGTTGATTTCGTCATGGTGCATTCCTGACGGAGGTGATTATTTTTATGACAGTGCCTCCTCTACAACTGCAAGATCATGCACATAGGGAAGAGAAACCCTGAAGCCACCTATAGGCTGGGAGGGGAGTTGCTGGCAGTCACAAAGGAAGAAAGAGACTTGGGCATCATCATCACTGATGACCTGAAATCATCCAAGCAGACCTCTAAAGCAGTAGGTAAGGCTAGGGGGATGTTTGGGTGTATAAGTAGGGGTATCACAAGTCGTAAGAGAGGTAATAATCCCTTTACAAGACACTGTTAGGCCCATCTGGAGTACTACGTGCAGTACTGGAGGCCACACCTTCTCAAGGACATTAACCAAATTGAGGCAGTCAAGAGAAGGGCAACCAAAATGGTGCAGGGACTGCATCAGAAGACATATGAGGACAGATTAACCGAGCTCAATATGTATACCCTTGAGCAAAGGAGGGAGAGAGGTGATATGATCGAGACATTCAAACACCTTAAGGGCATTGACAAGGTGAAAGAGTCTAACATGTTTAAATATAAGAAAAATAGCAGGACACGAGAACACAGCATGAGATTAGAGGGAGGCCGATTAAGGGGGAATGTGAGGAAATACTTCTTCACAGAAAGGGTGGTGGATGCATGGAACGGCCTACCTCAGGAAGTGGTGGCTATGAATACAGTGCAGGGCTTCAAACAGGCATGGGATAGGCATAAGGGAGCAATACAGATGAGTATGAATAGATGGACCACTGACAGAGCAAAGGCCGATGGCACATATATAAGGTAGAAAAAGAAATGGGCAGACTGGATGGGCCTTGCGGTCCTTATCTGCCGTCAACGTCTATGTTTCTGTGTTTCTATGCATATCTTGAGACCCATTTCCTTCTACACTGTGCACATTCTTAAGAATTACAACATTTCTACCTAAACTATTATAATTGTCTGCCGTTTCATTCTACTCATGCAACGGACATTCTTACATAAGTGCGAGGTTACTATTACAATGACGTAAACTGCTTTCTGCTACTATGCAACACACAAGATTTGCCTAACTAAGTAAGAACACTTAACATACTATTCATGGAGAAGAAATAACTTTTATTTTTGCAACAGCTTTATGTCCTGCTTCCATTACTGATTCTTTGCTCCACAACTCTCAAAGAGCTGCGTCACCTGCTCTCCCGAGTTCCATCTCGGAATGTCAGGTACACACAAGGTGAAATATTAATGTACATACCAATCTATTCCCATTACTCCACAAATAGAAGCAGTTGTGCAATTCTCCATTTCTTTGCTGACTACTACTATAACTGTTTACACATCTACTGTGTCCACTGGGTGGGTGGGTAGGATGCTTCTATTATTACTGATTTCTCAAACCTGCTGGTCACTTGTCTTACTGCACAACCGTGCATGTCTAGGAAATTAATGCACGGCTGGAAATGTGTCAGCTGATGCCTTTTGACTAATCAGATTGCTTGATTGCTCTTTTTACATTAATGCCATGTTACAATTCAGTTCAGTCTAGTAGAGTTCAGTCTTGAGAGTCAAGGAGAGAGGTGCTACTGCAGACAAGCTGTTGAATGCAGATGAGAAGGGTCTCAGGAGCTCTAGAATCCAGGACTGTATTGTGTGAGAAACTACTGATGTTAAGTAGTAATTTTCTTTGCAATTTTTTTTTTTCATTTATTTTTCAAACTTTTGAAAAATAACTATCACACTGAGGTGTGTTTTAAACCTGTAAATTTGCCTCGTCTGAAGTTTATTCCCTCACGCTGTGATGACGAGTGACTATAAGACACCTGTTACCTACACCTTTCAGCTCCAAGGGACCCACTGACAGAGTCTTCTACTCAACCCCTGTCAACGCTGCAAGGTCTGCTCTTGCACCAACAGCTCCTGATGTTGCTACCGCCATCGATACAACCGACAGGCCATCTGTCATCCTACATTAATAATGCAGGATGAGGAGCCTGAGGGTTCTATGGACAGCCCCTGTGCTTGGGGTGTTAGTCCAGCAGTACCCATGTACAGTTGAGGGCTGTGTACTTAGAGCACCCATGAGGTCCTCCTCCTCCTCCAGAGGGCCCTACTTTCCTTACCATGATGCAGCAGGTGTAGGCTGCCATAGGTTTGCCTTGAGAGGAACGGGCCAGAGCTACAAGGATGCCTCTAGCCTTCCTTGAGTTGTCAGACTTTCTTGCTCTTGTGCCACCTCTGTCACCTGCTTTAGAGGCTGCCACCTATGCTGCCTGATATAGAAACAATCCTGGTTTATACTTTCCTGATAAGGGAACCCAGGAGGTGGATGTGTTGGGACTCTGGAAATTGTAAACTACCAGGCCTATATAATCATACACCAGAAGACACTCTGGAGACAAGCTGGTACTTCAGTCAGAGATGCTACCTCCAGACCATGCATTAGGAGGTACCCTTGGCTTAGGGTGGCCCTTTTTCAATGCCTCCTTTCAGAGGATATGGGCATCTTCTGTACTGTACTGGCCTCAGGCAGAACCCTGACATCAGTACACTCACTCATCATACCCAGCCAAGGGATTGACAGAGAGTACTTTGCACCTGGCTGGTCTACTACCAGACAACAGGGTAAGGGCAAAGGAGTTAGAGCTCGACCTACTCCAGATAACACCATAAGTGCCTATACCCCACTTCCAAAGGGGGGACACTTCGGTAGGAGCCATCCCACCTGACTTGGCCTACTCCTTTCTGAATCCCCATCTGCCTGGAGGGGTCGTTGGAGGTTGTCTCTCTCCCCCCACCTACACCAGTGGACATGGGGGCTTCAGGTGCCCAAGTTCTGAAAATAGCACAATATAGCACTACCTCCAGACCATCCATCATTACTTTTCCATTACCCTCCAGGGCATTTTCCTCTGCTTCTGGAGGAAATCTAATTCTTGCTTCAGAAAAGCACTATGGAACCCCTTTCCTTAGGAATACAGGAACACTGGGTTCAGTCTCTGGGTACTTCTTGGCCACGGAATGAATGGGAGATCTGAGAGCTAGTGTAGATCTTGTGACCCTGAACTAGTTCATTTAGTACAAAAAGTTCAGAATGGCCACTTTGCAGGGCTAGCTACCACTACTGCAGGTAGGGAATTGGCTGTGTTTCCTGGATATGCAGGCTACCCACCTTCATATCTTAATATGTCCCTCCTCACGTGAGATATCTGAGGTTCCTGTTTCAAGGAGAGCAATGCCTGTTCCCATGCATTACCCATTAACTGATCCATTGTGCCACAGGCCTTTACCACATGCTTAGCTGTGGTTGTAACAGCCCTTCACAGGGAAGGCCTTTATATTTTCTTTTTTCTGAATGACTGGTTGCTAGAAGCCCATTCCAAGAAGAAGCTTTTACACACCCTAGCACGTATCAGACATCTGTTTGATGCGCCAGGGACTACAATTAATGTGCCTCAGTCAGCCTGGACCTCTTGCCAGTGTCCACAGTACATAGGGGCAGTCTTTACCACAGCCCCAGACTTAGCTCTTGTGTTCCTGGACAGGGCCGTACACCTAATTGTACAGGCCCAAATGGTCCATTATTGCAGGTATGTCACAGCAGACATTCCTGAATCCCCTAGGCCCGATGGCAGCAGCCATTATCAAGCTGCCCCTGGCTGGACTGCCCATGGAGATCCTGCAGGGAAACCTAAGAGTCCAAAGGGATCAGTGCACATATAACATAGCATGGAAAGTTCTAGTCACCGCTCCCGTTTGCAAGGTGTTTCAGGGGTGGATGGAACCCCACCACCTACAAGAAGGGGTTCCCTTCCTATTTACCTCCCCTCCCCTGTTTCTAATTACAGTTATAAAATGGGCAGAGGATTCCAAGCAATCTGATTGGTTGTTAGCTGTGCATTAGAAGTGTCTAATTCACAGGTAAAACTAGAAACCCATTATAGAATACACAGACCTATTTTATGAGCACAATAAGCCACTCCGGGGATTTACATTAGACAGTTCTAATGCATGGCAAGGGGACTGAACGCACTCGGTCTGTGTCCTAGTGCCTCACTACGCCTCCTAGCTAAGCATTAGGACTGTCTAATGCACACCCCATCATGTCTTATTGCGCACATGTTTCAGGGATGGGCTGAGGGGGCACCCTTAAAGCCCCATTAAACACAAGGTACCTGGCCAAGAGTGGACAGTACCTGTCACATAAACATTCTAGACATGAGTGCTGTCCTGTACAGCCTACAGGTCTTTCACACACACACAACACACCTGTCCCCGGACCCCCTGTTAATACAGACGGGCAACACCAGGGTGGTGCATTATATCAGCGAGCCAAGGAAACTCATTTTTCCCCATAAGCAGTGAGACTCTGGTATTGGCATCTGACACATGGTCTAGAAACATCAGTGGTATATATTCCAGGCATCCAAAATGCCTTAGCAGACAGGCTACACAGGTCACAGTCCTGAATACATGACAAGGGACTGAGGACTCTGGTAGTGCAACATCTGTTCAACAGATGGACTTGTCCAAAGTTGGACCTTTTTGTGTTTCCAACACAGCTGTCGCTTCTTGTGTGCTCATTCTAGGATCTGAACTTTTTCTGGCGAAACATGTTGTCCCTCTTTTGGAAAGGGAGGTTCCTATATACGTTTCCTCCAATTTAGAGAGTACTACTTAAGTTCCAACTGGAGGAGCACTTTGGATTCTTATTGCTCCCCTTTAGCCTCAACCGATCTGGTTCCCCACACTGTAGCAATTGGCAGTGGCACCGCATATATCCCTGTCCTTATGCCAGGCCCTACTATCACGGACCCCTGGTCCATCAGGACCTCAAGTCTCTTCACCTTCATACCTGGCTCCTGAAAAGATAGCCATTGCTCAATTTGGAGTTTCTCAAAAGGTGGCTAATGTCTTGGTGGCTGCCAGAAGGCCCTCCACCAGGGCCACATATTCTGTGTAATGGAAGCGGTTTGCTTTGTGTGTCGCTTCTCCTTACTTCAGTCCATTTACCTGCCCAGTAAATCAGGTTATGGAATGTCTGCTGTCTTTGTCAGATGTACCTGCAATACTCCTCTATCCAATTGTGCTTGGCTGCTATTTCATCTTTCCATGTGCTATTGAGGGTCACATGTTTGTCCAGTTACAGGTGGCCCATACGTTTTTGAGAGGCATTTTATATCTGAAGCCTCCTGTCTATCATCCAGTCCCAGTTTGGAACCTGCATTCTGTGCTGGTAAAGCTTACTTCAAACACCATGAAGTCTTGCTATATTATGACTTAAGGCAGTTAGCCACAGCACTTGAACTGCCCCGGAGAGGAAACAGTTAACTCCAGGGAGACTGGAGTTCTAAAGCGCGAGAGCTCTATGCCAAAGCTCTATCTGGCAAGTTTCAAATGAAACTGTCAGATTCTTTACTCCGCTTCACTGAACAGTCGCTCCGGAGATCAGCTCCTTCAGCTCGGTTCATTTCTCGGTTCAAGCGAGTATTTTCGGTTCATTTGAACTGGCAAAAAGTATTTATTTTACTGCATTTCGGTTCAGAGCTCTATCTGGTAAACCGTAAGTACAGGATTTAAAGTCTGTGTGGAAAATTAATTATCGGTTCGGTTTTGAACCGATCGGTTTGCTAAAATAAGCATTTCTATTCATATTTTGGGCTTTTTAGAGTGCGGTTCCCGGTTCTTATCGGTTCTAAAAACCTATACTTTTGGTTTTTTTTTCAAATACCCGTGACACGGTTAGGAACCGATAAGGGTGTCTTGCCTGGCACTGCCATCAAAAGGGCAAGTTTTTGGATAGGCTGGCATTATGTCTGAGAAACCCAAAAGAAAACCGGCCCACTGGGTTTCAACACTGTGATGTCTGTGGGGAAGCCTTTGTCAGGGCTGACCCACACACCACTTGTGTTTATTGTCTGGGATGACCACCTCCTGTCAGACTGCCAGGTGTGTAAAAATTTCCCTGCAGCCACCCTGGAGAAGAGATTGGGCCGGCTCAGGGAACGAGAGGCCAAAAAGTCCGCTGATCCAGATGGCCAGCCCGGTCCAGCACCCACTGGACCAGAGGGAGTGCCCTCTGACCAGGGCGAGACTTCCTCGGCCAAAAGGAAGGCTGGTTCAGAGGAACCAGTCCCAGTAAAAAAGACAAAGAAATCAGCAGGTCTGGAGTCCAAAATTGTCTCTCCAACTGCTGCAGAGATAGCTAAAGCCATACAGATTGTCCAGTCACTGTCTCAGGGACCTGTCGAACCACCAACAGCTAGCAAAAGGTTGGTTCGTTCAGTTCCAGTGGTTCAAGAGTATGATGTTGAGGAATTTTATGAACCACAGGAGGGGGAGGAATTTGATCATTATATATGTGGCTGGGAGGGTCTGGACGTGCCCATTGAACCGGACATTTCTCCAGACAGACCTTTAGAATCTCCCCTATGCTGTCTGGAGTCCCTTCTCATTTTATGTTTTATAAAAAGTTGCAGAAACCCTCCAGCTTCCTGTAGAAGAGGCTGTGGATGAGCAAGAGGAGCCTGATTATGTAGAAATGATGGATGTACCAGAGTCTAGGAGGTTGTCTATTCCTTTGTATAAGTCATTTAGGAAGCAAACAACAAAGATTTTAAAAAATCCTCATTCTGTCCCTCCTGTAGATAAAAAAAATGGACAGAAGGTATACTTTGTCAGGCCTGATACAGACTTCCTCACTGAGCAGTGTAGTCATGTAGGTGTGGTACAAGCTGCAGCCTGTGACAAGGCTAATATTCCCTGGCCTCACATCCTCCTGATAAAGTTCCAGGAAGATTGATGCCATGGCGAAAACCAATATATGGCAGTTCTTTGGGACTCAGGCAGGCAAATTATATGCAACTATGTGGCTAGATATCAGAAATCTAGATGGGACACAGTATTGCAGTTAGCCAAGCAGGCCCATGGCCAGCCGGCTAGTGAGTTGGAACAGGTGGCTGCTGATGGCATTGAAGCCTCTTAAGTTCAATTTCATACTGCTGTTGATGTTAATGATGTTTCCTCTGGGGTGGTGGCCACTTCTGTAGCTTTCGTGAGGTTGGCATGGCTCAGATGCACTAATCTGTCCCAAGATACTCAGTCAAAGGCTATGGATTTTCCTGTAGTGGGAAATTCTCTGTTTGGGGAACAAACAGAAAATTATATGAAAAAGATGGATGAATACAGAACTACCTACAAAAGTGCCCAGGCCAAGGAGAGGCATGCCACTCCACAAAGGCATGCTCCCAGAGGTAGGGGCAGGCCTTTCCACAGGCCTTTTTACCAATCTCAAGCCTCCTCTGCGTTTGCACAGAGGGGTTTCTTCAGAGGCAGAGGTAGACGGGGCACAAGTAAACCGTCCCCTTCCCCTCAGCCTAAGGCTGCTGCCAAGCAGGCACCCTGATGGGGTGCCCAGGGCCGATTCTCCTGTACCGGTGGGGGGCAGGTTGGCTTATTTCAGCCAGAACTGGCTGTCCCTAACTTCGGACAGATGGGTTCTGGAGGTAGTAAGCCAGGGTCTGGTTCTCAGCTTCAAACAGTTTCCAAAGATGAGAGCCAGACATTTTCCACCTGCAAATCCTTCAGAAGCCCTTGCTTTGGAAGCAGAGGTTTCTTCTCTTCTAGACTGCAAAGCAGTGGAAAGGGTCCCTCCTTGCCACCAGGGCAAGGGGCTGTACTCAAGATACTTTCTTACCCCAAAAAAGACAGGAGAATGGTGGCCCATTCTAGATTTAAGGTACCTGAACAAGCATCTTTTGAAACCAAAGTTCAAAATGTTAACTCTGGCAATGATTTTGCCTTCCCTGAGGCCAGGGACTGGCTAGCTTCCTGGACCTCAAAGATCCCTATTTTCATGTCCTGATCAGGCCTTCTCACGAAAGTACCTCAGGTTGAACTGCCTCAGGCCACTACCAGTTCAGAGCAATGCCCTTGACCTTACCTCTGCTCCAAGGGTATTCACAAAATGTCTAGCTCTGGTAGTGGCTCATTTAAGAAGGCAAGGGGTTGCTGTGTTTCCTTACCTGGACGACTGGCTCATAGTGGGTCAGTCTCCAGATCAGGTAAAATCCCACTTGCAAGTCACCCAGCAGCTTCTCACTCCCTGGGATTCCTGCTGAATTTACCAAAGTCAGTTCTGGAACCAGTTCAGGTACTAACTTTCATAGGTGCAGAATTGAACACAAAGTTAGCCAGGGCATTTCTCCCCTCGGAAAGGGTAGACAGACTCATTGCCCTGGCATCCTCCTTTACGCTTTAGGGTCTCTCGACCAGCAAGGCATTTTCTGCAACTCCTAGGGCACATGGCTGCTTCCACAGCTGTTGTGCAAGGAGCAAGATTCCAGATGAGGGACATTCAGTTCCATTTGAGGGCCTATTGGTCTCAAAGGAGGGACCCCCTTACCAAATTAGTCCCAGTGACCAAACTTTGATCCTGGCTCTCCAGTGGTGGCAGGATCAAAGCAATCTTTACAAGGGGTTCCCTTCATTCCGTTTCCACTCCCTCACCCTCACCACGGATGCTCTCCCTGCTAGGGTGGGGGCTCACTGGGCGACCTTTCCACTCAGGGAGTGGTCCCCTCAGGAATCTCTGCTCCACATCAATCTTTTGGAACTCAGAGCTGTCTTTTAGCTCTTCAGGTTTTTCAGCTTCTGTCCAGAACAAAGTAGTTCAAGTCAGGACAGACAACACCACAACAATGTGGTACATCAACAAGCAAGGGGCACTCGGTCATCAGCCTTGTGCACCGAAGCAATGAAGTTGTGGTCTCTGGCTTACTCCCTGAACACCTCCCTGATAGCAGTTCACCTTCCAGGGAAGGACAATGTCCTGGCGGATGCCCTCAGCAGGATTTCTCAGGGCCATCACGAATGGGCTCTGAATCCTCAGGTGTTGGGGTTGGTCTTTGCCAGATGGGGCACCCCTCAGATAGATCTTTTCGCAGCCCCAGACAACCACCAACTTCCTCTATTTTGTTGCAGGCCTCCAGTGCTGGGCTCAGTCCCTCTGGACGCCTTTCTGTTGGATTGGAAGGGGAAGTTCCTATATGCCTTTCCCTCCTTCCCTCTTCTCTTCAGGGTATTAGTAAAAATCAGATCTCAGCCCTGCAAAGTGATTCTGATTGTTCCAGATTGAGCCAGACAGCCCTGGTACCCTCTGATTCTGTCCCTGACAGTCCACCTGCCCTGAGCTTGCCCAGAGTCCACGACTTGCTGGCCTGTGCACAGGGAGAGTGTGGTATCTGGACCTCAAATCCTCCATCTCAAGGCTTGGCTTTTGAGGAGTTAGAATTTGCTGATTTACACCTTTCCCAAGGTGTCCTGGATATTTTAAAGGCTTCAAGGAAGCCTTCCACTAGGACCACTTACAATTCTAAGTGGAAGAGGTTTTCCATCTGGTGTTCTGAGAAACAAATTGTCCCAGAATCTGCTGATTTGCCCATTTTACTGGACTATTTAGTCCATTTAAATTCCTTAGGCCTTAGGCCAGCTACCTTAAAGGTTCATCTGGCAGCTGTCTCTGCTTTTGTATCAGCAGGGAAGCCTGCTTCTCTTTCCTCTCATCCTGTGTTTTCCAAGTTTTTTAAGGGGTTACTTCACACTAACCCTCCTTTTTGGGAACCAGCTCCTGCCTGGGACCTGAATGTTTGCATTGCTCAGTTAATGCAACCCCCCTTTGAGCCTCTGTCTTCAGCAGATCTCAAGTTTCTAACTTGGAAAACTGTTTTTCTAGTGGCTATCACTTCTGCCAGACGCATAAGTGAATTACAAGCCCTGTCAGTGGAAAAAGATTTTATATCTTTTCACAGAGATAAGGTAGTCCTCAGGACTAACAGAAAGTTTTTGCCTAAAGTGGTTTCAGATTTCCATCTGAACCAATCCATCTCTCTTCCAGTATTTTTCACTGAGCATTCTTCCTCGGGTGAGAGGAGACTGCACAGTTTAGACTTCAAAAGAGCTTTAAGCTACTATTTGGAGCACCAAGGGTCACAGGTTGAATCCTCCAACTCTTCCTTACCTATGGCGAAGGGTTGGCAAAGGAAACCTGCCACTAAGAGGACAATTGCAAGGTGGATTGTCTCTTGTATCCAATTTTGTTACCAAAAACTAGGTAGAGAACCCCCTCAGGACTGAGGGCTCACTCCACCAGGGTACAGCTGCATCTCTAGCGGCTGCTAGAGATATTCCCATTCTGGAAATCTGTCAAGCTGCTACTTGGAAAACAGTTCACACTTTACCAAGCATTATTCCCTGGATGTCAGTCCAGGAGAGATGCTCGTTTGGCACAGCTGTGCTTCAGAGCCTATTTCTAAGTAGGTTCTGACCCTCCTCCATGGAAGTACTGCTGTAATCTGCCTTAAGTCATAATATAGCAAGACTTCATGGTGTTTGAAGAAAAATTACTCACCTTAGTAATTGCTTTTCTCTCATGGAGTTCATATATTATACCACCCCCAACCTGCCCTCTCAGAACTTCTACTTGGGTAGGGTTGGCAAATTAGTGCAAGCACTGTGTCATGCCATTTTAGTTCTTCCCTTTCCCTTTTATTTGGGTTAAGAACTAGGTATTTCTGTTTTAAGTAATATATGGCCCCTTCCAGGACTTGAGTCTTTGGGGAAGGGGGTCTAATAGTGCTTGTTAGGGGTGAAACTAATAATATTATTATCATTGTTATTATTATTATTGCTCTTGTTGTTGTTGTGTTTGCTGTTGTTTTTCCTACTAGTAGGTAGCCACTTGGCTAGTGTAGAGCTTTCACACAGACTTGCTGCTTAGTATTAGCCGTAAAGATCTGACAGTTTCATTTGAAACTTGCCAGATAGAGACTTTGGCATAGCGCTCGCGCGCTTTAGAACTCCAGTCTCCCTGGAGTTAACTGTTTCCTCTCCGGGGCAGTTCAAGTGCTGTGGCTAACTGCCTTAAGTCATAATATAGCAAGACTCCATGAGAAGAAACGCAATTACTAAGGTGAGTAATTTTTTCTTTGGCTCCTTTGAAGCCGGACACAACTTGTGGCTTACGGGAATTGTTTCTAGTTGATATTACTTCTACTCGAGGGATTTCAGAGCTTCAGGCTCTAAGGAATGAGCCTCCTTATTCACTTTTCCACACAAACAGGAAGTCTTTGCATGCTAACCCCAAGTTTCTACGAAATGTGGTGTCTGAGTTTACTTTGAATCAGACCATTCACCTACCTGTTTTCTTTTCCAGAGCATGCCCATCCAGGGAAAGCATTGCTCCATGATCTATCTGTAGATATAATACTCACGTACCAAATGCACAGTACGAAGGAATGCAGGAAGTCCTTACAGTCTTTTGTTGTCATTTGCCCCTGGAAAAGAGGGTGCTTCTTGGTTCTACACAGTGCCTGTCCAAATGACTAGCCAACGGTATCTCTTTCGGTTACAGGAAGTTTGGTAAATAAATTCCTGATGCTGTTTGTGGTCGATCTGCTAGAGGTATCGCCACTTTTGTTGCCTGTTTTAACAGTGTGTGTGAGGCAGAAATTTGTGCAGCTGTCACCTGGAGTACTGTCCACACTTTTATTGAACACTACAGTCTGACATTACATCCCAGAAAAGGACCGACTTTGGCCTGTCTGTCCTTCAAAGCACTTTCATTAAGCCATGCCATCCCACCCCTTCATCTCTCTAGGGATCTATAGCTGTTTAGATGCTGTCTTCTTCTCCATCAAGGTCTGCCTGCTGTTTTTCTGTCTCACCTCTTTTCCGGAGACATGCGCTCTTTCCTGGTTCCCTGAAGAGAGGGCCTCCTAGCATGATCTTCATCTGGGAACTGAGAAGGGAAGGGATGGGGCAACTCATGCTTATATGGGAAGGGAAGATGTAGGACATTGTCGTAGGCAGCCCCTAGTGGATTGCTTGCAAAAGTTTTTGTGTGATCCTAGTGCCTGATGGCTATAAGTTCCATAGGTGTGGCCTGATGAAAGGATTTTCTCAAAGATCTACTGTTCTGGTAAGTACGTAACTGTTGTTTTTGTCTGGTCTGAGTCAGTCTGGGTACAGGATGGAATTTAAAGGAAGGAGAGCCTGAAGTGTGGCACTCTGGCACACATAGATACAGAAGTACACTTAAAAGTTGCTTAAATGCTGTATGATTGGACAGGTCAGGAATCGTGTCTAGAAGGGTAGGGGCCTCAAAATAGTGTTCAGGCTATGAGCATGGATGACAGGGTCTGTGGGAATGAGAACTTGAAGATTAGTAAGGCGGTCTGCTGGGTTGCAGGAGCCCAGGGTGTTCAGGTTTGGCAGTGGAGGCCAGTCTAACTTATAAGCTAGAAACACAATGCTACCAGTTAGAACACATTTGTTGCAGATACTGACCACTGTAAATGATTATCTGGACTCCTTTTTGTACTCAACCCCCAACAACATACACACCTGACAACAAAACAGAAAGTATATGTCCTGAGGTTTATGAACCCAAGACACAGTGCTGGGAATCACCGAGCATCATTCAGTCAGATAAATGAACACTGGTGGTAAACTTACTGTGGAAAGCACGCTGTTGCAAGAAGCTGTGTACTTGAGAAATCAAATTGCCACAGAAGCTATGCACTTTTAATATAAATATATAACCCAGTATTAGCCAGAACTGTGTAACATAATAAACCATATGACTCGAACAAAGTCTGACACCTCCACAGGGGTAAGGTTTTTCTGTCACATTTTGTGAGCACTAAAGTTCACTAGAAATATGTAAAAGAAACAAAATGTGAAAATCTTATGTAATGGAGTCCTGTTCCCAACATTTGCTATACATGATGTTTTTAAGGGCCTTTTCAAGGTTATATGAAGTCGTGGAATTTTTTTTTGTTTTGTTTTAGCCAGTGGGTGAGAGAGTAATTTCACTGTCTGGTTAGTTTCAACCAGACAGGAAACAGCACAGCTTTATTCTAAGGTTATTGGGATTCACAGCACTCTAGTATTCCTTGTACAAGATGTAGCACAATGGAGGAGGCTAGTCAATTTCTTTCCGCTCTGGGGAGGGAGGGAGGGGGGTAGACTTCATCAGCAAGATCAGTGGCTTGATTTACAGCAACTTGATTGACAAAGATGAGGATAAACATCTCCTAGTTTGCTGTACTATCACCCCCCCCCCAAAAAAAAATGGATCTTGATGACAGATGCTTCATTGTCAGGTGGGGGTGGGGAGGCAGTAGTGTAGTGTTCAGATTCTAGTATTCCCATATCAGTTTATTTCAGATAGTAATGATAGAGCTGGTCCTGAAAGCTTTCGAGTCAGCCGTTCGCAGTTCACTGTCCGTGTACTGTGATAGTTGTTTTCCAATACATCAACAATACTTTTCTAATTTTCTTGTATCCATTGGGATTCTCCACTGCAAGCATTAGGGCTTCTGCCATCCTCTGTAACTCCTCATCTGGATCATCCACTTTACCAGACATTTGCAGATTTGTTGTCCCTTTAGTCACCCCCATCTGTCTCATATGAAAGTATTTTGCATCTAGCTCCTAACATCAGCTCTCCTATTTTGTAATTGTCATCTCTGTATCTTTACTTATGTTACCACTAAGAAGTGATTCAAGTTGGACTTTGCTGCTTGGTATGCTCTTATCCTACATGCTGTCAACTAATTTGTAGCCAACTAATGTTATTCCGCATAAAACTGAACGGTGAAGCCACCCATAGTGGGAGTCCATCTTGGAGCTGCTGACCTGCTGCCACAATTCGCCCTTCTAATCATGGGTCTCAAACCCATCCTTGACCTGCCAGCTTTCCACCAGGAACCCCTAAATCAAGGTGGGTCCAGAGCCTATTCAGACCTGCTTCCCTGTTTTTTTTTTGTTTGTTTTATTCAAGTTTATTACACATCATTGGTAAAGAATACATCACCATATGGCATGATAGATACAGGCTGTCACGTCATTTAAACAGGACAAGTCACAGCAACCTGATACATAGCACAGCATTTTTACAAGAGCATTCCAAAGTCCAAATTGATGGCAAGGGACTACTGAGATCATGTGGGTGGAGACAGTGGGCAGACTACCCCGTAGGAAACCTGGGGCTTGTGAAGCCAGTCAAATCAGGAGAGGGGCCCCAGGGGACCAGCCTGGTGTGTGCTACCCTGGGTTGGTGTCGAGATCCCCGTCCTCCAGGTACATCATCCACCTCAGTTATCCGCATGTCAGGCTGGGCTCCCTGTGACTTACCCGATATGTGAGTTCTTCCATGCGATGGCTTTCTCCTGTTATAGCTATCCAGGGCCTATGGATGGGAGGATGTGGTTGGAGCCAGTGCAATGTGATGGCTTTGTGTGCTGCCAGCCTGCCACCAAAAACATATGCCAGAGATACAGTGCTTCCTCACCTCATCCAGGGAAAGGCTCAAGATGGCTTGTTGGATGATTAGTGGCGCATCTAGCAAAAACAGTTCTGTAAGGGTTTCAGTAATCTGCTCCCAATAACCAGTCAGTTTAGGATAAGACTAGAAAACGTGTGCGATGTGCTTTTGTCTCTGAACAAAGCCTTCAGTATGCCTGTGAGGCATTCTGTGCCCACCTTCCCTGTATGGCTGGCGTGTAGAACCGAGTCCTCACCTTTCGGGTGAACTCCTGCCATAGTGGGAGGCTAGTTGTATTAAACACTGTCTGGAAGGATGTAGCCCATTCTTTGTGAACTGAGTCTCACTCTCCTTTTCCCACCTTTGCTTAGTATTTGCCACATGGTCTGTGTCTAGGGCCTGTAGTACCTTGTAGAGGGATGACATCTGATCAGTGGATACTTCACCCCCCCCCCCCGGATGGTTTCAAGGGCTGCCAGGAATTGTTTCACAGGGGAGTGTTTCTTGCATGGCCCTGACCTGGGCCTGTATGTGTGCTCATATTTGGAGGTACCTAAAGTGATCTGTATTATTCAGGTGGAATGCCTGTTTGACAGAGTAGAAGTCCACCAGGTCCCCTCCTCTGCACAGCTGCACTGGAGAAACAAGGCTCAGACAGGCCCATTTTCTGTAAGTCGGATTTGTTAAGGCTGGCTGGAGCGATGGGTTCCATGTGAGCCACCAAAATGACCATAAAAAGGGGCCCAGTATGAACTTAGCCCAGGTTCTGTATCACACCACAGTGGTGGACCGGACTGCTAGGAGTGTAATGTCTGAATTTCTTCTTTTAAAAGTTGTGTTCATTGCCCTCACTCCCAGGGGTGCCTCCTCCCCCCCTTTGCTCTATCTGTTTTAGTGTGGTCTTGCATACTGGGACTATCCACAGGAGCAAGGGATCACACATGTACTACTTGGTAATAATTTTCCAGGTCTGGGACAGCCCTCCCTTGTGATGCTTTGCTCACTTGCAATAAGGTGTACTTTATCTGGAGTCTTCTGCCCACCCACAGATATTTGGAGAAGAATTTTTGCCACTGGTCATATATTTTTTTTGGGGGAATGAGAATGGATATGCTTAGAAAAAGATACAGATAACGCAGCAAGATATTCATTGTTAAGGAGACAATTCTGGAGTGCAGTGGGAAGTTGATCAGGGACCATTGGTTCAGGTCTTCCTGAACTACCTTTGTGAGGGAGATGAAGCTGGCATCAAACAACTTGGGGGATGTTTTTGGTAATATGAACTCCCAGATATTTCATCTGCATAGCCTGGAAACCATTCTTTGTGTTGTGAATGATTTTAATTTAAGTACTTCCATTTTTGTTTTATTCAGGACATATTACCAGTGTGGCTACCAAAGAGTTCCAGCCCTCTCCAGACCTCTGGTATTGAGGTTTCTAGGGATGTGGATATGTTGTTCTATCCAAACTATCTGGCAGTGTCCTTTCTCTTTAAGATGTGCTGGAAAGTCTTCAAGCTGGCTCCTCCCACTCACCTGGGTGATAACTCCCTTGGCTCCACCCATGATGCCAGATCTTGCTTTCCACTGGAAGAAGCAGGTTCCCTCCTAACCACTCCCACGTTGAGTAGGCCCTAGCACTTAAATTCTTTGCAATTACTTCCAAACCAACTCTTATGAGTTTTTGTCTGCGACTCGATCTCCATTCGTGACCGCAATGGATGGTAAGTCTGCTCCTGGGTTTTGCCATTGCCCTTGCGGGCAGAAAATGTCTAGGACCGACCCGCACACCACGTGCATCAACTGCCAGGGGCACGACCACGATCCCCAGGCTTGCAACTTTTACCACTCGTTTCACCCAACAGTTCTGGAGGATCTTCTCGCCCGCATGAAGCTGGGCCACCCGGCGCAGTGGAACCCATTGGTCAAATCCAAGGATGCCTGTTGGGTGGTCTCCGTGGCTCTGGGGTCCGCCAAGCAGCTTGCGGCCTTTGAAGAGGAGGTGGCCCAGGCTGCGGCCCATTCCTCCTTGGCTTCTGCCTTCGTGCCACTTCAGCTGGGCTCGACCTTTACGGGCTCCTTCAAGGAATTGTGCCAGTTTCTGCTGACTTTTGGGCTGGGACCCACATGCAAATCTGGGTCTAAGAAAACAAAGACTGATTGCCGATCATGGGATCGGGAGCGCTCTCAGTCGAGGACTACCGATTCCCATGCTTCTCCAGATATGAGTTTGGTCGAATCCTCGGCTTTGACTGCTGGCTGCACGGTAACCCCATCGTGCCTGTTGGCCAAGATGCTGGTCGAAGTCCCAGTCTAGATTTTTCTCTGCTGACCGACCAGTTGTCGACCGAAGAGGCCGATACTTCCTTGACTAGGACTCTGGTCCTGATGCAGACCATTGGAGGGACGGATCACTCCGCTGACCTGCCGCCTCTGGTCCCTGACCCTGACCAGGAGGAGCCTCGACAATCGCCAGCTCCCTCCGTGCTGCGCTGTCAGTCCCCCTGGCGGCTGAGGTCTGGGCCTCTGTCTTCTTCCTGTGGGTCGAGCCGGTCCCACTGTCATCTGCGCTTCTGCCGCTATTCTTCATCCTCGTCCTCCTCGGGTGAGGAGATTCTTAGGCGCAAGTTGCGTTGATGCTACGAGGACCTGATGTGGCAACAGTTGGTGTTTACTGGCACCAAACTGACTCTGTCTATCACGTAGCTGTCGCCCGAACAGCTGACGCCAACGGAACCGATTAAAATGGTCCCAACTCAGCCGATTCTGGCTTCTCTGCCGATCATGGTGGAACCGCCCCTAAACTGCTGACGGTCGGCACTCCAACTAAGAAGTCTCATCAGGGTGGAGCTCGACTCCTGCAGAGCAAGAGCCTGACTCCTGGCGGACAGAGCAGAGGCTCTCTCCTCCTGAGCCTGATCATTTCAGGTTGGGCAATTGCACCCTGCGTGGGACTTTCTGCGCTTGCTGGGTTACATTGTGGTCTGCACCAGCATGGTCCAGTGGGCCTGTTAGGATATGCCCTCTCTCCAGTGGGAGCTATCCAGCCAGTGGTCTCAGTGCAAAGGTCACTTCAACCAGCTGGTCACTGTGATATAGAGGATGTGGAACTTCCTCCAGTTTTGGCTCATCCCAGCACAGCTGCAGGAAAGGATCCCGTTTGTCTGCCCCGAGCCGACAGTCTTCTTGACGACCGATGCCTCTCTGACGGGCTGGGGTGCCCACATGAGGGAGTACAGAGTCCACGGGCTGTGATCCCCTCAGGAGTCCCGATGCCACATCAGCCTGCTGGAGCTCCGAGCGGTTCGGCTAGCCCTGACTGCATTCACTCCATTCATCCGGGGTCAAGTGGTCCAGGTTCAGATGGACAGTACCATGGCCATGCACTGTCTCATCAAGCAGGGCGGGACGGACTTCTTGCCTCTGTGCAAGGAAGCTCTCCACATCTGGACCCTCGTGCATGGCCCGGAGGCAGATGATTTAGCCATCCATGTTGCAGGAGCCTCGAATCAGCTGACAGATGCCCTCCGCCAAGTGGGCGAGGCATCTCACAAGTGATCTCTCCATAGGGAGGTAGTACATGATCTGTTCTCCCAGTGGGGCACCCCTCATGTGGGCCTGTTCACCTCCAGGGAGAACACAAAACTGAGGCTATTTTGTGCCCCCCACTAGCAGGGATTCCTGCAGGGGGATGCCTTCTCAAGGCCGTGGACCATAGGCCTCTTCTGTGCCTTTCCTCCACTTCCCTTGATTCACAGGGTGCTTCTCAAGATCAAGAGGGACAAGGCACAGATGATCCTGGTGGCTCCAGACAGGCCTGGCCAGTTTTGGTACCTCAATCTCCTCAGCCTCAGCAGCAGGCTCCCGAGGTGTCTTCCAGCACACCTGGACCTGCTCTCCATCAGTCAGGGGAAAGTACTCAACCCGGACCTTCAGTCCCTGCACCTGACATCCTGGTTCGTGAGTGGCTAGAGTTCCAGGCTTTGGGTCTCTCCGATGAGGTGCTCACGGTTGCTGAGGCATCCCGTAAGGAATCTACCAGAAAATGCTATGCCTTCAAATGGAAGAGATTCTCCATTTGGTGTCAGGGCAAAGGGTTGGGCCCTTCGACTTGTCCAGTGGCTAGCATTTTGGACCACCTTTGGTCCCTCTCCCAAAAGGGACTTTGGTCGACGACCCATAAGGTATATCTGGCAGCCATCTCTGCTTACCAGGCGTGGGCCGATCAGCAGTTGGTGGCACAGGAGAACGTGGTCTGGTGCTTTTTCAAAGGTCTAGATCACATATCCCTTCCGGTGCGTGAACCACCAGTTCCGTAGGATTTACTGCTAGTTTTGACAAAGCTTATAGACAAGCCATTTGAACTGATGCACAGGTGTGACATCTCCCACCTGTCATGGAAGACCGCCTTCTTGGTGGCTGTCATGTCACCCAGAAGGACTGGGAGCTCCAGAAGCTTCCGGTTGAGTCACCTTACCTGGTCTTTCACAGGGACAAGGCTGTCCTGCGCCCTCACCCGAAATTTCTTCCGAAGGTGGTGTTGGAGTGTCACCTTAACCAGGTGTTGACTCTGTCTGTGTACTACCCCAATTATACCTTGGAGGGAGAGTACAGGCTCCATACTTTATGCTCGCCTACTATAACGAGTGTATGGCTCAAGTTCAGGGAGAGGTTCACCAGCTGTTTGTCACCTACGCTGAAGCCGCACCTGACAGATCTGCAGCCAAGAGGACGATTGGCAGGTGGTTAACTTCCTGCATTGATCTCTGCTATAGGTTGGCAGGTAGGGAGCCTCCTGTAGCTGCTGGTTTTGGAGTCTCAGTTCTCCAGTCTCTGTTGTCTTAAGTAGGGGCGTGCGCCTTGCCTCCCTCCTCCCGGAGAACTGCTAGGAGTCTGCCAGACAATGTGGATAGAACATCATATCCACATCCCTAGAAACACGGGTTACTCACTTGTAACAGTAGTTCTAGGAGTGATATATGATCATCCACACGGACCCACCCGACCTCCCCATGCTCAGGCGCACAACCTTGCTTTCAGCGGGCTAAGATCCGGCATCTAGGGGCGGAGCTGAGGGTTTTACCGCCTGTGTGGGTGGGAGGAGCCAGCTTGAAGGCGTTCCAGCAGGAATTAAAGGGAAAAGCATGTGCCAGACAGTGTGGATGAACATCATATACCACTCCTAGAACTACTGTTACAGGTGAGTAACCTGTGTTTATTCACCTGTAACAGTAGTCCTAGGAGTGGTATATGTTGTTCATCCACATGGACCTACCCGACCTTCCCCCTGGCTTTGGTGCACAACAGTACTTCCAGTGGGCAAGATCTGGTGTCATGGGGTGGAGCTGAGGGAGTTACCACCCGAGTAGGTGGGAGGAACGAGCTTGATGACTTTCTGGCATATCTTAAAGGGAAAGGACACTGCCAGATAGTGTGGATGAACAACATATACCACTCCTAGAACTACTGTTACAGGTGAGTAAACTGTTTTTCTGTGTGTGGGCTAGGGTAGACCAGCACATCATCTACATACAGTGTTATCTTTTGGCTGAAGCTGCCCACTTTGAGACCTGTGATGATGGGCAGGACTCGAATTATATCCTTTCTGGATTTCACTGGAAAGGCACTTTTTGAGCTGGAAATGCTATCTGCAATGCAGCATTTCCGTCTGAAAATGTAATTGCTTCATTTCCTGGGTTGGCCTTAGTGACAGTAATGAGCTCTCTCAGTAGACGTGGTCATACCCTGAAGAGAGTGGGAGGGGTGATCAGAAGAAGAAAAAAAAAAAAAGCCAGGCAGAGCAAGAGCATGTTACATGTAGAATCTAGGGGAGGCTGTAAGCCGGAGCATGTCCACAGTTCGGAAGTCCTGACTTGCTACTACAGTGCTCCCCTCTAGCCACTGATTGGAACATGATGAGGTAAATCTATTTTTCCCTGCCATACCTGCTGCCTTCCTCCTCATGCACTCGTTTTCATTTTGTAATGGTACATATCAGTTTGTGTGGCAGTGTGTAAGCAGATCAGGCAGGCGATCAACGAAGTCCTGCCAATTCAGAGATGCAGGTGGCAGTGGGCAGCGGTGGCGCAGTGCAGTGTGCAGCACATCAAGAACAAGGGAATCTCATTTCCCCAGCTGAATGCAAACTGAGTTAGTTTGTTTTAAAGTTGGGGGGAGGTAATGTAACAGTATGGCACGATCAGTGAGGGAAAGAGGCATCAGTTACTTGTGCTGGGGAAAGCAAAGCAGGTGGGGTGAGGGTTAAGTGAATTAGCATACTAGGCAGAAAAGAAAGAGCATGATCTACAGAAAGAAACCAGTCCAGTCAGCCTTGACATGAGGACAAGGGACGTAAAATAAGCAAACATGATGATACATGTGGCAGAAACGAAGAAAACTGGAGAAAGACAGATAAGAGTGACCACAGCTACTATAAACAGATATGAAAAAGAGACTGGGATAATAAAACTGCAGACATTCGTGTATTTTTAAGTTTTGTATTTTTCTAACATTTCTATGTAGAAAGGTAACATTTGCCCAGAAATGTATGCTCTGACACTCACATTTCTGGAGGAAATCTATCACCAAGGTCATTGTTTCAAGCCATGATGGGATTGTCCTGTATCCACTTAGCCAGAGGTTCTATATATAGGGCGAATGGTAGGGGTGATGGGGGCAACCTTGCCGCATGCCCCGGTGTAAGTTGAATCTGGAGGTGATGCCACCGTTAGTGCGAATGTTTGCCTTAGGGGAGGAGTGTAGGGTTTTAACCCCTTCAGTGAATTCTTCTGGGAAGCCAAATTGCTATAGGACTAGAAATAAAAAACTCCGAACTACTTTGTCAAGGGCTTTTTCAGCATCAGGACTCATTACACAAGCTGGTATTTTGTAGCAGGTGATTGCATCAATGATGTTGATTGTTTGCCAGAACGTTATCTAGTGTCTGTCTGCCCATGATAAAGTTTGTTTGGTTTAAGTTGGTTATTCACTAAAAAAAAAAATACCAACAACTGTTTAATCTGGTTCAATTTCAGTTGGTTACCATCTGTATCCCCCTCCCCCTATTCACCCCTGAAAAAGGGACTTCTAGTCTCAGTGGGCCTACTGGGTCAACAAAATTCAGCAAATAAATGTCCAGGAAGAGGGGTTAAGGCGTTTCGCCAGTATTGCTGTAAAGATCTTAAAGTCCATGTTGAGGAGTGATATGGGGCAGTGTGAGCTACAGAATGTCGTGTCCTTTCCCTTCTTTGGTAAAAATGTTATGGTGCACAATCTCTGTTTTAAAAGTGTCAGATCTCTTCCCTGCTTCCATATCCCATGCCAACACTGATCCCCATCTCCTAATCTAGGATCTTCCATCAGCACCCTTTCTATTTCTACAACCCTTCCCAGCCCGTGATGTGCTGCATTGCAGGTGGCCTAGTTTGGAAGAATGTATTTGTAAACAAATAAACCTAAGTTCAATCAAACTCTGATCTTTATCTCCTGCTATTAGACCCTTTCTTGGGCCCCTTCCACTACCAACCTCAGATCCCCATCTAATATGAATCCTCTCCCCACTTGTCTCCTGCTGCTACATTCCATCCCCGTCCCCATCCAACAATGTCTCATCCCCTTCCTGCATCCCTCACTCTGCTGTGCCCTTCCCATTGCCACATATCTGTCTCTTCACAGCAAGTCTTCTGCCCGTGTCACATCCCAGTTATCTAATATTAAGTCCCCCTTTAGCTTTCCTTCCACTGCCACACCCCATCAGCAGCTCCTGATCCCATTCTCGTTTGTTGTCAACTCCAGTGAAATGTGCATATTGAGGCTACGGCCCAAGCAAGGGGCAGGAAAGCTGATCATCACAGACTGTGTATTGTATGGATAAAGAGAAGAATTACATTTTTTAGAGGAAGGAGGAAGCGCACTTCGTGACACTTTGCTGAACAGGTGGTAACCACTGGAAAAACACAGAACCATGTAGGAGATGGAGAAGATGAAAAAAGACATAATAAACATTCAGAAAGATGACAGCCTTTAAGAGAATGCAATCTGTTGAATGAGGAATAGAAATGTCTCCAGAGGTGGTACTCTGCCAGGAAAATTTGATAGATCATTTTGGAGAAAGGAATCCACAGAATGACAGCAGAGTGTAACCCAGGCAGTGTAGAGATCACTGGAGGTACCAAAAGACTAGGGAAAGCTGACCATTATACTGCTGCATAAGAGGGGCAGTAGGAGTGAAAGTACCAATGCTGGTAGAATAAGCCTATTGACTGTGGCAGGGAATGTGTTTAACAGAGTATTGCTGGAAAGGGTTCTGGGCGGGGGTGGGGGCCATTTCTAAGTTGGTTCAGGCAAGGAAGAAGCTGCATTGATTAACTCTTTACACTTCAACAAATGTAGGAGATGAACTATGAATATATAAAAGACCAGTACTTCTGTTTTGTGGAGCTGAATCAAGTATTTGATTTGACGTGGAATCAGAGATTGGGGCATATTTTGAGGAGCTATGCAACTCGGAGTTTGTAAATTTGATTATGATCTTATACAAAAGAACACGTGAATTTCATTTTTACTGGAAAAAGTATGCATTGCAGTCCGGCCACACTCTCACATATCCCAGATGCACTTCTTCAACCTTCTGTCATCTTGCTGTTGCAAGGAAAGAAAGTGCACAAACTAAGCTGGAGTAAGGACTAAGATTAATCTTGATCTCCCAAGACACTACCACCTTTACCCCAAATAATCCATGCAACATTTAAATCGTACCCAAGCTTGAATGTTTCCGGTACAGAGTAGAACAATATGCATTGTCTTGTTCTGTTGGGTGAGTAACTCTGCAGTAGTTAGAATTCCTCAGGTCTTCAGTAAAATGCTCCAGAGCCATGGAATTTCATGAAGGTCTATAGTTACTTTTCAGGAGGGCATTCTGCATTGTACTTAGACTATCGTCATGTATTTGTGTGGCAGTCATGCTCACTCTAAAGTCTTTTTCACAATGCTGGTAAAAAATGTCACCACTCCATGGAATGGTGTTTTGCCTTACACTAAAAACATAAGATATAGTATTGGAGAAGAGAGCACTCATCTACCCCATCTGTATTTAAGAATTCACTCATCAATCAGATGCTGATTCAAAAGCTCCTTTATTGAGTGGAAATCGAGTGAAACGTAAAAAACATTGAACATACAATGTTGTGAAATCTTGACTATTTTTAAATGCCTTTTTAATATTTATGCATTTTCTACTGATGTGTTAACTGTTCACTGTTTTGCTCAGTTTGTTTTTTGTATGTACTTTAATGTTGGGTCTAAACTGTATTTGTGTGGATATCACTTGAGACATGACTGCTGCAAGAACAGACACCTAACCAATGATGAAGTGCGTGCGCTTGAGGAGAAACATTGGAAGCAAATATGGGTAGACACATGCAAGTATATTAGACAAGACAGCCTGTGTGTTCAACAATTTCAGATCTTGCATAACATGTATCCTACCCCAAGCAGCTTTTTAGAATGAGTTTACTGGCAAATTACCTTTCTACCAGATGCTGAGCACCTTGTACCTTCTTCTTTGGGTATGCAATAAAATCCAGCCTTTTTGGACAACAATCAGGGAGGGTTAGACCCCATATCAGGCTTCCAAGAGACCTTTACTCTAGAAATATGTTTATTGGGCCTATGTGGCAGTCAGGTTTTTGGCCAAAGGAAAGGACACATAGACCCTTATATTGGCAGTGGCAAAGCTTATAATACTGTGCCATTGGCAGGATAAAGAGATCCCCTCGTCTTTGAATAATAGACATCACACTTTCCAGTCTACATGGAAATCCTTGCAAACCTTATTACTCTTGAGATGAGGCCATGGTACAGAGTGCTCGGTGACGCAGGGGAGATTCCCCTTTTTCATATCTTAATGAGTTGATTGGTGTGTTTGGTTGAGATGGATTCTGTGTGTGGGTGCTGTGGGAATTTGAGATATGATATCATCCATTGTGTCTTGAACTATGTAATTTCAGTATTAGGGGACCTAGTTTCCCATTGGACTACATTTGTTACAGAGCACTGGTCACCTCTCGGGGGAGGTTTGGGGGTTAATGTTTAATGTTGTTGAGATGTTTGTAATTAGTGTTTTGTAGTGATGTCTTGTGTTTTGTACGGTCTGTTGCCTTTTATTTCTCAAAAGTGCACTAGAAAAAAAAAAAAAAAAGGTTCCTGGCAACAGAAGACACCTGTGACACAGATGTCAGCTGACTGTGGAGAACCACCCTAGGCTTCACACCTCACCTGCCGCCTGAATTCTGACCCCACCAAGGGAGTGTAGACTCTGGTCCCTTTGAATAGCCAATATCTGCTTGGCTTTGGCCACCATTAGTACCTCTGTTTTTAAGGGATTAAATGCTAAGCAGTTGGAGGGTATCCAAACCCCCTGATATCCTTCAAGCATTGTTCTAATCTCAACATGGACAGTGCTCTGCCCGGAGCAAACACCACATTCAGCTGGGTATTATCTGCATAGCAGTAGAATTCCACTCTGTAGTGCCTAATGAACTTTCCTAGTGGAAGCATATACACTGCAAACAAAATGGGCAACAGAAATTACCGTTTGAAGGACTTCGCAGTTGAGCGTGGTCAGGTGCAACCGGCTGCAGCCAGCAAGAGCCAAGCACCACTGACTGCTCCCTTCTGCTAAGGAAGCGCCCGAACCATTATAAGACTGTACCCAATCATTCTCTTCAGACCCTCAAGTCTTCTCAGCAAACCTGAGTGGTCTGCAGTGTCAAATATAGAAGATAAGACCAATCATAATAGATATCTCTTTGCAGTCTCTCGTCATTAGCAGATCATTGCATACCATGATTGGTGAGAGGGGGGAGGGGGCGGCATTTCCATGCTGCGTTTACTTTGGAAACCAAATTGGAATGACTTTTAAGAAATAATTTTTCTCAAAGTGTGTCACCAGCTGTGCAACTGTCATTTTCTCAACAATCATAGTGAAAAATGGAAGGTTGGAGACTGGTCGATAATTAGCTGTATTTTCTGGATCTAATGATGTCGTTTCAGAGTGGGCCTCACATAGACTTTTGTAGAGGTGCTGACATCAACCCCTACACCTGAAAGGCATTGTAAATACTGGTCAACATTGGGTCTGTACCCCCACTCTTTCTTGAGTAATTTAATGGGAGATGGACCCTGTGCAACAGTGGTGCATCACAGACCTCTGACCACACTGAGAATCTCTTTGTCATTCAACAGGTTGAACTTCTCCCATCCATTTACCAGGCCCTGTTCCCCCTTGCTGTGGGAATGGAGGTACATGGTCCCAGATGTGAGATTCCTTTTGGTAGATATGTCTTTAAAAAACATCTGCCACTGTATTCTGTATGAAACTCCATTCACATCCCCAAGATACAGAGAAGTAGTATCTCATTATTGACTGTTTACAGAGGTTGGTTCCATTAAAAGCAAGATGCTTCAAAAAGTCTCTGCGCTATTCAGATGTATCGTAGTACAGGGTCCTGTTCTCAGAGTGTCCATGTGTCTGTTCCATATTCCTTTTCTCTTATCTGTCTACCTTTTCTTTTTTAAACTTTATTTCAGTTTGGTAGTATTACAACCACTACAAATGCATGTAGAGGTGAAATGCATTATTACTCAACAGAGTACACTTTAGGATTGAATATTACTGCAGAGGAGTCCTGTAGCACCTCTCTCACTGAGTTATAACACAGGAGACGTATATACTTGAAGCTAATCAAGTCTATTAACTGTCCAAGAAGCAATGTGAACACACAAGACAAGGGCCACTGATCTGCAATTTTCCACCATGTTATTTCTGGTGTAGTGATCAAAGTCCATAAAGTCTGACTTGGATTGTTGCAAGGAACCAAAATACATGGAAAATGTCGGCTTTAAGAGTGCTAGAGCAGGAACAAAGAAAGCCCTGAAACAGCAGGGCCGCTACAGTATATTAATACATTTGATATCAAGACAATACAAAAATCAGCATCCAACCATTGGATTGCACTAGAAAGGGTATTTAATACACACTAAACAGTGCCTGTATTTGGAGTACCCGAGTAATTTGTTCAAATGTCTGTCATTCGTGCACAAAGGCTGCTGGATAGTGGAGATGTGTGTATGGGAAAAGAGCCAGACGGCATGAGTTGAAAGGCACATGTAGCACCGTCTTAACTATGTGGTCAAGTCCCCAGATGGAACAAACATAGAAAGGCAATAAGTGCCCAGATTGACCCCACCACTTCCATACTTCAGCTGCTTCCCACCTCCAAAACGCGGATTTATGTCCACTTCATATTATAGTATATAGTAGTTCTAACCCCAGTAATTCTCAGACCATTCATAACTTTGTGCAGTCATCCTGATGGGTTGGACTGCCCAGAGAGATGGAACACATGCAAATGATGGAATTCTTTGTATGTGAGCATCTTTCAAATACTGCCTCTACCAACTGTAGTGTTCTAAGCCCTTCAGATTTTTCTCTCCGCCTGAAAGTCTGGTCGCTCGGAGTCTCTGTCGCCCTCTTTCGCGTGAAGAAGAAAGAAAAAAGTTTAAAAACCATAAGTATTTTTAGTTTCTTTTACTGCCTCTACTAATTTGTTAGTTTTATATGGTTTATTATTGTTTAAATTGTTGTTTTCTCGGTTCCTCACGGTTCGGTATAACCGTGAGGGATCCGAGCTAATTGTAACTTTGTTTCGGTTCTCTAACTAAAGAACCTATTCATTTTCATTTAAGTTTGGTCCTTAAAGTTTTTATTTGTAACCGCTTTTCATCGGTTATAGAACTGCTGAACCGGTTCATATTTCATCTCCTTTCTCGGTTCCATCGGTTCCGGAAACGACCGCAAAAAAAAAAAAAAAAAAGTAAAAGCCTTTTAAGCTGTTTAAATAACCGCATTAGCTTTTGGTATTAGCGGTTGAGGTTTTTCATTTTATATTTCACCCTGACTGAGAAACCTAAAAAGAGAACCGGTGAACCTGGTTTTAAAAACTGTTTGAAGTGTGGAGATGTGTTTGCCAAGGCAGACAAGCACACCTTATGTGTAGCTTGTCTGGGTTTTTAACTGTTGGACCAGGAATGTGAAATATGCAAAACATTCCCAGAAAAACTGTTGAAAAAGCATGTGAAAGGCTTCACAAAAAGTTTCAAGGGTCCTCAGGCTCTGACCAGCTGACACCCCAGTCTGTTGTGGTTGAATTGACAAGTGCTTCTACCCCTGCCCCTGATACAGGCGAAAAAGGGGCAAAAGGAAAGAACCAGCTGACTCCCGGTTCCCTCAAAGAAATTAAAAGCTCAAACATGCAGAACTCTCTCCTGCTAAACCAGGGACTTCTGCTGGCAAGCCTGTCATGCCTTCGACTCAAGACATAGCGAGCGTTCAAAATTATCCAGGCTCTGCAAACATCATCCCTCAGCCTCCTGCCCTCCCTAGGGTCCCCAGGTTGCTGCTTCTGTGTTGCCTCCTGCTCCAGAGCAACAATATTTCGAAGAGGATGATGATATTTATGAGGAGGACGAACCTATTCCCCCAGAGGTTTCCCCTGAGCAGGAATTTGGCTCTCCTCCCAGAGTGTCTGAGTATTTTTCCTCCCATTTTTCTTTTGTAAGAAGAATGGCAGATGCTCTGGACATAAACACAACAGAGCAAGTGGAAGATGAGGAGGAGATTGAGTACCTCAGTATGATGGATTTAACACCCACAAAAGCGCCCTCCTCCTTCCAGTATATAAATTCTTTAAGAAGGATGCTGTAAAGCTCCTCCAAACCCCAAACTGTATTCCTCCTATTGGCAAGAGAATAGGTAAAAAATATCAGCTGAACAGGGAGGGAGCTGAATTCCTTTTCTCCCACCCTGATCATCAGGGGGTTATACAGCAAGCTGCCTGTGATAAGGCTAAGGTCCCTCTCTCCTCACACCCTCTGGACAAGGACTCCAGAAAACTGGACAGTATGGCCCAAAAGGGCTATCTGTCAGCCTCATTGGCCATGAGACAGGCCACTTTTCAATCTTATGCTGCCCAGTGTCAGAAATCCCTGTGGCAGTCGGTACTGGCAATGTCCATGAAGGCCACCCCCACCCTTGTCAGATGACCTGGCAGAAACTGCCAGGTTTGGGCTAGAGGTGGCCAAGTACCAGTTCCAAATGGCTGCTGATTTGAATGACACTGCAGCCAGATGGATGGCTAATACAGTGGCTCAGAGGAGGTTTGCTTGACTTAGGGCCACAAACCTCACTCAGGATTCCCAGTCAAAGGCCCTGGATTTCCCACTGGAAGGAAATCTGCTGTTTGGGGAGTCCACAGTGGCCTATATGAAAAAAGTGGATGAATATAAGGCTACTTATAGAAGTAACTCTGCTAGAGACAGAGCTTCCTCATCCACTAGGCCCTATGGAAGGGGGGCTAGGGGTCGTCCCTTTTTATCACGACCTTTCTTCCAGCCAATAGCCATGCCCCAGTACCAGCAGTAACCCCCTCAGGGCTACTCAAGGGGTAGGGGTAGAAGGGGCTCCAGGCGAGGGACTCAGCCACAACCTCAGCTCCTGCCTAAGCAGAACCCCTGAGATACAAGCTACCTCCTCCCTACGTGTTGGAGGCAGACTGTCCCATTTCCTCCCCCTCTGGTCAACCATCACCACAGACAAGTGGGTGCTGGGGGGTAGTGGGCAAAGGTCTGTCTCTGCAGTTCAGATTTCTTCCTCTAAAAAACCCCAGGGTTTCTACCTCCCCACCTCTAGCACAAATCTCGTTGCTAGAGGCAGAGGTCCAGAAGCTGCTTCAGCTCAAAGCAGTGGAATTAGTCCCTGCAACCCTGAGAGGAAGAGGTTTTACTCCAGATACTTCCTAACAACAAAGAAAAATGGGAGTGGGCCAATTTTGGATCTCAGAGCTTTAAACAAGCACCTGAAAAAGCCAAAGTTCAAAATGGTCACTTTGGCTCGGATTCTACCAATAATCCAGAAAGGGGACTGGCTGGCATCTCTGGATTTGCTACAGGACACTTATTTCCACATCCCCATAAAGGAATCTTACAGAAAATATCTCTGATTCAGACTCCCATCAGGTCATTATCAGTTTGCAGCCCTACCCTTCGGCCTTTCCTCGGCACCAAGGGTGTTTACAAAATGCCTAGCAGTTGCTGTGGCATTTCTTCGAAGACAGGGAGTGTCTGTCTTTCCATACCTGGACGACTGGCTGATAGTAGGCAAATCACCAGAGCAGGTCACAACCTCTCTAAGGCTTACACAGGATCTTCTGGAATCTCTAGGTTTCATAGTAAACCAGAAAAAATCTGTCTTTGCCCCTACACAGACTTTACAGTCATAGGGGCAGAGATCAGCACCCTGCAGGCCAGGGCCTTTTTACCACTAGACAGGGTGCAAAGTCTTCAGGCCATAGCAAACCCCTTCAAATTGCATGGTCGAAAAACAGCCAGGCAATTTCTGCAGCTCTTGGGTCATATGGCTGCATCCACAGGTACAGTGCAGGGTTCCAGGTTTCACATGAGACACATCCAGTTTCACCTCAGGACTCATTGGAGTCAGAAAAAATACCCTTTCTCAAAGCTCATTCCAGTGACAAGGCCCCTGTTACAAGCCCTCTTGTGGTGGAAAAAGGAATCCAACCTAAGACAAGGAGTCCCCTTCCAGAAGGAGGATCCTTCACTAATCCTCACAACAGATGCATCCCTGCTGGGCTGGGGTGCCCATCTAGGGGAGCACACAACTCAGGGTACCTGGTCAGAAGCAGAGTCCCTCCAGCATATAAATCTGCTGGAATGTCAGAGCAGTGCGGCTGGCACTAAAGGTTTTCTATACACTGGTGATGGGCGAGGTGGTACAGGTCAGAACAGACAATACCACCACTATGTATTACATAAACAAGCAGGGTGGCACCAGATCAAGTCCCCTTTGCACAGAAGCCATGAGAATTTGGGCTCTGGCATATTCTTTAAAGGTGTCCCTGCAAGCCATCCATCTGCCAGGAAAGGACAATATCTTGGCAGACACACTGAGTCGAATCAATCAGTCCCATCACGAATGGGCATTGAACAAGCAGGTGGTACAGGTAATTTTCAACAGGTGGGGCGTTCCAGAGATAGACTTGTTCGCATCCCACCAGAACCACCAGTTGCCTCAGTACTGTTGCAGGCCACCAGCCCAGGGCACAATCCCTCTGGATGCCTTGGTGCTGGATTTGAGAGTAAGTTTCTCTGTCATTCCCCTTTCCCTCTGGTTTTCAGGTGCTGCTGAAACTCAGATCCCTCTCAGCTTCTCTGATATTGATAGCTCCAGATTGGCCCAGGCAGCCATGGTACTCTCTGCTCTCCATGGCAGTGAGCAGGCCAATAAGCTTGCCTCTCAGGCACAATCTTCTAACCTCCAATCAGGGAACATTGCTATTCCCAAATCTCAAGTCTCTTCACCTCAAAGCATGACTCTTGAGGAGTTAGAGTATGTAGGCTTGAACCTTTCTGACGCTGTATTAAACATTTTGAAAGGTTATAAGAAGCCTTCAACTAAGAAAACTTATTCTGCTAAGTGGAAAAGATTTTCTTTCTGGTGCTCTACTAGAAACTTCACCCCAAATGATGCAGGGGTCTCAGTGGTGTTGGATTGTCTAACTCACTTGCATTCACAAGGTCTGCAACCCAGTTCTTTGAGGGTCCACCTTGCAGCAGTATCTGCATACCTGTCTGCTAGGACAAAGGTATCTGTAGCATCGAATCCCATTTTCAAAAGATTTTTCAAAGGCCTAATGCATTTGCACCCCTCACAGGGCACTAGTGCCCGCGTGGGATCTTAATGTATGTATAGCAAGGTTGATGTGGGCTCCCTTTGAGCCCATGGCTACAGTCCATTTAAAGTTTGTTACCTGGAAAACTGTTTTCCTGGTAGCAGTTACTTCAGCAAGAAGAATCAGTGAGCTTCAGGCTCTCTGTGTCAACCAGGACTATATTTCCTTCCACAGGGATAAAGTAGTCCTCAGAACAAACAGACAATTCCTTCCCAAGGTGGTTTCAGATTTCCATCTGAACCAATCAGTAACTCTGCCTGTCTTCTTCACAGACCATGCTAGCTCTGGTGAAAGAAGGCTTCACAGTCTGGATGTGAAAAGAGCTCTCAGCTACTACATGACAGCTACTAAAGGCCATAGGCAAGACAAAAACAACTTTTCCTTACATATGGGGATGTTGGAATGGGCAAACCAGCCTCAAAAGATCCGTTTCTCGGTGGATTGTCAGTGCATTCAATTCTGCTACAGTAAAGCAGGTAAAAAGTCCCCAGCTATGTTGAGGGCTCATTCAACAAGAACAGCTGCCACTATTGCAGCTGCTAGGAAGAATGCCATTGTTGGACATTTGTAAAGCAGCTACTTGGAAATCAGTACACACCTTTACAAAGCATTATAATTTGGATATTTTGTCCAGAAGTGGCGTAAGTTTGGCACAACCAGTCCTGCAAAGTCTGTTTCAAAATAAGTTCTGTGCCCACCACCTGGGGAAGTGCTGGCAGTGATCTGCACCAAGTTGTGAATGGTCCTGAGCATTACTGGGGTTAGAAGAAAAATTACTTACCATAGTAATCTTCTTTCTTCCAGTGATGCTCAGACGTCATAACTCCTTCCATCCTCCTTCCTGAACTTAAGCCTCTGCATTCAAGCTACTAGTGCCACATAGCCATATCCTTCTGGGTACATTTCTCTGTGCTAGACAGAGCTTTACCAGAGTTTTTCTGTCTCTCAAAATAGTTTTTCTCATTCTATGGTGAACACCATTATTATATTTAGATATAGCTCCTCCCTTGGAGGTTTTTTCAAGTAAGTTGTTTATTAGGCTAATCCTAAAAATGTTTTATTAAAAATGTTTTATTAATTAGTAATAATTTATGGTAACATTTTTCCATGTTGCCTGACTTCCAGGCTTCTTACAAAGCTGAAGGGCTTAAAACACTACAGTTGGTAGAGGCAGTATTTGAAAGATGCTCACGTGCAAAGAATTCCATCATTTGCATGTGTTCCATCTCTCCGGGCAGTCCAACCCATCAGGATGACTGCACAAATTTGTGAATGTCTGAGCATCACTGGGAAGAAAGAAGATTACTATGGTAAGTAATTTTTTCTTACTGTAGTTTCAAAGCAGTAAATTGTGCAGTTCAAACATATTTGCATAGATTATGATAAAGACAGTGTTCATGTGACCGACTTAGCCTCTGACTCGACTGCACTTGGATGGTAAATTCCTGCTTGATTTATTTTCAGTCCATTTTACCTGCACCAGCAATTAGAAAATAGGAATGTCTTACCCCCTTAGTTGATTTTTAGTACCTGTTTGCATTTTTTTTAGGACACCAGCCTAATTTTCTTTTCCAGCTTGAGAAAGATGTGAAACCCCTATCCTTGAAAGAAACTCCTCCATAGAATACATTCTGTCTCTAAGAGGGTCTCAGATGGACTCTGCCCCCCTAGCAGATTTCCTTTTAATTGTGTCTGTCCTGTTGCTCAGGCTCCCTAGCCATACCGCAGCTTGGGAATGTACTAGATGAACAAATCCCTGTACCATCAGCTAACAAAAAAACCCTCAAAACTTAGCTGCCTTTTGGAGGCAACATGGCTACTGCTAGCTGCTATACCAGCACCGGTGACACAACGTCTCACAATTTGCCTCATAAAATTGCAGGAAGACTGGTTAAGGAAATGGGCAGTTGCCTTAATGAATGATGAGACAACTAGGCTCATGCCCATTAGGCCCATATATTAAACCATAACTTGTATAGTATCATAGGATTATAGGATGGCTTGGTCAAAAGAAGGCCAAAGCTTATCTGGATTGCCCACCTTTTGTATACTGCCCCTGGTGCCTAGATATACAGTATGTATTTTGCTAGGATCTTGAAACACCTGTTTCCAATGAAAGAGTATGATTACTGCCTGGATTTTCATTGTATAACTACAGTACAAAAATAACCTGATATATCTGTTTTCTGCCGTTTACTAATAATCGTCCAGGTATGAACCTATTTCTTGTATGCAAATATGTCCATGCCCTGTACACAGAGTCTGTACTTTTTTTTTATCTTTTGATGAAGCTATAAAGAGCATTGGTATTTCAGGTTACATATTCATAGCTATGAAATTCCATCTGTTACTATCCGAGTACAGATAAAAGGGTCTCACTTAGACACACTGGAGTTCAGACCCCAATAGCAGCATAGTGGTATTTAGATCAACACTGAAAGCAGAAGGGGGCAACATGTGACTGTTTCAGCTCTTGATTGCACCCCGTTGACAAAGTTCCTATATATTTAACTACAGAAAGAGGGTAAACCTTTCCTGTGAAAAGTCCAGTACTTAAGTCACAACAGCTGATTTTGTGGGGTGTCTTCTCTGACCAGTGTCACCTTGCTGGTTGGGCTCAGATACAGCAGTGGTCTTGAACCCTAGTAGAAGCCTTGATTTTTTGAAAGGCGCAATAAAAATAAAGATTATTATTATTTTTAGAGTGTCACTGCCAGGATTAGCTTTTGGGCATTCCCTGAGGAACTTTGTCAACATCTCTGGAATTAGTGGAAAAGAAAGCAGGTGGAATTTCAGATCCCTCCAGTCCAATTTTGAGCATACCCCCCTACACACAACCCCCACATACACTGGATGAGGGTATCATCCCTGAAAGAAACTGGTTTCCAAATAGGGGTATAAGGGAATACTCTGCAGAACAATGCAGTATTTTTCAGATGTTCCGTTTAAGTGAAATAATCTAGATGCAAGCTGGTAAAACCAAGCAAACCCAACATCTCTTGCACACTGCAGTCCTTTTTCAGAGCTCAGAGTAACAAGGTTGATATTGGCAATAGCCCTGTCCATCTGGAGGGTGTTTAAAGTATGAACTAGTTGTTACAGCAAACCGATTTTTGCCAAGGAGATCCTGGTCCATATCCCCAGGGCAACCACTGTTCACGTTGTGAGCCTCTATAAATCACTTGACGTATTTGTGTTTTTTTCACTTTTCAGCTATAAAATTAGGTATTAAAACTCAGCCCACTGTATTCTAGACTTCCAGATAGGGATTTGCGGAAATGCACTTTGCTTTTTACAGTTGTTACTATGTGGCAGGGTAAATCTTTTTCTGAGGAGAGGGGAGATCATATTGGAACCCACACCCTAAATTGTCAGTATTGGCCACATGGCCCCCAACACAAACACATTCAAAAAAGGAAAGGTGTCATGCAATTTAGCAAAATGTTCTGCAAATATCTGTTGGTTGCTCGAGTGAGGTTATGGACTAGAAAATTGAATGTTAGCAAGGTTGCTGCACAGGACGTGGGTCTGTCACTGAGATCATATATTAGAAGATGACTGTCTGTCAAAAGGTTTGCTGGGGCGCACAAATGAGTCCGCTACAAGAAAATTACTGCATGTTAGTGAAAGTACTACACAGCACTGGATGTACAAATGAGTTTAAAATATGAAAAAATGACTGATTGTTGGTAAGGGTGCTGCACAGCACTGAATATACAAATTGATTCAGAGTGACTGAAGTGCTGTAGTTTATGACTGAGGTTTGTTATTAAAGAAAAACAGCCTGCTGCGTTTTGTCTTCATGACTGAAGCCTGTCATTAGAGAGAGTGAATGCTAGGTTATATCATTGGACTAGACATAATGATCATGTAACTGAGGAAAGCGACTGTGATCTAAGTGACAAAAATTTCCATACTGTGATGCTGAACTATTTGAATTATTTGTTTTCATTTCCTTGTTAAATTATGTAGAAGTCTTCTAATCTGTAGTAGCCAGTCTAGTTTTGTATGAAGAGGCCAAAGAGGGAGTTCATTTTCTTTTAGTGGGTGGTGGGTATATGTTGATTGTCATTTTATTTATTGCTCTGTTTTGATCAGCCAGGTCCACCTCTTTTGGCTCTGATGGGGATCCGGTTTGAAGGAATTGTTCCAGCATGCCTCTTGCCACTGCTGCTCACCATGGTAAGTAGAAACCTGATCTGTGTGGGCTGTATATATGCATCCATCTATCTATCTGCCCGTCTGCCTATTGTGTACACACACAGACACACACATACTATATATATATATATATATATATATATATATATACACACACACACACGCACATACCTTAGTTGATCAAGAAAATATCCCATACCTGAACAGCATGTCTTTCTGTATGGCGCATAAATATATAATGTATTCAGTTTATATTAAAGGCCCTGTAATTTACCCATTGAAAGTGTCTGATTTGTGTTTAAGAAGTATTGCATACAGAATTACCTCTATAGCAATTTATAGAGTGTCTGCCTTAAAGCAATGAATAGCCGGGCCTAGTCTTTTTAAAATTTAGGTTTTAATGATTAAACAATTATTTATTCTTTCTTTGTCAACTCTGTGGCCATTTTGTAAGTCTTTTTTAAACCACATGATGATTGTCACAGACTATTTTCCAGAACTCAGTCTGCACTGCTACCAGTTTTCACAACCCTTCAGCCACCTGATTGGTCACCTTCATATGCTACTATCGCTCAGCTTGACTCTCACTCAGGGTATCTTTAAGTCAGAATCCCACCACAGCCACTGCTCACACAGCACAGTGACCTTTCCCGAAGGGCAAATGACCCACCCTTCTAGTCACAACAAAGAGCACTTTGCTTTAAATAACTGAGTAACCTGTTTCTTTGGAGCAGATCATGGACTTGCCAGTTACCCCAGGTTATCTGTACCTTAAAAACTGAGCCACAGAGAGCATGACATTATTTTGTGCTATAAGGAAGCCTGCATCTACACCTTATCTAAGTGACCACAACAAGATGGCTTTATTTTATCCTTGTTTTATGTGCTATAGCTGAACCTTACAGCTAGACCCCATCTGGTTGAGCTCTATGTCTTGAATTAGACGTCTACTTAATATAGGTCTGTATGGTGATGGGGTTTAGAGATGAGGTAGTCAGTTGTGCTGGCTGTGGGGTTTTCTTCTCTAGGGATGTGCTCTGGAGGAGGGGCACTGTCCGTCTGCAGAACCTTAGTGGAGCTCCATGCTCAGCTGGTGGCAGAAAGAGTAGAAATGTCTCAGCTACATCATTAGCTCAGCAGGAGCCAACCCCCCCCAGAGACCCAGTGGTGCAGAAGGGTGGAGGGTGAATGGGAGAGGAAACAGGGTTAACCACAAGGAGGCTGTTCAGCCCCTCACCATCCATGTGGTGAATAGCTTTGCAACCCTAGAGGGGGTTCAGGCATCTGATACTGCTGGGAGATCTTCGAGACAGTCGATTGGAAAGTGCAAGGCAGCGTGTTGGCACTCAAGGGGAGCAAGTCTGCCAAGAGAGTTTTAGTGGTGGGGAACTTGATGATGGGGCGGTAGAGATGGTGATTGGGGGGTGATGGACAGGAGAGGGTGGTCCGGTGCCTTCCTGGAGCATCTCCCATCTGGGATTTAGAAAGGATAGGATGGTGGAGCAGGAGCAGGGGGAGCTAGTACACGTGGGTACCAGTGATCTGGTGAACTAGTCAGTGGAAATGATGAAGCAGAATTTTCATAGACTGGGAGATAGATTGGCAGCACAATCAGCCCCCCCCTGCCCTTTTCAAAAGTCCTCCCTGGGTAGGGCAGGGAGGGGAAGCAGTATAGGATGAGGAGGGAGGACATAGAGGAGTTTAATGGATGGCTTAAGGGATGATGTAATAATAAGGGGTACCTCTTTGTAGGGGACTTGGGGGACTTCTGGGACAGGAGGCTCTTCAAGGGTGATGGACTTCACCTAATGAGCGAAGGGGCCTATGTGCTGGGGCCGAAGTTTGACGTCTGCATTGGATGTTTAAACCGACTGCACGGGAGACTGGGTCTACGGGAACCTCAGTGGCATGGGAGAGGAAGGGAATCTTAGCTAGTACTCCCCCACATCTGGGGGCTTCTAGCAGCATAGCAGGTACAAAGAAATATGTGGCCCATACTGAACTAGATGAAGGGACTTTGGAGAGGGGGGAACGTAATGGGTGCAAGTGCCTAGAAAAATGGGATGACAGGACATGTGAAGTGCAAGGGTAGTAGCAAAGCAGGATCAGGGGTTAGATGGAAGGAGGTATGCCTTAATGCCAGTTGTCTAGGTAATAAAATCAGTGAGCTCCAGGTGCTGAGGGCAGACCCTTAGGTGAACATTGTGGCCATAACAGAAACATGAGCTTCAAAAAATGACTGGGAATTAATGGTCCATGGGTACTCAATGTTCAGGAGGGACAGAGGAACAGGTAGATGGGGAAGAGTAGCCTTTTATACCAAAGGGCATAGTGGTGACAGAAGATGGATGCATCAGGGGTCATAATGGGAAGGGAGACTGAGTCACTGTGGGTGCAACTCACGGCAGCCAAAAACAAGTAACTGTGCTTGGCGGGTGATCTGTAGACCGCCAGGGTTTGGAGAGGGACAGAAAGCTCAGGGAAGAACTGGAAAGTGGTATGGCTATCGGGAAGTAGTGGTACTAGGGAATCTGATCTTGTTGGAGATCACCCAGGATGTTTAGGAGCACCAGAAGCCAGGACTTGCTGGATGCATTCCAGGACTGTCTGCTGGTATAGTTAGTTAAGGAGCCCACCAGGCAGACTGCAGTTCTCTATGTGGTGCTAACCAACTCTGAGGTGGTAGGAGCTGTGTGAGTAGGGGAGCCGTTGGGGAGCAGTGACCATAACTCTGTTTGGTTCAAACTGGCCATTGTGTCTGGTAAGCCACAATCGAGAGCTAAGTCTTTGAGTTCAAAGGGCAGACTTCAGTAGGCTGAAGGAGCTGGTCAGGGATAAGTTGTTAGGGGTGAACAAAAATGGTGGAAGAGAGTGGGGGACAATGAAGGGGCCATTCTCTGGGCATCTGAGGTATGCAAGAGAATGGTAACCAAAATAACAGGTTCAAGAGACCACTGTGGTTCTCAGCAAGGGCCAGGGAAGTGGTGAGGGCCAAGTAAAAGGCCTTCTACAAATTTAAAGAAAGGCGGGGGGGGGGAGGAATATTTGCTGAAAAATAGGGAGGCAAAAAGGTGGTTAGGGAGGCAAAAGCAGACACAGAGCATGCGTGTTGCGGAGGGGGTCAAGAGTGGAGAAAAAACATTCTTCAGGTGTAGTAGTGAAAAAAAAGGTAGTGGGGGAATTGTGAGGCTAACAGAGGGGGACAGGGTGATTGAGGCAGATGGGCAAAAGGTCACTGTCCTTAATGATTGCTTTTACTCAGTTTTCACTAGGGAGGACAGTGGGCCCTTGCCAGAGAGTGGCATTGACTATTAGTGAAAGACAACTAAACTTAAAGAATAATTAGAGGAAGAGAAGAAAAGAGAACAATTCCGAAGAGAGGGAAATGCCAGAGGATACCACACATGTTGAGGCAGTGAATCACTATGTAACAGGGAGAGCTGGGGAGGACCTAAACTAGATTGCTATTGCTAAACTGAGATGGGGTGGAGCAAGAACTACTGGGTCTGGTATAAACAGCACCTTGTATATGGTATCCCATTTTTTGTTAAACTTAGCTGATTTATCCCTTAATGTCATTGGAAGGAAATTGATTCTTGTAAAATCCTTCTAATGTTTTAATGATGTTGTTTGTTTTTGTTTAATTGTAATTCTTTGGAATCTAAAATCAGTAAAAATATTTTGATAAAAAGAGAGTGGCATTGATGCAGCCATGTAAAGGGGGGCCCGGAGATGAAGCATCCAGCATTTACCAGTAAAAGGTCCTGAAAGGGCTGGCAGCCGTAAAGATTAATTAGGCCCCAGGACCAGATGGGTTGCACCTGAGGGTATGGGGGGGGGATTGGCAGTGGAACTGACTGATACCCTAATAGGTTAGTTCAGTAGCTCTCTAGGGAGAGGGGTGGTTCTGAAGTATTGGTGGGTAGCGGACGTAGTTCCGCTTCATTGGGGGAGAGAGGTACAAGGAACAAGCAGGGAACTGTAAACCTGTCAGTCTTACCTCTGTTATAGAAAAACTGATGAGTCACTGGTCAAAGCGGATCTCATGGACTACTTGGAGAGCAGCAATCTCTAGGATAGTAAACAGTATGGGTTCATGCCAGGGAGATCTTATCAGACTAACCTGATGGTTTTCTTTGAGTGGGTGACGAGGGAATTGGATAGGGGCCATGCTGTGGATTTTCTCTACTTCAGCTTCAGCAAGGCTTTCAACACGGTACCTCATAGATACTGTCTGAAGAAGATGGAGGATCTGGGGGTGGCTACAGTAATAGTAAACTGGGTAGGTAACTGGATAAAGGGGAGGAAGCAGAGGGTAGTGGTCAACGTTGTTAAGTTAGACGAGAAGGAGGTCACGAGCGAGGTTCCACAGAGAGTCAAGAACAGTGGGAGAATTCAAGAATGCATGGGACAGACATAAAGCAATTCTAGTGGGGGTAGGAGGAAGTAAGCTGTTGGTTAACTAGAATCTGCAGCTTATCCATCAGGTAGGGAAATGGGTAGACTAGGTGGGCCAAGCGGTCCTTATCTGCCATCAAATTCTATGTTTCTGTGATCTGTCCTGGGTCCAGTCCTCTTCAACATCTTCATCAGCAGTATTGGTGAGGGGATCCAGGGCATGCTTTGTCTCCTTGCAGATGACACAAAGCTGTCTGGGAGGGTGGATGGTGTTGAGGGAATAAAGAAAATGCAGAGAGACTTGCAAAAGTTAGAGGGATGGTCAGGGGATTGGCAGTTTAAATTTAGTACCAGAAAATGCAAGGTGATGCACCTAGGGAACAAGAATCCCAGAAACAGAGTTCTGTATAGGAGGGGTCTGACTCATTACCAGAGCTGAGGAATGAGACCATGGAGTTACCATCAATGACTCCCTAAAGCAGTCGAGTCAGTACAATAAGGCTTATAGCAAGGCAAATAGGATGCTTGGATGTATCAGAAAGGGTATTGATAGCAGAAAAAGGGAGATAATACTTCCCCTGTATAGATCCTTGGTGAGGCCACACCTGGAGTACTAGGCCCAGTTCTGGGATCCTCACCGCAGGATGGATACGCTTGAGACAGTGTAGCACAGGGTAACAAAATAGATTCAGGGCCATCGGAGCATGTCCTGTGAGGAACACCAAGGCACTGAACATGTATCTGCTGGAGACCAGAAAGGAGAGGGGAGATATGATAAAGACTTTCAAATTCCTAAAAATAATAAACAGGGTAAACTGTGGGAAATTATTTGACTTGAATACCAGCTCTCGATCACTTGGTCATAAGTGGAAGCTAATAGAGGGGAAGGTACGGAAAGAATGTGAACAAATACTATGGTACAGAAAGGGTGGTGGAGCCATGAAACATGCAGTAGTGTAGTGTTAAATTTAGAAGTGTGGGGTCTCCATGAACCACAATCTCCCCAACTCCCACAGGCCAGGGGTCTGGGGGTAGCCTAGGCTCCCAGAAGCTGTTGGGTTTTTGATGCATTCTGGTGTATTTTGAGTTGTTACAAACAACGAATATCACTATCAAAATAACTTGGAAGGACATGGGCTACTGTCAAAATACCAGTCAGGCTTTCCTAAGGGATAATCCACGGCCACTGCGCTCACCGACCTGGTTGACATAGATTACCTTCTTAAAAAAGATTGCCAAAACTAAAGCAAAAAAATCCCACTCCAGCCAAGCTTCAAACACCCGACTGTATACCACTGTAATCTATGTGTGCCGAGAAGTTGAGATGATTGTCAAGCCATACACCTATTTACTTGTAGGCAGGGACAGCATCCAGAGGAGTGCCATTAATGGTGGAAAAAGAAGGGAAGGCGAGAAAGTTTAGAGAGTTTTTGTGTGGTGCCAAAGGTCATAGTTACAGTTTTGTTGGTATTGACCTTCAGTCAGTTTGCTTTGAAACATTGTAGAACCCGTGTGAAATCAGTCTGGAGTTGCAGCTCTACCACAGAGGTGAAAGGGCCTTAGGCATAGAGGATGGTATCATCGGCATAAAGGTGAATCTGGGAGGATGTACAGACTGTGGGAAGGTTGTTAAGAAAGACAGAGAAGAGGATGGGACCAAGGATAGAACCTTGAGGGACACCAGCTTGGATTGAGATGGGGGGTAGGACGTTGCCAACAAGTACGCTCTGGGTATGCCCGGAGAGGTAGGACCTGAACCAGTCTACTGCTGGGGGTGAGAGACCAGCAGAGCACAGCTTAGCGAGAAGGTGGGAGACAGAGTCGAAAGCCTTTGCAAGGTCATTGAATATGGTTGAGGTGAGGCGTCCCTTGTCCGTGCCAGTCAGGATGGCATCGGTGACCCGAAACAGTAGAGTGTTTTTTTTTATTTACTGTGCTTTTTGGTCCCCTTGCCAGCTGTTAGGTGTCTGCTACGGTCACGGACCCCTTTTTGCCTCCTCCTCCTCCTCCTCCCGGACATGCCCGCACTCGCCCTGTCATCCCTGGCTTGCCCCCTAGAGAGTGGGATCGTGGCACTGACCCCCATATCAGGCTGCGCTACAAGTATCTAGTCGGGGAGCCAGCTCCTGGAGGCCGACTGAGGCGTCGGGCTGAGCTACATTAGGACGGGCAGGCAGAGGAGGATGTTTTTCCCTTTTCTATGTGAACGGGCGGGGACATGCAGTGACTACCGATGTCCGCCCCGCCCCTAATTTCGGTTTGGCATCGATGTATGTGATGCACCCAGCCTCCGCTAGGTGTCTCCGTGGCACCGAATACTCAACCCCCTTCCCATGGAGAAGGAGAGCAGTCCTATGGATGCTCGATCCTTCTCCCCTGGCTGGCCCTCCGACAACCCGGGTCCATTCCCGAACCTGGTTCGCTGGCGCCGCAAGCGGAAATCCAACTGCTGCGCTGGTGGGCTGGCTGTAGAGTATTTTTTTTACGGAAGCCAGACTGAAACAGGGAGAGGAAGTTTGATGAGGATAGGAAATTGGAAAGCCTTGAGAGAATGAGGAGGAGATGTGTAGGAGACACTATGACAAGTCAAAGTAGAGCAGTGCTTTCAATTCCAGGTTCAGTGCTATCATAAGTGCGTATTAGGCACCACCATAGGACAGATATCAGCTAAGTGTAATCCCAGTTTATTGTCATAGTTACTCTATCTTACTGTTTACATGTTTGATTATAGAGCTAGAGGAGACTCTGGCTAAAAGAAGAAAACCGAACTGAAGTCTCACCCCCTCCCCACGCTCAACCCCTCACCCACCAGCACCATTGGAACTACAGTACCTTGCAAATCCCAGAGAGAAGATATCCATTAGACACAGGCACCAATAAAACTGTCACTTTATCAGTCAAGCACTATTTCCAAATAAACTCCATACAAATGCAAATAAAGTTTAACCACCCAAATTTTTCAACAGGAATGTCAGTACAAAAACTGGACAGAGGGTTTCATCATCTTTATCTCAGTGGGGAAAGTAATTTTAGCTTAGTAAACAAACAGATTTACTAAAAAATGAGACTGTGTGTTTTACTCAATTAGAGGATCATTACAATGTCTCTCTACTTGTCCCAGCCCAGTGACCCCACTGCCCCAGGCTGAACCTGGTCTTAAATCACCTTATACTCCAATAAAGTATGTGAAGGAATTCCGCAGAGAATCTATAAAACAAAGGTCCAGCTGTGCTTCAAAGACTGTTCAGTTGCTGATTTAAGACTGCATTAAAAAAAATCTTCGAAGACTTGAAGAAGTGTGAGAACTGAGCTCCTGCACAGTATGAAGTAAGGGGTCTGAGCCAGCCCGTCGGCGCAGCGGTTGGATTTCTGCTTGCAATGCTGGTGACCCAGGTTTGGGAAAAGACCCGGGACGTCGGAGGGCCAGCTGGGGGGAGAAGGATGGAGCGTCCCGAGGACTGCTCTCCTCCGTGGGTAGGGAGGGGAGTGTGACTGGTGCTTGATGAACCCCTGTCGGAGGCCGGGGGTACCACAGTGACTGGTACCAGAATGCAGTATGAGGGGCGCAGCAGACACCGGTTGTCATTCCACATCCCTGCCCTCGCATACAGGGGGGAAAAACACTGCCACCTGCCACCTAGATGCAGCGTGCCCCTCCGCTCTGATGAGCTCCCAGACCGGGTCCCCGACCCATCCCGTCGATTGCAGCACTAAGGAGGGCCAGTGCCACAGTCCCACCCTGGGGGGCAAGCCAGGGGGTATCAGGGAGTCACGACTAATGTGGGAGTGGTAGGGGAGGGGGCCGTGACAGAGGCTGAGGTAACAATGGCAGGTAGCAAGAAAAAGCATACTAAATAAAAAAAATATATATATATGAAGTAAGGGGTCTGAGCTCCCATGAGACCCCACAGGACTACACCCCTAGAAACATGTTGCCAGCTGATGTGGTGGGTGCAAAAACCATTAGTGGTTTTAAGCATGGCTGAGACAGAATGAAAGTTATAATGGTTGCTGAGGGTGTCAGAATCAGGGAGGACAATGGGGGTAGGGAGGGCTAGGACCCTGGAGGAACATACGAACTTACGAAGAAGCCAGCAGAATATGGCCATTCGGTCTATCTAGTTTGATCATATTGCAGACTCCTCAACTTAAGCTGCTGACCTGCCCCCCGCCCCAAACCCTCCATCTGCTATCCCATGACCCTTATTTTCCCCTTAACTCTGTTACAGCCTCTTTTGAAGTTTTACACCATCTTCAGTGAAACCACCTCTTCCGATAGCACATTCCAATACACCACCACTGTCTGTGAAGAACTGCCTCTTAGCTTCCCTCCTGACCCCCCCAAACTTAAGAGTGTGTCCCCTCATGCTTCCATTGCCATTTAACTTTAAGAGACCCACTTTATCCACCCTGTTTATTCCTTTCAAATGCTTGAAGGTCTCACTCATGTCCCCTCTGTCCTCTCCTTTAGGGAGTACATGTTCAAGGCCTCCAACCTCCTCATATGTTTTACACTGCTGGCCCATGATCATCTTTGTTGTCTTCATTTGGACCATCTACAGCCAGTTAATGTCCTTCCTAAGGTATGGGCACCAGTACTGCACCCTGTACTCCAAATGTGGCCTCACTAATGATCTGTACAAGGGCTGTGTTACCTCCTTCTTTGACAATGCAACCCAACATTTTATTTGCCCTTGCTGCTGTTTTTCAACACACTACTGAGTTTGTCAGGTCATTAATGATCATCATTCACATGTCCGTTTCCTCTTCTGATGCAGATTCATGGACCTCTTCCAGGCTGTACTTAGCCCTAGGGTTCATTACTCCAGTGTGCATAACTTTGCATTGAAACCAAACTGCTAAATTCCAGACCACCTCTCTAGTTTTTCCCAATCCTCCTTTAGGTCTTGTACCCCTTCTGCTGTGTTAGCCCTCCCACAAAGCTTGGTGTTGTCCATGAATAGGTGCATTTTGCCATTAATGCCATCCCCAATATCATTGATGCAGACATTGAACAGCACCGAGCCTAGCACCGAACCCTGTGGGACCACACAGGTGACCTTCCTGGTGCTAGATAGCTCACATCCCCCCCCTCACCACCACTACCACTACCCTGTGGGTCCTTCTTCTCAGCCATCTTTCCACCCATCTCATCAGCTTCTCTCCAACCTTGAGATCGTCCAGCTTCCTGATTAACCTCTTGTGGGGGTACAGGGTCAAAGGCCTTACTGAAGTCCAGGTAAATTATGTCCACTGCTTGGATCCTGTCTACTGTTTTAGTGACATAGTCAAATAAGTCAATTCATATTTGTTTGACATGACCTCCCTTCCATAAACCCATGCTGCCTTGCATCCTGGAGATCATGCTCATCTAGATATTTTACCAACCTTTTCTTAATATGGTCTCCATGAGCTTGCACACTATTCACTGATCTGTAATTCCCTGGGTCATCCTTGGGATTGTTCTTATGGAGAGTCTCCAGTTCTGCAGTTCCTTGCCAGACTCCAGTTAACTATTGAACAGGCTAGCCAATGGATCTGCAAGCTCCTGCACCTGTTCCCTCAGCACCCTTGGATGTATACCGTCTGGACCTATGGATTTGCTAGCAGCTCTGTCCTCACTCTATTCACCTCTGTCCCCAAAGCCATGCTTCCTTCCCCCCCTTCCCTCTGGTTGGCATCAGTCCATCTTTCTCCCTGGTGAAGGTGGAACAGAAGTAGTCGTTCAGTACTTTGCCTCTCCCATTCTGTTCCACCCACCTATCCCCTTTCCTGAGCCTAGCAATCCCATCCTTCTTGTCCCTTTTCTCACTAATGTAGCAAGAAAGGCCTTTTCCCCCTTCTTAATTCCCCCAACTATCTGCAGTTCCTTCTGAGCCTTAGCCCACCGAACTACTTTACCTGCTACGGTAGCCATCTTCGGATAATCCCTAGGACAGTAGCAATCTTCAGGTAATCCCCAGAACAGTAGGCCCCAGGGCTAAATAGGGAATTTAGACGGACTAGATGGAACTTTGGTCTTTTTTTTTCCTGCTGTTATTGTCTGTGTTTTTGTATAAAAATAACACACAGTACCCCACAGTATTTACATATGTTACAGGATTATACACACACTACTACCCTGAAGACTGTAGGTCAGAGTACACTACAGAAATGGAAAACAAAACATTTGATAAGATAGAGAGATCACACAGAATAACGCTCACCCAGATCCAACTAAACTTCTAAGTAGAAGCTTAAACCAACTGCGGCCTTGTGAGTGTTTATTTATTTATTTAGTGTTTGTTTTAGCAGACTTGAATAGTTACAGCAAGGTTTCTCAAATCTCAAGTAGGATCAACTTTCGTCAGAGAAGCACAGTCTGAAATAAACCTGGCAGACAAGAAAAAATTACTTACGATAGTAATATTATTTCTTCCATCACACCCCTCCACCCACCCACCCTAAGCAGTTCTACTTTTATAGCCACTGGATTTGACTGACAACAAGAACTTCCTGTTTGGCAGCAGGAAGGGAAGGATCATAGAGAAACATTAGTTCTAGGAGCATGGATATGTTGTTCATCCACACTCTGGCATGTCCCTTTCCCCTTTAAATCTTGCTGGAAGTCTTCAAGCTGGCTCCTCCCACCCACCCAGGTGGTATATACCTTGGCTTCGCCCCATGACGCCAGATCTTCCTTTCCGCTGGAAGATTCAGGTTCTCTCGTGCTACTTCTACAAGTACCGTAGGCCCTGGATTCTAATCGACGGTTTTCACCGCATTTGCTTTCTTTGAAACTCGTAAGAGTTTACGATTCTGATCCGAGCGCATCGGACATGGAGGGCAAGTAATCCCCCGGGTTTCGCTGGTGTCCTTGCGGACAGAAAATGTCTCGCACCGATCCCCACCTCTCGTGTGTTTATTGCTTGGGTGTCGTGCATGACACCACCGCTTGCACCGACTGTCTGGCCTTCCATCCCAATGTCCTGGGCGACCTTGAGCGCCTACAGCTAGGAGATTGGAGCGCCGCATAATCCATGGTGAAATCGAAGGAGGCCAGGTAGGCGGTTTCATGTCCATGAGGATCCACCGAACAGCTCGACCAGATGGTGGCTTCGAAGAGGAAGCTGCTCAAGCTTGACCTGCCGAGAGATTTTTTCGTGCCCGCTAACCTGGGCTCCACCTTTACTGGGTCCTTCGAAACTGTGCCAGTCTCTCCCTACCAAGGGTAGGCGCCCTTGAGCTCTCGCCTCTCGCCCTAAGAAAGGGACAAGGACCTAAATCTTCTTCTGTCCGAAGAAGGCGTTCCTGGGACCGAGAGTGGTCCAATTCTCAGGACCTGGCGGTCTCGACCTCGGTCGAGATCGCTTCCTCGGCTGCCGGCTTCTCGGACCTTCTGTCAGGCCAAGGCACCGAAGCCGAGGATACAGCAGAACCGGCCAAGATTTCTCTTGACCCGATCGAGCCATTGTTGCCGACCCCGGTCGATGACTCCTTGGAGAGGACACCCATCCTTTCTTTCCCCGACGAGGAGACCCGTCCTTCGGGTATCCCGATCGAGGGACAGGAGCCGGAACCTCGGTTTTCACTGAATCTGGCCTGTCCCGATCGATAAAGCCGACACCATCGGTCTCGATCGAGGACTAGGACCCCGTTGGTCGAAAAACCGAAAAAGGGTCACAAACACTCCCGGAAGAGGCACCGCCACCAATTCTCATCCTCCTCGGACAAGGAGAGACTTCAACGAAAGTTTCGTCGATGTTATGAGGACCTCATGTGGCAACAGCTAATTCTGACCGGTCAAAAGCCGGCTACTCCGTCTACACCAGCCATTACTTGGCCCCAGCCTCTTAGGCCGACACCGACCCCTCCGATACCGAGGACTCCAGTTCTTCCTCCGGTAGGACCGGCACGCATTCTTGTTCGGCCTGTTCCGGTCTCCCCACCAATTTTGGTGGCGCCACCGCCTAAGCAGCCTCAGGGAGGGGGCCCCCTCTAAGGAGGATCAGACAGATACGGGCTTGCCCTGACGTCTGTCCATCACTGTTGTCCCTGATCGCCCTCGGTGTATTGAAGGGGACATAGGCGGGAGACCCCTGTATCCTGACTCCTCGGACTCTGATACCACTGGTCTTCACTCACACCCTGATGATGAGTTGTCAGTGACAGGCCTGGAGGAAGGACCTTCCTCTTTCCAGGGCATCCTTCGACTTATTTCTGAGTCTACCGGTATGCCCTTGCAGCATATCCAAAAGAAGTCGGAATATCCTGTCACAGATATCCTTAAGAGGGGGGATACCCCGATGGAGGCCTTCCCAGTGGCCGAAACCATTGTTGGCCTGGCCCTTGAGCTATGGCAGCACCCTGCCTCTTGCCCGGCTCCGTCAGCCTGCATGGCGCGCAAGTACACTCTACCCATGGGGGTCCTTGGCGGGCTTCACTGAGCATCCCTCGGCCGAGAGCCTTGTGACTGCCTTAGTATTTAGACCCACGGGTAGCTCAGTGGATGCTGACCGCACTCCAGACAAGGAGTCCAAAAATATGGACCATTCTGCCTGGAAGGTATATGCGGCCTCATCCTTGGGCCTTCGTCAGGCCAGCTCGGCAGTGATCATGGCACACTTCTCTCACGCCCTCTTAGGGTCGCTAGATGAAGTTCTCCCTCATCTCCCAGTGGACATGCGGACCATGGTTAAGCAAGTCTGTGACCAGTGCCATGCTGTTGCAAAACATCAGCTCCAGTCGTCATTGGAGATTCCTGTGCCCGTTCACTAGCAGCCGCAGTGGCCACTCGCCGCAGGGCCTGGCTGAGATTATCCTCTTTTCCAGTGGATACTCAGCACAAGCTAGCTGATGTGCCCTTCCTTGCCACCGACATCTTTGGTCCGGGAGTGGCAGGTCACCTCCAGCGCAGAGAGCAGTCCAGGGCCACCTTGGATGCCACTTCTGCAAAGGGTTCTTAGGACAAGAACCAGCAGAAGCGCAAGAAGAAGCCTTTTCGGCACTCTTCTCCTGTGGTTAGACAGCCCCCCCTTCCAGGGAGGTCAGTAGCAACAGCAGGCTCAAGCTTGGCGCTCTAGGCCCATGCAGGGTCCCCAACAGCCCCGCAGAGGAGGCCAAGGAGCCGGTCAGGGAGCCTCCTCCTCCTCCTCTAAGCCTGCGCAGTGACGGGTCGGGGGTGGCCACCCCTACTCCCATCGTGCCAGTTCTGGGTCCTCCCATTGGGGGCCAGCTCTGCCACTTTCTTTCCGCCTGGTCCGGTGTCACCTCGGACAGGTGGGTCCTGGAAGTGGTCGGTTGGGGACTGCCTTTAGAGTTCGAGCAGTACCCTCCTTGCTGAGCCCGTGCCCCATGGGAGGAAAGGATCTCAGTCGGCGCTCAGTCAGCCCTTCGGGACGACATTGCTCAGCTCCTCTGCAAGGAGGCGGTAGCGCCAATGCCAGATCCTCTTACAGACCCAGGCCTCGTGTCCAGGTACTTCCTGGTGCCCAAGCGGACGGGGGGAGTGGGGGTTGGCGCCCCATCCTAGATCTCTACGACCTGAATCAATATCTCGGGTCTCTCACCTTCCGGATGGTAACTCTGAACCAGATCATACCATCTCTGGAGCGAAACGTGGTTCTGTTCACTGGATCTACAGGACGCGTTCTTTCATGTCCCAATCTGTCTGTCCCACCAGCGGTTCCTCCGCTTCAGGGTCGAAGGGACCCTGTATGAGTTCCAAGCCATGCCGTTGGGCCTGTCTTCGGCCCCTCGGGTCTTCACCAAATGCATTGCAGTGGTGGCAGCCCATTTACGGCATCAGAGAGTTCGGATATACCCCTATCTCGACGATTGGCTCCTGGCGGGTTCCTCCCTGCAGGAGGTGGAGAGGTCCAGGGACCTGGCCCTCCAAACCTGTTCCCAATTAGGCCTCCTGATTAACGAGGCTAAGTCAGAACTCGTGCCTTCTCAGGTGATGGGCTTTATCGGGGTAGAGCTCAACTCTCGTCAAGCCAGAGCTTGGCTTCCGGCGGACAGGGCGGAGGTTCTTTCCTCCTTTGCCCAATCATTTCTGGTTGGGCACTTGTGCCCTGCCCGGGACTTCCCATACCTTCTGGGTTACATGGCGGCGTGCACCATAGTGGTCTGTTGGGCCAGGTTGCACATGCATCCCCTCCAGTGGGAGCTGGCCGCTCAGTGGACTCAGCGTCAGGGTCTTTTCAGCCAGCTGGTCACTGTCACCCGTCGTCTGCAGGAAGGGATTCCATTTGTCCGCCCCGAGCCGACGGTCGTCCTCATGACCGATGCCTCTCTCATGGGCTGGAGAGCCCACATGGGAGACAACAGAGCCCACGGGTTCTGGACCCCCGAGGAGTCCCGTTGCCACATCAACCTTTTGGAGCTCAGAGCAGTCAGACTGGCACTGTCAGCTTACGCTCCTCAGCTCAGGGGTCAAGTGTTTCAAGTCCAGACGGACAATACCATGACCATGTACTACCTCAACAAACAGGGTGGCACGCACTCCCATCTGCTGTGCAAGGAAGCACTCCTGATCCTGACCTTCATCAGCCGGTTGGAGGCGGATCTCCTTGCCATCCATCTGGCAGGAGTCTCGAACCAACTGGCGGATGCTGTCAGCCGCATAGGCCAGACATCCCACGAGTGGTCTCTCCATCCAGAGGTAGCTTACAATCTGTTCTCCCGTTGGGGCAAACCGTTGGTGGACCTGTTTGCCTCCAGGGAGAACACCAAGCTGAGCCTGTACCATGCTCGCCCCTCTCAGCAGGGCTTGCTGCATGGGGGATGCCTTTTCGAGGCTGTGGACCCCAGGCCTCCTCTGTGCCTTCCCTCCATTTCCCTTGATCCACAAGGTGTTACTGAAGGTGAGGAGGGACAAGGCAAAGGTGATCCTGGTAGCCCCAGATTGGCCCCGCCAGTTCTGGTATCCAGATCTCCTCAGCTTCAGCTGGAGGGCCCCAGAGCGGCTTTGCACATGCCTGGACCTGATATCATTGAACCAGGGGAATGTATTCCACCCAGACCTTCAATCCCTGCACCTCACAGTCTGGTACCTGAGTGGCTAGAGTTCCAGGCCCTGGGTCTTTCCGAGGATGTCTACACCGTGGTGGAGGCATCTCGTAAGGAATCGACCAGGAAATGTTATGCCTTCAAATGGGAAAGGTTTTCCATTTGGTGTCAGAGTAAGAGTCTGGACCCCTTATCCTGCTCTGTGGTTAACATTTTAGACTACCTATGGTCTCTCTCCAAAGGGGGTCTTCGGTCATCGACCCTTAGGGTGCACCTGGCAGCCATTTCTGCTTACCGGGTGCGGGCCGGTCAGCTGACATTGGCACAGGAGACAGTGGTCGGGTGCTTTTTCAAAGGCCTGGATCGCATATCTCCTCTGGTGCATGAACCTCCACCTCCGTGGGATCTTCGGCTGGTTTTGGCAGACCTCATGGGCAAGCCATTTGAACCCATGCACAAGTGTGAGGTCTCACACTTGTCATGGACGACTGCCTTCCTGGTGACTATCACATCAGCCAGAAGGACAGGGGAGCTCCAGGCGCTCCCGGTGGACTCCCCTTATCTGGCCTTTCATAGGGACAAAGTTGTCCTGCGCCCCCACCCGAAATTCCTTCTGAAGGTGGTGTCAGAGTTTCACCTTAACCAGGTGTTGACCCTGTCGGTATATTACCCTAACTACACCTCGGACACAGAGTACAGGCTCCATACCCTGGATCTTAGACATGCTCTCTCCTACTACAAGGAGAGGACGGCGGAAATTCGGGAGAGGTTCGCCAGCTGTTTGTCACCTATGCTGAAGCCGCTTCTGGCAGACCTGCAGCCAAACGGACTATTGCAAGATGGATTACATCATGCATAGTTCTGTGCTATGAGTTGGCGGGCAAGGATCCTCCCAGAGGGATAAGAGCTCATTCTACCCGCCATGTTGCTGCATCGGTGGCTGCTTCCAGGGACATCCCTATCCAGGAAATCCGTCGGGCTGCTACCTGGAAGTCAGCAAACACCTTCATTACCCATTACTACATCGACCTTGAGTCACGTCGGGATGCTGGTTTCGGGGCCTCGGCTCTCCAATCTCTGTTTCCTAAGTAGGGGGCGTGCGCCTTGCCTCCCTCCTTCCGGAGAACTGCTAGAAGTCTGCCAAAGAGTGTGGATGAACAACATATCCATGCTCCTAGAAAAACAGGTTACTCACCTGTAACAGTACTTCTAGGAGTGGTATATGTTGTTCATCCACACGCACCCACCCGACCTCCACGGCTTTAGGTGCATCACCTTGCTTCCAGCGGGCTAAGAGTTGGCATCATGGGGCTGAGCCGAGGTATATACCACCCGGGTGGGTGGGAGGAGCCAGCTTGAAGACGTCAGGCAAGATTTAAAGGGGAAAGGGACATGCCAAAGAGTGTGGATGAACAGCATATACCACTCCTAGAACTACTGTTACAGGTGAGTAACCTGTTTTTTTTTTGTCAACCCTAATGGAAAAAAGCAGCTCGCTCACCCCCCCAGCTTCTGGTGGTCTGACGCTGAGCTAGGAAGAAGGAGGCTACTGAAGAATATAGGTAGTTGCTGTCCGAGAACAGAAAGGGTGAGAGCTGTAAGGAGAGGAGAGAGTAAGCATACAGAGAAACAGGAGAGGGGACACAAAATAAGACATGATAGGAGTGGTGCTGTGCAGTGGCAGTGTTCTGGGAGACATTCTGGAGGCTGCGATGCTGCCCTATTTGCAGGCACCTCTCTGGTCTGAGGGAGGAGGTTGCCCGTCTCCAGGCTGACCTGGCTAGGATTCGTGAAACCTCCTCCCTCACCCAGGGACAACCAGGGCCAATGCCACTATCTCAGAGGTTGCCAGGAAAGAGGGAGGCTGGATCAGGGTGGGCTCAGGAAGGGATAGGGTGGTGGAACAGAGTTGCATCCCTCTAGCTGTACCTCTCCACAATTCATACGCTCTTCGGTGGATAGTGGTTCCTCTATGGAGGTACCTGCAGTGGAGAACAAGGAGGATGCTGGGAACCTTCACAAAGGAGAACCACAGGAGGGTGGCATGGGACCCCACAGGGGAGAGAAACAACTCCTGGTTGGGGACTCAATCATTGGGGGGGGGGTCGAAGTGGGGGAGTAAGGGGAGAGGGAGGTAAGGTGCCTACCTGGTGCCATGGCTTGGAGGGACAGGAAGCGAATCCTCAGGATCATGGGAACAGCTGCATGAGGGAGGGAGCTGGATGTCATTGTCCACCTAGGGACAAATGTCCTGGCTAGGAATGGGATCAGAGCAGTGCAAGAGGAGTTTGTAGAGTTGGGAGGGGCCTTAGACAAGTAGCGCATACGGTAACCTTCTCGGAGGTGCTGCCTGTCTATGGCAAGAGTGATGCTAGGGTACTCCTCACCAGGAATTCAATGAATGGTTGAAAAACTGGTGTGGAGCTCAGGGTTTAGCTTCACTGGGACTGGGGAACCACCTGGAGGGATTCAGACCTATACTGGCACGATGGTCTGTATCTGTCCGGGGCAGGATCCTAGGTGAGAGATTTAAATGCTTCATTGGCAAGCATTTAACTAGCCACGGGGGGAGGCACTGAAAAGAAGCAGGGAAATCCCAGCCTCCCCAACAAAACACGGTAATTAGTGAGGTAAACACCAATGTAGAGAAGTCATTAGGGAGCAGGACAGAGGTAAATGTAAAAAAGGCAAAGGCAGTAAGGACAGGGATGGGGCTAAAAGGGGTTAGGACATCAAAAAGTGGAGGGTGATGAGTACCAATGCCCGTAGTCCATGTAACAAGCTCCCTGAACTAGTGGCCTTGATGGAAGAGGGTTGCCTGAATATTGTGGCAGTCACAGAAACATGATACACAGAGAACCATGACTGGGATGTCAACATACCAGGATAAACAATCTACAGGAGGGATAGGGAGGATAAAAGAGGAGGAGGAAGGGATCAAAGCAGCAGCACTAAAGAGTAAACAGGGAGCAGATGCGGCACTCTGGAGACAGGAAATTGCACCACAGTCCGCATGGGGGTTGTATACAGACCCCCATCTCGGGGAGGGAATGGACAAGGAAATGATAGAAGGCATCCTTAGAATGGCAGAAAAAGGGGAAATATTGTTGATGGGGGACCTGAATATGCCAGATGTTAACTGGAGCACCTTTGCTGCAGGCACATCCAAGAGCAGGGTCATTCTTGATGCCCTACAAGGGGCATGCCTCAGACAGCTAGTATTGGAACCCACTCGGGAGAGATCATTCTTAGACCTGGTACTCTCAAATGGGGAAGGAGAAAGAATCTCAGATTTAGAAGTGGGTAGCCATCTTGGGAACAAGCGACCACCAAACAGTGTGGTTCACGATAAACACAGCCATATAATCAAGCCATACAGAAGCAAGAGTATTTGACTTTAGGAGGGCTGACTTTGGGAGGCAGTATAGTGCAGTGGTTTAAGGCTTTGAACTGCAAATCTGGAGACCTGGTATGTGAGCCTGAGCAAGTCGCTTAACTTCCCTGTGCTCCCAGGTTGCACCTGTAAATAAGCTTTTAGCTTAGTGTGTCTCACCTGGTTAAACAATTGGGGAAAAAAAAATATATATGAGTGTGCCTCCGAAAAGCACTAGCAAACAGGCAAGAAGGAGAGGTGGAGGAACAATGGGGAGTAATCAGAACAGCCATCACAGAGGCAACAAGCCTTTGTGTAAAGCAAATCAACAAAACACAATGAAGGAAAAAAACGTTATGGTTCTGAAAAGAGGTGGCAGGGAAGGTTAAGGAGAAAAGGATAGCATTTAGGAAATATAAGGAAACACAGAAGGAGCAGGACATAGAACTTTATCAGTTAAAGCAGAAAGAGGCAGGGAAGGCAGTCAGAATAGCAAAGGCCCAAACCGAGGAAAGGAGAGCCAACTTTGTTAAAAAGGGGGATAACTGTGGTGCTGAGTGAAGGGGGTTCGCTTGGCACACTGGCGACCCGGGTTCGCGCCCCGAGCCTGGGTTCCAGAAGAGGAGACCGGCAAGGGAGGGGTTCTATAAGTGTCCATTGGACGCTTCCCTCCTGGGGGGGTGGGATTTGCCTGGGGACCTGTGGATGGTTTGGTGGCGAGTTTGGGGACGTGGTACCTCGACACGCCCATGGCATGCCCCCGCCCCAGGAATACCCTGCGTGCTTACGCAAGGCCGAGAACTGTGGTAGCAGGGCACAGAAAATGGAAATTTAGTTCCTGGCTCGCGATGACATTCAGCTTCCTGGCCTCCGCCACCCAGAGCTAGCCCAGATCCAGCTGCTGCAGCACCTGGGATGCAAAGTTGGTCAGAAGGCCATTCCCCCCGAAGAGAGGACCTCCCAGCATAGGGATACTCCGGGCTATCCAAGGTAGGCTGCAGTTGGGGCTGGGAGTAGGTGGCAGGAGGTCAGAGGGAGTCAGGAAGGCACTGGCACTCCGAAGGAGTGGCTGGTCGGGGTGTGTGGGAGGCGCATTAAAAAAAAAAAAAAAAAAGAAGGAAGATAAAATTTCTGATCTACATATTTTTAAACTTGAATTGTATAATTATTTAAATGTTTGTTGTAGTTGTTTTTAGGTTTTGTATTTTGCATTATTTACATTTTGTTATGTCTTGTTGTTTTTTACTGTAATTACCACAGGTATTTGTTGTAAATGGGGATTTACTCCCCAACAGATTAACCTGTATAAAAATAAATTTTAAACAAACAAACAAACAAGACCTTTTATAGGTACATTAGGGAGCGAAGAAAGACCAAAGGAGGGATACTGAGGCTTAATAAAGGGGAGGGAATGTGGGCAGAGGGTGACAGTGAAAAAGCAGGGATACCGAACGAATATTTCTGCTCAGTATTCTCAAAGGAAGAGGATGGGGAGGTATCTAACCCAAACAAGAGAAACACTCTGAAGATGGGGGTCGATACCAGTCCATTTACAGAAGAAAGGGCTCTGAAAGAACTAATAAAATTGAAGGTGGACAAAGCAATTGGGCCTGATGGGATTCACCCAAGAATTCTAAAAGAACTAAGGGTAGAACTAGTGACACCACTGACTACTCTCTTTAACAAATCATGGGAGGATGGAGTGGTACCTGAGCACTGGAGGAGGGTGGATGTGATTGCTCTTCACAAAAGTGGGAGCAGGACAGAGGCAGGAAACTGCAGACCAGTTAGTTTGACCTCAGTGGTAGGGAAAATGATGGAATCACTTCTGAAGGAAAGAATTATTGAGTACCTAGAGGCCAGTAGAGCACAGGACCCAAGGCAGCATGGATTCTCGATAGGAAGGTTGTGTCAGACGAATCTAATAGATTTCTGTGACTGGGTGACCAAAGTAGTAGACCAGGGAGTGGCTGTGGACATGGCCTACCTAGATTTTAGTAAGGCATTTGATACAGTCCCACACAAAAGATTAATACACAAGTTAGCCAGCCTTGAAGTGGGTCCCAAGGTGGTAGCCTGGATAAAAAATTGGCTAGACAACAGGATGCAAAGGGTAGTAGTAAACGGAGTCTACAGTGAAAAAAGGGGGGTTACTAGTGGGGTACCGCAGGGTTCAGTATTGGGACCGTCCTTTTTTAATGTATTTATAAGTGACATTGCAGAGAAACTGGAAGGAAAAGTATGTCTCCTTGCAGACGACACAAAGATCTGCAACAGGGTTGCTACACAAGATGGAGTGGAAAAGATGAGAAGGGACTTGGCAAGGTTGGAGGAATGGTCAAATGTATGGCAGCTCAGATTCAGTGCAAAGAAGTGCAAGGTAATGCACCTGGGGAAGAAAAACCCAGGGGAAGAGTACACAATGGGGGGTGAGATACTGACAACAGTAATAATGGAGAGGGACCTGGGGGTAATTATTATCAGATGACCTAAAGGTGGGTAAGCAATGTGAGAAGGCAGTAAGGAAGGCTGGGGGGATACTGGGAAGCATTGGGAGAGGCATCAGTAGTAGAAAACAGGAAGTTGTTATCCCTCTGTACAGACAGTTGGTGAGACCCCATCTGGAGTACTGTGTGCAGTTCTGGAGACCCCCATCTCCGCAAAGACATAGACAGAATGGAAGTTGCCCAGAGGAGGGCAACCAAAATGGTGCAGGGTCTGCACCAGAAAACATATGAAGAAAGACTTAAGGAGCTTAATATGTATACCCTTGAGGAAAGAAGAGAGAGAGGGGACATGTTAGAAACTTTCAAGTACCTCAAGGGAATCAACAAAGTCCAAGAGGGTAGCATCTTTCAGAAAAAGAGATGTGCAAGAACAAGGGGGCACAATTTGAAGATAGAGGGGGGATGGCTCAGAGGTAATGTGAGGAAGTCTTTTTTCACAGAGAGGGTTGTGGATGCATGGAACAGCCTCCCTGAGGAGATCGTGGAGTCAAGAACAGTGGGGGAATTCAAGAATGCATGGGACAGACATAAGGCAGTCCTAGGTGGGGGGTAGGAGGAAGTAAACTGTTGGTTAACTAGGATCTGCAGCTTATCTGTTAGGTAGGGAAAACGGACAGACTGGGTGGGCCAATTGGTCCTTATCTGCCATCAAATTCTATGTTTCTATTATTTCTTCCAAGGGATCCCTCAGTATTCTTGATTAGTGCAGTTATGCCAGCTGGGCTCAGCTGCCCCAGAGGTGGAGTTTTGCTAATGATGCCAATGAATTAGCCAGTCAGAGTATAGTAAGAGAGTGCTGCCTGTAGGTGCCACTGTGCTTCCAGTCAAACTTATTTGGAAGCCTAGGGGCAAAAGGCCCCAAACCCTAAACCTATGTAAATACTAAGCAAAATACAAGATGAAAACAAAAAACAATGGAACTCTCCTGTAGGCAAAATATATACATCATGTTTCAGTAAAGACACATTAACATTTTATTGCTCTTCAGTAAGAAATTTGGCTCAAGGCAAGGCCTGCAGAATTATTCCCAGCCAGGTTATGTGAGGGGAGGCTTGTCACTGTGGGAGGTCAGGAATACTGAGGGATCCCTTGGAAGAAATAATATTTATGTGGTAAGTAATTTTTTCTTCTCACCCTAGGAATCCCTCTGTATACTTGACTAGGGCAGACTACAAAGCAGTGCAGTTGGAAGGGAACAGAACCTACTTTGGAAAGAGGTTCTGCAGGACTGCTGTGCCAAATTTGGTGTCTGATCTGGACTGTACATCCAAGCAGTAGTGCTTTGTGAAGGTGTGTACAGTCTTCCAGGTAGCTGCTTTGCAGATGTCAAGCAAGGGAATATTCACTGAGGCTGCTGTGCCCCTAGTGAAGTGGGCCCCGAGGCCTTGAGGTGGCTGTCTGCCGGCCTTACTGTAAGAGAATTGGATGCAAGAGACTGTCCAATGCAAGATAGTCCTCTTTTGAGGCTAGCCTGCTTTTGCCCACCTCACCATATGTGAGGAAAAGCTGTGTGTGTTAGGGCCTGAGCTGCTTTGTGTGCTCCAGGTAGTTGGTCAGTGCCCTCTTGACATCCAGGCTGTGAAGCATGCACTCACCAGGAGTGGAATTGTCTGTGAAAAAGATAGGGAGCGCTATAGACTGATTTAGGTGAAATTCATACACTGTCTTGGAATGAAATTTCCTGTTGGTCCTGAGAACTACTTTATTCCTGTGGGAAATAATGTTGTTGGGTTCAGTGCAGAGAGCTTGAAGCTCTGAAATTCTTTTGGCTGAAGTGATTGCCACTAGGAAAACAGTTTTCCAGGTGACATATTTTAAGTCTGCAGTAGCCATGGGCTGAAATGGAGACTCCATCAGCATAGCTATACACAGGTTCAAATCCCAAGGAGGATCAGGTTCCTTAAGTGGGGGTTGAAGGTGCAGCTGGCCTTTAAAGTATTTCTTAAAAAAGGAGTGAGAAACTATGGAGTCCTCTTATCAACAGACATGTAGGCTGAAATGGGTGCCAAGTGAACCTTCCGAGATGAGGCTCTAAGGCCTGATGCTTGCAAGTGTACCAAATAGTCTAGTATAGAGGACAGGCTAGCCTGCAGAGGGTGAATCTGCCTGTCTTTACAGTGGAGGGAAAATCTCTTCCATTTTGATGCATAAGTCTTTTTGGTACTTGTTTTTTTGGCCAGTCGAAGGATTCTCAGGACTTGCTCTGAATACTGAGAAGGAATTCTAGTTCTTCAAGTACCAAGCTTTGCGGCGAAGAGAGACTATGCTGGGGTATGCTATCCCTGTCTGAGGCAGGATCAGGGGACTGTGAATGGGAGGCAGTCGAATAGGCCATTTGACTGAGAGGGTGAGAAGCAGGGTATACCAAGGCTGCCTAGCCCAGTCTGGAGCCACCAGAATCATGGTTGCTGGCTGGCTTCTGAGTTTTAGCAGGACCCTGAAAATCAGGGGAAATGGAGGGAAAGCGTATAGGAACCTCCCTGTCCAATCCAGAAGCAGGGCATCCACTGGCACTGAGCACCCAGCTGGAGATCTGCAACAGTACAGAGAAATCTGGTAGTTTTGTTTGGAACCAAAGAGATCTATCTCAGGAGTGCCACACTTCCTGAAGATTGTGGCCAGCATTTGTTTATTTGGGGTCCACTCATGGTGTCCCTGACCGATATGGCTCTGGGAGTCTTGCCTGGCAGGTGAATAGCTGTGAGTCTCAAGTCCAAAGAGTAGGCCAGAGACCAGATCTTCATGGCCTCTGTGCAAAGCTTTGTGGGTCTTGGGCCTCCTTGCTTGTTGATGAAGAGCACAGCAATGGTATTGTCTGTTCTGATTTGGACAGATTGACCTCTGAGCTGGGGAGCAAAGGCTTTGATAGCTAGGTTTATACGTCTCTGAATTTGAATAGATTTATTTGACACTTGGACTCACTGGGAGACCACACCCCACTTATAGACTTGTCTGCAAGATGTGCACCCCACCCTAAGAGGGATACATCGGTTGTGAGCACTCTGGAGGGTTCCTTTTGCTGGAAGGGGGACTTCTTCCCTGAGATTTTCTCTGTTTTACCACCAGTGAAGGGCTTGCAGCAGGGTCCTTGTGGCTGGGATGAGTTTTGACGTTCTCTTTTTTTGAAGCCAGTGAGCCCTCAGATGGTATTGAATGTCTCTCATCTGAAACCTGACTTTCTGGCACTACAGCTGTAGTAGATGCCATGTGGCCTAGAAATCTAAAGAAATGTCTGGCTGGTCTTGGTTGGCCTAGGACAAACGAGTGTGCCAGAGCCTGGAGGTTTTCTACCCTGTCCAGAGGGAGCAGGGCTTTACCTTGCTGTGTGTCCAGCTCTGCTACAATAAATTCCAGGAGTTGAACTGGCTTAAACTGGGACTTTTGTGTGTTGTTCAGGTAATAGTCAACGGAGTCCACTCCAAGGAAAGGGGGGTTACTAGTTGGGTACCGCAGGGCTCAGTACTGGGTCCGGTCCTTTTTAAAGTCTTTATAAGTGACATTGTGGAGGGACTGGAAGGAAAAGTATGCCTCTTTGCAGACGACCCAAAGATCTGCAACAGGGTTGATACACAAGGGGGTGTAAAGGATGAGAAGGGACTTGGCAAGGTTGGAGGAATTATCAAAAGTATGGCAGCTTAGATTCAGTGCAAAGAAGTGCAAAGTAATGCACCTGGGAAACAAAAACCCAGGGGAAGAGTACACAGTGGGCGAGGAGGTATTAGCAACAACAACAAAAATGGAAAGGGACCTGGGGATAGTCATATCAGATAACCTAAAGGTAAGCAAGTGATGTAAGAAGGCAGTAAGGAGGGCTGGGGGGATACTGGGATGTATAGGAAGAGGCATCGCCAGTAGAAATCAGGAAGTTGTTATCCCACTGTACAAACAGTTGGTGAGACCCCATCTGGAGTACTGCGTGCAGTTCTGGAGACCCCATCTCCACAAGGACTTACAGGATGGAGTCAGTCTAGAGGAGGGCAACTAAAATGGTGCAGGGTCTGCACCAGAAGCCATACGAAGAGAGTCTAAAGAAGTTTAATATGTATACCCTCGAGGAAAGGAGAGAGGGAAACATGATAGAAATGTTCAAGTACTTCAAGGAATCAAGAAAGTCCAGGAGGGTAGCATCTTTCAGAAAAAGATGTGCAAGAAAAAGAGGCACAATTTGAAGATAATGGGGGGATGGCTCAGGGCAACATGAAGAAATATTTTTTCATGGAGAGGGTGTGTACACATGGAATGGCCTTCTTGAGGAGGTTGTGAGGTCATAAACAATGGGGGAATTCAAGAATGCATGGGACAGACATAAGTCAATTCTGGTGGGGAGTAGGAAGAAGTAGGTTGGTTAACTAGGATCTGCAGCTTATCCAGTAGGTTGGGAAATGGGCAGACTGGGTGGGCCAAGGGATCCTTATCTGCCATCAGAGTCTATATTTCTATGTAACCCCAGGGACTCCAGAGTGCGCTGTGTGAGAGTGAGAGAGTCTCTGACCTTTTGGGGAGACTTGCCCACTAGGAGCCAGGTATCTACGTATGGGAAGACAGAGACCTTCTGCCTTCTTAGATGAGCTGCTACTACTGCCAGGCACTTTGTGAAACCTCTGAGAGCTGAAGAAAGACTGAATGGCATAGTTGCAATCTGGTAGTGGCCAGAGGGCAGCCTGAATCTGAAATATATTCTGTGAGAGGGTCTGATTGGAAAGTAATATAGGCATCTCTCATGTCTAGGAAGGTTAGCCAGTCTCCCTGTTGTAAAGAGGGAATCACCACTGAGATGGTGACCATCTTGAATTTTCAGATTGAGCAGGTGCTTGTTTAGGTATCTGCGATTCAGAATGGGTCACCAGTCCCTGTTTTTCTTTTTAGTTAGAAAGTATCAGGAATAGAGACCTTTTCCCTACTGAGAGAGAGGGACTCTTTGCACTGCATTTGCCGATAGGGGAGACTTTACCTCTAAGTCCAGCAGCATTTACTCTGTGGGAGTTAGAAGTTTCACACTCCTGTGGCCCTGCTGAGTGGGACATTTTTTGAATTGCAGGGTAAGTCCTTGACCTACCACCTCAAGCACCCACTTGTCTGTGGTGATGTGGTGCCACTGGTGGAGGTAGTGGGTCAGCCTTCCTCCTACTGGTAGAGGTGAGGTGACCTGAACATCCCTGTCAGGGGTTTTGTTTGAATTTTTGTTGAAGATATGGTTATCAGTATGTTTCTTTAACCTCCGGCCCTTCTAAAGGATCCTCTCATCTGAGAGTAATCCAAGGGCATATGGACATTGGCATAGGGTAGGAGGCCTTGGGATAGTAACCCCTACCTCGGCCCCCTCTTTGTGGTTTGTAGGGGGTAGAGGGTTTCTCTTTAGCTACTTTATTACTCTGATAAGTGGTTTTGTATTCCTCCACCTTTTTCATGTAAATCTCTGTTTTGCCCCCAAAGAGAGAATTGTTCTCACAAGGGAAGATCCATAGCTTTAGTCTGAGTGTCCTGAGAGAGATTAGTAGTTCTCAGTCAGGCAAACCTTCTAGGAAAATGGCCTGAGCCATCGCCCTGGAGGCGGTATCACTGGCATCTGCAGCCATATGGAACTGGTATTTTGTGACTTCTAAGACAGTTTTAATGGTTTCTGCCAGGTCCTGAGCCACTCTGTCTGGGAGCTGCTGACTGATGGCCGGAACAGAACTCCAAAGAGCCTTTTGGTACTGAGCTGTATAGGCCATGTAAGTACAGAGGTGAAGCAGCAGTGAGGCTGTGGTGTAAAATTTTTACCTATAGCATCCAGTTTTCTGGATTGCTTTTCTGGAGGCTGTAAAGACAGAGGCACTTTTGTTTATCACAAGCTGCAGCTTGCACCATCCCTTCATGATCTGGGTGTGTGTAAAGGTACTCGCCATTAGATTTATCTAGATGGTACTTTTTCTCTGTTTTCTTATCCACCCTTGGCTTGGAGATATGATTCTGGAGTGATTCGAAAGTAGCCCTCCAAAGGGACTTATGAGCTGGAAGGAGTAACTTTTTATTTATTTTTTTATTGAATTTTGGTAACAATGGTGCAGGTTCAGTGATACAGCAATGTAGGTAACATCAGGTCAATTTAAGTGCAAGACATTGACTGTAGCAGTTCTGGCTAACTTACAGTTATGCATAGTGGAATTGGGGTTAAAATTAAACAATGGCTTTTTTTCATGATGGCAGGAAAGCTGTTAGCGAAAGCAGGTACAGGGAAAGGGGGCGAGGAGGTGATGTGAAATATTGTGTTTAAATTGTGGGAGGAGGAAGATATTGTGAGATATTGTGGTGATGTGGTGCTGTTGGTGGAGGTAGTGGGTCAGTCTTCCTCCAATTGTTTTGTGAGATATTGTGTTTAAAGTTTAGGAGGAGGGAGACCCGTCATATCCAAAAGAATCTGCCTCCTCAACTTCTTCAGTAGACTCTTGTATAGAAAGGGCAAGAGTATCCACCACGTGCTGAACAAAGGTATAATGTGAGTCAAATTCTTGCTCAGAAATTTTATCAGAGTTTAAAGGCTCACTCCCCACATCATCATCTCCTCCTTCAAAGACAGTGTCCTGGCCAGGGTCAGAGGGAACAGGTGTAACAGGATCAGCTGGGGCACCCAGAAGAGATCCCACAGCCTGAAATATCTGATATAGTTGCCAAGCCTTTGCCATTTCTCTGCAGAGGGTAAATATTGTAACACTGGCATCTCCCTTTGCCTTCCGGTGGGAGAGGCAGTGATATGTTTTCCTTTTTGTTTCTTTTTAGCAAGCACTGAATCAGAAACCTGCTGTGAAGGTCTTTTTAGTTTGGCTTGGTCATTATTTTTATCAGACTTATTTTCTATGAGGTCCTTAGAGGACCTGCCTTTAGACTTTTGATGAGATGAAGACTCCTATAATTTTTTTTACAAAGGGGGAGGCAGACTGAGAAGCCATAGTTTGCAGTCCAAAGGGAAAATTCTTAATGAAAAAGAACAACAAAAATAGCTCTGACAGAAAGCAAGAGACTGGCTCCAAGTATGGAATGAGAATTGTGGTATTCTGGCTAGACCACTATTAGACAAACTATTTTTTACTTTTTTTTTTAAGTCAGTTTGTAAAGTGGGTCTTATATGACTTTTCAGTTGTCAGGAGACCCAGATTATTGTTCCCAGAAGAGAAAGTAAAAAGGTTCCCAGCAATTTGGAGACACTGAGAGACGATGTTCAGAAGTGAAAATGACTAAAAACAATGGAAACTTGATAAAAATGCATTATCCACAGAAAAAATAATATAACATTTGCAGATTTTTTACCTCAGCTGTGGTATCTTCTAGTCGAGAGAAAAAGTGTGGGAATATGGAAAAAAACAGTCATTTTTGCGTGGATTCCGGGAACTAAGAATCCACTAAAACTAATAAAAATGAAGTAAAAACACTTTAAAAGCAGCACAAAGTACAAAAATAATGAAAAGAAGTACATTAAGTGAAGATATGAAAAGGGAGCTCCAGGGCAGATTGTCCTGTCAGGCGGAGAAATTAACCTGACTGGAAGCACAGTGGCACCTACAGGCAGCACTCTATTACTAAACTCTGATTGGCTAATTCCCTGGCATCATTAGCATAACTCCATCTCCGGGGCAGCTGAACCTAGCTGGCATAACTGCAGTAGTCAAGTATACTGAGGGATTCCTGGGGCAAGAATCCCACTTGCCTGCGTCATCAGTCCTGCCTCACTGACATCACACCCTGGACATGTCTTTTGAACACTGGGGACCTCCTCCACAACTGACCTAGTCCAAGCTGGTTGTGTGTATTTGGGCTCTGTTCTTTTGTTTTCATTGCCCTCTCTGCACAGTAGGAAGCATCTCATTTTGACTTGTCCACTATTTAAATCCAAAACATAAGAGCCTTTTCGATAAAAGGACATCTGTTGCCCAAAACAAAAGATCTTCATCGAGGATATCTCCTCCATTGGGCCACACCTGTGGAACTGTAAGCTCTCGGAAACTTTTGGTAGCTGGGGCCGCCCATGATTATGTGCAGCATGGGTGCCTATACAATCTTAGGTGGCCCATTGCTCTTTAGTTCTTTCTTCCATCATCGACTGCTCAACAGACCTGCAGAGAAACAACACCGTTGTTTCCATGATTTATCATTTTCTTGCAAAATGAAACATATTGTGGACACCGTACCTTATGCCGTTGAGTAGCAATTGATTTTCATACTTTACCAGATGCTGATATTTTGGGAAAATCTCTCTTGTAGCATTAGTGCCCGCAAGATCTACCAGCATTCTTTAAAGGCTGCAAGGAGATGATGCATGATGGCTCTGGTAAAATCCTTCAGCATGCTGTGAGATGCCATCTCCAGCCTAGACTCCGGGTCCCAAGCCGGCTTCCTGCTCTGGTACAGGTACCATCAGGAAGCATACTCCCAGGCAGTCGGCCACACTGTCCTCGATACAGGCATGGGACCATCAGGATCCATTAAAGGAGGGTGTCCTCTTCATCCACCGCTCTGGTGGTGTCGACTATAGCCCCCCTGGCAGTTCTTGAGACATCAGTGCCTGGGCTGGGCTCTGATGCATCCATACCTACAAAGGACAGTATTGGGCTAGATGTTGTGGGCAATAAATCTTCTGCTTCTGCGTCTTTGGGCCTGGCCCTAGGAACTTCCTAGGGACATGAGAGGAATTATCGTCATAGCCTGTGGCTTTCTGCTACTTCTCAGGCTGATAGTCCTTCTGAGCCTGGTGCACATATCAGTGCTTCGGATATTTTGGGCAGCTTTGGTAATTCCATGTCCGAAGCAGTATCCTCCTGTGGGGTTTTTCATCCCATAAATCCTCTTCCTTCCACTCCAGTATTGCATCTGGGGGCTACAAGTGTCTGTGTGTGGGGGAAGGGGGAGGATCTCCCTACATCTATCGAAATGGAAGGAGATCATGACTGATGAGCAGGTCTTGGAAATAGTAGGGAAGGGGTATGCTCTGGAGTGGTTATCCACCCCTCTGAAACTCCCCCTAGTTCCTTCTTTTCCTCCAAACCACTTGTCCCTTCTAAAAGAAGTACAATCGCTTCTCGAACAGAAGGCTGTCAAACTTCTGTAGAGGAACAGAACAGTGGGTTTTAGTCCTGGTGCTTCCTGATCCCTAAGTGGACAGGTAACCTGTGGCCCATAAGGGACCTGCGAGACCTGAACAAACTCAACAGCAAAAAGATTTGCAAGATGTCACTTTAGGTTCTAATCACCATGCTCCAGCAAGGGGTTTGGCTTGGTGCCGTGGACATGAAAGATGTTTCCCTTCATGTCAGAATCAGAAAATGATATAGACAGTACCTCCGCTGTACACTAGCGGGTGAACATTACCAGTTTCAGGTTTCGCCTTTTGATCTATCCTCAACACCGGGGATATTATTCAGTGAATTCCCAATTCTAGGGACATGGATATGTTTTTCATCCACACTGTCTAGCAGGTTCCTTGCCGCTTTAAATCTTGCCAGAAGGTCTTCAAGCTGGCTCCTCCCACTCACCCGGGTGGTAAAACTCTCGGCTGCACCCCATGACGTCAGATCTTCCTTACCGGTTGGAAGCTCAGGTACCCTCCTTAGCAGCTCTGCTTATAGACTGGATCCTAACTCTCCGGTTCACCCGAAAATAATTTTAAAGTTTTCAAGACTTGGTCAAATTCTTCCTTAGCGGCTGCGATGGACAATCGACTCGGTTTTGGCGGTGCCCATGCGGGCAGAAGATGTCAGGATGGATCCGCACTCCACATGTGTCTACTGCCTCGGACTTGACCGACCGCCCAGACCTGTTAGTAGTTATGCGGAACTTTCTCGTCGCGTCCTTGAAGACCGTGCTGCCCGGCTACAACTTGGGTACCCCGAGAAACGTTATCCACTAGTGAAGTCCAAGGAGGCCCGTTGGGCGGTGTCCGCGGTGGCTGGCTCGGCTGAGCAACTCGAGCAGATGATCACCCTCGAGGAGTAGGCGGCCCAGGCCGCATCCTCATCTTCCTCGGTCGCGGCATTTATCCCACTCTTTGGGATCCTCCTACACAGCTTCCTTTAAGGAGCTTTGCCAGTCCCTCTCCACGAAGGGTGAGGGGGCCATCGGGACACTCTTCTCGGTCAAAAAAGAAGGACTCGAAGGGTAAGTCCCACTGTCGACGTTCGTGGGAGCGGGAGAGGTCCCCTTCCCCGGACAGTTGACACTCGACTTTGGTTGAGGTTGCGGCTAAGGCTGCTGGCTTCACAGTGTCCCGTCAGGTCAGCCGGCCGAGACACCCGTCGATCGCGGTCAAGATTTTCTCGACCGTCAGGCGGGCTGTCAACTGGTAAAGCCGGCAACCCTTCATCACGGTTCTCCCGGTGGAGCAAGACACCTGCGCCTCCTGTGCTGGAGTCCCCAGTCAAGGCTCCCGAGCCAAGGGAGGAGCGGGTGTCCCCCACTCCCTCCCAGACCCACCCTCGGAAACACCGAGGTTCTCAGTCTCGGTCTTGGACCTCATCTCGGTCCAGCCAATCCCACCGACACCGGCGGTCTTGGTCTCGCACCGAGCAAAGCGGCGTCGGCGCGCGTCCTCGTCTTCCTCCTCGGAAGAGGAGAGGCTTCGGCGCAAATTGTGTCGACGCTACGAGGACTTAATGTGGCAGCAGCTCCTTTTGTCTGGGAACAAGCTGACGCCGTCGCCTTCCCTGGCCATTAAGTGGCTGTCACCCGAAAGGCCGAAACAACCCCTCGTGTTGGTTGAGGTGCCCAAGCCTGGGCCGGTTGTGCGGCCAAAACCAGCTGCCCCACTGATTGTGGTGGAACCTCCGGCCTCCACAACCGAAATCGGGAACTCCGACCAAAGATTCTCGGTCGGGTCAGGGTTTGCCCCACCAGTTGTCTGTCATCCTCACTCCCGACCTTCCTCGGCAGGTGGTAGGTAGCTCAGGCCCCCGGCAGCTCTTCGCAGACTCCTCGGAGTCTGACGACGACTCCTGCCTGTTTTCCAGACCCCTTGACCCGGAGTCCTCCGGGGGGGGGGCAGTCGATGGATGAGGGCCCATCATCTTTCATGGGTCTGCTTCAGCTCATCTTGGAGTCCACCGGGATGCAGCTCAAGCCCGTATCCAAGTGGGCCAAGTATCCCCTCATGGAGATACTGGACTGAGGGGATTCTCCCACAGAGGCCTTTCCGGTGGCTGAAAGCCATTGTTGGCCCAGCCTTGGAGCTTTGGCAGCGGCCGGCTTCCTGTCCTGCACCTTCGGCCAGGATGGCCAGGAAGTATGCTTTCCCTATCGGCTCTTTGTCCAGTTTTTCGGAACACCCCTCTGCGAAGGGGTTGGTCACCGATAGCGTTTTCCAGCGCTCCAGGAACACTAGGGATGTGGAAAAGCCCCCCGACAAGGAGTCCAAAAAAGCTGGACTATGCCGGGCGCAAGGTAAATGCTGCGTCCTCCCTCGGCCTCCATCAGGCCAGCTCGGCCATACTGATGGCGCACTTCTCCTACGCCCTCATGGGCTCCCTGGATGAGGTGATCCCTTATCTCCTGGCTGACCTGTAGACTACGGCCAAGCAGGTGCGGGATCGGGGAAGGGCAGTGGCAAAACAGCAGCTCCAAACAGCTCTAGATATCGGAGACTCCTGTGCCCGGTCAGTAGCGGCCGCAGTGGCCATGCACTGCAGAGCCTGGCTGAGGATATCCACCTTTACGGCGGTTACCCAGCACAAATTGGCAGACGTCCCCTTCTTGGGGACCGACCTGTTCAGCCCTGGAGTGGAAGGCCACCTCCAGAGGATCGAAAAGTCCAACGCCACCTTGGACTCGGTCACGTCCGCTCAGAAGGACAAGGGCCGTCGTCAGCAACCTTCTGCCCCTGCGGCACATCCGCCCCAGCAACACCAGCATCAGGGCCAGTAGGCTCGTGCTTGTCACCCCAAAGCCAAGCCTGCAGCTTCCTCCAACAGGAAGCAGGGAGGAAAAGGCCCAGGATGTCCCTCGGCCGGTCCTTCCTCCAAGCCTGCCCAGTGATGGGTTGAGGGGTGTCGCCCCCAGCCTCGTCACTCTCCCCTTGGTTCCCCCCGTGGGGGGATGGCTCCGCCACTTCCTTTCCGCCTGGTCCGCTATCACCACGGACCACTGGGTGTTGAAGGTGGTATGAAAGGGTCTGCCTCTGGAGTTCGAGCAGGCCCCGCCCTTCCGAGCCGTCGCCCCACGGGGGGCTATGGGGTCCCGCAGCCTCTCTGTTGGCTTGTCGAACCAACATTGCCCTGCTCCTCGAAAAGGAGGTGATCAGGAAGGTGGCGGATCCTCCTCCAGACCCAGGGTTTGTGTCCCGTTACTTCCTGGTCCCGAAACGGATGGGGGGGACCTGCATCATCTGAACAGGTTCCTAAGGTCTTGAACCTTCAGGATGGTCACTCTGACTCAGATCATTCCATCCCTGGAACGAGGCACGTGGTTCTGTTCTCTGGACCTCCAGGACGCGTTCTTTCATGTCCCAATCCATCTGTCCCACCAGCGATTCCTCCGCTTCAGAACAGAGGGGTCCCTCTACGAGTTCCAGGCCATGCCCTTCAGCCTTTCTATAGCTCCCAGGGTCTTCAGGAAATGCATGGCAGTGGTGACAGCATTCCTGCGGCACCGCAGGGTCCGGGTGTACCCCTACCTGGACGACTGGCTGATTGCGGCCTCCTCCAGAATGGAGGTGGAGTGGTTCAGGGATCTGTCCCTCCAGGTTTGCTCTCAAGTTGGCCTCCTTATCAACGAGGCCTAGTCAGAACTCGTGCAAAAGCAGGTGATCCAATTCATCAGGGCAGAGCTTGACTCTCTGCGAGCCAGAGCATGGCTCACGGCGGACAGGGCCGAGGTTCTTTCCGCCTTTACCCAATCATTTCAGGTTGGGCAATTGTGCCCTGCTCGGGACTTCCTGCGCCTCCTGGGCCTCGTGGCTTGCACCAGCGTGGTCCGATGGGCCCGTTGGCATATGCGTCCCCTACAGTGGGGACTGGCCAGCCAATGGTCACAACGCTCCGGTCTTTTGCATCAGCCAGTGACAGTGACCCAGGAGATGTGGAATGCTCTCCAGTGGTGGATCGTTCCAGCTCATCTGCAGGAGGGCATCCCATTTGTCCGTCCCGAGCCGACGGTCTCTCTATCGACCGATGCCTCTCTGATGGGTTGGGGTGCCCATCTGGGAGAGCACAGAGCGCACGGCCTCTGGTCCCCTTGGGAGTCCCGATGCCACATCAACCTGCTGGAGCTGCGAGCGGTTCGTCTAGCCCTCACCGCCTTCGCTCCTTTTATGCGGGGTCAAGTGGTCCAGGTCCAGACGGACAATGCCACGACCAGGTACTACCTAAACTGCCAGGGCGGGACACGCTCCTTGCCTCTGTGCAGGGAAGCTCTCTGCATTTAGTCCCGCGTGCGCAGCCTGGAGGCAGATCTCCTTGCCATCCATGTGGCAGGAGCCTCCAACATTCTGGCCGATGCCCTAAGCCGGATAGGAGCTGTGTCCCACGAGTGGTCTCTCCTGCCGGAGGTAGTACAGGATCTGTTCACCCACTGGGGCATGCCTCAGGTGGACCTGTTTGCCTCCAGGGAGAATGCGAAGCTGAGACTGTTTCATGCCCGCCCCCCTCAGCAGGGCTCGCTGCAGGGGGGATGCCTTCTCAAGGCCGTGGACCCTGAGCCTCTTCTACGCCTTTTACCCCATTTCCCTTGATCTACAAGGTGCTTCTCAAGGCGAGGAGGGACAAGGCGCAGGTGATTCTGGTAGCCCCAGACTGGCCCCGCCAGTTCTGGTATCCAGATCTCCTCAGTCTCAGCTCCAGGCTCCCGAGGCGGCTCCCAGCCCGCCCGGACCTGATCTCAGTCAATCAGGGGAAGGTATTCCATCCAGACCTTCAATCCCTGCACCTGACGGCCTGGTTCCAGAGCGGCTAGAGTTCCAGACCTTGGGTCTTTCTGACGAGGTCCTCAACGTTGTTGAGGCTTCCCGTAAGGAGTCGACCAGAAAATGCTACGCCTTTAAATGGAAGAGATTCTCCATTTGGTGTCAGGGCAAGGGCCTGGACCCTTCCTCCTGCTCCTTGGCAAGCCTTCTGGACCACCTATGGTCCCTTTCTCAGCAAGGGCTTCAGTCGACGACCCTTAAGGTGCACCTGGCAGCCATCTCTGCTTACCGGGTGCGGGCCGGGAAACAGTCGGTGGCACAGGAGAAGGTGGTCGGGCACTTTTTCAAAGGCCTTGATCACATATCCCTTCCGGTGCGAGAACCTCCACCTCCGTGGGATCTACTGCTGGTATTGGCTAAGCTCATGGGCATGCCATTCGAACCGATACACAGGTGTGACATCTCTCACCTGTCGTGGAAGACTGCCTTCTTGGTGGCTATCATGTCAGCCAGAAGGATGGGAGAGCACCAGGCGCTTTCCATCAAGTCTCCTTATCTGGTCTTCCACAGGGACAAGGTTGTCCTGCGCCCCCACCCGAAATTCCCTCCAAAGGTGGTGTTGGAGTTTCACCTTAACCAGGTGTTGACTCTGCCGGTGTTCTACCCCAATCACACCTTGGAGGCCGAATATAGGCTCCATACTTTGGACCCTAGAGCGCACTCGCTTATTATAAGGCGGATGGCTGAAGTTCGGGAGAGGTTCGCCAGCTGTTTGTCACCCACGCTGAAGCCACACCTGGCAGATCTGCAAGCTAAGCGGATTGATAGGCAGGTGGGTCACCTTCTGCATAGATCTCTGCTATAGGTTGGCGGCATGGAGCCTCCCAGAGGATAAGAGCTCATTCACCGCCATACCGCTGCGCCAGTTGCTGCTTCCGGGGCGTCCCTATCCAGGAAATCTGCAGGGCTGCTACCTGGAAGTCAGCACACATCTTCATTACCCATTACCGCATCGACCTTGAGTCACGCCAGGATGCTGGTTTTGGGGCCTCGGTTCTCCAGTCATTATTCCCTAAGTAGGGGGTGTGCGCCTTGCCTCCCTCCTCCCAGAGAAGTTACTGCTAGGAGTCTGCCAGACGGTGTGGATGAACAACATATCTATGTCCGTAGAAATACAGGTTACTCACCTGTAATAGGAGTTCTAGGGGGCGGAGCCGAGATTTTTACCACCCGGGTGAGTGGGAGGAGCCAGCTTGAAGACCTTCCGGCAAGATTTAAAGTGGCAGGGAACCTGCCAGACAGTGTGGATGAACAACATATACAATTCCTATAACTCCTGTTACAGGTAACCTGTATTTCCGTTCTCTTTACACTATGAAGAATCTTCACTTCCTCTGGGCTTCACAAGATCTGGTAGCCACCATGTCCCAGGAAACCTCTTTGGATTACTGAACTATGGCAGAGACGCAAACAGAGGGTCCTTCCCTTTTGAACAAGAGTGCCAGCAGGCCAGCTCTTGCAGTTAGAACTCTCAGTGAGCTCCTGTCACTTCATACTCCTTCAGACTACACCAACAGCTCCAGCAGTGACTGTTAGCCAAGTGTGGATTATGCTGCTGCGATAGTTCCGAGCAGCATTACCTCATTCTCTACTCAGCAGAGCCAGGCAAATAATGATGTAACGTTTTACAGAGAGCATTTACACCCTCTAAACACTGCCCAAGCTATCTGCCTGATCTAAAACTGATGGGATTCTAGCAAGTCCAGGAACTGGCTGGTTACATGTAATATGCTGGATTGTTTTGTAAAGCTCTCCGAACCCCGGGGAAGGGGTGCTATATAAATAAAATGTTGATTTATTATATGGGTAGTTTAGATAGTTTATTAAAATGGTTTCATTTATAAAAACCTTTATTCTCAGAGTGTGGATTGAAATTTTATTATATTTTCTACTATATATACTTATATTAGTGTTTTATTTCAAGCCTTTTGGTCTTTTCTGCTTAATGATCTGGCAGTTGAGGTTCAGGGGTCACATGATCAGTGTTTGGGTTGGCTCAAAGTACTCTTGACATTCCAAGGCAGAGAGAACGTGCTTAAGGTGGTAATCAGATAAAAACATTGACAAGAAGAACTATAGTTACAGTGTTGGTAATTTTTTCTTGAATCCTGCACAGCTTGTCAAATTTACCTCCCTTTGGCTCAGTCCTCCAAGGGTGTAAAAATAGGTTGAGGCAGATTTTCACTGTTGTAAAGGTGTTTCTTTTTAATTGGGGTGTTTTGGTTAAATAAGTGGTTCAATAAGATTCAAAAAAGGCTACTGGCTCAGTGGTAGACTGGCCCTGAAGAAATGTTACGTCTCCTTGCTGGTATCTCATATTTATCTGCCAGCAGGTAAGAAAATGGGGACGTGCAGGCCCCAATGAAAATATAGACCAGGTGTAGATGAGGTGGGGTGTTACATGAGAGCTAAATACTGTATAACCCCATATTTTCACGGCAAATTAATTTCCACGGCACCGTCCCACAGAAATAAAGTGCACGCGTATATTATTTTAGCGTGTTAAAGTGCATTCCCTTCTATTCTCGATGGAAATCGAATGCACTCGCCAAGCGATGCAGGCTTTTTGTGTTGTGATGGTCGGTGCGGTGCATACAGTCTGAGGCAGAACTGGTAGTGGACCATCTACAGTGAATCGCGTGATACTCACGTAGTTCACGTAATTCAAATGCGATCCGCTCCTGCTGCAAATGCAATCGCAAGTGTAAACAAAACAAAGGTTAGATTAATACACTACTACACTGCTATTGGGACACAGTACTACATGATAAAATGTGAGTGCCTTATGGAAATGTTCGAGCAAAATGCATAGTGTGGGGGGGTAGTGTCTATGCTTATGCCGGGCCAGGGGACCATGAAGTCGGTATGGTTTAGTGGGGCTGTGCAGTTGCGGGGTTGACCATGTGGGTTTATAGTGCTAATTCATGTGGAGTGATGTGAAGCAGTGCTTTGAGTACAGTTTTGGGGTGCTACTTCAGGGATGATTAAAACCAAAAATCTTTATTAAACAAAAAAATAAAAAATAAAGACAACGGCTCCTTTCAGTGCTTTTTTCAGTAATTGAGGCACTGAGTGTGTGCCTCCAAGATTCCTGCTTGATGGAATCTGTTCATATTCTCTTCTTCTCTTTCTGCAACTTTGTTGATGCTGTCCACCAGCCATTGAGTGTGCTTGACTTTTAAGCTCTGCATTCTTAAGTCAATTTTGATTTCACCAGAAGCACGTCCATTTTGAAGCTGGCATGACATGGCATCGGCATACCAGGTTGTGAAGTGTTGCTTTAAGTCATCTTTAAGCAACTTGTTCACAGTCAGGTCATGAGGCTGCAGTAAATCTTTGTATGAAGCTGGAACAAAAGTAAGGATAATAGCATTTTGCTCCAGGGATTGCAAGACATCTTCGGTGGTGTGACCCCTGAACAGAACCATTAACAGCAGTGATCTTTGTTCAGCGGGTAGGTCCATCTGCAGCTTGATTTTTCTGATGTAAGGCATCAGCACTTCCCTGATGAACTGCAGCATTGTTTCATTACATGCCCAGTGGTTCTCAGAATGGCTTATTAGCCAGCCTCCTAGGAATTGGAAGGCAGGGTGGCAGTTGTTGGTCTTTCTCTTATAAATGATCTGGGGGGGGGAGAAAATCATCAGTCATGGAGATAGCAAGCACCAGTGATACCTGCTTCTTGTCACCTAGCCCACAGACCTCTACCTACTTCGATCCAATGGTTGCCATGGTCCACTGACTGCAGTCACAAGGGAATAAAGAGACTTGGGCATCATCATCACCGATGACCTGAAATCATCCAAGCAGACCATTAAAACAGTAGGTAATTCTAGGGGGATGTTAGGGTGTATTAGTAGGGGTGTCACAAGTCGTAAGAGGGAGGTAATAATCCCTCTTTTCAAGACACTGGTTAGGCCCCATCTGGAGTACTGCGTGCAGTACTGGAGGCCGCACCTTCACAAGGACATTAACAAAATTGAGGCAATTCAGAGAAGGGCAACCAGAATGGTGCAGGGACTGCATCAGAAAACATATGAGGGCAGATTAACGGAGCTCAATATGTATACCCTAGAGCAAAGGAGGGAGAGAGGTGATATGATCAAAACATTCAGACACCTTAAGGGCATTAACAAGGTGAAAGAGTCTAACATGTTTCAGTATAAGAAAAATAGCAGGACAAGAGGACACAGCATGAGATTAGAGGGAGGCGATTAAGGGTAATGTGAGGAAGTTCTTTTTCACAGAAAAGGTGGTGGATGCATGGACCCGCTTACCTCAGGAAGTGGTGGACATGAATACAGTGCAGGGCTTCAGACAGGCATGGGATAGGCATAAGGGAGAAGTACAGATGAGTATGAATGGATAGGCCATTGACAGAGCAAAGGCCGATGGCTCATTTATAAGGTAGAAAAAAAAGGAGCAGACTGGATGGGCCTTGCGGTAGTTATCTGCCTTCAACTTCTGTGTTTATGTTTCTATGTTGCATGGCACTAACTGCACACCAGTCTTATCCAAATTGATGACAAGAGCAGGGGGGGGATCATTTCTTGGCTACAGGCAGTAGCCACCCTGCCCAGGAATTTAGCCTTCAATTTCGGAAAGTCGAGAGGGTTTTTTCGTGGAGCTTTAATCGCCTTGCGTTTGGAATATCCCACGCGACTCAGAAGCTTCTACGACCACTGCCTACTGAAGGCAAGATGCCCACTGTTTTCAGACAGCAGGTCAGGGGTGTGTACTTTCACACCACCAGAAACAATGGCCGAAACAACCTGGGCATTAACACTGCATCCTCTGGCCTCAGGCTTTTAATAATCTTTTTCAGCTCCTCTTCCACTTCATCAAGGAGCAATGCAGTTCATCCATGGGGTTTAGTGGGCAGTTCTGGAACCAGTTTGCTGTGGTCAGGAGTTTTGCTCTGCTTTGCTACGGAGTCTTTTTTGAACCCCCACACAGTACTCTCATTAATGGAGCTGGAGTTCTTCTTGATGTAAAAATGAATGGTATTCTTAATGCCATCCTGCACTGCATACTTGCTCACTTTGAATCGGACACCTGCAGTGTACTTGGTGTATTTAGTCCTGCGTTTCTTTGCCACAGGACCTGAAGTTTCAGGTGAAACTTCAGTAATCACTGCCTCGGCAACTTGGAAGGGGGACTGCAGCGGTCTGACTAAGACCTTCAGCGCTCAGGGGCTCACCGGATAAGTCCCGCTTGACAGAGGGCTTCTTGTTCAGCCATGAGAGGAGAGACACCATCTTTATGTTCTGCTGTCAGTCTGCAAAATGACGGAATACAGTAACCAGTATTCTCTACATATTGTAGGCAATTGACAGCTGGCTTCCGGGAGTACTGCTGCCGTATTACCGCTAATGTAAGTTGATGCGGATAAGTCCTATTATCTCCGCTGTGTGGAAATTTGTTTGCGCTGTAATAATGCGTTATACAGTAGATGCCAGTGGTTGTTTAATGTTGCAGATATACCCAAAATTCATGACTTGTCTGTTGGTCGCATGAGGCAAAATGGTAGTTTGCATCAATTTTGTACTGACACCTTGACAGATTTTGAGATTTTTCAGCTCCACATACTTAATGCAGATTCATGGGCCATTACTTCGAAAGTAAGTGAAATATACATTCAGCTGTGGTTTCAGTGAATAGGTGGGAGTTGGAGCTTTAAAATGCATACCCATGTGTTACCTCAAAAGATTAATGTTAAAAGTTATAGGGTTAAATACCAACCACCACCCCCCTTAATTTCTTGTGAAATTTAAAAATGTTATTATATTTAATTTTGTCAGACAGGATTCATTGCGGTTTATAATATAATTTTATGTTGTCTAAAAGGGTAAGGATTCTGCTTTGAAATGCATATGAAGTTTTGAAGTCTTAAGGTAATATAAGAGGATAAATTGATAAAAGTGAAGACACCATTAATAGATGAAATTTTAGCATGTTTATACCTTGTCAAATTTTGCGATTTTTGGCTACGTGTACTCAATGCAGATTCTTGGGCAATTACTTCGAGACTAATTTAAATATGCATTTAAGTGTGATCTCAATGAATAGGCAGGAGTTAGAGCTTTAAAATGCAAAGCCATAAGTTATTTCAAAGATTAATTTTGAACTTTTTTTGAAGAAGAAAATTTATCTTAAAAAAAACAACCTTTTACACAAAACATTTTCATTTAAAAAAAAATTAAAATATGACTGTTGATAAAGTAGTGGAACTTAGTCTTGTTCGTCTAGGAAGAATCTTTGTCATCATCAGATACGCCAGTATCATCTTGGTAATCACATACTTCTCACCCCAGGAATTCTTCAGCATGCATTGACAGGTGTAGTATGCCAGCTTGGTTAAGCTGGCCCGGAGAGGAGGAGTCAGTGTAAATGAGAAAGTAATTGTCCAATCAGAATATAGAGAGAGGAGAGTACTGCCTTTAGTCAGCCAGAAGGACCTCAGAACTTTTTCTCCGCTGAACTGGTAACACTGCCCTGGAGCCTTCTCTCTTCAGAGACCTTCCTGTGAGATATTTCTTACTTTTGAGTGCTGCCTTTGAGATATTTACCTTATTTTTAATATGGCTGCGTTTGGTTCCTCGCAGTCGCGTGTTTTTTAGCAGTTTTCCAACTTGTGCACTTTTTTCTGAGGTAAAAGTTTACCACCTGTGCGATAAAATTGCGTTGTTTTTATTTTATTTGATAGTACGTAGTCTGTTAGCTTGTATTTTTATTGCATTTGCGTTAAAATTTGTGTTTTTATTTGTGCTTTAGTGGTAATGTTTTTCCCATATTAGCGCTATTTCCTGGAACCACTTTTCTCTGCATTTAACATAACATAACATTGAAGGATAATCCCCTCATTTCTCTGGGATAAAACCTTCTTTTATTGGGCAGTGGGCTACTGTTGGCAAGAGGTGTGGAGGTGGTTACTGTTTCTCCTTTCCACCATTTGTTTTTGGGGGAACCTCTAACAAGTTTAATTTCAATTGGCTTAGGTTTTTGGCCAGACACTCGTTATCATAGCCTCTCAGTCTGCCTTCTCCTCCTGTAAAAGCGCTGAGGAGGGTACCTCAAGTCAACACAAAAGTATTGATAAGTTCTCTAAGGACCCTAATGAAAGTAAGTCTAATAAAAGTAAAAATTCTTGCCAAGCCTCTAAAAGACAGAGTGAGCGGGGTTCTGATCCAGTCCCTACTAAAAAGACTAAGGAAGATAAACACACCGTTGTGCCTCCCTCCGAAAGGCCTAAGGAGACATCAGTGGTTGATACTGTAATAAATAAAAAAAAATAAATAAAAAATAAGGATATGCCCTCTGCAAATGAAATAGCTAAAGCTTAGCTTGTATATCAGACTTTATATTCTATGGGCAATATTTTCTCGGCTCCTTCGGGGCCTAATACTCCTCTCCATCCATGACTCTAGTTATGCTGAAAGCTTTTATTATGAAGGAGAGGATGATAATGAATTGGCACAAGGTTACTCATTAGACCCAGACGGTCTCCCTGGGGCTGACTTAAATAATGACAGTGATGAAGTTTCTTCTTTTTTCCATTTCTGAAACAGTTTTATTTATTTATTTTATTTATGACTTTGATAACCGGGTGAGTGCACTGATCCCAGGGACCGTTTTCAGGCATGACCCGAGCCATAACACATGGCGCAGGGTGACAGTGGAGCATAAGGTAACAGTAATACACATGAAACAGATTTGATACAAGCAACAATAGTAAGCACAATATACAGGTTTGATGCATAGGTCCATTTGAGAACAGTGAATACAAGGTTTCAATATCGAATATGAGGAGATTTGGTGCAAAACAAACAAATCGTAGGCACAGTGTACAGTGTGTGACTGCATCGTCCAGTGAGCAAGTAATACACAGAATACTCAGTAAAAATATGTATACAATATGTATGGGCAAGAAAGTCAAATATTACTGTGAAAAACACAATATAACAGTTGTAGACAGGGGAGTTGACTAGTGTGGGTAGGTGGGTAACCCCTGGGCTGGGGAGTTGACTAGTGTGGGTTGGTGTCAGACCCCAGGGAGCAGCGGCAGCATGAGTTTGCCAGTGCCAGTTGGTGGACACCCTGGAACTTCCTCTCCAGGACAGGGTTTTATTTAATTCTAAAAATTGATTATCGTTTTGCTCATAAAAGTGCTAAAACATTGTAAAAATGCATAGCACTTGCCTCATTGTGTTTAACAAACATAACACTTCTTGCTTTAAAACTACCCTCCGGAACCACCTTTTCACCACTCGCAGCTGTTACTGTTTCTAAGCTGTCTTGCTCACTGTCTGACAAAGCCCCCTGTTGGCTGCTCAAATCCTCTACCTTCTCTACCCTTGGTTCCTGTTACCTCCCTGTTGACTCCGCTAAAACACACTGTATTGATATCCTATGTTTTTCTGATGTTCTAGTTATTTCCCTGAACAATGTTAACTTCACCAACCCTGTATGTGGTAAACTGTTGATCTCATTTGTCCTCCTGTATCCTCAAAAAAAAAAAAAAAAACTGTACACTGTTTCTCTGTACTAAGTTGTTATCACTGTATTGTCTTCTCTGTGACGAGGTACCGTTGTAAACGAGCCTCTGGCTCAAAGGTTGTAAACTGATGCTTAATAAATAAAAAATAAATAAATAAATAAGAAAATCTATATAAATACTTTCTGTACAGTTAGTATTGTCCCAGGAAAAAAAAACACTAATCAATTATTTAAAACCCTGCAGGATGACACCAACCAAGAGGTGGAGGAGGCAAGGCAAATTTTATTTTCTGGCGCCCAATCCCAGAGGTTCTGGGCACTGTACAGACAATACAAAAATATGATAAATAACTACATAAATCATATAAGCTAAATCAGCAAATACATAATAACCCTATTGAATAAAAAAGGGATGATAATTTGAGTTCTCATCCAGTATCAGTGAATGCCTAGCTAAACAGATGGCATTTTAGGCGGGCTTTGAATACCTCCACAGAGGGGGCCTCCCTTACCAGTAATGGAAGCGAATTCCACAGGATGGGGCTGGTGACACTAAAGGCTCTGTTGCTGGCAGTTTTCAACCTCGTCCTGGGAAGCGCCAGGAGGCCCCGCGTGGAGGATCAAAGGAGGGGGTGTAAGAAGGTCCACCAGGTAGCAAGGGCCCAGTCCATGTAAGGCCTTAAAGGTGAGCAAGCCCACCTTGAAGAGCACCCTCCGCCGAACCGGCAGCCAGTGCAGTTCACGCAGCACTGGGGTGACGTGACAGTATTTAGACTGTCCCGTCACCAGCCTGGCAGCTGTGTTCTGCACCAGCTGCAGTCGACGGAGGGTACCTCCAGAGACCCTGAGGTAGAGCGCATTACAGTAGTCAAGCCTAGATGTTACAGAAGCATGCACCAAGGTGGGGAGGTCCAGGGGCAGAACCAGATGTTTGATCCTGGCAGTGTTTCTTAGATGGAAAAAACTCACCTCGACATCGGATGACACTTGATGTTCCATTGTCAGACCGCTGTCGAGAACCATGCCAAGATCATGCACCCTGGAGGAGGTCATCAATGGGACAGAGCCTAGAAGGACAGGAAGGAAGACTGTTTAGAAATGATGGGTCATACTCTTTCAAAGCAATTCATTTTGCCCATACATCGAAGAAAGCAATTTTTAAAATTCTGGAAACCTCTTCGTCTACCTCCGGGTTGGACAGAAAGATTGAGAGGAAATACCAGCTCGGTAAGTGTACTGCTGATTTTCTCTATACACATTCAGACCATAAAGTGATGATGCAGGCAGTGGCCTGTAACAAAGCCAATGTGCCACTGTCTGCTCACCCTCCAGAGAAAGACTAAAAAACTGGATTCTATGGGCAAAAAATCCTATACTGCTTCTTCTGTGCTGTTACGCTTGTCTACTTACATGGCATATACAGCTAGATATCAAAGAGCTTTTCTGAAATCTGTCCTTGCCATACTACAACATGGGGGAGACACTATGCTCAGCAATGTCACTGAAACTGTGAAGCTGACCATAGAAGCTACTAAGTGTCAGTTTCACATGGCCGTAGATAATAACGACACAGCCTTGAGGGTCATGGCACAGGCCGTTTCTCTCAGGTGGTTTGCTTGGTTAAGAACTACTAGTCTCACTCAGGATATCCAGTCACAAGCTATGGATTTTCCTTGTGAGAACAACTCCTTTTTCAGGTACCAAACTGAAGCTTACATGAAAAGAATGGATAAGTTCAAAATTACTTACAAGAGTAACTCGGCCAAAGAAAAGCCCTCTTCTTCCCAGAAGTCTCAGAGCAGGGGGGTAAGGGTTATTTTCCTAGGGCATTCTTTCCTATGCCAGTGCCTATGGATTTTCCCCAAATGAGTTTTATTCAGAGGTAGAGATAGGAGAGGTCAGAGGAGAGCCAACCCTACTCCTGTTACCTCTACTCAGTCCAGACAGCAGTCATCCTGACTCCTTTTTGGTCGCCTCCCCCTCTTTCTGTAGGGGGCAGGCTCTCCCACTACCTCCATCACTGGCGTCAAATCACCTCGGACAAGTGGGTGTTAGAGGTAGTGGAACAGGGCTTCTCTCTTCAGTTCAAAAAAGTTCCCTTCCTCTACGGTCCCAAACTCTTAGAATCTCTCACACTAACAGAAATCAGCTGCTGGAGATAGAGGTCAAGAATGTCTTGGAGGTTAAAGCCGTAGTAAGAGTACCTCTTCCGCAGTGGGGAAAGGGCCTCTATTCCCGGTATTTCCTAACCATGAAGAAAAATGGGGAGTGGTGACCTTTTGTAGACCCAAGGTACCTGAACAAGCACCCGCTGAAACCAGAGTTCAGGATGGTAACGTTGACTCAGGTCATTCATTATCTAAGACAAGGAGACTGGCTAGTCTCCCTTTCATATTCCAGTAGGGCAATCCCACAGAAAGTTCCTCAGATTCAGGCTGCCCTCAGACCATTACCAGTTTGCAACCATGCCTTTTGGATTGACATCTGCTCCCAGGGAGTTCAGCAAGTGCCTGGCAGTGGCTGCATTTCAGAAGACAAGGAATCTCAGTTTTTCCCTACCTGGACGATTGGCTGATCGTGGCCAAGTCTCCTCAGGCATTTTTAGAAGCCCTAACCAGACAACAAACACTCTACAGTCTCTGGACTTTATTATCAACAGAGAAAAATCTCAGTTTCAGCCTGTCCAAATCCTGCCATTCATAGTGGAAGCTGGCAGAACTCAACACACTGCAGGGGAAGGCCTTCCTTCCTGCAGACAGAATTCAGAATTTTCTCACTCTGCTAAATTCGTTCAGTCTAGGCCAACTGAGACCGCCCAGACACTTCCTCAGACTACTCGGCCACATGGCCTCTATGACCGCAGTAGTCCCAGGCGCCAGATTCCAGATGAAGGGCATTCATTACCACCTCAGATCTCATTGGCCCCAGAAGAAGGACTCTTTTTCAAAGCTAGTACCAGTTACAAAAACTTTTCTGCGGGCTCTGGACTGGTGGAAGGAAACAGAAAATCTCAGGGTAGGGTTTCCTTTTCAGATACAGCAACCCTCTCAGATCCTGACTACGGATGCTTCCCTTCTAGGTTGGGGTGCACACCTAGGGGACCTGTCCATAAGTAGCACTTGGACGCCCAAAGAGTCCACACTCCACATCAGTCTTTTGGAACTCAGAGCAGTGTTCCTGGTCATCAAGGCTTTCGCCCAACAGCTGGACAGTCAGTCCAGATAAGGACGAACAGTACAACTGCTATGTTCTACATCAACAAACCGGGGGACACAAGGTCAACCAAACTCTGCACAAAGGCAATAAGAATTTGGTCCCTAGCCTACTCCTTGGACATGTCCCTGTTGGCCATCCATCTTCCAAGCAAGGACAACACTCTGGTGGATGCACTAAACTGCATCAGGGTCACCACAAGTGGACCCTCAACAAACAGGTCCTTGCCACAGTTTTCAGAAGGTGGGGGTTCCAGATCTAGACCTATTCACATCCAGCCTCAACCACCAGTTACCTCAGTACTGCTGCAGGCCCCCAGCATTGTGGACCATCCCAGTTAATGCTCTGACCCTGGACTGGACAGAGAGGTTCCTCTGTGCTTTTCCTCCCTTTCCTCTGATTTACAGGGCCCTTCTCAAACTCACGGCTCAGCCAGCCACCTCTGGATTGGGCAAGAAAACCTTGGTACTCCCTGCTCCTCGTCTTGTCAGTCAGGAAGCCCATCAGACTGCCCCCAGTCTCCTGACTCTTCCTGAGACTGGAATTGCATTCCCCAGTATCCAGTCTCTTCACCTCAAAGCTTGGTTCACGAGAAACTAGAGTTTCCTGAATCCCAGTACTCTGAGCGGGTCCTGAAAATTCTGCGAATGGCAAGAAAACCTAGCACTAGGAAAACTTATACTTCCAAATGGAAGAATTTCTCACTGTGGTGCAAGGATAAGGACATAGAACCCTTGCAGGCTTCTCCTCCTATCTTGCTAGATTACCTAGTACACCTTCAGGTGGAAGGCCTGAAAGCTTAATCCTTAAGAGTACATCTAGCGGCCATCTTGGCATATCTTTCTACTTGAAAAGAGAACTCTGTCATCTAGCAGACTATTTTTTAAAAGTTTTTTAAAGGGCTGCTGCACCTCCAGCGATCTCTGAAGGAACCTGTTCCCTCTTGGGACCTGAAGCTCTGTACAGCCAAGCTCATGGAGTCTCCTTTCGAGACCATGGCTACCGCTGATCTCAAGTTTGTAAACTGGAAGATTGTTTTTATAGTGGCCATTACTTCCACAGACGGATTTTGGAGTTGCAGGCCCTTTATACAGATCCTAACTACATAATTCCCCACAAAGACAAAGTAGACCTTAGGACGAATAGGAAATTTCTGTCCAAGGTGGTCTCTGATTTCCACCTTAATCAGTCTATTTCCTTGCTGGTTCTTTTCACAGACAAGTCCACTCCAGGCGAGCGCAAGCTGCATAGCTTGGATGTCAAGAGATCCCTGTCTTTTTATTAAGACCGTACTAGGCAGTTCAGAGACTCACACACACACACAGCTCTTTCTCACCTATAGTGAAGTGGGCAGAGGGAAACTGGCGACCAAGAGATCCATTTCCCGCTGGATTGTCTCTTGTGTTCAGTTCTGTTACAGCAAAGCTGGTAAGCAACCCCCTCTCGGGCTCAGAGCCCACTCTACTAGGGGCATCGCTGCCTCTGTGGCAGCCTCAAGAGACATTTATTTGATAGACGTTTACAAAGCAGCTACTTGGAAAATGGTTCACACATTCACAGAGCATTACTGCTTGAATGTGCAGTCCGGATCTGATGCCAAATTTGGCAGAGCGGTGCTACAGAGCCTTTTTCCTAAGTAGGTTTCTGTGTCCACCTCCCAACTGTACTGCTTTGTAGTCTGCAACTGTCAATACATGCTGAAGAATTCCTGGGGTGAGAAGAAAAAATTACCATAGTAATGTTATTTCTTCCATGAGATTCTTCAGCATTATTGACATGCCCACCCATCCACCCCTGAGAAACCAGTCTGGGGCAGCTCTGTTATGGTGTTTAGCCAGATTTGCTTAGTTTTACTGTTTTTCCTTGTTGATTTGTTTCACAGTAGTGGTTTGGAATTTTCAGTTGTTTTTGCTAACAGTGTTTTGCCCTGTTGGGCATAGTTTTTGCTCTTTTTCAGCTGCCAAACAGTTCTGAGGTCCTTCAGGCTAACTGCAGGCAGCACGCTCCTCTCTCTCTCTACTCTGATTGGTCAGTGTCTTTCTCATTTACATTGACGCCTCCTCTCTGGGGCAACTTAACCCAGCTGGCATACTGCATCTGTCAAAAATGCTGAAGAATCCCATGGAAGAAATGACATTACTATGATGAGTAATTTTTTCATCTTAGTCCTCATCATTTGCATTATAAAGCAGTGTCATATCATCATCTGGAAATGGTGTGTCCGTCCACTTTACATTGAGATCTTCAGTCCAGTCATGCAAAGCTGCATTTGGGGCATTGATAGCTACAACAGAAAAAAGCCTCCAAAATCTGCAGACATAGTTGGCTCGTAGAATATGTTAACTTCAGGGTGGTAGCAGAGACAGATCAGTTATTCCGTTGTCTTTCTTTTCTTTCTTTCTCTTTCTTACTTTCTTTCTCTCTCTCTTGTCTCTCTCCCTCCCTCCCTCCCAGAAAATCTGCTGCCTTGCTATATTTACACTAGCAATTTGATTTCTTCCAGTCAGTTTACAGACATACTCCTCCAACAGAGCTACAATACCCTTATCCACTTGCCAATCTCTCCCAAGTTTCTGAAAGGCATACAGGAATTGCTTTTTTGAAGGACTTTCCAGCAAATCTTCTTACCCTTTTTGAAGAATGCAGAAACATAGTCATTGCCTGTGAATGCATGGAAACTGACTATGGCTTTCTTTGTTGCAATGGTCATTTCACACTTGCTAATGTTAAAGATTTTCCTACTGTTACCATGGGCATTGTCCAGGTATATACTTTGCTCGCTTTCTGAAAATAGTGACAGTAAGATTACTGGTATATCCCCAGATGGTGAACGATGATGACAGGGCCTGGACGTATTGTAATGGCGTGTTGTACAAGAAGGGCAATTTTTGTGTCTGCTTCTTTCTGATCAGAACAGAGGTAATCCACAACTACAGTCCCTTCTTTGGTGATCATGTAGCATTTGTCTCTCTTTGAAAAATAAGTCACTTGGCCCTCTGGCAAACTTGTGCAATTTTCTCCCAGACTTGCATGATCAAATCAATCAGGCGCTCCTTGTTAAATCCATTAGAAAGGAAGTAACTGAAATTCTTTGGCACTTTGTTGTTGGGACCTTTGATAAAATGCTTCTCACTAAATCCTCGTTGAAGTCTCTTGGCCTCTTTGTTGACTGCTCTCTGTATGTATCTGCAACAACATCCGCTCTTGCAGAACCCTTTGGAAGACTATTCAGGAGTTTCCTTGCCAGATCACCGAAGGTTTCAGGGATTCCTGTCATAACCTGCGCTCTGTTGCCTTTAGATCAACTATGTATGCTGAGACACTTTTCCTGGGGAGAAGCTCCGAAGTGTCTAACACTGGACAGTATTCTGCTAGCTCCTCATGTAACTTGCTCTTTGGTGTTGTCTGTCGAGTTCCATCTGCATTGGATAGACTCAGCGGGACTGGGCCTAGGATAGGGTTTTAAATAATTGATTAGCATTTTTTTTCTTGGGACAATACTAATTGTACAGAAAGCATTTATATAGATTTTCTAGAAGTGTTATGTTTGTTAAACACAGTGAGGCAAGAGCTATGCATTTTCACAATGTTTTAGAACTTTTATGAGCAAAACGCTAATCAATATTTAGAGTTAAATAAAACCCTGCAGGCAATATATTAATAACTTGTTTGTATCTACAGGGAAGTTGTGCTTGTTTGAAAGGGCGAAACTTTTTCCCAGTATATCGCTTTTAAATTTAAGTTCTGTAACTTTTCCTTTGCTAGTTACTTGCACTTTTTTGTTTGCATCATTGAAGGTTTTCACTGGAGCTTTTAAAATTGGTCAAAATATTTCTTTTTACCATTTTCCAGTATTTCTTTGACAAACTGTTCATACAATTCTGTACCTCATTCAATGACACTGGTGAGATTCTCTTCAATATCAGGTGCAACAGGTGCTCCCGAGGACAAATTGTATAATCTTTCAGCATCTAAAGTAGCACTGAATGGGTTGATAAACTCTTGATCGAGAAGAGTCAGCAGCGACGCGTTGTTCTGACTTGATGATTTCAGATGGCCTGCATGCTTTTTGCGGATTACTGGCTGAACTGTGAAGACCAGTCATCTCCAAGAGTACCTCTCTGAATTTTGCTAGATGTCACTGATTTATCATAGGCCATTTGATTTGCAGCAGAGTGTTTGATTCCACATGGAATTTTGGCACTTTGCTTGTATGTCTGCTCTCCAGCTTGGTCAGCTGATTTTCTAGAAGCTATTTGATGGCTCATTTGAACTGAAAAGCCTTGCTTTCAAATAATGTCCTGGACCCTGGATGAGAAGCTTCAAGAGTTTCAAGTGTATGCACATAGTAAGCCCCATATCGAGCATAATTTTGCTTGTTGATGGCGAAGAACAGGGGCAGTGACTATTTCCAACATAGTAGTCTTAAGATCAGAGTTGTTTTCTTTTATTGCTGTGTGGAGCAAATGCTGCCGATCCACTATATCCGTAGAGACACAGACACTGTCAGCAGATAAGGGCCTGTGGCCCACCCAGTCTGCCCATTTGAGCTTGTAAGTTCCCTTTACGTTTTTCTAGAAATCCATTGCCCCTTACCCCCAACCTCCAGAATTCATTTATGTCTATCCCATGCATTCTTAAATCCAGTGATTGTTTCAGCCCCCACCGCTTCCTCTGGCAGGGTGTTCCACTTGTCCACCACTCTTTCTGTGAATAAATTCTTCCTTATGTTCCCTCTGAATCGCCCTCCCTCCAACTTCATCCCATGCCCTCTAGTCCTGGAACATCTTTTTCACTGGAAAATAGTGTATTCCTGCACCTTGTTCCTCCCTGTAAGGTACTTGTATGTCTCTATCATTTCCCCTGTCTCCCTCCTCTCCTCCAGGGAGTACACATTCAGGTCCTTCAGCCTGTCCTCATAGGACCCGTGATGCAAACCCTGTACCATCTTTGTTACTCTGCTCTGAACCTTCTCTACCCTGTAGATAAGGTCTCCAGAACTGTACACTGTACTCCAGGTGGTGCCTTACTAGTGTCTTGTATAGTGGAATTATGACCTCCTTTTTCCTGCTGGTGATGCCCCTGCCTAAGCATCCTATTTGCTTTACCTGCTGCCTTGTCACACTGTTTCCCTACCTTGAGGTCATCAGAGATGATAACCCCAAGGTCCCTTTTCTGCTTGCTGCATGCTATATCCTCACCCCCCCCCAACTGATATATGTCGTTCCAGGGTTTTTGTGTTCATATGCATTATAACTTGTTTTTTCAAGACAAAATAGGCGTACGCCCATTAAATTGTCTTCCACTCCTAGTGGGTTTATTTTCTGTCAATATTCTGTGATAGGAATTCATCCAGATACTGTTTAAAAGTTTCGAATGTAGTGGCATTGACAATGTGATTTGGCAAGGTAATTCAAATTCTAGCAGTACATATGCTATAATAATTCAAACGTTTGACACTGGAAACTCTAGGAATCCTGATCTGCTTACAGTGCGATCTAAGGTTATTAATTTTGGTGAAGATTAATGCCACATTGTTCCCTCAGAGTATGGTTTTGCATAATTTTGTACAAGAGAAGCATATCCCCTCTTTTTCTTCTGGTCTCCAAAGTGAAGAGTTTTAATCTTCTTAATCTGTTCTTATATTCTAACGTTTTTAGACCTATTATTGATTCAGTTAATCTCCTTTGTATTCGCTCCGTGATATTTTTATCTCGTTTTAAATAAGGATTCCAGAAAGGTGAACCATAGTCAAGGTGAGGCATTATGTAGGTTTTGTAGAGTTTTAAAATCAGTCCCTATCCCTGGATAAAAAAAGATTTACTTATTGAACAGATTAGTCTATTCGCAGTCTGGGTAATGGTACAACAGTGTGTTGAAGAAGGTAAGTTGGAGTTTACCTAAATTCCAAGATCCTTGTCACTGTTTATTGATTTTATGATTTTGCCAGTAAGATACTATATCTAACCTGAGTTATTGTGGTCAAAGTGAAGAACAGAACATTTTGATTAATTGAATATCATTGTATTTGTTAAACCCCATTGTGCTATTTCTTTAAGATCTTGGGATAATATTTGGTATTTGTGTTATGAAGACACTTCCCCTCCAATTTTAGTGTCATCAGCAAATTTAGACACAACACTACTTAGGCCTTTTCCCATATCACTAATGTAGAGGCCAAATAATATAGGTCCCAGTACCGAACCTTGCAGCACTCCACTTGTAACATTGCTCTCCTTAGAACATAATGCATTAATCCTTACTGACTGTTTTTCTGTTAGTTAACCAGTTGTTTATCCACCTGACAGTATTCAGGTATTTATTAAACCCCATGTTAGATATTTTTGTTATCAGTAGGTCGTGGAGAACTGTATTGAATGCTTTTCCAATATCGAGAAAGATGACATTACCAGGTATACCCTTATCAATACGGTCACTTACAAAGTCATAGAAGGACACAAGATTTGTTACACAGGAGAGTCCTTTCATGAACCCATGTTGGATTTTATCTTGAAGCCCCAATCTTGAGACCTCATTTTCTATTACGGTTTTGAGTACCTTTTCCATGAGTTTACCACAGACAAGGTCAGGCTAATAGGCCTATAGTTAGTAGTGTTGGCTGTATTACCCTTTTTATGGATCGGGATTACTAAGGCCCTTCTCCATTCAAGTGGGACCTGACCTGTCTTCAAGGATTTATTGAAAAGCAAGGTAAACAGGTAAGCTAATACATGAGCAGGTTGTTTCAAGACAATAGGGCTTTTGTTATCGGGACCAGGGGATGACGAGGTTTTTAGTTTCCACATTTCTTCTAATACAACATTTAATTCTATCTCAATTTGTGGGGTGCCAGCCACAGAAAAACTTGGTTTAGCTGGAGTTTTGTGGTTGAACACCGAGGTGAAATATTGATTGAAACATTCAGCCATCTCATTGTTGTCAGTGATTGATAAGCCATCCTTTATTACTGTACTAATTTTATTAGTCAGCTGTTTGTTATTTATATAAGCCTAAAAGCTTTTACAGTCCTTTTTTCAAGCCAATCTAAGCTCCAGCTTTATTTTATCCTTTTTATTAATGTTTTAAGTTTTCTTCGTTCATTTCTATGTATCAGTTGATGGATATATGAAGCATTTATTTTGTATTTCCTGAAGGCTTTATTTTTTCTTCCTAATTGCCTTTTTATAGCCTTAGTGAACCATAAAGGAATAATTCCCTATTGTACTTTTCACACATTGGTATGTTATGTTCCATTGCTTCATATAGTTTGGCAGTTCATTTTTTCCTCATCTGATCGACCTCTAACCCATTAAAAAATGGGTCCCAGTCAATGTTAACTAATTCATTTGCAAATTTACACCAGTCAGTATTTTTATAATCTGGTGTTTTAGTTGAATCCACTGTTTTTATCTTGGAGTAATTGAGAATGTGCAATCATTTTATGATCACTAGTTCCCAAGTGTGAAGTTACTCTAATCTTAGCAATGTGATCCCTACTGTTGGTTATCACTAGGTCTAAAATGTTTTCCTCCCTACTAGGAACAGAGACTAACTGTTCACTGCCACATGGGGTAAGTGTATCCAGTAGATCTTTTTCAAATGCATTTTGTCCCATGAGAGAGTTCCTTGTAATTTCCAGTGCGTTAAAGACTCCAACCACTAAGCTGTCACCTAAGTCAGTGTAAGTCAGAGTAAGAGCAACAGTGTCAGTGGCTCAGTAGGTAGCACACTTGCCTCTGAGGCCAGGAGATCAGAGGGCTGTGGGTTCAGTTCTCACATCTGGCACATGGGTTAATATCCCAGTACTGACACTGTAGTGCAGCATAAGAGGGGTGCTGCACTTCTGAGGTGCCGTATTTCGGATGAGACATTAAACTGAGGTCCCATCTGCCTGGATTGGTGGTAGTTCAGGTGGATGTTAAAGATCCCATTGCACTTATCGAAAAGAGTAGGGCAATTTCCTTGGTGTCCTGGCCAAATTTCCCTCATTCACTAAAAAATACCACCAACAGCTTAATCTGGTTCAATGTCAGTTGGCATTCATCTGTATCTCCCTCTCCCGGGTCGTGCCTGAAAATAGGCAGGCTTTGTCTAGTGCACTTACCCGGTCAACAAAAACTAAATAAATAAATAAAAGTTTCTGTTTCATTATCTTGCACTTCTTTGCGTTGAATTTCAACTGCCAAACCCTTGACCATTCTTCAAGCTTCTGTAGGTCCCTCCTCATTCTGTTTACACCCTCTGGTGTGTCCACTCTGTTACAGAGCTTCGTGTTGTCAGCAAAAAAGAAAGAAATTCTGCCTTCTAGGACCTGCGCAATGTCACTGATGAAGACAGTGAATAGCACCAGTCCCAGCACAGATCCCGGTGGTACCCACTGGTCACTCTTCCCTCTGTGGCATAACAGCCATTTACCACCACCCTCTGTGTCCTGCTGCACAGCAAATTACCCACCCACAGCACTACTGTCCTGCCCGAACCCATATTTCCCAGTTTAATAGCCTTCTATGTAGCACAGTGTCAAAGGCCTTGCTAAAGTCCAGATAGGACGTGTCCACTGCCCTCACCTGATCCACCTCTCTTGTCACCAGTTGAAAAATTCAATGAGGTTGGTCTGGCATGATCTCCCCCCCCAGTGAAACCATGCTGCCTTGGATCCTGTAGTCCGTTGGCAACCAGATGTTCCACCAATCTCTCCTTCAGTAGGGGTTCCATGGTCTTCCCCACTACCAAGGTCAGGCTGACTGGTCTGTAGTTCCCTGCTTCCTCTTTGTTCCCGTTTTCTTATAAGGGGAACTACAGTGCTGTCCTCCAGTCTTTGGGTACCTCCCCTGCTTCCAGTGATTGGCTAAAAATGATTGACAGAGGTTCTGCCACCACCTCTCTTAGTTCCTTTAGGACCCTGGGGTGCACCCTGTCACAAACCCCACTCAGCAGGTCAGGCCCTCTGCTCCCACAGTGCCAGCCTCCGAGCTCAGTATTGTGAACAGTTGACAGAACATGGTAACCCTTCTGTCTGTCTGTGGGTCCGAATCACCTTTGGTCTCAAGTTCTGGAGGGATTCAGACTGTGAACCTTATGCTAGTGTACCCAAGTGTACAGGGTCAGATAATTCTGCTCTTTGGGGAATGCCAGATATCTTTCACCTAAGGGCACCTAACCAGGTATCCAAAATGAACCCTAAAAACTCTGTGAAAGACCTTAGGAAAATTCTTATCTTTTCCCAGTTTGGTATTACCTTTAAGCTTATGAACAGTGTCAACTTTAACCATCTGTACTTCACATGTAAAAGAAAGAATTACAAAGGCACACCAGGCAGTCTCTTTAAATATAGATTTAATTAAAAATGGATAAAAAAAAATATGTAAAATGTAAACACAGAACCATATATCACAAAGCATACAATCACTTAAAAGAATAAGGTTAAAATACAAACATAAACTCCTACCACACTACAATTAGACTTATCTATCTAATGTATTATTACCTTCTTACAGTGCTTATAGTTAGATGATGTTGTTCGAGTCCAACAGGAATGTGTCTAAAGATCAGCCACAGAATAGTTTAAAACTGTCTTTGAACCTGCCTCTTCCATGATGTCACCTAGCTCCTCCCTGTTAAATATAAAAATGAATACACACAGGATGTCCCATCACTCAGGAGGTATATTAAATAAGTTGACATCAGCAGAAACTCATTTCCCAGTATGACTGTTTGATCTAGTGTGGTTTCCTGCTTTTCAAAGACGTCACAGAACTTTTACAACTCTGCAGTTTTCTCACCTAGGTGTCATATAGCTTCTTTTAACACCAGTTAAAATGAACTGTCCTTCATTTGAAGACATCATAAAATGGATATTTTAGTTCCTGGCTTCAAAGAAACACAGATCATAAACAAGGCTATAAAATGTGACTCCATGGAAGTTAATCAGATTACAGAGCTCTGCTGTTTAACATGTATTCTGTCATTTTAACTGAAACCTGGGGGTTGGGGGGTGTCATCCCAGGAGCACTGGATGTCTCATGACAGACAATCACACTCTACATTTTTTTATATTACAAAAATCATAGAGCAATCGGAACCAGCTGGCTAAGCTTCATGCATCCCATCTGCCCCATTGCTTTTTTGACTCTTATTCCTTCCAGTTCCTTTAGGACCCTTTCCCACGTAAAGGGACTTGTGTCTCTTTTACTCCCTTCAGGACCATTATCATCCTCTTCCTTATTAAAGATTGAGCAGAAATATCTGTTCAAACAACTTGAAGTCTTGCTATATTATGACATATGCAGTATAACCCCAGGTTAGAACTGCTCTGGAGGTGAAAGAGTTAACTTTCCATGCAGGGCATGGAACCTTGAGCGCGAGCTCAGTTGAACACTCTGTCTGTTGTAGCTCAAACTTAAACTGTCAGATTCTTTACTCCGCCTCACTGAACAGTCGCTCCAGAGATTTCTCCTGCTGCTCGGTTTGTTTGTCGGTTAAAAAGTGTAATTCTCGGTTTATTTACCGAAATTAACTACAATCAGTCGGTTCAAGCTCTGTCTGTGGTATTGTAAGTAATAGATAGGCTTATTTATTTATTTCTTCTGTGTGGAACTTGTAAACGTCTTTTTCGGTTTGGTTTGAACCGATCAGATGGGTTTTAAAATTACTTTCTAGTCCTTTAGAGTGCGGTTCCCGGTTCTTATCGGTTCTAAAAAAACAGATTTTATTACGGTTTTTTCCACGACCCGTGACACGGTTGGGAACCGATAAGAGAGTCTTTCTTGGCGGATTGTCACTAACGGGCAAGTTTTGGTTAGGCTGGCACTATGCCTGAGAAACCCAAAGGAAAAACCGGACCCACTGGGTTTCAGCATTGTGGCCTCTGTGGGGAAGCCTTTGCTAAGGCTGACCCACACACCACTTGTGTATATTGTCTGGGGTTTGACCACCTCAATGCAGACTGCCAGATTTGTAAGACTTTTCCTGCTGCCACCGTGGAAAAGAGTTGGTAGGCTCAGGAAAGGAGGCCAAAAAGTCCGCTGCCCGGATGGCCCAGTCCGGTTCGGTTCCAACTGAACCTGATGCCCTCTGACCAGGCGATACTTCCCGGGCAAGCGAAAGCCAGCTCTGAGGAGCCGTTTCCAACTAAAAGGGCTAGAAAGTCAGCTAGTGTGGAGCCAAAGTTTTTTCAACCGCTGAGAAATAGCTAAAGCTATTCAAATTGTCCAGTCTCTTTCCCGGTTCCGTCCGAACCGACACCATCAGGAAGCGCTCGGTTTGGATGGTTCCACGGTTCAGGATTATGATTTTGAGGATTTTTATGAACCGGAGGAAGGAAGAGGGTATGAGGAGAGTGAGTGTGATTTTGAAAGTCTGGATGTGCCCACTGAACGGACATCTCTCCAGACAGACCTTCAGGGTCCCCCAGGCTATCTGAGTCCCCTTCTCATTTTATGTTCTATAAGAAAGTTGCTGAAACTCTCCAACTCCCTGTTGAGGAAGCTGTCGATGATCAAGAAGAGCCTGATTATGTAGAAATGATGGATATTCCAGAGTCTAGGAGACTGTCTATTCCCTTGCACAAATCCTTTAGGAAACAGACAGTAAAAATTCTAAAAACTCCTCATTCTATCCTTCCTGTGGATAAAAGGATGGACAAAAGGTATACATTATCAGGCTCTGATATGGGTTCCTCTCTCAGCAATGCAGCCATGTGGGGTAGTGCAGGCTGCAGCCTGTGACAAGGCTAATATTCCTCTAGCTCTCACCCTCCTGAAAAGGATTCCAGGAGGATGGATGCCATGGCAAAGAAACAGTACATGGCAGCATCTTTAGGACTCAGACAAGGCGAGATTATATATTTGTATGCAGCTGGTACCAGAAATCCAGATGGGATACTGTGCTGGCACTAGCAAAACAGGCCCTGACCAGCTTGCCAGGGAGCTGGAGCAGGTGGCTGCGGATATTGAGGCATCCAAGGTGCAATTCATGTTGCAGTAGACTCTTATGATGTTTCATCAAGAGTCATAGCTACATCTGTGTCTCTTCGCAGAATGGCCTGGCTCAGATGTACTGCCCTGTCACAGGATACCCAGTCTAAGGCTATGGATTTTCCTGTTGTGGGCAATTCTCTGTTTGGGAGCAGACAGAGAATTATATGAAAATGGATGAGTATAGGACCACCTGTAGGTGCACAGGCCAAAAGAAAGGCAAGCCACTCCTCAAAGGCAGCATGTCAGGGGCAGGGCAGGCCTTTTCATAGGCCTTTTACCAAGCCCAGGCCTCCTCTTCTGCTTATGCCCAGAGGGGGTTCTTTGGAGGAAGAGGCAGAAGGGGGTCTAGCAAGCCTACTTCTACCCTCAACTTCAAAGCCCCTGCAAAACCACGCTCCCTGATGGGGTGGCCAGGGCCGATTCTCCACTACAGTGAGGGGCAGGCTGACTTACTTTGTCCAGGACTGGAAGTCTGTAACATCAGACAAGTGGGTCCTGGAAGTAGTAAGCCAGGGACTGGTTCTCAGCTTCAAAAAATTTCCGAAGATGAGAACCAGGTCCTTTCCACCTGCAAATCCATCAGAGGCACTTGCCCTAGAAACAGAAGTTTCTTCCCTTCTGGCTCTCAGAGCTGTGGAAAGGGTTCCACCCCTACACCAGGGCCAAGGGTTGTACTCCAGGTACTTCCTTACCCCAAAAAAGACAGGAGAATGGCGGCCCATCCTGGATCTCAGGTATCTAAACAAGCACCTTTTAAAACCAAAGTTCAAAATGGTGACTCTGGGAATTATTTTACCCTCTCTAAGGCCAGGGGACTGGTTAGCCTCCCTGGACCTCAAGGATGCCTACTTCCATGTTCTCATCAGAAGCTCCCATCGAAAGTACCTCAGATTGAACTGCCCTCAGGCCATTACCAGTTCAGAACAATGCCCTTAGTCCTCACCTCAGCCCCGAGGGTGTTCACAGAATGCCTGGCAGTAGTAGTTGCCCACTTAAGGCAAAAGATTGCCATCTTTCCTAATCTGGATGACTGGCTCATTGTAGGCCAGTCTCCAGATCAGGTCAAACTACACCTACAAGTAACTCAGCAACTTCTTACATCTTTAGGTTTCCTTCTCAATCTTCCAAAGTCAGTTCTGGAGCCTGTCCAGCTTCTCACCTTCATAGGCGCAGAACTGAACACAAAAGAAGCCAGAGCCTTCCTCCCTCTGGAAAGAGCAAGGACTTTGGTCTCTCTGGCCTCTTCTTTCACCCTGCAGGTCTCTCGACCAGCAAGGCATTTTCTACAGCTCCTGGGGCACATGGCTGCTTCTACAACAGTAGTGCAGGGAGCAAGGTTTCAGATGAGGGACATTCAGTTCCATTTGAGAGCCTTTTGGTCTCAAAGGACAGATCCTCTAACCAAATTGATCCCAGTGACTCGAACCCTGATCCAGGCCCTCCAGTGGTGGCAGGACCAGAGCAATTTGAGACGGGGGTTCCCTTCATTCCCCAGTCTCATTCCTTGACCCTTGCTACAGATGCATCCCTCTTGGGGTGGGGAGCTCACATGGGCGACCTTACCACCCAGGGGTTGTGGTCCCCTCAGGAATCTCTGCTCCACATCAATTTGTTGGAACTCAGAGCAGTTTTTCTAGCACTCCAGGTTTTTTCCACATCTGTTCAGAACAAGGTTGTTCAGGTCAGAACAGACAATACCACTACAATGTGGTACATCAACAAGCAAGGGGCACTCGGTCTTGTGCACACGAAGCAATGAAGTTGTGGTCTCTGGCTTATTCTCTGAGCCTCCCTACGGCAGTTCACCTCCCAGGCAAGGACAATGTTCTAGCGGATGCTCTCAGCAGGATTTCCCAGGGCCATCACGAATGGGCACTGGATCCCCTAGTACTGGAGGTAGCATTTGCCAGATGGGGCACCCTCAGATAGATCTCTTTGCAGCCCCAGACAATCACCAACTTCCCCTTTTTTGCTGCAGGCCCCCAGTGTTGGGCTCAGTCCCTCTGGATGCCTTCCTACTCAGTTGGGAAGGGAAGTTTCTCTATGCTTTTCCCCCCTTCCCTCTTCTTTTCAAGGTGCTAGTAAAATCAGATCTCAACCCTGCAGGATGATCCTGATTGCTTCAGATTGGGCCAGGCAGCCCTGGTACCCACTCCTCATGTCCTTAGCAGTCCACCTTCCCTGTGTCTTCCCAGGAATCACAATCTGTTAACCTGTGCCCAGGGAGAGTTTGGTATCCGAACCTCAAATCTCTCAATCTCAAGGCATGGCTCTTGAAGAGTTAGAGTTTGCTGACCTACACCTTTCCCAAGGCGTATTGAAATCTTGAAGGCCTCTGGGAAGCCTTCCACCAGGGCTACTTATAATTGAAAATGGAAAAGATTTTCCATATGGTGTGCTGGTAAGCATATTTCCCCAGAATCTGCTGACGTGCCCACGATTCTGGATTATTTAGTGCATTTGAATTCTTTGGGGTTGAGACCAGCTACCCTAAAAGTGCACTTGGCAGCTGTGTCTGTCTTTTTATCAGCAGGTAAGCCCTCTTCTTTTTCAGCTTACCCTGTGTTCTCCAAGTTTTTTAAAGGGTTGCTTCACACCAACCCTCCATTCAGGGACCCTGCCCTGCTCGGGATCTTAATATTTGCATTGCTCAGCTTATGCAACCCCCTTTTGAGCCATTGTCTTCAGCAGAGCTAAGTACTTGACTTGAAACTGTGTTTTGGTAGCCATCACCTCTGCCAGGCGCATAAGTGAGCTACAAGCATTGTTAGTGGAGCCTGATTTTATCTCCTTTCACAGAGATAAGGTGGTCCTCAGGACTAACAGAAAGTTTTTGCCTAAGGTGGTTTCAGACTTCCACCTTAATCAATCCATGTCTCTTCCTGTGTACTTCACTGACCACTCCTCCTCCTCTGGCGAGAGGAGATTACACAGTTTAGATGTCAAAAGAGCCCTTAGTTACTATATAGAACGTACCAAGGATCATAGGTTTGAATCTCTCCAATTGTTCCTCACTTATGGTGAGGTTGGTAAAGGTAAACCTGCCACTAAAAGATCCATTGCCAGGTGGATTGTCTCTTGTATCCAGTTTTGCTATGAAAAACTGGGTAAGATTCCTCCCTCAGGCCTGAGGGCTCACTCTACCAGAGGTACAGCTGCGTCCCTGGCTGCTGCCAGGGACATCCCTATCCTAGAGATATGTCAAGCAGCTACCTGGAAAACAGTTCACACTTTTACTAGGCATTACTCTCTGGATATCCAGGCTAGGAGTGATGCTCGATTTGGCACAGCTGTGCTTCAGAGCCTATTTCCTAAGTAGGTTCTGTCCCTCCTCCATGGAGGTACTGCTGTGTATTCTGCATATGTCATAATATAGCAAGACTTCATGTTGTTTGAAGAAAAAATTACTCACCTTAGTAATGTTGTTTCTTCTAATGGAGTCTTGCTATATTATGACCTCCCCCAGCCTGCCCCTCTCAGAACCTCTACTTTTGGGATGTGGGTGGGCAGTGCAATGTTGGCACTTCATAGATGCCCACTTTATTTTCACCCTTTCTTAGGGTGCTTAGGTGTTATGTTTTATTTTTCTTTCTTGAATCCCCTGACTTGAGTCTTTATTTTGGGATCAAGAACAAAAATGTGTTTTTGTAGTTAGTAGCCAGTGGGCTAGTGTAGGTTTTCGGCTTCCACACAGAACCTTAGTGAGTTTTTGCTCTTAAAGATCTAACAGTTTAAGTTTGAGCTACAACAGACAGAGTGTTCAACCGAGCTCACGCTCAAGGTTCCATGCCCTGCATGGAAAATTAACTCTTTCACCTCCGGAGCAGTTCTAACCTGGGGTTATGCTGCATATGTCATCATATAGCAAGATTCCATTAAAAGAAACAACATTACTAAGGTGAGTAATTTTTTCTTCTGTATGTCAGCTTTACTGTTGTCCTTCTCCACATGACCCTCGTCCTCCCCCTTCAGTCTCACTATCCCTCCCTTTGCCCATCTTTTTTCACTTACGTACCTGTAAAAGGTTTTGTCCCCTGTACCCACTGATTTTATGATGCACACTTCTGTCTGAGCTTTGGCTTCCCTTACTGACCTCCCTGCCTCCTTTTGCTTTTCCTGGTACTTCTCCCTATCCCCTTCTGCCTACGTCTTTTATATTGCCGGAATGCAGTCTTTTTGGCTTTCACTTTCACTGCTACCTCCTTGGAAAACCATAATTGCTTCCTCTTCCTAACCTGCTTAATGCATAATTCTGTTGCTCTTGTAATCCCTGTTTTAAATATTACCCACTGTTCTTCCACCCGATTCCCTCCCCATTCCCATTAGTGCCTCTTTCAAGCATGTCCCCATTTTCCCAAAGTCGGCCCTCCTAAAATCCAGGATACATGTTTTTGTGCAGTTTGGTTCTGCTCCTTCTGTGATTTCAAACCACATTGACCGGTGGTCACTGTTTCACGGGTGCTCCCCCACTGTTACCCCTATCACACTGTCCCCGTTTGTGAGCTCAAGGTCCAGTATTGCCTTCTGTCGAGTTGGTTCCATAACCAGTTGCTTAAGGAAGGCACCTTGTAGACAGTCCAGGATAAATCTGCTCCTGGTTGATGCTGCTGTTGGGAGGCTCCAGTCCACATCTGGAATATTGAAGTCTCCAACCAGCACTACCTCCCCCTTGTCTGCCATCCATCCAGACATGTCATCCAGAGCTGTGGGATTTTCCCCAACTTACCGTGGCGAATCTGCTGCCTGAAGGCCTCATACCTAGTCTGGAAAGTGACAGTCTCATCTTCCTGAAGCAGTTTATGGAAGTCTGTGGGTTGAGGTGATGATCTGATCAGGTCAAGCAATACTGCAGTGGTGGCTTTCAATTCTGTTGAATACTGTAAAAATCTGACCTGAAGCAAACGTGCTAAGGCATCTGCAAAATGCTCGTGTATAGTCCATATCCAATTCTAATGCTTTCTACTCAAAACTCTCCTTGTGCTGCCAGAGGCACAAAGACCAGTCTGAAATACTATGTCCTCAAAGCCGCTGCCACCAGCTAACTATCCTATAGTGCTGAAGTTTTCCAGGAATAGGTGGAACTCTCCCAAGTGAAATATGACATTGTGGAACTGATCAGGGAAATTCCACACAACATGATATGCCTTCGCTGCTGCTCCAACATCGTGTCAGGTGACCATAGGGCATATTTACTTGCTGAGCTATTTCTTGTGTTTGTGTGAGGTATTCAAGTACAGTGTCATAATCAGTGATGGGTTTGTGGATGGGTGAAAGATATGTGATAACCGTCGTCTTTGGTGAACGTGAATGACAGTTACAATCTAGTGTCTTCCAACCAGTAAATCTTGGGACAAGCTGATCCTCCTTGTGTGCTTCACGACTGAGTTTCCATAACATTAACTTTGCCTTGCCATTATTTACCACTAATATTGACACAGTAGACTTGGGCAAATTGCCAACTGTGGTTGGCTCCTTCATTGAATTCACCTGTCGATTTTCTAATTCCTTTTTGTTAGATTCAATTGTCCTTCATTTTGAGTGAGGAATTTCAATAGAATCTTCTCAGAGAATGGAGCTTTCAGATTCTTCTTGGTATGCAACACCATGTGTATTGTGTGTTGTTCCACGTCCAGTTACGATTTCAATGTTCTGATCAAAGTTGTCCATCCAGAAAACTGTTAAGACAACAGAATACTCTGAATTTGGCTGAAGTGGCAGTAACAGACTTTGCACTTGAAAATGCTGAGAAAGTTCTGCTAAATCAGTTTCAGTTTCACACACTTGGTCATAACTGCAACTATTTCATAAATGAAACGGGATGTTCGCGGGTATTTTCTGTCTGGTCATATTGTGCAGCTCAACTCCAACAAGTGTATGTTTTGTAGTGAGAAACCTGCCGCGTATGACACCATGAATTAGGTCTTCTGAGTAGGACTTTGACAACTGAGAGACTTGTTCACTCTCCGTATGTTTATAGGATTTTAGTACCTACAAGAAAAATGATAGAGCTGTCTCTGGGGGTTGTCATTCTTTAATCAGGAGGGCATCTGCAATTGTGGCAATGGTAGTGAAGGTGCTGTCTGTACAAATCATAAGATGTTTTCACGCAACAAGGAAGCAGCATGCTTTATGACTTGATTGTCACCCGTTCTCAGAAGCTCTGTGACTGATGAACCTCCAGTTAGTGTTTTAGCACTGATTACAACTAGTGGTTTTTGAGACTCAACTGTTAAAAATAGAAGTGAATCCCGATATTTCTTTTTCAGCTGGTTTCTAAGTTTATAACGGTATCATTGATCTCTTACTCCGACGCCGCCCGAGATTTCATTCAGCACCTTCTGCTGAAACGGTTTGATGCCTTTGAAGCACATTTTCTTCAATTGTACAACAAACGGCCTCAAACCCAGTTTCATCTGACTGCTTATTGTCTTCCTTATCATCACTTTTATTCTGATCATTTGGGATCCTGTCCCTTGTGATTACTGTATAATTTAGGTAGTACTTGTCATGTTTATGAAACTCCCTTGCAATGAGGTCCCGTCTTAATTTTTGTGAGCATGTCTTGGTCATCATGTAGCTCTGCTGCCCTTTTCATTATGGCTTCAGCTGTTTTTGTAACAATAGCAGTTGTATATTGCTTCTTCTCCTTCATTTTATTTTTATTTTAGTCTTTGGTAACCGGGTAAGGCCAGCTAGGCACAAGTGTCTGTTTTCAGGGGCGACCTGAGAGCACTGGGTGGTTAAGTGACTTGCTAGAGTCACACAGTATGCAAGTGGAGGTTGTGAGAATCGAACCAAGGTCTGGTCTGCTGGATGTACCAAGCTCGTTCACAGCTCATTACTCTAACCTCTAGGCTATTCTGCCAGCCAACTTTGATTACATATGTGTTACAGATTCCACATGTATCAGGAAATAACTCTCCAGATGATGAGGCACAAGGAACACCACCCCTGAGATGACGATGTGAGCTATGTTCATCAGCATCTGCATGTTCTCCAGACTTTCTGAAACTCTTGTCTTTTGTGAACTTTTGATAGCATTGTCTACGGTAGCCATGCTTGGCAGGGTCATAGTTAGGCATTGGAATTGATGCACACTGCCCATGATGACGATTTTCACCACCTAACTGGGTTCAAATATCTTTGTTCTCTATAAGTGTGCAGTAACTTGTCACTCAGAGGAGTTACTTCAGAAGTCTCTTGTCAGGGCAGCGTAATGCACTACATACTGCAGGGTCCTAGGATTTTCCTCTCCACGTTTCCGCTTGACAGAAAAGTTTAGACATCCTCGGAGAATCTGAAATAAAAATAAAATGTTGGGTTAATGTGTGTGTGTGTGTGTGTGTATATATATATATTTGTATATATATATATATATATATATACACACACACACACTACTACACACATACACACATAAATTCACACATAATCAAAAGTATAAACTTGCTAAAATTTTGTTTGTTAATGGTGTCTTCCCTTTTATCAGTTTATCCTCTGTTACCTTAAAACTTCACAACCACATATGCATTTCAAAGCCGAATCCTTACCCTTTTAGACAACATAAAATTATATTATAAAGCACAAAAAATCCTGTCTGACAAGATAAAATCTAAGAATATTTTGAAATTTCGCAAGAAATTAAGGGGTGGTGGTTGGTATTTAATCCTATAACTTCTGATATTAATCTTTTGAGGTAACGTATGGGTATGCATTTTAAAGCTCTAACTCCCGCCTATTCATTGAAAACACACTTGAATAAGTATTTCACTTGCTCTTGAAGAAATGTCCAAGAATCTGTATTAACCCTTTGGCTGCAGCCGACAGGTATACTTTTCCTAAAAACCAACACATTCTAAATCTTCTGTACTTGGAGCTGAAAACTGCAAAATTTGCCAAGGTGTCAGTACAAAATTGATACAAACTACCATTCTCACTGCAGGAATACTCCAATACTCCTAACTCTAATGCAGTATGCCTTTAAGCCAGATCTGCCCGGAGGTGGAACATTAAGCTAATGATGGAATCATTGGCATGTGCCACTTTTTCAAATGCTGTCACCTTTCAACTGCCTACATTCTAACCCTCAGATTTCTCTCTCTGCCTGTCAAGACTAGACGCTCGGAGATCCTTTCCTCATCATCTTGCCGTAGAAAATATATATACGTATTTTATTTTCATTTGCTGCTCTTATCTTTTGTTTGTAGTTAAACCGTTAGCTTTATTTTAGTTAAATTACTTATTTTTCTCAGTTTCTCCCGGTTCGGGATAACAGGTGGGAACGAGGTTTTTTAGTCTTAGTGGAGTTTTTTTCTGACTAAAACTCCCTTTATTTTTAAGTAAATCGTTTTCTTGAAACTGTTTTTTGTATCTGCTAATACCAGTTACTGAACCGGTAAACCCGGTTCCTTTTTCATCGGTTCCCGGTTCTGACTGGTTTCCCAATTGACCGCAACCAATAGTTTTATTTTAAAATAGTTAAATGTATTCGTGGTTGCGGTTTTTCTTAAAGTGTCTGAAAAACCTAAGAAAAAGACTGTTGAACCCAGTTTCAAAAACTGTACAGTGTGGAGAAGTTTTTGCCAAGGTAGATAAACACACTTCTTGTGTTGTCTGCCTGGGCTATGATAATTTAAAAACTGATTGTGAAATCTGCAAGACCTTTCCAGAAAAAACGCATGAAAAAGGTTTGGAAAGGCTTAAAAAGAAATTGCCTCCACCTACGATATAGACACACCAGTACAACACGATGTAAATCATAGCAAACCAAATATTTTTTTTACTAGGGGCCTCTGTCATCAAACACCTAGATAGAGCAATTTGTAACCCAGATAAGGAATTTAGAACTTGCTCTAGTTTTCGTGGGGCTAGGATTGCAGAAATAACTAGTATGGCTAAAGATATTTTACAAAATGCAGGTAATAATTCACTGGTAGTAATTCATGTAGGCACAAATCATGTTGGCCACAAAACTATAACTGAACTTAAACAAGATTATGTGGCCCTATCGAACACCCTAATTGAGCTGGGCTGTACCCCATGTTTCTCAGAAATTCTTCCAGTTCCTCGAGCAACACCAGCTAAAACCCAGAGTATCAATTAAATGAATGGTTGAGGAAATGGTGTTTTAAACAAAACATAGCTTGCTTGACTCATTGGGAACAATTCTGTGACTGGAACACCCTGTTCTGCTGGGATGGACTCCATCTAAGCCGACGGGGTAGTAGTCTCTGAGGAAATCCATACTGAACTTTATTGATACTTATTTAAACTAGCAGCAAGGGGGGAGAAGGGGAATGATCATCCTTCTCTAACAACTAAAGACATTGAAAATCATGACATCAAATGTAATATTCTCATGTTAAATGCTAGAAGCCTGATGTAATAGGGTCTGTAACCCCTCCCCCCAAAATCCTGTGTATGCTCACGATGTTGTAGAGCATAATTACTTGTTTTCCGATATTTAGTTTAGTCTGAGAACTCATTTGGGCTTTAAATACTGTCTTTCCCTTCTTAAAATAATCAAAATCTGTTGCAGCAGTCTCCTTTCATGCTGTCTCTTTCCTACGCTTTTGCTAAGAGTCCTGTCATTCTTCTACTCAAGTTTGGCCACCTATGAGTAGTCTTGCTGTCCCATTCCTTCTTTTCCAGCTCGTTTTCCTCAAGTAATTAAGCCCTAATGAGTAAGGAAGCTCCGTTTTGCAGCGCTTAGCGTTTTAAGTGAATCCCTGCACGAACGTGCGCACGATCGCACTGCGCGACTGTGCGATAACGCTTAAAAAATTATCGAAAGGAGCATCCTTGCTATATTGAGAATCTCCAAGCAGGTTCTATTTAGTAAAGTTATTGCTTCTCACTGAATGTGTCCCTATGGTTCCCAAACAAAATAGAAGCTCAGAATAGGCTGTGTTTAAAACGTTGTTAGGCATTCCCTTGCATTGTAGCGTCTGTTGCAGCCTGAAATTTAAAGCTCAAGTGAACAAATGCCTGTAAAACCCCTTTCAAACGCCTCTTAAAAGTTTAAGCTGTACGAGTTGGGGTATAGAAAAGGAATGGGTAAACAGCCAATAAAAGATAAGGGGGAATTAAAATAAACAATGGTTCCTACTTTTGTGTGAGGAATTAAGGGGAGTAGTTTTTACTTGCCTGTAGCTTTTACTCCTTCTCTCAGTCCACCTTCCTATAGAGCTGGCTGGCCCTTGTTTTTCTCTTTTTATGTCAAAGGTTTAAGGGAGAAGCTTGTGTTAGATCTGTTAGAGGAAAAATCCTCACAGCAGGGTAAAATTTATTTCTAGGGACATGGATATGTTGTTCATCCACACTTTCTGGCAGGTATCCTTGCTGCTTTAATTCTTGCCGGAAGGTCTTCAAGCTGCCTCCTCCCACCCACCCGGGTGGTAAAACTCTCGGCTCCGCCCCATGACGCCAGATCTTCCTTACCGCTTGGAAGCTCAGGTTCCCTCCTTAGCGCTCTGCGTTTTAGACTGGATCCTAACTCTTCGGTTCGTCCAAAATTGGTTTTGAAGTTTTCTAAACTTGGTCTTCCTTTCCCTCGGCTGCGATGGACCAAATCTGTTCCCGGCTTTCGGAGGTGCCTCTGCAGGCAGAAAATGTCCAGGACGGATCCACACTCCACGTGTGTCTACAGCTTAGGCCTGCATCACGACCCGCAGGCTTGCGAGTTGTGCCGCTCTTTCTCGGCCAACGTTCTGGACGATCGTGCTGCCCGTTTGAAGCTCGGGCGCCCCGAGAAATGTTTCCCGCCAGTAAAATCTAAAGAGGCTCGCTGGGCGGTGTCCGCTGCAGCCGGCTCGGCTGAACAGCTCGAGCAGTTGATCGCCCTCGAGGTGGAGGCGGCCCAGGCTGCATCTTCCTCCTCCTCGGCCTCGGCATTTATCCCGCTCTCTCTGAGCTCCTCGTACATGGCTTCGTTCAAGGAGCTTTGCTAGTCCCTTTCTACGAAAGGAGAGGGGCCTTCGGGACATTTTTCTCGGCCCAAGAAAAAGGAGTCGAATGGTAAGTCCCACCGTCGGCGTTCATGGGAGCGGGAGAGGTCCCCTTCCCCGGGCAGCCGACCTTCGACTTCGGTCGTGGTTGCGGCTGAGGCCGCTGGCTTCACAGTGCCCACGTCAGGCCAGCCTGCCGAGAGTCCCGTCGACGAAGTCGAGATTTTTCTCGATCCGTTAGACGGGCTGTCGACTGGAGAAGCCGACAACCCTACTTCACCGGTCCCCCCCGGTGGATACTGAGGATCTGCCAGCTCCTTCGGGACTGCAGTCCCCGGTTAAAGTTCTTGAGCCACAGGAAGAGTGGGTGTCCCCCGCCCCTTCCCAGACCCACCCTCGGTCCCCCCGAGGGTCTAGGTCTCGGACCTCTTCTCGGTCCAGCCGTTCCCGCAGAAATCGGCGGTCTCGGTCTCGTTACGGAAGTAAGCGGCGACGCCTTTCTTCCTCGGGTGAGGAGAGGCTGCGGCGCAAGTTGCGCCGGCGCTACGAGGATCTTATGTGGCAGCAGTTGCTGTTAACCGGGCCTAAGCCTACCCCGGCCAAGACCCCGGCCATCAAGTGGCTGTCGCCTGAACGCCCGAAGCAACCACTCGTTCCAGTCGAGTTGCCCGCTCCAGGGCCGGTTGCTAAGCCGAAACCAGCTGATCCACCGATTGTGGTGGAACCTCTGCCTCCACAACCGAAGTCGGGGGCACCGACCAAGAATTCTCGGTCGGGTCATGGCCTGCCCCATAGGTTGTCGGTCACCCTCACTCCCGACTGTCCTCAGCAGGTGGAGGGTGGCTCAGGGCAAAGGCAGCTCTTAGCAACTCTTGCGAATCCGGCGGCGATTCGTCCCTGTTCTCCAGGCAGTGCGATCTGGAGTCCTCCGGGGGCCAGTCAGTGGGCGACAGCCATCGTCCTTCTTGGGTCTGCTCGACTCATCTCGGAGTCCACCGGGATGCAGCTCGAGCCGTGTCCAAGCGGGCCAGTATCCCCAGCGAGATTTTGGACTGAGGATTCTCCACGGAGGCCTTCCGGTGGCTGAGGCCATTGTTGGCCCAGCCTTGAAGCTTTGTGTGAGCCTGCTTCCTGTCCTCGCCCTCGGCCAGGATGGCCAGGAAGTATCACGGTCCCTACTGGCTCTTTACCGGTTTCTCGGAACACCCCTCTGCCGAGGGTTAGTCACCGACAGCGTTTTCCAGCGTTCGGTAGCGCTCGGGCGTGGACAAACCCCCGACAAAAGAGTCCAAAAGCTGGACTTTGCGGGCGCAGGTGTCTGCGTTCTCCCTCGGCCTCCGACAGGCCAGCTTGGCCGTGCTGATGGCACACTTCTCCCACGCCCTCATGGGCTCCCTGGATGAGGTTGGTCCTCATCTCCCGCCTGACCTGCAGACCACTGTCCGCCAGGTGCAGGACCAGGGTAGGGTGGTGGCGAAGCAGCAGCTCCAGACTGCTTTGGACATAGGTGATTCCTGTGCCAGGTCAGTAGCGGCTGCGAAGGCCATGCGTCGCAGGGCGTGGCTGAGGATATCCACCTTCACGGCGGATACTCAGCACAAGTTGGCGGACGTCCCCTTCTTGGGGACTGACCTCTTCGGCCCTGGAGTGGAGGGACACCTCCAGCGGATCGAGAAGTCCAATGCCACTCTGGACTCGGTCACCTCTGCCCAGAGGGACAAAGGCCGCCGCCAGCAGCAGAAGTCCTTCGTCCTTCGGCCCCTGCTTCTCGACCGGCCCAGCAGCACCAGCAACAGGGCCAGCAGGCTACTTGGCGTCCCAAACCCAAGCCGTCGGCTTCCTCCAACAGGAAGCAAGGAGGTAAAGTCCTGGGAGGTCCCTCGGCCGGTTCTTCCTCCAAGCCTGCCCAGTGACGGGTTGAGGGGTGCTGCCCCCAACCTCGTCACTCCCCCCCTGGGTTCCCCCCTTGGGGGGACGGCTCCGCCACTTCCTTTCCGCCTGGTCCGCTATCACCACGGACTGTTGGGTGTTGGAGGTGGTAGGAAAAGGCCTGCCTCTGAAGTTCGAGCAGGCCCCACCTTTTCGAAACCGTCACCCACAGGGGCCATGAATCGCAGCCTCGCTGTCAGCCGCCCGGGCGATATTGCCCTGCTCCTCGAAAAGTAATCAGGAAGGTGGCGGATCCTCCTCCAGACCCGGGGTTTGTGTCCAGGTACTTCCTGGTCCCAAAATGGACGCGGGGCTGGCGCCCCATTTTCAACCTGCACGACCTGAACAAGTTCCTAAGGTCTCGGACCTTCAGGATGGTCACTCTGGCTCAGATAATCCCATCCTTGGAACGAGGCGTGTGGTTCTGTTCCCTGGACCTCCAGGATGCGTTCTTTCATGTCCCAATCCGTCCATCCCATCAGAGATTCCTCCGCTTCAGAGCGGAGGGATCCTTATACGAGTTCCAGGCCATGCCCTTCGGCCTCTCCCTAGCTCCCAGGGTCTTCACCAAATGCATGGCAGTGGTGACAGCATTTCTGCGGCACCGAGGGGTCTGGGTGTACCCTTACCTGGACGATTGGCTGATAGCAGCCCTCTCCAGACTGGAGGTGGAGCGGTCCAGAGATCTGGCCCTCCAGGTTTGCTCTCAGGTTGGCCTCCTCATCAACGAGGCCAAATCGGAACTCGTGCCAAAGCAGGTGATTCTGTTCATCGGGGCAGAGCTCGACTCTCTGCGAGCCAGAGCACGGCTCCCGGCGGACAGGGCCGAGGTTCTTTCCTCCTTTGCCCAATCATTTCTGGTTGGGCAATTGCGCCCTGCCCGGGACTTCCTGCGCCTCCTGGGCCTCATGGCGGCCTGCACCAGAGTGGTCCGTTGGGCCTGTTGGTATATGCGTCCCCTTCAGTGGGGACTGGCCAGCCAATGGTCACTACGCCGCGATCCATTGGACCGGCCCGTGACAGTGACCCAGGAGATGTAGAATGCTGTCCAATGGTGGATCGTTCCAGCACATCTGCAGGAGGGTATCCCGTTCGTCTGCCCCGAGACGACGGTCTCTCTCTCTACCAATGCATCTCTGATGGGTTGGGGTGCCCATCTGGGGGAACACCAAGCGCACGGCCTCTGGTCCCCTCGGGAGTCCCGATGTCACATCAACCTGCTGGAGCTCCGAGTGGTCCATCTAGCTCTCACCGCCTTGGCTCCGTTTCTACGGGTCAAGTGGTTCAGGTCAGGCGGACAACACCACGACCATGTACTATCTGAACTGCCAGGGCGGGGCAGCGCTCCATGCTGTTATGCAAGGAAACTCTCCGCATTTGGTCCCTAGCTGCGCAGCCTGGGCGGATCTTGTAGCCATTCACGTGGCAGGAGCCTCCAACACCCTGGCCGATGCCCTAAACCGGATAGGGGCTGCGTCTCATGAGTGGTCTCTCCTGCCGGAGGTAGTACAAGATCTCTTCTCCCACTGGGGCACGCCTCAGGTGGACCTGTCTGCCTCCAGGGAGAATGCGAAGCTGAGGCTGTTCCATGCCCGCCCCCCTCAGCAGGGCTGGCTGCAGGAGGATGCCTTCTCGAGGCCGTGGACCCCGGGCCTCTTCTACGCCTTTCCCCGTTTTCCCTTGAACCACAAGGTGCTTCTCAAGGCGAGGAGGGACAAGGCGCAGGTGATTCTGGTAGCCCCAGACTGGCCCCGCCAGTTCTGATATCCAGATCTCCTCAGCCTCAGCTCCAGGCTCCCGAGGCGGCTTCCAGCCAGCCCGCCCGGACCTGATCTCCAGTCAGTCAGGGAAGGTGTTCCATCGGACCTTCAATCCCTGCACCCTGGCGGCCTGGGTTCCTATGGGCTAGGTTCCAGGCCTTGGGTTTTCGGCGAGGTCCTCCAACGTCGTTGGGCGTCCGTGAGGAGTCGACCGGAAATGCTATGCCTTCAAATGGAAGAGTTTTCCATTTGGTGTCCAATGGAGAGCTTGGACCCTTCCGACTGCTTGCTGGCAACATTCTGGACTACCTGTGGTCCTTTCTCAGCAAGGGCTCCGGTTGGCGACATAGGTGCACTGGCAGCCATCTCTCTGCTTACAGGCGCGGACCCGGCAAGCAGTCGGTGGCACAGGAAAAGGTGGTTGGCGCTTTTCAAAGGCCTTGACCATTTCCCCTCAGTGCGAGAACCTCCAGCTCCGTGGGATCTACTGCTGGTATTGGCCAAGCTCATGGGCAAGCCATTCGAACCAATGCACAGGTGCGATATTTCACACCTGTCGTGGAAGACCGCCTTCTTGGTGGCTATCACGTCAGCCAGAAGGATGGGAGAGCTCCAGGCGCTTTCCATCGAGTCTCCCTACCTGGTCTTCCACAGGGACAAGGTTGTCCTGTGCCCCCACCCGAAATTCCTTCCGAAGGTGGTGTCGCAGTTTCACCTTAATCAGGTGTTGACTCTGCCGGTGTTCTACCCCAATCACACCTCGGAGGCTGAGTATAGGCTCCTTACTTTGGACCCTAGACGAGCGCTCGCTTATTATAAGGAGCGGACGGCTGAAGTTCGGGGAGAGGTTCGCCAGCTGTTTGTCACCTACGCTGAAGCCGCACCTGGCAGACCTGCAGCAAAGCGGACGATAGGCAGGTGGATCACCTCCTGCATAGAGCTCTGCTACAGGTTGGCGGGCATGGAGCCTCCCAGAGGGATAAGAGGTCATTCTACCCACCATACCACTGCATCGATAGCTGCTTCCAGGGACATCCCTATCCAGGATATCTGCAGGGCTGCTACCTGGAAGTCGGCACATACCTTTATTACCCACTACCACATCGACCTCGAGTCACGCCGGGATGCTGGTTTTGAGGCCTCGGTTCTCCAGTCTCTCTTTCCCAAGTAAGTATCGGGGGGGTGCGCCTGCCTCCTCCTCCTGGAGAACTGCTAGGAGTCTGCCAGAAAGTGTGGATGAACAACATATCCATGTCCTAAATACCAGGTTACTCACCTGTAACAGGAGTTCTAGGAATGGTATATGTTGTTCATCCAAACCTGACCTCCCGGCTTGGGCGCGCACAGCCCTGAGCTTCTAGCGGGCCAGATCTGGCGCCATGGGCGGAGCCGAGAGTTTTACCACCCGGGTGGGTGGGAGGAGCCAGCTTGAAGACCTTCTGGCAAGAATTAAAGCGGCAAGGATACCTGCCAGAAAGTGTGGATGAACAACATACACCATTCCTAGAACTCCTGTTACAGGTGAGTAACCTGTATTTTTGGAATAACAAAATGAATGAACATAAGGTGTGCAGGACTGACATATATTTCAAGACAGATTTTAAACTGATTTTGTGATATATTTAAACTGTAAACTGCTTTGGGAGGAGTTATCCAAGTCATGTGCTCCTTTGTCCTGTATAAAGGGAGTGAATGTGAAGTACTAAATCAGTATGTGGTAGGAAAGCAGCCCTACCAGATGCCTAGCCCGATCCTAGGTGTTACTTGGCAAGAATCCTGTGTTAACTTGATTTCCTGGGCACTATTTGGTTTATTTTATGTTTAAGTTCCGCTTTCAGTTCATTTTATTTTCTTCTGCTTATAATAAATCTGGAAGTTTTGGATCCTGACTGTTTTTATGAACTTTATTGGACACCCCACGTGCACACCTGAATAATAACAAATTGGCTGAATTAGAAGCCAAAGCCCTGTTACTGAATCTTGGGATCATTACGGTCACAGAAACATGGTAAGATGATAGTTCCACATGTATTCAGAATATTCCAAATTATAAACTATATTACAAGAATAGACAAGGGAGAAAAGGAGGGGTTTGTCTGTGCGTTCATAATGATATTGACTCACACCAACTTATTTCAAAATACAATAATAAAAATGAGAGTGTATGGGTGGTTAATATTAAAGGGTCATCTTAATTTATTAAGTGGTAATTGCTATAAACCACCAGCAGCAGATCCAGGTTATAATGAATCCCTATTCAATGAAATAATTGATATGACAAACAAAGATAATGCTATCATACTAGGGGACTTAAATATTCCAGGAATAAACTGGAATACCCTAAAAGGTTCTGGGGACATGGAAAATAGCTTTATCAGTATGTTAACTAATACAGGATTGGAACAGCTAATAAAACAACCTGCCCATGGCCATAATACCTTGGATCTGCTTATGACCAACAATGAATCTAATATAACTAATATTAAAATTACAGAACCATTGGGCAACAGTGATCATAACGCTGTCTTGTTTAGTATTCCTATCAAGATTATTCAAAATACAACATCAGCAAAACTAATTACGACAAAGCAAACTACGTATAAATAAATAAACAATTAAACAGCATAGTCTGAGGATCAGTATTAAAACAGTTTACAGTTGAAGAAGCTTGGAATTATATAAAACATACTATAATAGATTTGGAAAATAAGTATGTTCCCACTAGAAATAAACATAATAAGAAAGGTAAAATCACCCTTTGGTATTCTTAGTCAATACACAAACTAATAAATGCAAAGGGAAAATTATTCAAAAAATCTAAAAAGAATCCCAGTCCATACAATACAAACAATCAGTTAATATTCTTAAGAAAACAAAGAGAGCAAAATATAGACTAGAATTTAAACTAGCACATTCTAAAAATAACATCAAGGCCTCACACTCTTATTTGAAAGGTAAAATCAGACCACTAAAACCATAGGTCTTATTCATGAAAGTGGATCAGAAATTGTAAACAAACAGGAAATAGCAAATGGTCTTAACAACTATTTCTGTTCAGTATTTAATAAAATAACTACAAGTAATAATTAGATCCAAAAATCAGATTCTAAAAAGATAAACCAAATTTATACAATAACATATGCAGATGTTTTATCAGCTTTGCAAACCATCAAAGAAAATTGAAATTCTAGTCTGGGACCAGATCACATTCATCCAGGATTTTTACAGAATGCAGCAATTTCAATACCCTTATCCATCTTATTTAACAAATCATTATCAGACAAACATATACCCCTAGATTAGCATAAGGCTATAGTCGTTCCCATATTTGAGAAGGGAAATCAAGCGGAGGTTAGTAATTATCACCCTACAAGTTTGACCTCGGTAGTCTGTAAATTAATGGAGAAAATTGTTAAACTCCTTGACAGTGAAATTGAACAGGTGGGCATAATAGATAAAACACGGACTGGATTTAGAAAAGGGTACTCATGTACCACTAATTTAATTTCATTTTACCAACATACTAGTAAAGAATTAGACTTAGGGACACCCCTGGATTTAATATTATCGGATTATAGCAAGGCCTTTGATCTTGTTCCCCACCACAAATTGATCAATAAACTAATAAAGTTGGGTTTTTCTCTGTGGTTAATAGACTAGATCAGGGAATGGCTTTCTGACTGAACACAAGAGGTTAAAACAATGGGATATCTAGCAAATCTTGGTAAAGTGACTAGTGGAGTGCCTCAGGGGTCCGTTTTGAGTCCACTCTTATTTAACATTTACATTTCAGATATGATTATTAGTAAAAATAACATCCTCTCCAAGTTTGCAGATGATACAAAAATAGGAGGTAAAGTGGATAGTACAGAAAGTATAAAAATCAATCTCCAATGATCTGCTACAGATTGAGAAATGGGCAATCGATAATGATATGGTTTTTAGCATTGATAAATGTAAAATAATACATTTTGGTGCAAAAAAATCCATGTACCAACTACTATCTTAATAACAGGCCAATCTCTAAATCAACCTGTGAGAAAGATCTAGGTATTATGATTAACAATAAATTAATATCATCTGACCATTGTATTAAAATCTGCAAACAGACAAATGGTTTACTTAACAGAGTAAGGAGGACATTTGTTTCTAGAAATGAACAATGCCTTATCCCACTATATAGGTCATATATTCGTCCACATTTGGATTATGGTACACCATTGTGGAATCCATACCAAAAAAGGGATATAGGAATGCTGGAAAGGGTCCAGAGAGGGTCACTAAAATGGTCCCCAAGCTAGCAAATATCGACTATGTCAGTAGACTAAAAAAAAAACCAGGCCTGTTCACATTACAAATGAGAAGATGCAGAGGAGATTTACTTCTCCTATACAAATTTGTGAACGATAGCAATATGATGGACTTATTAGATATAAAATTAACAGATAGACATGTTGTGGGTAGATCACATAACAAAATTTTGGACGTAATGGGGGCAAACACAGCCAAAATATATCATTTTTACAATATCAGAGTTGCTAAACTGTGGAATACCCTTTCACAAGAATTAATTGAAGTAGATAACTTTAATTCCTCTAAAATGAAATTAGATGAATGGCTCCTGTCAACTATTTAATTGGGAATAATTGCCCTTAAGTTGCATGGGACAATCTCGATGGGCCTGTGGCCTACTTTTGTCCTATTAAACCTAAGTAACCTAAGGGTCCCTGAGGCTATGACCAACTGACACTCTCAATGGCTGTGGGTGAAACCACAGAAAGCACAACTACTACCCCTGATATGGGTACAGAGGCTATCACAAAAGGCCTGCTGAACTGGCTAGCTCTGTGGTTCCTTTGAAAAAGACAAAACAAAGCACACAGTACCCCCTGGTGATCAGCTTCTGTGGACTTCTGGTGTGGCTGTAAACATGCCTACTCCACTGGAGATTGCACAGGCATTTAAGGTCTTGCAGGCCTTACAGGGGCTGCTGCCAGCTGGACAGCAGTCTGCTGTTCAGACCCTTGCTGAGTTAACACAGTCCTCCCTGCATGGGGCTAGGGAAAATTATAGGGGATAGGAAGAGGGGGAGCCTATAGGGCTTGAAGTATCTCCTGAGCAGGAATTCGGCTCATCTCCCAGGTCATCAGAGGGCTGACTATTCATCCCATTTTTCCTTTGTTAGAAAAATGGATACTCTGGATATCTCTACCACTGAGGTGATAGAAGATTAGGAGGAGGCAGAGTACTTGGAAATGATGGGGTTAACACCACCAAAAAGTTACT